>OY796661.1:55156100-56356100 GCA_963680705.1 Rhagium mordax | reverse complement strand
AGCACAGGAACGGAAAGTCGGGCATTTTAAACCAGTTCAATGGGATAATCCTCGTATGTTGTACTCATCATATCCATGGCATAATTCTTGCTTTAATACAAGTGATCCATCTACTTGTTCACGATCTATAATCGACGAAATACTGAAATACTATTAAGCCGCGTACAGACATGCAACAAAACCTCGTATCGTAACACCGTCACGTAACAAGTCTGGACGGCATTTCGTAACAGCGTAACATTCGTAACATAGTAACATCGAGGCGTCCTATCAGTTGTCGGTATTTCAGCGTCACATCAAAGAAATGATACGCGTTGACGTTGCTCCACTTGTTTGCATGTCTGGACGGGTCTGCATAACATAGTATAGTTTATTTTTAATAAATTAATTTTATAGAGGTGTATCGAAATAAATACAGGGTAGAAATTGATTTTGGAAATATGCTTTAAACATATAGGTACATGTTTTATACTATAGAAGTATTTTTAAATTGCCCTATAATATTATTTAAAAGTTAAAAGTATAGTTTTCTTTAAATTATGCAAATTATTACGAGATCTTGTGAGGTATCTATAACTACTAAGTTAGTTGTATCCGTACAGAAAGAAACTATTTATATAACTGTTTTGCAATTACCAATTTTTAGGAGGCGAAACATTACTTACTAAGTATTTAGTGTTACTAAAAAAATGCGAATAAGCGTAGAAATCGATTTTATTTTGTTATTTTATTACATGGTGTAACAGTTTTAATTTGTGTTTATTATGCACTTTATTTTTAAATACTTTGCAATTGTTATTTTCCGCGGCTGCGAATATTATAGATGTTTAAAAATTTGATTTTATCATGCTTTACTCTTATCCAATAGTGTATATATTATTATATTGTTACGTGTTTACCCCCCCCCCCCCCCTAGTAAACACACCAAGCATGGATTTAATAATTGTTACAAGGCTAACACTAAGCCACTGATTTCTTAATCGCTAATTACTTACAATAATAAGTCACTTAAACTATAACACTAATTACTACTTTTAACCACTATTATTCACTACTAGTCACTGTTCCTTTTCTCTTCTGTGCAGTTTACTTTCCAATATTCAACTGCCTGTCGTGCGCCATCCGGCCTGGCCGTTATGTACAGATACTTTCTTCTAGTATATTCCAGGTACTCCTCTAGATGATTCCACAATTATCTTGTTTTCTAATTTGTCTCCATATCATTGGCATTACTATGAAAGGGCATACTTCTGGAGTGGGTGTAAATTCATCACTATTCGTATTTTAAAATTTAGAGTTATTTTTAATTAAATTGTATGTTTGTAATTACATTGAACAAAGGACCTATATAATAAATTTGATTTCTCAGGGGCTCAAAAAGTAAAAATATGCCACAGGCAAAAATGTTGAAATTTTCGAGCTGAAACGTTCTTTAATTAACAGTTTGAATTTTGTGTTAAAATATTAATTTCAAAACAAAGGTTTTGTGGGCACAAGTTGTCAATTTTCATGCTTTATTTCTTAAAAATGTAAAATTACTTATTACATATTTATTATGTAGAATTTTTTACGCCAACGGTCTCTGGAAATACTTAAAAAATAAAAAGTGTTTTCAATTTGCAACGTTATTGTTTAAACTATAAATAAATGCAGGACGATGCGAAATACAGGGTGGAGACTTTAACTGGAATAAATTCGCTACCGTGGAGCTGAATAATTTTTAAAAAAATTCCCGAGGCACGTCAATGTTTGAATCTATCACAGGTTAGGATGTAGCCAACAAATAAATGGTGCACATTTTGAGCAATTGTTACGTAGAAAAGTAATAAACTTAACAATTACATTTTAATGTTATGCAACTCTCAACCTCTTGAATAATGAAATGTGACCAGTACGCTGGATTCGTCTTTCCGTCACCTTTCCAATGAGGGGTCACACGCCATAGTGTTGCATTTGAAAAAAAACTTGGGGGTTCTTTATGCCCTCCTTGAAGGGCTACATTTCGCTTATTGCTTGAAAAAAGTAGGTAAATACATTCAAACGTTGACGTGTCCCGGGATTTTTTGAAAAAATATTCAGCTCCCGGTAGCGAATTTATTCCAGTTAAAGTTAAGTGGAATTATCAGACGGGAGGGGGGGGGGGGGCGTCCGGGTCGCATAGCCTCTCCCCGTAGTCAGCATCTATCGTTTCTTATGTTTAGAACTGATATTTTAATTTTCTGTTAATTCCACACGGTCTTTGTTTGCCCCCGTATTTTAAATTTCCGGAATTTCGTAAACTAGATCACAAAAAAAATTACAAAACTAATCGTATACGCAGGCAATGAATCAAAGTAAATCCGTTTAAGAAACATCGATCCAAGGTTACGTAATTTCAATGCGTAAGTAAACTTAAATAGCTGAACAAATGTACTTAAAATAGTTTCGGAGGAGAATTAATCAATGAAAGTGACAGCAAAATGACAAAAGAGTCAATAGACACAAAGACGCATTGTTTTAATTGGCGCTTATTGAAAGAATTCTGACGTTTGTTGCTGCCACTAAAATAATATTGTAATTGCATTTGGCACTGTACTAACTGTTACGATGATTACTAGTAAAAGTAGGCGGGTATCAGATATATTTAAAAAAATTAGTTGTTTCGTTTCGTTGACCAGAACCAATTTATTTTTGTTTGAATTATTATTTTTGCACAAGTAGACAGTGTAGAACCATTAAGTAAAAAATAATTTTACTCAATGATAGAACACAGTACCGTTTAGTGTTTGTGTTATAACTATTTTATTTATTAGCCAATTTTTTACAGTAAGACTAATGAGAGAACGAGGACGTATTGAATTGCAAATGTTTGACAAATTTCCAACTCAATGAAGTGGCGGATGTTTTAAAAAATGGAGCTTTTGAATAATTTCTGGCATTTCATTAACATATTTCATTCCTACATATCCTTATTCCTTGTAGCAAGCACTCTCTCTATACAGTTTTACTTAATTTTTAATAACGGGAATGCTTTTCAGAGATGTAAATATTTCTTGCCAACTTTTGCTTTCTATATGAATTGACCATATTATTTGACCAGAATCTTTACGATGTGTTTAGTTGTTGGTCTTTCTTATTTGAAGTAGTACCTAATTTTACCTTTTTTTTAAAAGAATTGGTTTAAATGTATTGGCATTACTGTCAAGATTAGAACCCTTCAAGACACAGATATTTTACATTATTTTTATAAAATAATAAATAAGTAGGTAGTATTTTCATAAATACACTCAATTTATGTCGCAACTTGTGTGACTTTGGTACAATATGATTCTTACTAGTATCTATTCACAAAACACCAAAAGGAAATGTACTTAATAAGTATTTTAGAAAATATCACATGACAAGATTTTAATTATTGCTATCCAAATTGTTCAGTTATTATGTTCTAAGGATAGTAAATTTTTTCATACTCTATTGTATTGTCGGATATTTTCCTAAAATGATTTCATGTCGTAATGTGAAGTGGACCCACCTATGTTTTCTAACCTTAAATAGTTTATTCATTAAGATAGGTAAATAAATGAGGGCATAATGTCCAGTGTCCACATCTACATTTTATTACATTTAATTGCATTATTTTGTAAAAATTATTTTAGTTCATGTAGTTAATGTTAAACAACGATTACCAGTCCTAACAGGAAGGAATAAATGCACAACCGACATAAATGTATTTGTTTTTATTTAGAATTTTTGCGAATATTGAAAAAAATATGATTTGTAAAAACTACTTAAGAACTAAATAATTATTCTTGCATAATTTATATATCAAAATATTACTATATTTACGATAAAAATTCCATGGTAATTCACTCGGTAAATCATTTAGCACAGGGAAATCACTAGCGCATTCGCCAAAATTTAGAAAAAATAGCAATAGTGTTTCAAATTTCAATTTCATTTAGGAGATAATTATCAGGCATTTGACTATAAACAGATTTAAAATATTTGCTTATGTTTGCCAATTCTTGCAATTTACCTATTTATCATGAATAATTTTAGATTTGACTAGGTCCATAAGGGATTTTAGGCATTAGTTAAATACGAGGTTAAATATTGATGATAATCCGTTACTTATTTGTAAAATTTATGGTGTGATATGTGATATTAATCTGAATGAGAATGTTTTTTATTTTGTTCAATAATATTTCAAATGTTTTTAGTGTTTTGTACCTACCTATACTAATAATAATGTTTTCGTTGATAAATTGGTACAAATTAGAAATAGTAATACATAAAATTATAAAATTAATTTTATCTTCCATCCCTATTACCTTTTTGAAAAGATAAATAAACAATGAAAGACGAAGTAATTTAGCAAATTAAAATGTAAAAATAATTTTAAATATATAATATGCCGTTTTCATTTCCTATAGATAAAATCCCACATTAAAATGTATGGAACTTCTAACGTAAGAAACATTTTGCACTAAGTTTGTATTTTAACGGTATATTATTATGTATTTGTTAATGATGTTAAAAAGCAAATATTCATTGCGTTGTACATTTTGTTATTGTCATTTTAGCATAATTAAAACTGTTTTGGAGGTCAAAATCGCTTAACAATAGATAATAAAATTATCACAATAAAACTGCAAAACTTAAATGCTCTTGAGATAATTGGCTATTTTAAATAGTTCTTAGTGATATAATTATTGTTATTATATTAAAATATAAACGGAGTAATACATTTTGATAACAAAAGTAGTGAAAATAAAATTATGTTAAAACATGTTTTAATATACTGTCTTCAAGAAACGATATATTTCAGTTACCTAAGTATATTAATATAACATAACATAAATCGGTGCAAAAATTCATATCTATATTGTCTATAGTAGTACTTTACGTTCAAGCTGCGCCAAATGGCGACATCGCTAGGGAATGGATGCCTACTCTTGTTTTTTTTTCAAGTGTAACCCTTTCCTCGTGTTTCTTCATTTTGGGGTTGGCTAATTTATGTTACATAATCGGTATTACCAGCAAAACTAGTGTACTAAACACGTATATAAAAGTGTTTACCCATGTTATCGTATTAGGTATAAATAAATTATAGTATAGTTTAAAAAAACTAAAAAAAAAACGCTTTAAAGGGAAACCGAACTAGTAAAAAAACATAATGTTTATCTATTAAGATTTTGTTCAACAGTGATAAATAATCCACTAACTCAATATAATTAAATGCTTTTTACTAAGTTTAAAATAAGAATCAAGTGATTGGCAAGAAATAATTTTATTGTAAAAAAGCTTGGGGTGCATGATATCAATTGTTATAGATATTTCATTGGTAGCTAGATTAAAGTAGAGTTAGCACCCCACGCTTTTATACAATAAAATTATTTTTTGCCAATCACTTGATTCTTATTTTAAACTTAGTAAAAAACATTTAATTATATTGAGTTAGTGGAATATTTATCACTGTTGAACAAAATCTTAATAGATAAACATTATTTTTTACTTTTTAGTTCGGTTTCCCTTTAAAGCGTGTTTTTTTAGTTTTTTTTAAAACTATAATTTATTTTTTACTTTTTAGTTCGGTTTGCTAAAGCGTGTTTTTTAGTTTTTTTAAACTATATTTTATTTTATCCTGATGATCCTGGTGAAGACCGTTAACAATACAATAATTTGACAACTTTCATCGGAAATTTTTTTCGACATTTTTCAATTCAATTTTTTTTCGAAATTTTTCAATTCAAATTTTTTTGTAATTTTTAAAATCAAAATTTTTTAATTCAAATTTTTTTCAAAATTTTTGAATCGAATTTTTTTTTTTTTAATTTTTGAATCTAAATTTTTTTTAAATTTTTGAAATCTAAATTTTTGTTGACAATTTTGTATTGTTATTGATTCTTGATAAGTGTGCAAAGTTTCAGTTTAATCTGACGTTTTGAAGTGGGTGAAAATCTCGGTTGAAAGATTCCGTTACATACAAACATACAGGTAAAGCTAAAAAAAAAAAAAGCGTGTTAAAATGGTACTATGTACTTACAACAATAGTCGCGATCTGGTTTATATCTACTATCTACTGCATGTTTGTCTAAGAGACTGTTAACCACAGCAGGAAGAATTAGATATTACCGACTGCATCTAAAAATATTTTATATCAAAAAGGAAGTTAGGTGCACATTTTGGCATGCGAAACAAGAAACAATATTTAAACTATGCGATAACAGTATAATTTCATCTAATAATTCTAATTTTAATTATATTTCGTTTGATCTTGTATTGCTAAAAGCTTTTCTAGGTATCGTTTTGCCTCATTTGCTAAAAGTGGTCGATATGCTTACGTGTATTTGTTTTCCTGCAACATCGTTTTTCATCGTAGCGATTTTCAAGTAATAATTAGTTATAATGGCATTTGATTTTTCTTCTAGTAAACCTGATGTGCTGAGGAAGCAAGCGGCGGTGGCCGTTGCTCTTTGTGATTTGTTCGCTTACCTGGGAGTAGCAGGTCAGGTGTTTGGGCTTGGGTTTGGTACAAAGGCCCGACGGCCTTGGTAGAAGCGGAGATGCCGATGACCAACAACCTTACCATCCTGTGCGTTGCCTGCTACTCTCTGCACTCTTGTTTAGATAGTGCAGGTGCTTAATACAAAATTTATGACACGAACACTATTATTTATTGCAGTCACAAGTTTTGATTATTTTTTTAGGTAGTGTGGCGCTAAACATTAAGACAAGCCATAAATGCAGCGGAGACATGGGACCTATACCAAATTATAAGAGGTTTTATTTGGCATCGAAATGAGAATATTGGCGAAAAAAAAAATTACAAAGCAGTTTTCGAAAAAAAATTCCGAAAACCTCTCCTGGAAGATCCTAAAATTTTATATATGTATTTGAATTTTTTTTGAATATCGGAATAATCTTCGATATATTCTAAGTCAAGGTTTTTTGCGTTTGAAAAAATATATTCATTTTCGAGGAAACTTATCAACATTGGAATTTTTTAACGGTTTGATTCTTGGTTCCAAAAAATTTCAAATGATGGTAACTTTTCCAAAAATTAATTAATAAACTTTTTGATCAACTTTTTTTTAGATTGCTGCTCATGGAAAACTGCATTTTGTGTCAAATTTATAGATTATTTAATAGATTTATTAGATTAAAAAATTAAGGCCTACTTGCAATTTTTTTTAGAGCGAAAATTCGAGCAATCGTATTAGCGCCACTGTATTCAGCGTCCCTTAAAAACGGTCTGTATCAAATTTCATCTTAAAGTACCACATCAATTTGCCACAAAATATCGTTTTCCATGAGCAACAATCTAAAAAAAAAGTTGATCAAAATCGGACCCAAAATAGCCGCTTTACACAAGTGTCTTAATTTCAAATGGGTCACAGTATATCTTTGTGAACGTTCAAAAGAAAATATCGTGGACAATAAAAACGTATTTCCATTGAAAAAATAAGAAGAATTAGTTGCCGATTTGTAAATAAAATAGAACAAGACCAACATAATTTTCATATCGAAACTATGTCATTAATAGAAGCGAAAATATTTTTGTTTAGAGTAAGCTCCCAAGCTAATTTTAGCAACATCCTATGCTCTGACCGATTTATAAGTTCCCACGATATTGTTACTACTTGCCTACGCTTTCACACTATCAAGGCACTTGTCACTGATGTGTTTCGCGAAATTAACTGAAATTTAACAACGACAGTATTCTTCATGTACACCAATTTCATGCATAATTTTGTTTAATTGATTTTGTGTATAATATAGGAAATTTTTTCATAACTAATGGGGAAACGATGTGTAATCAAAGAACTATTAACTAAAAATGTACTACCGGCTTTTATTGGTAAAGCTGCCTACTAATAATCATAGTAAGGAGAACATATGACAAAACTAAGGCACAAATGGTCAATAAAATAAAAAACATTTTTAAAAGCAAGCTTTTATTTAAATGCTCTAAAAAGAAGAAAATAAACTTTAAATTAAATCAAACCCATCAATCTATTACATTATACAATTTATATGATATAAAAGCTTGTCGCAATATAATATTGTATTCTTGTTTATTTACACAGGCAAATCTCCCGACAAGCTTTTATATCATATAAATTGTATAATGTAATAGATGGATGGGTTTGATTTAATTTAAAGTTTATTTTCTTCTTTTTAGAGCATTTAAATAAAAGCTTGTTTTTAAAAATGTTTTTTTACTATTAATTTATTTTTTATTTTTTAGTTTTTTTCGTATTCTTCTCAGCAAACCCTTTCATTTGATACCCATATTATGATCGTAGATAAGAAAATTTTGTCCGCCATCTTGGGGCGTCCACCATATTGAATTTAGTGTGACGTCATTTTATTTTTCGTATTCTTCTCAGCAAACTCTTTTAATTGTTACCCATATTATGGGGGTGCATAAAAAATAACTAGTCCGCCATATTGGATTTAGATTGACGTCACTTAGCTAAACATGCAATGTCATCCAAACTAAACGTGTATGCAACGAAAAAAAGCGTTTAATAGTGTAATTTATATAATTTTCTATAAAATATCTTAACTATAAGGTGTAATCTATCGGGCGCACTATGTATTTTTTGGCGAATTTAGCGAAAACACGAAAATTTTAAACCTTATTTCCAAACGAAAACAGGCTGCCGGGTCGCCGTTCTGGCAAGAAATCCAAGCTCGGAAGTCCAACGTGAAAGTACATACATCGTGAATTGTGCGGTCCAGCTGCGATTTTGAGGTCAGCAGATCCGAACTAAAAAGTGGCATTTGTGACGTTAACGAAAAATGTTGGCAAGTCCTGCGCGCACATGGAATTTGGAGGAATCTGCGCGCGCATCCAGCGGCCATTAGTCTCGTATCTCTTTTCAATTTCGCAAATTCTTCGACATGCGGGTATTGAAACGCTAATAACTTTTTAAATACCCAAAGAATCGCAACGAAATATAGCTATTGGTATTTTCCCGACACGAAGACCCGCATAGGAAATAATAATAATATGACTGCCAATATCACGTGATGTAGACAGATTTTAGTTTATCAAAAATTGGTTACTCTATTGTCGCCACTGTTTCTATAAGTCATGCTTCATAATATGCAACATGAAAAAAACCCCCTACTAGCAAACCAAAAACATTTCCAATGTTAAAATTAGCCGTGTTTCAAGAACGTGACAGTGAGCCTTACGTAGATAGTTTATAGTTTGAGTGTTAGAAATTTATTTTAATTTTACTTTTTCAATAAGTTGAAAACCTGATTAAATTATTTAATATAATTTAAAACAAATAAATCCAATGAACTCAAAGAAGCAATTAAGCAACTCCAGGGGGGGGGGGGGGCAAATGCCCCATCTTGCCCCCCCCTATGGGCGCCCATGATATCAATATACGTGAAAGATCTACCATCTCTGAGGTTATTATGGTTTTGTTATTTTAGTATCACTTGCGTACTGTTTTATTCAAAATAATTTTAAGTCGACAATGTGCATTAATTTCCTTAATAAGTATAAATAGATATGTAATAACGGAATTACTCCAAAGTGATTTACACAAAATTATAGTTTCACACCAACCCCTTTCATCGGACCATATTAAAGTTTTCCTGTACCAGATACTTAGAGGTAAGTTTAAACGTTTAATTATATTATCCATGCATCTTTATAGAGGTCCGATCCTTTTAATATTTTCACAAATATAATGTTTAAAGTGTTTAAACAATAATTTCTAGAAGTAGAAGTCATTTTTCCATAATAAAATATATTAAAAAGTTGATATATTTGTTTAGCAAAAAGAAACTTAGGTGTAAATTTACAATGCCAGATTTTTTCAGAAAATAATTACTCTCAGAACGAAACTGGAAAAATTAATAGTAAATAAGAGCCAAACATTTTCGTAAATAAATTAAAATATTCATTTATGTTATCCATCGAGTTATCAACCATCAAAATAAAATTTCCAAAAATTCTTTGTGGATTTTGATTAAATCTGTTGCACACCAATTTTTATTTTTTATTTTCGCCAAAGCTTCTGCAGTTCACTTTTTGCATTCTACACTGTTAGGTATCTACTTTTTATAAATTCATTATTATTTTCTTAAATTCATTATTATTTTCTTAAAGTAATAATTAAATTTGGAGTAAAATAGATGTTGTAAAAAGTATACACCTGCTTTGTAATAGAATAGAACATATCAATCATACCGACTTAAACAAATTATTTTTTATCAGTTAATCAGTTTTATTTGCACCTTTCTTATTACTGGTTTCCTGTGTAAATGATTTATGGCGAAATTGTATGAAGAATATAAAAACACGGACAGCCAGCGGAGGTCTGACTTGACGCATTCGTATCGAATACGAAAGTCAAGCAACAGCAGGCGCGGTTAGTACTTGAATGGGTGAAGGAAAGACGCTTCCTCGGTTCCCCACTTCTATATCGCAGAAGCTATACAACTGTAGGTAAGAGTTGTATTGAGGTTATATGTACCATCCTTCGAAGGGAATGTAAAGCAGTCGGTCCCTTGTCTATTAAATGTTAGGCAAGTAAAAATCCCTACGCTTATAGTAAGATAAGAGGTTCGATAAAATTTCCAGGTTGCCAACCAGTTATGCTCGTGCGGCTTGTACATGCACATAGCTACAGAACAGTCAGATACATAACTCTCGTTCACACTTCAGGGTAATATTCAGGTGTTGCATTGGAAATTTTGATTCTATGCGTATCGGCCATTGAAATAGAATATATCTCAATGGTATTTGCACTATTACATTAGTATACAGTAAGGCGCTGAGCACTAAGCGGTAGAAAAATCCTATGTATTTATGTACTTGTGCATAAGGTTCAGAATAGCGCGGTTATAATTACATCGGTGATAAGGTGATCACGCCGATCGCGGGCACACTCGATAGTCACCCCACTATTTATATGGCACTGTTCTAAGCCATATTGCACATGTACATAAGTGCATAGAATTTTCCTACCGCTTAGTGCTTAGCGCCTTACTGTATAGGTATATACCTATTTGATTTCAGTAAGTGAAATAATAATAATAATAATATTTTTTATTTCCCGGTATGTCAAGAGAAGATATGTGCGGAATTATTGTTCCGTTTCGTATCATGCGTCTCTACTCTCTACCATTAACATTAATTATGACCGCAGTCGCAATAATCACGAGCTGCTGCGCTACTCCACCTCGAAGACAGACTTGTACCCGAGTCAAGATAGCATTTGACCTAGACAAAAATAATATAAAGCTGATTTTTGGTAGAGATCATGCCTGATGGCTAAATTGCAACATACTAAAAGTCCTGGAGAATCCTCCTTCCGCAACCCCCTTTTTTTCGTCCACCAAACCCCCCCCCTTTTAATATTTTGGTGATTTTCTCGAAAACTATCAACTTTACGTAAAAATGTCAAGTGAGCATCTTTAAAGCTGATAAAAATCCCCTTCCAACGGCATATCGCAATCCATATTCAGTAGCGCGTGGCACCCACCAGTGGCGTATCAAATGAAGGGTTACTTTTAAAAATATACTTTTTGCTATTTATTCTCAGTTTTTTTGATCTAAGCATCATTTTTTTAGAAGAAACATATTTTTCTCTAAAACGACCATTAAAAGGTGGTCTACTTGCGAATCTTTTAGAAGTTCATCGCAATTACTTCAGCCAAAAAAAAAATTAAAAGTTTAGCCGAGACTTCTCAGCTTTACGTAAATCTGGAGCAAATTAATTTTTACTACCAATATTACTAGTCAATATCGATACAAGAAAAGGCAAACATCGCAAACGCGCATGTATTTACGATTGTTTTATATATTATTAGGATCCCTGAGAGTAGTTTATACCCAAGTTTGCAACCCTGAAAACCCTGTGCTACTCCCGTGGTGCTCGAATAACTGCGAAATTCTGGTACTTGTTCCATTTTTTTTTTAAATAATAACTCAAGGAAGCGTTTTTCGGGTATCTTCATTCTATACTTTTGTAAAGAAAATTAAATTTGCTACAATTGCCCAACCACAGTTCTCTAGGTCCATTGGTTGCGGAGATACAGCCAGTGAAAGATGGGCAATTTTTTCTAAAAAGAGAAAATTTATTGGTAGGGTCATTTTCTAAGACACGTACCGACTAAACTAATGCTCCTAGAGAAAATAAGTCATGAAAATGAATTTGTAGATAATTGAATTAGCTTCAATTTGATCCCAAAATGGTGCCTCTAGGCCTCATAGTTTCCTCAATAACGAAACAATAGTATAACATCGGATTTTGGGAAAACATTGTACTGAATAATGTTGGTATATATTTCTTTAAAAAAACGTGCAAGAATTTGAACATTTTAGCTGTAACATATGGCTTCAAATAAACATACACTAAACAAATACCGAAAATTCATTAAACAAACAAAATTACATAGTTTTTCTTGTTTTATTTACAATGAAATATGTTGAATATACATATATATGATTCAGTCAGAGCCATTGTGGCGGGATACGTCAGCTACGTTGTCAACCGCTTTGGTAAAAACGTAGCTGTGGTTTTTGATAAATACCCACAAGATGCAGCTATGAGGAGCACTAAATCAGCTGAACGCCTGCGACGCTCTGCTTCTCTCTCCTGCAGTGACATTTTGTTTGATGAATCAACACCCATCAAGTGGCCCAAGCAAAACTGCTCTCAAATGAATCTAACAAACGCCGACTGATCACCATGATGCGTACTGAATTTAAGATTCATGGTATCGAGGTACATCAAACTCAAGAAGACGGCGATGCTGATATAGTGAGGACTGCCCTCTCCAAGAACTCATCGTTCGACCAAGTTTTCATCATTGGAGAGGACGTCGTGGTCCTTCTCAGCTGCTTAAGCTCTCTACATACGAACGTGCACTTTCAGAAAGGCGGCAGAGATGGGTCAGAGTGCGCCCAATATCCAGCAAATTCCTTCACATGTGGAGAAATGCAAGTACCACAGACGGTTTTGTTCCTGCATGCCATCAGTGGGTGTGACACCACCTCTACCCTTTTCCGGCAAGGCAAGATGAAGTGGTGCAACGTCTTCAAAAGAAAACCCACTGGATAGACCTCGCCAGCATTTTCCTTGATCCAAACTACAACCAGGAAGAAGTAGGAAATGCTGGCGAGAAAATCTTGATGAACCTCTACGGAAAAGACGAGGGAACGCTGAACACCCTGCGATACTCAGCATTTGTAAAATTGGCCCCCACCACAGAGGCTGCAAAATATTCTTGGAGGACCTATCACCAGGTGCAAATATGGTTGGGGGTCGACAAAAACCCGTGTGACTGGGGATGGGCTACCAGCGAACAAGGTCTCATGCCAGTCACAATGTGCGCAGAGCCCGCTCCTCAAACCCTGCTTAAAATGGTGGCTTGCAAATGCAAGAAAGGGTGCTTAGGGCCGTGCACTTGCAGAAACGCCTCCACCTCCAGAAACCCTCGTCTCTCCTCCCCCTCCCTTTCCCACTAATCCAGACTGGATGCGAGACCCGGACCTTCCAAAAGGGCGAAGTTTTAAACTACTGAGGTGTTTGTGCTTGACTGTGTAAATAGTATTTTATAGTTTACATTTATGTTTACGTTGTTTATTTTATGTTTACGTTATGTTAAATTCAATTGTTTATTTTATGTTTACGTTATGTACGTATAAATTAAACAGCAGTTTCAATATTTTTGGTTCTGGGGGGTCGTTCTATACATCAATGGTTTTGCAATTTTATCACCTACAAAAAAATTGGTAACGATATTTTTCGCCAAGCTTATAGTTTTTGGTTAAAATCAGTAAATTCGACGTGTCCTTCAAGAAATTTCAATTAATTTCGGGGCAGACTTTCTTTTGATACGCCACTGGTGTGTACCACGTGGTACTAGATTTTGTCAGCTTCAAAAAATGCTCACCTGACATTTTTCCTTAAAGTGGATAGTTTTAGAGAAAATCACCAAAATATTAAAAGAGGGGGGTTTGGGGGGCGAAAAAAGGAGGTTGCGGAAGGAGGATTCTCCAGGACTTTTAGTATATTACTATTTAGCCCTCAATTATGATATGTACCAAAAATTAGCTTTATATTATTTTTGTCTAGGTTTACCCAAAATTTGAACTATCTTGACTCGGGTATTGGCCGACCCTAGACGCTACTGTGTAGTGTACTTTTGCGGCATAACTGCGCAGTCACACCACTCACACCCCGTACATGCGGTATGTTTGTACAAGTCGTGCCTCTACATGGTTCAAATCATATGATAACTGCACAGTGCAGTAAAGCATTTAATTTGTAATTTGTTGATCATGAGTGAAAGTAAATCTCCAAAGAACCTTCCAAAACCTCTTCAATATGCTCTTCTATAGTTATAATTTAGTAGAAACTTCGTCAAAACAAACGTTTGCACAAGTGCCAATCACCCACACGTTCCGGCAATGAGTAAATATCTAAGGAGAGAAGGTATTATAAAATCTGCCGCGACGGAAGTTGTGCTAAGGTTGGTACGAAAGTGGTTTATCTAGGTGGGGGAAATAATCAGTGGCGTTTCTCAGGGATAACACAACATTATCCGTGGGGACCGAAATGTAAATTTTATGATATTGAACCAGCTATTTACCAAAGAATTAAAATGACTAAAAATACTGTGGATATGTACTGCAATGTTCTAAAATTTTATATAAAAAATTAGTAGATAGTATGGTTAAAAAAATCAAATCAAACTCGTGGATAAATTGTACATTACGAACAAATTAAGGCAATTAACAAAATAAATGTGGTTTAAGCTTGAACCATGCTCAAACGATTGTTTGCACAGTTGTAACCTTAAATATTAAACCAAGTTCAAGCTGAACGTCTTTGGTAAAATCAGCTCTAATAAATATGTAGGATAAATAAAGAAATCAGAACATATTATAATACTTTATTATTTATCTCTATAATAGGTACATACATATAAAACATAAACCATAAAACTAATGCATTTTAAAAAGTATGGTATAAACATGTAATTGAAATGGTTCTCTGATGTAAATTTTACAAGCCTTTGGTGAGAAAAAGTGTATAGTGAGTGAAAACTTTCAAATCCTGTTAATTAGTTCACTGTTTCTTCCGAATTCACCTAATATACTACTCACATGGTCTGCATCCACTAAATTTTTCTTCTCCAGTTCATTTACTATGCCAGATAGTTTAAAAATTTGTTTTTTTGCCACCACAGTTGCTTTTGTAGTTTACGAACTTGACGACTTTGTTGTAAGTGTGTCCTAGACAATGTTCGAATTTGACGTTTCAACTTCACTCTTCTAGGACAATTCTCTTCGGTAGACAAAAGAATGGTACTATCCATCTTAGGTGTCCTTGGAGATGGAATTTGTGCATCCATTATTTCAGCAGTTGAAGTAGAGGGAGTAGGTTCCAAGGTAATGCAGACAGGTTCTGCATCAATTGGTTGATGGCTTGTGGCAGTACTGGTAGTTAGAGTACCTAGTTTGATGATATTTTGTCTGAAAATAAAACATTTATTCATTACTTCAATTTTTTTGTTAGATATAAAATCAAATCACAAATTTAAACAGGTTTCTTAATGTTTAATTGTAAGGTATACACAGTTAAAATTTATGAAGAATTTTCAGCAGTAAACTAGCAATTCATAGTTAGTAGTTAGTAATGCAAACTCTTTTTTCTCCACAAAACATTCCTATTTTATCAATGTAGGTATCTCCATTCTTACAGTAAACTTACATATTTGTGCCTCTGTACTATTCTTGAGGGTATAGCATTTTCCTTTAGAAATATTTTGAAGGCAGTTGTCTTGAAGTCTGTCTCTTCAAAATGCTGTGAACACAGCACTGCAAATGCAGGTATTTCTTCCCTTTTTCTACCAGTGAATTTAATCCATTCCCTTTGCTGAAAAGGCTTCTTTGGCAACCTTTTGGAAAAATATGCAATTAGTAGTTATCACAGGATCACAGTTTATACAATGGTGAACTTACATTCTTTTATTTGCACACAATTATAATTTAACTAGTATGTAGTTAAATTAAGTATAATTTTTTTATTTTATTTTATTTTATTTTCGACAAGCAAGACAAATTTAGGATGAACTGCCACTGGATAAATTGTAAACAATCATGGCGGCGTATAACCTACAATTTGACGATTTTATTATTGTTATGTTTTTAAACACTCCAACATAATGAAAATATTACTAACATTTGGTTTATTTAGTTATAATAATATTTAATTACTTACCGATGAAAAGTAACGCCACTTTGTGCGATAAACCACACGATTATGCAACTAACCATAATAAAGTTTTATATGTCCAAATTTCGCACATAACACGCACACACGAATAAATAATACAATCCTTATATACTATACAATCGTTTAACACAAAATCGGCACTCAACAAAAAGTTTTGCATAAGATGCTGACACCACAGAACAGAACACGTTGGGTTTCTAACGCTTCATAAATACAAAACTATCAAACACTGACGTGTAAAAAGTGGTTTATCAAATATGGCCGCTGCGAACTTCCGTCGCGCGAATTATTGCCCCCACCACCGATAGTTTAACCTCCTTTAGATATTTACTTTTTGCGTTCCGGTGTACTGACTGGTACAAACCTATTGACAACCGTCAAAAAGTTAGTCGATTTCAACTCGCACAAGTCACTTGCGCCAAGAACTGTTTTTGAACTGCATAACTACACAAACTATATAACTACATCTTAGCAGGACTTAAAAGCTATTACTATTATTTACAACTACAGCGGTGCGAATATCAAGTAAGGCAAGCAGGCGGTTAACTAAACGGTTACAGAACAACACCAAAACGATGTACAGATACCAGGATTAGCCGAAGCAAACACCAAAAAACATACAAATATCAAAACAGATTATTTACAAATTACAGGTTTGGCTAAAGCGTAGTATTGGCTGAAAAAGTAAGGTTATGAGTTAATAAAACCAGAGATTATGAAGACTCTAGATAGTTACCGTCAATGTATTTACTGGACGCGGCAAAAATGGATGCAGACCTCAATTAATTTGAAAGCAGGCCACCGAAACTTGGACTGGTGCCGATGATATTCATTCATAATGTATTACGCACATTATGAACCAACATCATCTGCGTCAATCTAAGTTTCGGTGGCCTGCTTCCAAATTACTTCAGTTCTGCATCCATTTTTGCCGCGTCCAGTAAATACATTGACGGTAACTATCTAGAGTCTTTATAATCTCTGATAAAACCAACAGTGGGATTCCTCTCGGGTCTGGATCTCGAGTACTGAAAGAAAAAAAACTTTAAGTTAATATTGCAAGTTACGCTCTATACGTATACACTGTATATCGGAGAATCGCGCATATACAGGGTAGACCAAGAGCTAGCTTACTTCAGCTGAAAGAGAGTAAAATAGTTACAGGAACAAATGTTTAGCAGCATCGGACTGAAAAGGAATTGATGATTAGTATCGTGAGTTACGCTATTTACGTATACACCGTATACCGGAGGATCGCGTGTATACAATATAGACCAACAGCTAGCTCACCTTCAGCTGGAAAAGAATAAAATGATTACTGGAGCAAGTGGCGGACAGCAGCGGACTGAAAGAAATTTATAATTAATATCGTGAGTTGCGCTATTTACGTATCCACTGTATATCGGAGAATCGCGTATATGCAGCATAGACCAATAGCTAGCTCACTTCAGCTGGAAGAGAATATAATGATTACCCGAACAAAGGGCGGACAGCAGCGGACTGAAAGAAATTTATGATTAACATCACACAGAGATACCTTGCAATAGCCAAACCTTACTCTTGATTTCTACTCCTTACTTACTTCTGCTTACTTAGGCACGTCTGGTCAGGAACAGCAGCGGACGGGTACTGAAGGTAACTGTGTTGGATTCGATCGGAGTATCACTGCTCTGTAAAATAGCGGAGTAGTAGGGATGAACGCAAATCAGCAGCGCAGTGAATAAAGGCGTCACAGCTGGACTTGGTTGAAATTCGCGCTCTGGTTAACTTACTTTGCGGTGGATACGTCTGCTTGCTCTCGATGACAGCTCTCGACTCACTTCAGACTTCAGCTCTCCCGGATTCGGAATATTAATCTTCTATAAAATAGCGGAGTGGTATCTGTACATCGACGTCTACATTCGCTGGCTGTTGCGGCCGGACGGACTGGCTTCGCCGCGGATATGCTTTTCACTAATAGGTGTTGCCGGGGAGGGACAGATATCAGCGAGGTATATCATTTGTTTGTGCTTTTATTAATTACGGATTTATTGATTACTTAATAATAACAGGACAGGTTATATTATAAATCAAAATAATTAACTGGTTACAGGTGATAATAATATAAACTTGCGGAAAACAATAACTTAATTCTATGCGGGGTGTATCGAATAATATTATATTTAACAGGAACTAGTAACGAAAAAAATCACTTTGTTACAAGTGTTTGCAATGCGATGGTGCACACATTAATGATGTTATTTTTAAAGAAATGATTTTCCCGAATGTTAACTTTAATATGAATTAAAACAGTTTTGGATGAGACCTTTTTTTAAGAATTGGTTCAAAACCGCTGATCTTTATGGCCCGCCCTGTGCTAGAAGTGCCGTTTAATTTGAAATTAAATTTTATAAAAAGAGTGAACGAGCCTCTGCTAGACAAGCAAACAAAAACTGTTAGCTCAGAAGTAATGTATAAAAAAAATATTTCGAACAATTTTTTCTCTAAGACGGCGCGGCGTGCTGATTCTCCCAAAATTAATAAAAGAATAATCTTGCCCTTTATTATACATATATCTGCATGCTACCCTGGCAGAGGTTTGTTCTGATAGTTTTATAATGGATAGTAAATATAACTTTTTATTAACTTACCTCTTTAAGCTGGAAAATAATTAAAATATGTAATTAACCACATTATTTTCATTCTAATACATATTTGAAATGTTTGTGTTGCAGGTTTAAAATATTTACATTCTGCTCGGATATTACATAGGGATATTAAACCTGGAAATCTTCTCGTAAATAGTAATTGTGTTCTAAAGGTAAGATTTGCCCATAATATAGGTAATACATACATTGTATATAATTTAAGTGATTATCAAATACGTTTGAATATTTAAATTTCTGTCTGATTTGTTTTTTCAAAAAAAGAAAGGAAAGGATTATTTATATGATATGTCTGTTTAAATTCTACATAAAGATTGCGAAAGTACTCATCTTAACATAGGAAACCTCAATACATACACGATGTGAAATGCCGCTGCCTAGAAACAAGTGCTTCACTACTCGTACATTTGCGTCTTTGGTCGCCGTATGCTTGTCTACATAAATCTTTCAACAATTATCGACTGCGCACGCAATGAAACTAAACAAAACCAAGCGGCAAATTTAGGTCCTATGTCAAGATGAGTACTTTCGCAAGCTGTATATGTAGATGTCATAAATATCAATTAAAAAAGATGCAATATTAATAATAGCACAGAAACGTAACCGTGTAACCATTCATTAAAGTATAATAAGATACGTTTTATTTCGACCTTTCTTCTACACCATTTTAATGTAAAGTCATCATTGTAAAGAAGCTATAAAGTATGAAATTGTAGCAGATTTCTTACTATTATTTTAATTATTAATTAATATTTAACATTAGCTTTATTTTAGTAAAAGTTCCATAGCATTTAAAATAGGCTTAAGCAATGATCAAAATGCTTAATGTATAATAATATATACAAGGGTTCTACTTTAATTTAAACTAACCATTTCTTAGAAATTTGCAACTAAGAGACATTTGTACATGGTAGTTCCATATGTTTTAACATGATTTTGATATGAAAAAAGTGTAAAAATATAAACTGTAGAGTTTAGTGTGAACTATCTATTGACGAAGAAAAGTAAAACAATATGGCGTCAGTACTGTCAGTAGAGACAAAGACACAACTTGTGTTTTTTTAAATGGAACACACCCTGTACATGTTTGCATATTTTGAAACATAAAAATATATGTTGTCATTTGCTCTATCCGTTCTGGAAATATTATACAAAACAGTGCCGCATAGAACATAGGTTGCCATGAAAAATCATAACAAAATATTTCTGATAATTACTGACAGTTTACTTTCTCATGTTCGTTTGTTTTATTTCTTATCATCAAAATATATTTCACATCAAAATTTACAACTTTTGTTTTTACACTTTTTTCATATTTCTATAATAAGTTCTAGATAGGTGTCAAAATTAATGAATGACAAATAAAATTATGTTTTTCCACATCTGAATAACCCATTTTAAAGTATTTGGGATTTTACATAAAAATCTGAAGATAAAACTGTCAGAAATGTTTTATTAATTTTTTTTCATGGTAACCTATATTCTATGCGAACTGTTATACACAAAAAGGCATAGGTACTGTTTTAAAAACAGCTGAGCAAACATATTGTACATATTTTTAAAATCAGCTAAAAATGATCTTTCAAAATATGCAGCAAATGTACATGATGTTCCATTTAAAAAGACATAAGTTCTGTTTCTTTCTCTACTTTGCGATGCTATTTTGTTTTATATTTTTTCAACAAAAGATATTTGACACCAGAATCTACAACTTTTGTCTCTACACTCTTTTCAAATCTCTAAACATAAAGGCTGTAGGTAGGTCTCAAAATATATAGAACTACCCTACACACATTGAATACAGCTAATTCTTCATTATTTTATTATTTAAAAATTCTATATTTGAAGTCGAGTTGTGAATTTTTGTTTTTCCCTTCCTTGAAGCCCAATTTTACCATAGAGAAAAATAGGCTCTAGAATATATACAAGAAGGTGGTCGAAACATCAAATCTTTAAAATTATTAACCAAGAAGAGGGTTACGAGAACCCAAAAACTCTTCTGTAAATTTTATTGTCAGCTCCGCGAAAAATTTTTTATTTGTACTCGTGTTTGGCCACTGAACTGTTATTTTAATTCAAAAGTCAAATTTTTTTAACCACATCACTAAACACAAATTAGGAATTTCATCAAAACGTTTTGGCAATGCTGGCGGGCAGTACTTCCATATTTCGTTGTGATATCTGTTTTAGCATGCTTGTTTGAATTTTTTGTGTGTTTTATTTAACATTCTAAAATGTACAAAAATTAAAAAAAAAAGGAGGAGCAGATGAACTACCTGCTCCTTTTAATACACAATCAAATGTAAAAATCAATTATTTTATGCTGCCCTAATAGGAGTGAAATAATCTTTGATCATTATTAGGCTGCCCTAATAGGAGTGAAATAATCTTTTATGCTGCCCTAATAGGAGTGAAATAATCTTTGATCATTATTAGGCTCGACATTAGGTGTATAATAATGATATTTAAAAAAATATAGATTTCAATATATGCATTAATTATCTCTGGAAATATGTATAAATACAAATACGAATAAAATTCTGATTATACATAGGTACGCCATATAATTTTTTTTATCGGTATGCTAGTTATTATAATGATTAGTAGTAATTAAGTGTGCTTTAATTACTTATGCGTTTATAAATTATAAAATCAGAAATAATGAAGAAAATTTTTTCTTTTATTTGGTTCATGTAATAATGATAATATTCTCAAAGGTACTATACCAATTCGTTCATTGTCAATAATTCTATTTTGATTTCACTTATTATAATCCAAAACCTAAAAATTCATTGAGCTCATAGTAAGAAGTTTACTTTTGTACCATTCAGATTTTAGCGTGTGAAACCAATTAAAAATTTTCTCTTCTTTTTAATAAATATAATTTTCAAATTGTACTTTGTAATTTTTCTGTTATACACTGTAAGAATTGTATAGATAATCAGAAGTTACACATTTTAATTATGTCTTCATCGTGATTTTTATGCCTTTTAGATCTGTGATTTTGGTTTAGCAAGAGTAGAAGAACCTGATACAAGCAAACACATGACACAAGAAGTAGTTACGCAGTACTATAGAGCACCTGAAATTTTAATGGGTGCGAAACATTACTCAGCAGCGGTAGATGTATGGTCTGTTGGTTGTATATTTGGTGAATTATTGGGTCGTAGAATATTGTTTCTAGCACAAAATCCTGTACAGCAATTAGAACTTATTACCGAATTATTAGGAACCCCATCGTTAGAAGATATGAAATATGCTTGCGAAGGTGCAAAAACACATATGTTGAGCAGAGCACCAAAACCACCTTCATTATCAGCTCTGTACACATTATCTTCGCAGGCAACACATGAAGTTGTTCATTTATTATGCCAAATGCTTGTATATGATCCCGTAAGTTATTTTATTATATATTATGACTAGTGATGTTGGTAGTAGTAACTTAACCCTTGAAAATATGTTTTTATGAAAGAGTAAACCGTGCACTATTCAACTAGCTGAAAATAATTTTAAAATGAATGAAATGTAAAGGCAAAAACAGTTAAAATATAAATAAAAGATATAACAACTACACTGTACAAAACAGAACAGTAATGGAATATTATAGAGACTATACACCACAGTAACAAAGAATGAAAACATTCTTAAAATTAAAATTTTAATAAATAGCGAAATAAAAAAAATTACATTAGAACTATTATCCATTTAGGTATTAAAAATTATTCAATTCGTTTAGTTGGGAATATTTGTGTAAATAATGGATAAATTTTCTAAATTATTTGTGAGTCGGTAATGTTTTGCTGGTCAATATCTCTTTGCAGAACAAGTCAACGGAGCAAATTTATATTCATTATCATTTTGGGCATCAGCAAATATGTGCTGTTCAAGGACACTAAAATTAGGATTTCATTATAAAATTTATGTAGTTTGAATTGTAACGGACTGCCAAATGGTTTTGGAACACTTCATTATGGCTATTGCTTTGCGAACAAGGAGAATGGAATCACGTGTTGAAATCATTTTTCTTTCTAATATTTAAGTAGGTAATCTGTGAAATTCCGAGAACTGTGTTTGAATGAACTGTAACTGACTTAACAAATTTGAGTCTTTTATTAATTATTTATTTGTACGACAGAACACTTTGGCATTGTCGGTTAAACCATTCACTACAGTTGTCATTTGTTCAAAGATCGTGGTAGTTCTGCTTGTGGTGGAAGAGAAAAAGATCTATGCAGATTTCTGTATCCTGGTTTTTACGGCTTTTGCGTTTTTTTTTTTTTTTTAGAAATCTGTTCATATTAGCCACAAATGATTCTACCAGTGGAACCTGCTCACAAATAAACTCACATATGCAAGGAACAAAAGCTGCACAAAATTGTTTTAAAATTATTTAAGGTATCAATGTATCGCCGATTTGCACACAATTTGCTTCCAAATTAGACGATCATCATGAACATTTTACCGCGTTTTGTGTGGTACCGTCAAACGGGATAAAGTGCATCATACGAGGTAAAATGAATCAACTGTGCATTTCTTTGTTTCGGAAACTAGTGTTGTTTGTAAGTATTAAAGGTGTGGTTAAGGGTTTCCCAGCATAGTGAGTATTTCGTGATAAATTACTGAATTTTGTCACAAATTTTGTTAATTTCAAGCAACGCGAAAACAAAGTTGGGAGGAAGAAACTGTGTGTGACAGGAGTTTATATTCAACATGACATTACCTAAGCGCGATCTGTTTGAGGTTAGGTTGTTACAGAGATATACCATGATTTGAAAAACGACACTATTACTGTGTTCCTTTTATGTGCTTCAAGCACATGCTCTTGAAGCCGCGAGCTTCTACTAGCTGTTCATAAAAGGAACAGTTATTTGCTCTTTTGGGTGTTCTGTGGTTATTCGAAAGGTACAGGAAGTGTTTGAAAGTTGTGTTTCTCGATTGTTGGTTTGAATATTTGTATCTATTTGTTTATTTGCGATGTGGTGCGTGTTTTCCAAATTCGACATAATTAAATTAATTTTAATTTTCACATAACCCCAATAAACGAACATAGCACAAGATTGACGTAATCTGCTCTTCAAGCCCAGAAATTCGGAGTGTGCACCAGGCTCATGAGCATGTAGCCTGATAAAAGGGACACATGAGTAGTGACCACGAGCTGCTAATTTAATAGCCCATTCGAACTAAAGGAACACAGTATATGAAGCGTAATGTGGATCATTAGTTTGATTCGTTAATAATTACAATTAGATCCATATTTTTGGCACTGATTATTTCAGTAACAACTATAATGCTGAAATATATATTATTCAAACCAATGTTTTTTTTTTCAACACACGTCATAAGAATGTGGGTTTAAAATAAGATGTTTTTGTATATCCCACTGTGCCAGATATACACAGTGTTGTAAGGGAGCAGATTTTTAAAAAGGTTAACCTTGCTTCAGTCAAAAGAGGAAGACATATGTTTAACAACATTGGTGATATTAATGTTGAGTGATTTGTTTAAAGGTCTGTATCAGCTGCAAGTCTCGATTCTACCACAACACAGGTCAATTTGACATGATGCAATCAAACCGAAACTACCGCGACTGCAAATTGCAGCAGGTGCATATGTGTTTTCGCAAATTCGTGCGAGATGCAACACTTTTAAGGCATATTTTTAGAAACTATTTATTTATACAAAAGTGATGTTTAGCAGGGTTCGATAATAAAAACAAATGAATAAATGAATAGTGCCATATACCCTGAAAATGAAACATGATGCAGCTACGGACACTTGTTTCGGAGTTATTGCTCCTCGTCAGCGTAGCGTAGCTTGAATAATGAATCCGTATGAATAGGATCAGAAACAATAACTAATAACGGTAAGAAAGTAGCAGCACACAGTACTCAATTTGTACTTTCGTGCACCATGTGCCAATTTATGGCCTCAAATGATAACAGTCAGCACAGAGAGCTCTATGCGCACTGCTCAATTTCCACCCAGGCAAATATAAATACAAAAGTGATGTTTAGCAGGGTTCGATAATAAAAACAAATGAATAAATGAATAGTGCCATATACCCTGAAAAAAAAACATGATGCAGCTACGGACACGTGTTTCGGAGTTATTGCTCCTCGTCAGCGTAGCGTAGCTTGAATAATGAATCCGTATGAATAGGATCAGAAACAATAACTAATAACGGTAAGAAAGTAGCAGCACACAGTACTCAATTTGTACTTTCGTGCACCATGTGCCAATTTATGGCCGCAAATGATAACAGTCAGCACAGAGAGCTCTATGCGCACTGCTCAATTTCCACCCAGGCAAATATAAATACAAAAGTGATGTTTAGCAGGGTTCGATAATAAAAACAAATGAATAAATGAATAGTGCCATATACCCTGAAAAAGAAACATGATGCAGCTACGGATACGTGTTTCGGAGTTATTGCTCCTCATCAAAATAAAAATAGTATTATTTGTTTTCTTGACTCTTTAATAAATTAATTGTTTGTAATATTTAATATAAGTTTAAATAACCTGGCATTTTTCTGTATTTTTTTACGAGTGTACAATTTAATAATAGCGTTTGGATTACAATGTTGCTTGCAATTATTTTTCCAAAGCAAACTGGATTTTATAAATTATTTTTACATTAATTCGAATATCAATATGTTTTAAAAAAATCAGTCTATTTTGGTGACATAGGTGAAAAGAGAATTATTTTTTCTAACTAATGGTGTAAAAATCCAATATGGCGGCCATAAGAAAAAAAAAAGTTGACTATCGTTGCTCAAAATCTAAAAGGCTTAGAAAATTTCTATCAACGCCATTCAGTTAGTAGTGGTCAAAAATATAACCTTGCCAAATTAATTTTGTTTTGAAATCATGATTTTCAATTTTTTCAGGATAAACCGCGAACGAATCAAGATATTTATAGCATTTCTTGGCAGGAAATTGTAGAGCATAAAATAGCGCAACTTTTGTCTAATTTAACCGATCCTCTATATCTTACAGTTTCCGAGATACCAATGGTGGGCATCGAAAAATTCACCACCGTGTATACCTTGCTGTTCCAATTGTACTAGTTCATTAATAACCAGAAACCACAAAAGGGGTGACTGACACTTCCCCTGTTGTGGAGCCCAGCCTAGTTTGTATATTTCTTGTGCCGAGTCGATCCATCTTGTTATGGATTTTTCGACTCCACATCTCTTCACTGCTCTGCTTATAGAGTCGAATGAGGTGTTGTCTTTCAAGGTTAAAGTTACTACTGCTGTTTACTCTAATTAATTGTGACTGAATTTTGAGTATCGTTTTGTATATTTTGTTATTGATGTTAATAGCATCTAGTTAGAATTATTATTATACTGAGGTGACATGGAAATATATTTTTTAGAAGATAGTATCTAATTTTTTCATTTTTTCGATCAAACAAACAACAAGCCATTATGCATTTACTACTATTTTAACCAGAAAAATTGAATGAACTTGAGGAAGTAAATGTTGGTTTATAAATAACGTCAATAAATTATAAATAATAAATACATAAATCATTAAACAAGTTTTAGTTTTAAAAGTTTTAAAATTGAAAATTAAAGAGTTAAATTAATAAATCCGATACAATTTTTTTATTTGTTTAGTGTGCTAATTTATTATAGTATTGTTCCTAGATGTTTAACAAAATATATGAATAAAAATGATAAAAATAAATAAAATATATAATATGAATGTTTTTTTTTTAGGATAAACGTATATCAGTTGTAGATGCCTTAGCTCACCCCTATTTAGATGAAGCTAGGTTAAGGTATCACTCATGTATGTGTAAATGTTGTTATACTACAGCAAGTGGTATGCGCCAATATACATCAGAATTTGAAAGTACAGCACCACAAACTTTTGATGACCATTGGGAAAAGAAACTCACATCTGTACAGCAAGTCAAAGGTAGGTTGTTACTTTCATGTTATTTTACTATAAACGACTTTTGTCTAGTCAATGAATAATCAAAAAGTTTACGTAATGTAAATAACTTGTTTGCCATTTAGAAATGTCACAAATTAGACGTTCGATAATTAATTTCTGCGCTAATAGTTTGCTTTAATAAGTAGTTGCAGGAGGTAAAATATATAATTTTCGGTAAAATACGAATTGCTCGATAAAAGTAAAATTTCCCTGATAAAAATATAAAGCCCTGGATTTCTTGTCCTGGAATAAATGCTCGATAAAAATATCAGACACTTGATAAAAAAAAAACAATGCCTAATAAAACTTAGTGGACGTACAACCAAATGGTTAAATGTACAGGGTCATTGGTTATATTTTAGTCACCCACCTAGAGGTTTTCCTTTTAATCTGAGAAAAAAAAGTTGAATACAAAAGTTGTAGATAATCAAGTGTAGATTATTCCAAATTCAAATTTTTTTTCGAGGTGTTCAAAAAATGTGAGGCATACCAAACTTACATATTCTTAAATGGAACACCCTATAAATTATTGCATTTTGGATTCTACGTCAAATTCTACGATTTTTCATATAGCATATTTTATGTTTAAAGTTGACCATTTTTAAATGATGATTAAAAATAAATCATAATTTTGTAATAATTCAATTCATTCAATTAATACAGTTTTAAAAGTATAAGCATTGGGAAGTCGTCGAAGTTTTATTTATCTGTCTAATTTTAAGTTCTAGTATGCGTGTGGTGTGTGTATGGGTTTGTGTGTATATGCTATTCACATTTTATTTACATGAGGGGAGGCTTTGGAAAATCTGAATTCTGTTAGTATGAATGACTGTTTTAATTACTGAGGTTATGTTGAAAAGTCAAAAACATAACCACAAATTCAAATTGGTTCTACATAGTTGCCAGAGTGAGACCCTAAAGAAAGCACAGCAATGTTGTCAATAAAAAATTTGGCAATTCAGCCAAAAATAAATGACAGTGACGATCAATTAAATCTGACACTTCAATATTTTGTCAATAGAGGACAACCCTGAGACAACCTAAGAAAAACATATCATAGCCTCCCCTCATGTAAATAAAAAGTGAATAGCATATATGTATGTGTAACATGCATGATGCATGTCTGTCTGGATGCACCATTAATTATAATTAATTAATTAATTTAATTAGGTTAATTATTGGTAACGTGTCCTATATCATATGTATGATCGCTTGGATAAATAAAGGTATTCTATTCTATTCTATTCTATTCTATAATATTGGGGTATTATTATTGATATTCTCGTCTTACTTGCCTTCTATTAGAATAGAATAGAATATTTCTACAGATTTTTTATACAAATACAAAATACAATCAGATTTGACGAAAACGTAATAAATCTTTCTTTTTCTTCAGTTGTATAAACCATTTTGCAATGAAATAAAAAATTCTTTGGGAAAACCAAAATGGATGACGTGCAATGCATGTCCCATTATTTTGTTTCCATGCCTAACTAGGAAAATTAAGCACGCGTCCCTCAAAGCAATAGAATTATTACAAAATTATGGTTTATCTTTATCCATCATTTATTCAAAAAATGGTTAACTTTAGACTTCGGGTATGGTATATGAAAAAGTCGTAGAATCCAAAATGCAATAATTTATAGGGTGTTCCATTTAAGAAAATGTAAGTTTGGTATGCCACGCGTTTTTGGAACACCCTGTCTAAAAATTTTATATTTTGAAATAAACTACACTTGATTATCTACAACTTTTGTATTCAGCTTTTTTTCTCAGATTAAAAGGAAAACCTCTAGGTAGGTGGCTAAAATATAAGCATTGGACCCTGTTACATATAAAAAATCAAATGCCAAAAAAATAATAATAAATTCGTTAAATGGGGCAAACACAAAATGAAAAGTGTAAACGTAAGTTCATGCACTCGCGATTTGCGATTTTCAGGATTTAATTTGATTGGTTAGTTTCAAAAAGGTTTGACAGAACTATTTGCAATTCAATTTATTGAGAGAATTGCAAAATTTAAATTTAGGGGGCGGAAAAATTGAAATTGTTTCTATTTTTCACGATTATCGCAAGATATTGATGATTTTTATTTTTTGTGCATTTAAACCCTGATCTTTTCTTTTCATAAAAATCTCACACTGCAAAATATCTCTGTATTTTTGTTCTTTTTCTGATTAAATGCAAAGTTATAATTATTATTCTTCTACGTTGTAAAAGCATCAAGACATAAGCACTATTCATGGTATTTACTTCAAGTAGTTTTTTCGTTTTATATTGTATATATAATTTTTTGGTTAACAGCAACAACAGCAAAGTCTGACAAGATAAGTCTGTTTGAAATTCAAAAGTAACTAGTTTTCTCGTTTGTGCATGAACGAACATTATTTTTCGCTATAAAATCGCATATCGCAAATCGTGAGTGCATGAACTTACCTTTAGTGTTCGATAAAATTATTAGAAGTGCGATAAGAATAATAAAACACATGACAAAACTAATAAACACAATGAAAATAATGATTGTTAGATTAGGTTGGTTTGGGTAGGTTAGGTAAGGTTAGGTTAGGTTAGATTAAGAGGTTGATTCTGTAACTTGTCTTTATCGACTCACTGCCTAACGATTTGTCTAACGACATTTCCGCACAATGTATTCTGTAACTTTGTCATTGACAAGATAACCGTGACATAATTTATATTATGAATTATTTTACGTTGGTAGTTCTTAATGACAATTTTGAAGAAGTGGTAAGTGTGAGGTTAGATTAGTTCTAGAATAATATAGTTACTTGACTAAGAATCAAGAATGGTAAACAAAAAAAAAACCTCGATCTATGAATAAACAAAACAGGAAGTTCGAAGGGATTGCTAGCATCGCTCAAAATACGGAGAGATTCTATACGTCGTTCTTAAAAGGGAATTGAGAACTTTCAGTAAATAATAAGAATTTAAAAAAATTAAAATTACTTTAATTAGGATTTACTTACGTTCTGTAGATCATCTAAACTAAGATCAGCTATACCATTAGCAACATTATTAGAACATTTTGAGCCATTCTTTTAACACGTCAAAACTTTTTTGGAATTTGAGGTTATAAATTTCACGCATAACGATATTTTTTCTCCCAACGACAGTATCCACACTGTCTTTTCATTAACGACAATTCGGCGGCCATCTTTCCTGTTCTTAAACAACTATCGTTACCTATAGAATAACAAAAGTCTTTATTTGCTCATTCATGGACGACAATGAACGTCAATGAACGACATCGTTATCAGGTACAGAATCAACCTCTTAAGTTAGGAAATCTAGCGAATAATTTCTTATAGTTGGGTTATGTTCAACGCAGAGTATAATTAATATAATAACCAGTTCATGTGAAATCAGCAGCTATTAGAGCAACCACGGCACATGTATAAGTAAAAATAGTGGGAATATTAAATATATGTAGCATTTTTATAAAGTGTACCATACAGAATATGCTAATGTTATGTAGAGTTTATTGGGCATTTAATATTTTTATCTTGAAAACCTATTTTATCGTGCAATAACTTTATCTAACATGCAAAAATGAGGAAGTTGCATATAATTTATAATCACTTGAAAATATACGTACAATATAAAACACTTTAAGAGCACCTACACGAATTTAGAAATCTTTAAAACTGTACACATCGCAAGTAAATTAATAATTAATTTCGTGGATAAATACCATAAAAGCAGAGTGGACGAAAACGCTCTGTGATTGACTGAAGAAGCTGTAATGACCTGTGACGACTGAGAGGCTAATGTTTATACGTCATTTGTGGTTATTCTGTTCTGTTTAGAGGTTTTTCGACTTTTACAGTGATTTAAGTTTGTTTACAGTTAGTGTAAAACTATTATTTTAAATTAAATCGCACACTTAACATCAAATTTAGGTAGTAAAAAACGTGGTAAACATTGTAGCTTGGCATTTCTAAAGTTATACGGTTTAATGTCACTTGAAAATTATTAGTTTTATAATCAATAATTTAATGCTATAAGAAAACAATCTATACGATGTACCTTGTAACTTCTACTCATTTGAACTCAGCACTCATAAAGTTTGGATTATTTTCCGATGTGAATATCGACGTCTATTTTTGGTAGATTGTCGGACTGTCCTTGTGCAAATCCAGCTTCTGTACCCATATTATTTAAACACTACATACTGCAACCTTGTTAAGATATAATTATGCAGAAAATAACGATATTTTGTTTGAAAAATTCAAAACACAACAAACAACAAAGCTACACTGTAAACACAACGCGCCCGAAACTGAACTGTGACGTCATCAGACTATTCTTTTTCCATGAAGCAATTCCGCGCAAAGTTTAAATCTTGTATATTCTCCATTTTTTTTTTTTTTTTGTAGAAAACTAATGGTTTCAAAATGAAAATTTTTATCCCTATAAACATTATTCAATGTGCTGAATTTAATGAGAATAAAATTAAAAAATATGCAACTTCCTCATTATTTGAATATCAAGCAGTGATATTGCGTAATTGTATTATTTTATGTAACATTTTGAATTTTGATTAAACAAATAATCTACTTGAAATATAAATGATTTATTTCTACTACAAATCACTTATATGCAGGATGTCATTTTTAAGGATTAGAATAGTATTTTGTCAAATAAACTAAATGTTAGGAAGGTATATTTTTTAAATAAAGAATGTTAAAATATTAAAATTCGTCAAAATAGAAGTTGTTGCATGTTTGCCCAAGGTTGTTAAAATTAATTTTTTTCAGTGTTTAGTTTTCCCTATCTCCTAAACTAATTTGAAACTTTGTACACATTCTGATGCAGTGTTCAGGTTACTATATTTGCTGTAACAAATTTTTACCATAGTCTTTTTGAAATTTTGACCAAATCACTTATTTTTTGTTATTGTGTGGGGCTTATTGCAATATTAAATTATTTGCTTTCTACATTCGTAGTATTGATTTTTATCAGTTAAATGTAGATTTTTGCAAGCTCTGTAAAGAGTTTTCATGTCTTTTTAAGATATCAGAAGATATGAGACTCGCATTTGACGTAAATAGTAAAATTTATTTTACTGTTTTATTTATATTATTAAAAATTTACCTCTATGGGCTTCTGACTTCTTTAGATTTCATTTCATATCAATTAAAACTAACTTTAAACGAATAGCATATTTTATTTACACCTAAATTATTATCATAGTTCGATGAGCCATGACCAACATTGTTCTGGTGCTATGAACCATTGGCGTCTAATTTGTAAAACGGACTATTTGGGGTAATTTTTAAATTTTCAAATGCATCGAATTGAATTTAATTCAAACTAGTTTTAAGGAACACAGTGGTTACCGAAGTGCCAGTGTTAAGGTTTTGTTGTTAGTGGAACTTACGTCTCTGTTTTTCTTGAAGTTCCTGTCATTTAAAAATTAGACACTATATTATAAATTAATTTAAAATCAACACTTACATGGGAAATACATACTGTAAAAAACTTGTAACATGATAACAAATAAACAGTAAATCGGGAACATAAGTTTATTTTCTGCTGCCCTGATTATTAGTTTTAGACAGGGGACAGACTGACGTTCAGGTCGCCACGACCAGGACGCCCTGACCAGGTCGCTCGAGTGTATTGTATTGTTTCATATGATAGCGTTCGAACGCCAGTCTAACCGCTCTTATATGAAACAATACAATACACTAGTGAGACCAGGTCGCGGCGCCCTGAACGATAGTCTGTCCCCGGCCTTAGTATATTTAGTGCAAGTCCAGTAAGGTGGCTTTAGTGCAAGTCCAGTAAGGCGGCATCATGTGATTTTATATGCTGTAAACAAATCAAACATACAAGTACACACAAACAATATTTTGAGAGGACATCTGTGGCACCTGGAGAAACTTAGATGAATTATTAAAGAGTGCAAGTCATACTTTATAAACTTAAAACATGACTATTAAGATTTAATGAAGAAGTTTTGCGAAAAAGAATTACTGTTGTGAACCATTTTTTCAAAATCAGGTGGAAAATTGACCGACAGATTTAAATTTGATGATTTTTTTTTATAAAGTTTTAAATAAAATTCATATAAAAATCGATATGTAAAATTATTTAAAAAAAAATTCTTATGAAATTTAAATGTTGATCAATTATTGTCCTGAATTTGAAAAAATAATTTGAAAACATTACAATTATCTAAAAAACTTGGGTCATTATAGTCATGTTTTGTATGACTTGGATTTCATGCCCCAATATGGCTAACCTAAATTGAGACCTACTTTCTTAGGTTAATTTTCTAATATTAAGTAGATTAATTATTTTTCTAATATTTTACGTATCCCAAAATGTGCCTGTTTTACAGTCTTGACAGGGTGTCCACATTAGTGCGTATTTCTTCTATAACTCCACAACTTAAGATAGACAAAAATCTTTCAAACAAAAGTTTTCAGCAATCAACACTGCATATTCCAAAATTATTTCTAGTTGTATAGGGTGTTCCATGTAGGCTGGGCAGTAACCTACTTTGTTAACTTTGGACCACCCTATATATTATTCCAAATCAGTGGCGTATTTACGGGGGGGGTAATGGGGGTAATTACCCCCCCCAGAGCTTAGAATAACAATTGTAACAATAATCAAAGGTAACAATAATAATTGTAACAATTAACAAAAATCAAAATTCTCCTGTAAAACATAAATTCCTTCGAAATTTACAATTTAATTAATTTACTGTGATAGTGAGTATGTCTACGTGGAGTGCGAGGCAACAGACAAGAGCGATGCGACAATGTCACAATATTATAACTTACGGCGCATGTCGCCGCGTGTGCCTCTCAATCACGCTTCTCTCTCAGCCGGTCACCGGCCACTGTTACCATAGATAAGAGGACAACTGTTACTATAATATTAGAGGTGGTCCGAAACACCATTCAGTCGTTGGAAGCACCAGATCTAAGTAAAACTTTAATTAATCAAGGTAAACAAACTCGTGGTTTCATTGATGCATGTATGATAAATGCAATTGGTTAACTGGTTGTTTAACTTTAAAAAAATTATTTTGTTGGCCTTGTGTATTATTTTCAAATCGAGATGTTTGGTCAAAATCGAGGTCAAAATCTGGATATGACGATCTTAAAAATTTATCTCGCGCAATGAACAGGCATTAAAAAAGCCACGTTTATTAATGTCAATGTAGAGTTTAATACAAATTTTGGGGTACTTGTAAAACACAATGACCTTGAAATTCCTGAAAAATTTTCCCGCGCCCCCTGCAACTCTTGCCCCGTGTACACAGCTTTTTAGCTCTGAGCTCTTCACGCATTTCTGAACCCACGAACCGCCACTGGTTATTACCCCATCCAGAGCAAAGCTCTGGATACGCCACTGTTCCAAATTTGATTAGAATGTCAAGAGCTTTCTAATGAACTATCATAACATGTGCTTCTTTTGAGCGAATTTTGGAAATATTCTAAATTTTGTTGAAATTTTGATAGATGTTTGACCTAAAGAGAAATGCCATATTTTTCAAATTAAAAATAATTTTAAATTTTTTATTGTGGCAGCTGATTAAGCTAGTTATGAACTTTCAAATGATGTAATACAATTTGAACTTTCATCTACAGGGTGTTCATAATTTCATTTCGAATAGGTAGATTTAAAAACAGTAATAACTTCCTTCGAATAGAGAATTACAAGTGTTTTCTGACGATTCTCCATATATAATATTTATTTTGAGTAGTTTAGAAGATATTAGCAATTTAAGATAATATTTTGTTAAAATAGGAACAAATGAAAGCGTTTTATTAAGTATTGTTTATTTATTTATACTTTTTCTCTTATTCACTAATAAATAATAATAAGAAATAGTAAATGAACATATTTTCCCTTGGTTAATGATAGATAATTTTTGAAAATAAGTAAGGAAGCAAACAAACAGTTTAATAAATAAATAACAATAAAGGTACGGTAAAATTAATCCAAATTCTTAATTTAACAAATGTTCAAACAGTTGACCGTTTTAGTTTGTGCACAAATTAATTCTGTCTTGGAATAGGGTGACCATACGTCCAACATTGCTCCAGACAATCCGTCAATATGAAGTACTGTCCAGCATTAATAAGCGTCCAACATTCTGTCCCGCATTCAGTGACAGGTATCTGATAATAGCATTAACCATTAGGAGCATTACTTCTTCTCCTTTACGCATGGTGACGCATACTAGTGAGCAATAAATAAACGAATAAACTATATATAAAGCGGTGAAGTAAAAGTAAAGGCACATCGCACATCACATATCATTGTCGTCACCTGTATCTACAGGGTGTCCATTAAAGAATGGGCCAAACTCAAACTGTAACAGTAGGAAGCAAAATGGCACCAAGGTATGTTCCAGTGGCGTAGCCAGAATGTCGATTTGGGGGCCCAAAAGGGTTGGAGAACTAAAATGCCAAAGAAAGTTATGAAAAATTATATTTAACATTTTTATATAATCCAAATTCTGACGTATAGTATAGTAGTAAAATAATAATAAAAAAATTATAAAGTACTTATACCTATAATTTAGGGGGGCGGGGGCCCTTGGGCTCCCCCCTGGCTACGCCACTGGTATGTTCTAAAATGATTTATTTTTACTCAAGGAACCTACTATGACAGTTTAGTCCATTTTTTAATGGACATCCTGTATATTGGAAATTGGTGATTTCCCTACTTTCTACTATTTACTGCCTATTTTAGTTAAAGTAAAGGCTGATTTTTAACCTAAATTTACTTTTATTAATATACGTAAAACCCTCCCTGCTGTCCAGCATTGACTCAAAAAAAATCCGGTCACCCTATCTTAGAAGGATCTGTTAACATTTATTAACATTTGTGGGGTTCAATCATATCAATTAGTTCGTTGTCAGAAAAATTTATGTTTGCTTTACTATTTGTTATATCCCTTAGTAGTAGTTAGTAACACAAGAAAGTAGAGTTAAACTTAATTGTTACAACTGTCAAGTCAAAATATATTTTTTTGCGTAATAAAATTTATGATAATTTTGTTTCCAAAGCCTACTTGAAATTTAACTTAAAATTTTTAAATATGAAACCAATGAACATATTTACTTTGAAATAATTCTCTATCACAAATTAATTTGCTGCAGTATCAGCTACTTGAAATCTTGCAAAAACATATAAAAAATTGAATAATATTTGCTAAAACCCTTTCATTTGTTTCTTTTTTAACAAAATATTACCTTAAATTACTAATATCTTCAAAACTACTAAAAATAAATATCTGTGTGGGGGATCGTCAGAAAGCCCTTGTAATTTTCTATTAGATTATGAAATAATATGGTGTTCCATTTAAAATAAGAAAGTTATTGATGTTATTAAATCTACATATTGGTCAAAATCAAATTATGAAACGAAAATTTAAATTCTAATACATCATTTGAATGTTCGTATCTAGCTTAATCAGCTGCCACAATAAAAAGTTTAAAATTACTTTTAATTTGAAAAATATGGCACATCTGTCATAATTTCAACAAAATTTCATATATTTCAAAAACCGCTCAAAAGAAGCACATGTTATGATAGTTCATTAGAAAGCTCTTGACATTCTCTCTAACCAAATTTGGAATAATATATAGGGTGTTCCATTTAACAAATTTGGTTACTGCCCAGTCTAAATGGAACACCCTATGCCGCAAGAAATATTTTTGGGATATGGAGTGTTATTGCTGAACATCGATCTACAACAGCTAAGGAGTTTTGGAAGAAATACACACTACATGGGCTGGGCACCCTGTATATTTTTAGAATAGGCATTTGTACTTAATAGGTTTTTAATATATATTTTTTTTTACAGAGGAAATGCATAAATTCATAGCAGAGCAGTTAAATACAAGTAGAGTTCCTCTATGTATAAACCCCCAATCTGCGGCGTTCAAGAGTTTCGCCAGGTAAGACGGCCGCCGTCGCCGCAGACCAGCGCAGCGCCATTGCATAGGTGACCTTCTATTTCACTTACCTTTTGGTGTACGTTATATTGTTTAACCCTTGTTAGGCCATTTAAAATTATGTTTTTGTTATGCACCCTCCCGCACGATTCATAAGATAATTGTTAATAACTCAATTATTGAACTATTTTTATAATTCAACAATTCAATTATTAGCGGATATTTAGAAAATGATTTAAATCCAATATATATAGATTTAATGGATGCAGTAAGTAAAATCTCTCAATCCCAGTTCATAATTTAAAGCGGTATATTTTATTATAATCACCTATCACCATACTTCTGAAACTTCTCCCTTCTAGGATGAAAATTTTACTTTTTAAGAGGGGCACTTCTGCCACGACCGTTCTCTTGGCGCTAGTGTCGAATAAAAATTATTTAATTTTAATCGTGTTTGAAAAAAAATCTGGGAGATGTCAATTTACAGCTAGTATAAGAACCAGTTTGTACAGTGTCATATTTCATTAAATACTGCTACTGAACACGGTATGGCATCTCGATATCAGTTGCAGCTACAAGGCAATTTGTAATACACGAGTTCTGTAATAAGGGTTGCATAAAAATTACTGGTAACTGAGTCTATCCGTCGTTGTCTGTGCCCGTTGGTCGAATTTTTGCGCTAGGAACATATTTAAATTAATTAATGTTGATTGGTAGATTACAAAATTTCCTGCCCCATGATTGGTTATACAGTAAACCGTTTGCTTATGGACCATATCAAAATTCAAAGCGCAGGCGCAGATCGGGGAGAGAGACAACTAGATTCAAAATGTATATTATCTTTATATATTTTATAGAGACGACAATAAAGCCACGCCTACCAAAATGAGGCTAAATTTTAAATTTATCAGATACAGTGAAAATGATGCAAGCATATTGTAATAGTTTAATTTTGGATTGGTTTTATTTAGTTCACTATTGAAACATTTGTAATATGATGTTATAATTATTAATGTAATTTAATGAAAGTCTAGAATATATTAATTCATTATAATAACGAAGAAAATTAATTATGTATTTGCCGTTCACAGCTAACCTAAAAAAATATGCATTTTCAGATGTTATGTAAATTTTTCTAAAATTTCTGCTTGATTCCTGTACTATCAACTAAAATCTTGTTCAGAGCATTACTAATGAACTTTTAATTACCTTAATCTAATTATAATAAGATGCTTTTTGTTGGTTAGAAATCCAACCTATAATTAGCAGTCTATTTTCTATAATCTACAAAATTGAAACTTTATACAGATAAGTCCAGGATGCTTCGAACGCGAGAGGGATTGGGACGAATATACAAGTGGCCGACAACTCGCCTCAGTTCGAAATTTGTACATTAGGAGAAGGGAGCGGTAGTGCGCTGTGGCCACTCACTGCTCAGCAGTCGAGCGGTCAGCAGACTATTGTTAGTGTTAGTATCTCATTAACCGTGTTGGGATGTAGAACTCATGTCTGAAAGAAATTTGATTTACGTATTCTGGACCAACGTTTCGAAATTTTTCTAACTTCAATAATTCATCTTAGATAGGATTAATTATTGTAATTTTAAAAAAATCTCTAAACACATTTAAATATTTCCATTGTTTGTTTTTTCGCAACAAAAATGTGATACTACAATATAAAATTAATTGTCGCTGCACCTTGAGTGTTGCCAGGTGTAGTAAAAATTATTATAAAAGAATCCAAACAAAGAACAGTAGACGCGAGAGCCATCGGCTACAGCACGAAGATCCACGATTCTCACCACTGTCTCCGCTTGCCTACAACGGGCACAAGTAAATCGCGCAAACTAATACCCATGTCGAACCTCCTCGGTCTTTACTGTATATAGGTATCTACTAGACTCCGGCTGCTATAAGAACAAGCCACCTACGTCATCAAAGAATATCTCGCTGTCGTCCACCGAAGTCCCGCTCTCTAGCATAAGAGTATCATCATAATATTTTTAAAATCTGTTATTCGCAGCGTTGAGTTTGATAAATGGAAGTCACTATTTACTTTGTAGAAGCATGGTATCGCCAAAGCTAGCGCAGCCGTTGCAACGCCCCTGGCCTGTTCTTATAGCGGCCGTACTCTATCTGAGAGAGTTTTTAAATGTTGTAATGGATCCATACTAAAACTACAGAAATTAAAATTGAAAATAAATTTACAAAAACTAAAAATTTAAGGTTATGTTAGTAATGTCCATGATCGCATGCAAGCACATTAATATTAAAAGATTAATAATTTTCTTAACTGAATAGAAGGAACGAAAGATTTGTTTCATATGCTTAATACCTAAATAATGATTATAAATTATGCCGACATAAAATAAAGATATATTAGTTAAAAATTTTTCTTAATTTGAAGCAAAACTAATCAAAATTTAGAGTATAAAATTATGTACTTTAGCCCATCTGATGGTATTTATTCATTTATTTATTTATTTACGAGAAAACCCCTTTAGAATACAAAGAATAATATATAGAAGAATATATCATGATGATATCATATGATTTCAATGATGATGTCTTTCCTTTTCCACAACTTCTTCTAATGTGCCTTTCTCACTATCTAATTTTAGTTTTACCATTTTGTAATTTATTACGATAAGATTTCAATGAGAATAATGTCTTTCTTTTGTACAGTCTTTCTCACTTTTCTAATTTCTGCTTTTTTATTTTCTAAAAATCACTGGATTTGATTCTTTAGTTGTGTTGTATCATCACTTGAAGGTTGTAACAATTCCAATAGTGATTGTGAAGTTGAAGCTTCTATACATATTAACGAAACTTTAATTTCTAAAATCGAAATAAGCTTTTGTTGATAGTGATACTTTCGTTATTTGTATTGCTAAAGCTATCAGGAAACACGTCTGATGATGTCTATGTATTATTTAATGTAATTCCATAAAAGATAAAGTTATGTGCGGGTACCAAATCATTTACTGTTGCAAATTTATTACTGTTTATTTTTTTATTTTTGTTGGCTATTTTTAATCGAAATACCACATATCGGGAAATTATTTTATCACAATCGCTAATCACAAATAGTTTTTATATGTTTAATAAATCACAATAAATTGAAAGATGCACACGGATACTCCAGTTTGACTGCACAAAATAAGAATATTTAACTATGACAGGACAGGACAATTAATTTCGTGCACATGATATTACAACTAACCTCGAAAATATGCATTTCCTAAGTTTTTGAAATATTATGTCGCTTTTATCAAAATTTCTCTTGGTTGCTGTACTATCAACTAAAATCTTGTTCAGTGCATTATTATTAAATTAAAATTTTAATTACCTACCTTGATCTAATAAAATAAGATGCTTTTTGTTGGTTGGAAATCCAACCTATAATTGCCAGTCTATTTTCAATAATCTACAATATTGAAACTTTATATATCTACTGCCTGAAAGAGTTTTTAAATGTTATAATAATGGTTCCAAGCTGAAACTACAAAAATTAAATTTAAAATTGAAAATCAATTTTCAAAAAATAAATATGTAGGGTTATGTTAGTAATATGATATGCACATGATCTATTTAAAAAATTTTAGCCTCATTTTATACCACGTGAATCTACTACCAATAAATAATGCCGACAACCTATTGTCGCCTCTGTCTCTATAAAGCCTCTGTAAATAAAACTCGTTAAAATGGTTCCATCTCTTATACAGTAGCCAAACTTTTAGCACAATTTCAATTATAAAACTGTAATCAGCTGTGCGTATGTCAACCCTGTGAAATTTTGTAATTTGCAAAGGTTTAATCAAATATATTACATTTCAATACTAAATAATAGTGAGCATTGAAGTTTGTTGTGAACCTTTAGAAAACCTTTCGGCGCCTAATGATAAGTTTTAAACGATATTCTTATTTTGTAAAATGTAATTTTAAAGGTAAACCGTTACTGAAGAAAGTCGTGATTTCTCGTTAATTAGCATATATTTTGTAACCAAATTAAATCAGTAGGAGTGTCAGCAAATGCTAGACCCTTGCAACGTGATATCAGCTATGAAATTAATTTCTCTGAATTTATTATAATTTTTGAAAAAAATTACTAGTGGCGCCATCTAGTTTGCATGTGTAAGAAGTGCCCCTCTTAAACCCAATTATTTTGTTTAAAAATATAGCTAGAAAAGAAAATAAAAAATAGATCTGTAGCATATTTTACCAAGTTCTTCTATATGTTATGAGTCTGCATCTATTTTAATGAATATATTTTTTTAAACGGAACACCCTGTATATTTGTAGATATTTGGATCGCCCTTTTCATCTCCTTTATAAATGTGTATAATTGTTATATATTTCATTTGCAAATAACTGAGTTAAATGGTAAAAATAATAGAGAGAGATGTGTTTGCCATTTACCCCAAAAGAGAAACATGATGCAGCTACGGACACGTGTTTCAGAGTTATTGCTCCTCATCAGCGTAGCTTAATGGACCCGTGTGAATAGGATCAGAAACAGTAACTATGAATGGTTATTGTTTCTGATCCTATTCACACGGATCCATTAAGCTACGCCACGCTGATGAGGAGCAATAACTCCGAAACACGTGTCCGTAGCTGCATCATATTTCTTTCTTGAGGTAAATGGCAAAAACATTTCTCTCTTTTATTTAACGTCCCCAAAAAACTTCTTTATTTAGTAAAAATAATCATAAACAATAATTAAATTAACAAGTAAGTATTTTGTTTTCTGGTGTATAAAGCACAAAACCCAATCTTACACTTTAATCACTGAAGTTTTTGTCATGTACTAATAATTCAATTCAATTCAATTCAATTTATTTCTGGAAAAATTATTACAATAATAATAGTTTATTTTCATTGACTTGAAAAGCATCAATGTTTGTGATATACAAAACTAATTATTGATTACTGGTTATAAAAAACTATTCTGGAGAAATTCGAACATCTATTCAGCGATCGAATCAAAGGTATTAATTTAATATTTTATAAAAAAATTTGCATACAACTAAAAAAATCCCCAAACATTAGTGAGATATATTGTTATTTTGATTTATGCTATGTTTTACGATACCCTTTTATTGTCCTTTTGTTGTAAAGTCGTGACTGTCATAAGTAGAGAATTTTAATTGTTATTCTACTATATACCAAATTATGTGTTCTTTTTTATTTTCACATTCATATCTTTGTAGTGTACTTGTTAAAGTGTCATTACATTACAATTTGTAATAACAGTCCTACGTCTTAAGATGGTCGTAGGTGTCGAATGCAAGCATCTTCTATTGAGGCCCTCCAAGGCCTGGCAATAAATGAAAGAAATCAATAAAATATATTTGACGATACAGTGCATGTTGTAACATTTTGTTGTTAATAGCATGGCATAACATAACTTTAGGTTTATGATTAATTATCTATGATGTAACATCAAACAAAAAAGAAATGTCAGCGAATCTTCTAGATGAAACTTCTAAAGGATTTTAACTGTTTTACAACATTGAATAGTCATTCTGTGAACCATTGAAACAACAAACATTTTTTGCTGACCCTGTATAACTTATAATGCTATTCACATTCAGGTTCACAGCCACCATGTATAATCAGAAACACGACAGAGTCCGCCAAGTGGTAAGATAGGCTAGTTTTAGGTGAAGTAAGACCTAGGTCACCACTGATAGTACTAATTTTGTAGTATATGTGGAATAATAAATAATAATAATAAATACACCACATGTAATTACGACCCCCATTATCCCAGAAGACTCTACCATCAGTCATATAAATAATCCTATTATTTTTTTAATTATGAAGTATTGAGCAACCAAATATTAGTCCGTTTTTCCATTCCTGTACTTAAAGATTTTGTGTGTTTTCTGGAAACAATTTTTAGATTTTTAGAAAAAATGTAGTCATGTGGCATTGAAATAGGCAGTTGATTACTTAATGTTATTTTATTTACTGAAGTAAAATTAGAAATAGAGCAAATATAACATATATTATTACAAAACACTTTTTTTTTTGAGAAAAATCAATTTGAAGAAGTTATTAAAATTTTGATCAAAAAGAAAAGGTATTGAAGATAATTGCAGTATTTGATGTGATACAACATAAGTAGTTTCTACTTTCTGTAAAAAGTGCATATCCCCTGCCTTTTTACATTATAACTTTACTAGGAGATTGATTTAAAATTTAAGTATGAGATGTAAATATGTATGTGTATGAAAAACGTAATCTATTTAAATTATGCAATCGTCCAACTGAGAATCCTTGTTCTTAATATGTAAATTTTGTTAGCTTATATTTTCCTATTGTTATTATTTATCTGTTGATATTGAAGCAAGTCCAATGTATGAGTATGACTCTGGTTGCGGACTTGTTGCGAAGAAATGTTCTGAATATCTTTTTCTAGGTGGTGATAAATATTTCTATAAAAATATCAGAACATCTAAACAAAATAGTGATTCTACAAACATAAAGCAGGGTAAACTGCGTCATCTTTAAAGGACGCAATTTAAAAAATTTTCTTTGCACATTTTCTAAAGTTAACTTGTGAGGGTCATAGGGATACCAAATACTCGAGTTTTGACCTTACGTAACAGAAGTAAAGAACTTTTAATACTTTAATATTTGTAGATGATTTGCAATTTCATAAAACCAAATATCTTCATAGCTTCATTAACCTTAAGACTGCTGCAATCTATAAAGGATAGCTAAGAATCAAGTATGATCTTTGGAGAAATTACATCTTGATTTCTATAATAGAAAAATACTATGGTTTTGATGATGTAGTTCTACTATTTTTTTTTTCCTTGCGATTTTAGCGCCATTATTTTAGAAATCTATTTATTTATTTATTTATTTATTTAGCTACATCATCCAACAGTCCTTAGACCAATTACTGGATGAGATACATAAAAATATACCATAAAAATATAATACAAATATAAAACATTTAAAGCTAAAAAACAAAGAAAAAAATCAGTACTGTGTGTGGCGATTTACCAAAGTTACTAACTCATCTGTATTAGTTGCACTTACTAATATAGATGTGACGTCTGCAAATAATACTGAATTGTTACTATTGAAACTGTTAACATAAATAATATAGAGCAGGGGTCCCAATATCGATCCTTGTGGAACTCCAACTGACATTTTTAATAGCTTTGATTTGCAATGTTCTACCTCTGTATATGCGGAACCATTTACAAACTAATACGTGTACTTCAAAACAAAAGGTCAATCGCGGATTTTTTCCAGCAGAAATAAGTTCTTATCTTCATTTTTAAGAATGTTATGTTTTTTTTTCCTTTTCTTTTTGTAACTTTATTACAAATAATCCTTTCAAACATATTTCTTGAGTATTATCTGTAGAAAAACTTATTTTCGATAGTCCGAATACCCCTATGCTGATTAGTTCGGATTATCGAGGTTGCACTGTAATTGATTACTGTAATTAATTAAATTGGTTGTAATTAGGAATGGCAACTGCTTACTTCTTTTAAAGGTAATTAGTAAGTAATCAGTAATCAATTACAAATGTACTAACGATTGCTTAATACCGTACTCATAATTACTTAACTATTGTACTCGCGATTTCTCACTGTAATCATGATTACTGTTAAGCGAGATAAATATAATAGTTCAATACTTTAAATTTAAAACATTAACAAATACACGGTAAACCAGTAAAATCTGGATAAGTTGTGTTATAACAACCTAACCTAAACAAGCCATTTTCTGGAGGGAAATTTAAAATTTCTGTATGTACGGGTGCAAACAAATATGCACCCAGGGTAAATAAATACCCATTTCGGTACATTATATATCCACCGGGTGCAAAAGTCAGCCCATCATTAATATACTCACTTCCATCTCTTATGTAATATTACTAATTTTATCCTTTTCTAAGTTACAACGCTGGTTTCCTAAATAAATATTTGTCAATGTCAATATACAGGTTTATGTTTTCATTTCATTCACCTGTAAGCAGCTCGTTGTTCATTGAAAATGCCTGTGTACATTGTTCTACGCTATTTATTTTTCTTAGTTGCTATTGTTACTTTATTTTTTAGTAAAATTATTTTCAAATAATTTATTAGAAAATAACGTACACCTAAAGGTCATGTGTTTTTAATTTTATTATAATTATACATACATTAACATACTTATAAAATGATTTCCATGCTGGCGTGTGCGTTTTAGATTTATTTCTCCATAGTTAGTCCTTTTCCTCCCATTCTGTAGTGTAGTTAGAATTTTGACAACCTTTTAGCTTTATTCGCAAATTATAGATCTCATAATATTAAATTTCTATCCTTGGTTTTTCGTTCCGGTGAATTTTTTTATTTTTATTCCTGTTGCAGAAAATTCAAAAAATAACTACAAAATATTATGAGATCTACAGATTTTTCAAAAGAATATATGCATGGAAGTCAATATGTATATAAACATTAATACTGTTGTTAACTTTTCATGTGTGCATATTTAAAAAAAAAAACAGAATTATTTTTGTATAAAAGTCTAGTTAAAAGATGTCGAAATAATGAACGAAAAAAAAAAATAATATATTTTTGGTAACATAATAAATTTCCATTTGTAAAAATTAAATTCTGGTGGTGTTTTGTTTTGTTATTGTTGTTTGTTATGAAAAAATCGTAATGAAGCAGTTTTTTATACTAAGCAGCAAGCTCTATGACATATTTATTACCTACCAATGTTCACCATATAGCCTTCTTAAAGTGGGGTATAAATTATAGTTTATACAGTATATAATATTTCTAGAATTTTAGAGAAGTTCAGTAATAAAATGTTGATGGTATGTAATACAATTAATCATGATGATGATACACGGTTTTTACGTATCTTACTTACATGATTATGTTTGACCGAAAGTATGTAATTTTTCATCCCCACCTTTTTGGGTTTGTTTTTTTAAAAAATATGTTTGTGTTTTTTAAAGAATTTATTTTATTTTATGCACTTCGCAAAAAGTAGAACCGTACAAAAATTGAGATAAATTAAATAATTGTATCTATTCAAAATAATTGACTGATTCTGCAATTTTTTTTTGATATTTTGACAATTTTCAAATGCATTTCTGAAGTGACCCAAACATCTTGTTGTACATAAAAATTTCAGTATGAACTATTCTTGCATATTGTGGTAACACCATTTTTTGCATTGATCCTATTCCTCTTATTTTTAAACGTATCATTTTTTGATACTTAGTTGTAATGTGTAATTCGTTTAAAAATATAATGTTACAATCATATAAATTATTAAAGGGATTTTACGTATTTGTTTAAGCTTCAACTACAATAGTAATCAGTTTAATACTGTTAGGGACATCTACTTGTATACAGACACATTAGAAAAAATCCAGAAGAGGTTTTTAAGAACCATATATTTTAAGGAAGCATGGTAGGTGGCCTTCCTTATATCATACCAAAGCCAGCTAACTGAATTTAGCATCACCCCCCTAGCTAAACGCCGTAAAAATATTCAGATATTATTCATTTTTGATATATTACATGGACAAATAAATGCACCTGATATTCTTGCTGCCTTAAAATTTCATGTACCAGACATTAGGCTGAGACGTAGACACTGCCTATGTGACATGTCAATAAGTACAAATAACTCACCTGTTGATATATGTTCCTTGGCAGTTAATGACGTAATCTGTGATATTTTTAACATTAGTAGAAATAACTTAAAGAATAAGTTGGCCTAGTGATTATAAGATATTATGTTTGTATACAATCAAAATCACTCTTTTAGGTATGGCTTATAAAGTATATGTACACGTTCATAGTTTATAAGTTATACATTTCACATTTATATTTTATATTATTATAATTTGATGTTTTGTATCGTTATTGCTAAACATGCTGTTTTTAATTTTATAATTGCTCTAACTGTATGTATGTAATTAGGTTATACGTGTATATATGCAGTATAAATAAATGAATAATTCACTATTTACGCGAGGAAGTCGTTAAGATCCCAACAGGTCAAGATAAAATAGTTGTCGATATACCGGGTGACCACGAAATGAGGCTCGCCCTTATATCTTCTTTGTTTTACAGGATATAAATTTCAAATTTAGGCACGTCAAATAACGGTTAAATATGCATTATTGTAACCATTTTATCACTTTCTGTCGCTTCCGGTTTCACCGGAAATGGCACTAACTTTCGCTTTTTAAATGGAACACCCTGTATATTTTTACATTTTTGGATTCAGGAGGTCTTTTTGAATACAGTTAAGGCATATTGAGATAAAAATATTATTGACAGACATTTTTATGAGTAAATTTAATTTTTGATCTAGGAGGCCGTGACCCCAAAAAAAATTTTTGTTTTGCTTCAATAATTAATCAAAAAATGCAATTATGATATTATGCCGTATGACGTTGGTGTTATAGGATCTTAAACATTTCGGAAATCGTTTTTCCAAAATAACTAATTTTTTTTAAATGGCACCATGGTGGCTCACTACGTTATTTAAATAAAGCATTTCATTACCGATAATTTGGTACCAAACACTTCATTATTTGTTCATATTATAATACATTAAAATTACATTTAACAAGATGTAAATGCAAATTAACTCTCTTAATATTTAACACTGAATTTCTATCAAAGAGGTGCCTTTGAAATGTAACGAAAGAAACAAATGAATAGTTTGACAGCTTGATATCAAAATCGTATGTATTGATTAAATATTGAAGCAAAACCAAACATTTTTTTGGGATCACCGCCGCCTAGATGTACAATTAAATTTGCTCATAAAAATATCTGTCAATAATATTTTTATCTCGATAAGCCATAACTGTATCCTAAATGACCTCCTGAATCCAAAAATATAAAAACATACAGGGTGTTCCATTTAAAAAACGAAAGTTAGTATCATTTCCGGTGAAACCGGAAGCGACGGAAAGTGATAAAACGGTTGAAATAATGCATATTTAACCGTTATTCGACATGCCCAAATTTGAAATTTATATCTTGTAAAACAAAAAAGATATAAGGGCGAGCGTCATTTCGTGGTCACCCGGTATATTACCGATCGGTATAAGACTGAATTAGAGAGAGAGATAGTCACTTTCTGTTTTTTTAAATTCCGAAGATGGCCAGCGAACGTGGGTGTGTGTAGAAAACGAAAATTGTTTATATTACGTTAAATTATACGGATATTTTCACCACGATTAGTCGAGTTAGACGTCGCGCTTAGGGGTTATAGTGTGGTATTATTTTCGGCGCCGTCTACGAACAATCTGTAGATAGCCACCCAGCTTCAAGAGTGTTTTTTTTTTTGTAACGTCTCCTATGTTAGGTATTTCGGCATTGGAGGTAAGCGTTGTCTTTTATTAAATATGCTACAATCTAATAATTCAGACACTTATACCGTTTATCGTCTTTTTAGGCGTTATTTTCTTTGTTCGCCTTATCTAATGTGTTGAATCGCTATATCTAACATTCCAACAGGGTTGATCAATATTAACTATTATCTAAGTGCCTAAATTGTAGGTATTGTGTGAACTAGTTTTACATTTAAATTTTATCTCACACTTATTCTTAATGTACATAATAAGATTATTTATTTATTTGTAACCTTTCGTTATAACAAAATATTCCCATCAGGAGTAATCATTCAAGAGTGGACTCTTTATTTTTCTTGATTATTTACAATTCTTAATTTATATTTATATTGAATATTGAGTGTTCATTAAACTTATGGTGAGATTTAATGGTTTTTGTCACTATATATGTTTCTTGTATTGGCTTTGAGGTAAAACCATTTGCCCCCTCCAGGTATTCAAATGCTTTATTCATGTTATTTGATACAAGATCGTGGATTATGAAATAACGTCCCACGCCCCCACTGGGAATCTAACTAGCTGAAAAGTCACTGCGTTTCACGCGGTAATATACATGTAATTTTGTGTATATAGTTATATCTATGAAATATACATAAAAAGGGGTAATAATGTGGAATATATTTTTTAAAACCATAATTTTGAAGAAACAACTTCAACATAAAAGTAAATGATCTTAAAATGTTTAATACCTCATTCTCCATGCCAATATGATAACATCGCAACAACTTGACATGCTTCATTGGACGTTTTTTATGAGCACCTACGGCAGTACTCTATCCACTTTTCAACAAGAATATCTCCCAGATACCTCTAAGCGACTTGTCATTATTTGGAAACACTTTTATGAATCATCAAATTCTACAAAATGTTACAAAATTTTTAATTTTCAAAAGGCAGGAACAGCTTGTCACTGAATTATAGTGAAATAGTTCTTGCTGAAATTAGTATACACAAGAAATGCATTTGAAAATTGTCAAAATATTAACAACTATACTTCAACATCTCCTATAAAACAGATACATATTATTCCGCCAATAAATGAAGTTTTGCGACGAAAGAAAAAGTTAAATCAGTCAATTATTTGAAAAATCCAGTTACTTAATAACCCTATTTTTTAGTGTTCAAATCTGTAAATAGTTCTAACTCCTGTGTCAATTTACCTAAAAATGCACAAAACTTCACACTGTTTCGAATTACGAAAATTAGCACCCGTCACTAATTACACTACTACTAATGAAAATTAGGTAGGTGACTTAATATAGCTACTACCAACATTTTATTATAATATTTTCTAAAAGAAAAACTGTTATTTATGCTGCTTTCTTTAGCAGTTAATCTTTTGTGAGCAATCACTTAATATTTTTGTGTGAATAGTTACTTAAAAATACGAGGGTGAATCAAATATAAACCGACCTTTGCTTCTCATTTTTTATTGAAACATTTTATTACAAAATAAAAAATCAACTTCAATTTTTACGCATTTTTGTCCGGATCTGAAGTACCCTTTCAAGACTGGTTATTTTAAGAAAGGACGAAACACTTTTTTTTTAATTGTTGGTGTTTTGGGGGACAATGAATGCTTCTGAGTATGTTTTGGGAAAAAAACCTCCCAGATACGTACTGTATAAAACACAGGGTCAAAATGAAATAAGAAAAATTTTAACAAATTTGGGAAAATAATTAAGTGTATAATAAAGTGCAAAACAGTTTTTATATGATATATGTATCAGCTTCAATAAATATTTCAGCAGTATGCCTTATTCAAGAAATGAAAATGCTCTTACCATACAAAAATACGATGTCTTTGCGTATATTATATAACTTCTAACAGTAAACACTCTAGTAACTAGTCCCAAAAACAGACAAACACACGCAAAATGCACTACTCCATGTGACATTCTCAAACCTTAAAGTGAGGTAAACTGAAATATCCCACGCAAAAGCATGTGTGTGCGAGTACAATATAATGCATTACGAGACTAAGTGGTCCACATCACGTTAATACCAATTTCAATGACAAATATCACTCTCAGTCCTGAATTTCATGTTGGTGGTATATATGTATACCAGGGATCTTGAAAGGGTTAATACCTCCATCGTGGAAAGAATGAGGACTTGTCTCTAACCAGGTAGTGCATGAACTGTTCCACCTGTTGATTGTCGTCTTTTTAAATGAGGAATCAATACTGTGCAGAGCAGGGTTGGGTCATTACGCGTAGAAAACAGTATTCTACATGACATGTAGAATACTATGTCGAAAACCTAATAAATGTAGAAAACCAAGTAGAAAACGTAGAAAACTTCTCATTGGTCAGATTTGACACTGATCTCCAACATAACCTGGAAATTTACTCATTCTCTGTTGTTATAAAATTATAAAGAAACAGTAAATAGTTATAATTTCGTGTTTAGTGCAGTGGTGCATAAAGTATATAAAGTAAAAAACTCGGTAATAAATGAGTGGTGATCGACCTAGACATGGGTACTGGGAGGACAATGGGTTTTCTTTTCAAAAAATTTACAGAAAGTGTACAGCATTATGTTTGCAATGCAATAGAACTCTAAAAAACATTGCTGAAGCACGGCTTAAAGCTCATAGGTAATTAGTGAATTGATCTTCAGTCACTTTTAATTATTTTTGCGTTTATCATATTTCCGAAATGTTTGTAGTTATAACGACCTTAGCAATAATAATTTAGAGAAATCACAGCAACTTGTAAAGAAAAGGTCACATTCAGAGTGTGAAGCAGTAACAGGGTAGTATCGAGAACGAGAGAACCAAATACAAATAGGGTCTATTTGTATTTGGTTCTCTCGTTCTTAATTCCCAACAAAAAAGTCATTACAAATGAAAACATATTCTACACGTAGAATATGTAGAAAATTGATGATGTAAATTACGTAGTATTATACATGTAGAAAACTATGTAAAATACGTAACGTATTCTACTGACCCAACCCTGGTGCAGAGGGTGTTCTTGCACCGTCCAAAACATTTCAATCGTTGTGTTTGGGCGACGGTATGCGGTTTTGTGTTGTTGTGAAGGAAAAACATGTTTTGGATAGGGAGGATGGGACACAACAAGCAAGACCACCTATAGTTCCAAAAAATATATAAATCCTTTATTTTTAAAAATGTCTGCAATATTTTCTTGATTTGTGCTTGTTTTGGGACAGTGTTGTATTTGGTACGGTATCTCATCCATTACGAAATTCTTTGTGCCAAAATTTGACTAGCTTGTTAATTTCCCGGACTGATTATGCAATCTACTCCAAATTTAATTTTTCGCTTACGAAAAGGGAGTGTCTACGTCTACGCAACCACCGTGGCGGTTAAATATTTTTTAATTCTTGACCGTCGCTTTTATTAACCGATTGGCTTTGAAGTGATCTTTGCCCTTACATGTTTTTCAAGTTGATACAATGGTCTATTGGAGCTATGCAGTATTGGCAGTCCCCACACAATCTTGTTTTTTTTTTTATTAAATAAGTTAGGTTTCGTGTGACAACATGATAACCGATGTTCCTTCTTTAAAATAATAAAAACGTATTTGAGGGGAAAAACTTCAACACTTCAATGCCAACCGGTTAATTGCCCCAGCCGCTCAGTTGCGTAGACACACCCTTACAAGAAAATTTTATTTATAATATGTTTTGCAATCGAACACAAAATTTCCCTCTCATTCATCATGAAGGTAGCTCACCTTGAAACGGTGAAGATGGGAAGCGTTACAACCCAGCCTTACCATATTTGATTCACCCTCATAGTAAGTGATAAAGATGCTTTTACTTAACTTTGTGGTAAATAGTAGTAGTTTTTTATTCCATTGGACTTGCTATACACAAGTATTAGTATTGGGACAGTAATATCAAAATTTATGCTTCATCAGTACCTCTCACGAGTCACGATTGTTGATTTAAACTAAAACTTATTTTATAAGTGTCTATATATGTATCGAGTGCTCCACTTTTATTGTTACCAATGTAATTTTAAGACAAAAATTTTCTATAAACATGTTTTGAAAAAATAATTCGGTAAGGGAGCTACAGCCCCTGTTTTTCCCCAATACTTTAAAAACTGTTATAGATAATAAAGGGTGGCCCATAATGTAGTGACACATTTTGAAATCTAATAACTTTGCCTCTGAAAAACCTATAGGTAAGTTTTTGGTGTTGTTCGATAGAAAAACTCAAAAAAGTTTTTTGTGTTGCAAACAAATACAGGGTGTACCAAAGTATAAAATGATCTTAATCAAAATATAATTCAAGAAATTTAATGACAAATGAAACTAACATAATAATAATAATGTGTCTATAGGATGATGTTGAACATTCTTCTACTCTAGACACCATATTTCGTATAGCATTATGCAACATTAATGCAGAAATATTCCGGAGTTCTGTTTGAATATTTTCTTTTAATTCGTCGATATTTTGCGGATTATTGATGTAAGTCCTGGATTTTCAACAATAAAAGCGCGATGATTCATTTTTCGAAACCGGCAGTACGTTCTGTCTATTTGTAATGTCTATTTGACAATTATAACAATTTTAAATCTCTATTGTTACGCTTCAAAAAAATAGTAGTATACAGAATGTAACTTTACATAGTTATTTTTTTACTTGAATTTTTATACTTTGGTACACCCTGTATTTCTTTGCAACACAAAAAAACTTTTTAAGTTTTTCTCTCGAACAACACCAAAAACTTACCTATAGGTTTTTCAGAGGCAAAGTTATTAGACTTCAAAATGTGTCACTACATTATGGGCCACTCTATATTACAAAATTTGTCTAAAGGCCTAAATGAATTCTAAGATCAGTTTCAATTTCAATTTATCAAAACAATTGTGACAGTAGATGATATATTTCATGATATTATACAACACATGGATGTTTGTATGGCGCCTGTACTGGGTTTGGCCTCTGCGAGAGCAATAATAAATAATGGGTCCTTCACAAATACTTTTATTTAAATTTTCTTTACATTTACACAACGCTCAACTCAACTCTTCTCCCGCCTAACTAACCTAACAACTTAACTGTCATTCCCTCTCTGCCAACCGCCTAATCATAGACTTAATAATACTAACGTATGGACGGAGCATTGTGCCACTTTCCGTTCGCCAGTGTGAGGACGCCATTGAAGAGAGATAGAGCAATATAAATTGAGTGCGTCGAACAAGGATAGTAAGATTTAAGACCACGTGACTGTTGTTTCCACAGTCCACAGTCACGTGGCCAAGTTACTTTTTTACACGGCGAATGGGAACATTTTGCCGAGATTCTTTATAAATATATTTTAGCACGTTGTAGTGATTTGTGAACTATAAAAATAGGTGCATCTCAGATATTTAAGCATTAATAGGTAGGTACCTAAAGAAGGTTAAGGAACACAATACATAACCTTGAAGTCGCATCTATCGGTGTCACTCTCGAGGTCTCGTCATCACCTCTCTCTCTAGGCTTAGTCCATAGCATTATTATTAAGTCTATGCTCCTAATATTCCTAACAATCGAGATACCAAATATACAGGGGCAGATCAATAATTACTGGGTTATACATCTCCCTTTGGTTTTGTTTCTCCAATAACTAAAGTAACTAATAACTAAACATTAATTGGTATATAATTTTCTTTTTCTTTAACAAACATAGTCATCGTATTTTTTTTGTCTTTTCACAATTCGTCTCTTCTCATTTTCTTTCGTTCCTTCACTTTTCTCACTCACTATACTCTGCTTTTCTTTCATTCCTTTACTTTTCTCACTCACTATACTCTGCTTTTCACTTTTTTCATTGCCTGAACTGTTTTCGCCCGAGTTATCTCTTGTCAAAATATTATCCTCTTCCTTGTTTGCTTCCAATTCTGGCAGCTTACTTAGAAATTTTCTGTTTCTTTTTAAAGGTCCCTCTTCTGTTTCAACCCAATAGGAATTAGGTTCCTTGGCCTGTCCTGCAATGCGTTCCGATCTACTCATATCACGAATCCAGACCATGTCATTTTCACTTAATTCCGGGAGATATTTCGTTCTGTCTTCAGTCGTAGTTTATCTTAGACTTTTCTTGTCTACTTTTTGTTTCTCTTGAATTTGGTGATGGTTTGGTAAAGCTGGTTTTAGTTTACTTGATTTCATAGGCAATACTACCCTCAAGTTTCTGCCAAATAGTAGTTTAGCCGGGGTGCTTCCACACGGCAATTCTGTATTTCGATATGCCAATAGTCCTAAATACCAATCATCGCACTTCTTCATCAGGTATTTTACTAATCTTACAGCTCGTTCGGCTTGTCCGTTACTTTGTGGAAACTTGGGGCTACTGGTAACATGTTCAAATTCATAGGTATTGGAAAATTTCTTGAATTGTGGTTTACAAATTGTGGACCTCCATCAGAGTAAAGTCTTCTTGGAATTCCAAATTGGGCAAAAATATCTTTGAGTTTTTCGATAACATCTTCACTTTTGGTTTTCTGCAGTTGTCTAACAATTGGATACTTTGAGTAGCAATCTTGTACGACCAAATATGTTATATTTTTGTAAATAAAAAGATCTGTGGCCACATGTTCAAATGGTACTTTTGTCAATTCTCTTAGATTCATGTGGTCAGTTTCCTGACTACTATTTTTTACGCAGGTGTGACATTTTTGAAGATAATCCTGGATAAATTTTTCTATGTGGGGCCACCAAATTGTTTCTTTCACTCTTGCAATACAACTATTGGGTTAAGTGTAAGAATAGTATTTTGTACTAAACTTCGCCCATCAATAAAGACGTTTATTATTATTATTATTATTATTATGATACCTTGGTGCCCAACATGTATTTTTCTTAGCATGTCATTATACATTGAGTTATATAAATTTATATTTATTTATATAATAAATCTATCCTTATAATATAGAACATCTTTATATATCGTAATGTCATTTCGATATTTATAAAAAATTAGACATTCTTTGCTCACTTTTTTCTTTATTGGCCAACCTTTTTGCACGTATTCTCTTAGTTGCTTCATTTCTTCATTTTGTCTATTTCTTATCATATGTTCAGTTGTATCTAAGTTTGTCTCCATTTCTTGACGAATAATGTTGATTTGTTGGCAAATATTTTCGTCTAGAACATCCTTATCATCTTTTCCTTCCATTAAGGGACTTCTTGATAATGCGTCAGGCACATGAAAAGATTTACCTGAAACATGTTCTATATCATAGTCAAATCTGGTCAAGCGTAATCGAAATCTCTGAAGTCGAATTGTCAAATCATTAATAGATTTTTCTTTTAATATACTCAGAAGCGGCAAGTGGTCAGTTTGTATGATAAATTTTTTACCAATCAAAAACTGGTCTAATCGTTCACAAACCCATACGCAAACTAATGCTTCTTTTTCTATCTGTGCGTAATGTTGTTGCGTTTGACTTAAACTTTTAGAGCAATACATGACCGGAGCCCAACGACCATCCTCTTGCAGCTGTTCTAGGCATCCTCCAATGCCGTAAGAAGCTGAATCAGCAAGCACTCTAGTTTTACGATGCACATCATACAGTTTTAAAACTGGAGCAGTTGTAACGAGTTTTTTTAATTTCATGAAACAGTCTTTATGTTCTTCTGTGAGCTGGAAAATATTGGTTTGTTTCTAAAGGTCTCTTAACACCTTGGTCTCTTCAGCCACATTGTCCAAAAACTTTGTCAAGTGATTTATAAGCCCTAAAAATTGCCTGACTTGCGTCACGTTTATAGGTCTTGGAAAATCTGTTATGGCTTGGATGTTAGTATCATCGATTTTTAGTCCATTTTGTCCAACAATATGTCCAAGTAGGCTGATTTCTATGATTCCAATTTGGCATTTACTCTTGTTTAGTGTTAGTCCTTTTTCTTGCAGTAAATTTATAACTTTTCTGAGTGGAACATCATGTTCTTGTTGTGTGCTTGCAAAAACTGTAATGTCATCCATGTGGACTAACACACCAGGTATACCACCAAATAATTTGTTCATTGCTTGTTGGTATACTTCTGAAGCTGACGATATACCAAATGGTACTCGCTTATATTCGCCCAAACAGAGTTAAAAATGTCGTGTAGTCTTTGGATACTTCCGATAAAGAAAGTTGCCAAAATTAAGTTCCGTAAAGTCAGTGCAAATCCTTATTTGTGAGTTTTTCTTCAATACATAAACCATGGGAGAACACCACAGTGTTGGATTGTTCACGCCTATTTCTTCTATTATGTCCTCTTCAACCATATGTTTTAGTTCTGCCTCAACTTTTTCCAACAGCGGAAGCGGCACTCTTCTAGGAGTTGTTATCGAAAATGGTTTAGCATCATTACTTAGCTTGATGTTATGTTAGAAATCTTTTAATTTGCCGGTGCCCTTAAATAGTTGTGGATAACCTTTGCAAACATCGTCTAACATCAAACCATTAAACTTTTCCTTTTCAACTCTTTCCATCATTTTTATCAAGTTTAGCTTCTCTATGGCTGGTTTGCCAATAAGACTGTCTCGATTTTCTATGTCAAACATTTTCAGTTTTTGTGTTTGGCCTTTAAATGTGATTGGAATATTGATTTTTCCTAGAACTGGGATAATGAAGTCACCTGGACCCTTTAATTTTGCGCTAGTTTTCTTCAACTTAGGCTTGATTATAGCTCATCAAAATTTGCTTTACTTAAAATGTTGACATCTGCCCCAGTGTCAATCTTGAAATTCATCACCTGGTCACCGACATTCATTTGTACTATCCACTGATTCTGTCCATTGCCTCTGATTTCACAGATTATTTGTCGAACTTGTTCGGTTTCATCTTCAGTGCTTGAGGTTTCTGACGAAGTGCCTTCCATTTCTCTTACATACTTCTTTTCTTTACGTGTTTTACACATTTTAGTGAAGTGACCCTTAATATTACACTTTGTGCATCTAACTTTTAAGGCAGGACATTCCTTGAGATTGTGGCTTGGTTTTTGACCACATCTTCCACACTGTGGGTAATATTTGGGTTGATAGTTTTCATTTTGTTCTTTCTTTCTGTTTTCTTTGTGAAGCCTACACACTGTTGTTTCATTTGCCTCTTGTAAACATTTGTTTTCGAGTTTAATAACACGTTTACTTAGCAGCATTTTTGATTTTGTTGCTTGCAGAGTTAGTTTATCGTTTAACTGTAGAGTCTCAGATAGTTTGTTGTCTCTCATACCTACTACTAATCTGTCCCGGACAAGTTCATCAACCATGACTCCGTAACTGCAGGTTTTGCTTAAGTTCTGCACAGCAGCTATGAAGTCTTGCATGCCTTCACCATCTTGTTGGACCCTTCTGTTGAATCTGGCCCTTTCGAAAATGACATTGACTTTCTTAAGAAAATAGTCATCAAGAAACATTATTAGATTTTTATAATTTGCAAGTTGGGCACTAGTTGGGTTAATACTGTCCAATAGTTTGTTAACTTCTGGTCCCATGTGTAACAACAAGCTGTCAACTTGTGTATTCTGCTGGGTGTTAATCAATCCAGTAACGTTTCTATACCTTTCGTAGTTAGTGAGCCACTGATTCCACTCGGTTAGTTCTTTTCTGGTGGAGGTACATAATTGACTGCAGTAGTACCTACCTCCAAATATTTGGATTTGATTTAGTCTCTCCTCAAGAAGGTTCATTTTATTACGAAGAGCTGCATTTTCTTCTTTTAACGTCTCCATTTTATTTTTGCTTTCTTGTGCCGGTAGTATCCTTGAATGAATATTGTTGCGTTTAAATAGTAGTATTTATACACATCTGACACCATGACTGGGCTTGGCCTCTGCGAGAGCAATAATAAATAATGGAACCTTCACAAATACTTTTATTAAAATTTTCTTTACATTTACGCTCAACTCAACTCTTCTTCCACCTAACTAACCTAACAACTTAACTGTCATTCCCTCGCTGTCAACCGCCTAATATCCCTAACAGTCGAGATACCAAATATACAGGGGCAGATCAATAATTACTGGGTTATACAGCGCCTAGGCAGTATGCCCGTATGCGCCTGAATGCAAAATATGTATATACATTCACAATAGAAAAAAAGACAACAAATACTAATACATTCTGTAAATATATAAAATATTTGAAACGGTTAGATGAAAGAATATGTATGATATTATAGAAATTGGGGGAACAAGAATTCGATTTCAAATATTCAGGGTAGGGCAATAGTGCATCGGACCTCGATATCTCAAGTTCTACGATAGCTAGAAATTTTTTAAAAAGCAAGTAAGTAGATAAAAAAGTCTATAACTGGAAATTATTTCCGAACATACAGGGCGAGCAAAGACGAAATTACAGGATCAAGTGCCTTTTTTGAATGGAATGCTATACAGGGTGTTCCATTTGAAAAAATTGAAAAAATTCAATTTAAAAAGTTTTTAATTGAAAAATAATTTTTGGCCACCCCGTACAGTTTTAGGAAATGAAAAACATTAATTAGATGTCTCGTAACTGGTATTTACATAAGTTTTTCTTAAAACCCATAATTGTGACTATGGTGATTTTTTTAATATCTATCTGCAGATTGCATTATTTCAACAAAAAAATTCATTACATCCAAGTGGTTGGGAGATATTCAATGCTAATATAGGAATAAATTGAGCCTAGAAAGAGGCTTTAAAAAATGTACTGATATACATAGCATTCCATTTAAAAAAAAGGCACTTGGTCCAGTAATTTCGTCTTGGCTCGCCCTGTATGTTCGAAAATAATTTCCAGTTATAGACTTTTTTATCTAGTTTACTTGCAATTTTTAAAAAATTTCTAGCTATCGTAGAACTCGAGATATCGAGGTCTGACGCACTATTGCCCCACCCCTGTATATGTTCTCAATTTTTTTATATGAAAAATTTTTAAATGGGACGGTACTATTTTTTTTTTATTAATCGGACATAATGCTTATTATAAAGCTTATGAATGCTTTAATTTTTTCGCCAATAATCATTTCTTAACGAGATCCTTTGTAATAATAAAAATGTTTTTAAAAAGTAAGAACAAATTAAACAAGAAATAATTTTAATGAACCTTTTAAAAACACTTTTATTATTTCAAAGGATTTCGTTAAGAAATGATTATTGGCGAAAAAATTATAAAGTTTATGAATTATTAATAAAAAAAGTAGTACGGTCCCATTTAATAATTTTCCATAGGACACCTACGGAAATGAAAATGAAATTTCATTTTTTGAGAAAAACCTAAAAATAATCTTATCTATCAGTAATTTAAATAATTATTTTATTCTTTACAGGCAAGTTTACTACCTTGCTAATAAATTTCATAGCCTACTTAGCAATTTTCTTACATCGCATTTTGTAAAAAATAAAAAATTGTTCGTATCTCACCTTTATAAAGCATCACAGAAAAACACGGTCATTCTATTTAAGACAAAAAAATTGATGTCACTTCCTGTTCAACCGGAAGCGATATTTTCGTTCCTGTTAGTCTAAAAATAGCCCACTTTTGGCCTTATTCACGTATAAGTACCAAAAACAAAATTTTTAAATTGAAAACCAACCATAAAATTGGGGGCGTACATTGACTCGTCGCCACCCGGTATACCTTTTTAAATATTTATTCTTATAGACATAACAGCACACGCTATGTACAGGGTGGTCCAGTTACGGTGTCCTCGTCATTTGCTCAGAAGCCATAAGAGAGATTAAACAAAAGCTTTATATGAATGTTACCAGACTTTTAGTATTCTTTTTTCGTCATACAGTTTTATTTATACAGGATGGCACATATTCATATAGCGATATAACGATCTTATGCCTTCTGAGTAAATGACGAGGACACCGTAGCTGGACCACCCTGTACAAAAAGAGACGGTATATTATGTTATTATTAATGTAATTAATTCATTATTATTATAATTAATATGTGAGACCCACTTAAGGTTTTAATCAATAATGACTCCTAGATATTTGGTCTTATTGAAAATGAAAATGAAAATTTTTATAATATTTTTATTTGTTACATGTTTTTCATGACTATCTATTAGTAAAAACTGATTTAAATCCTATTTATGGTCCATAAAATAAATTTTTATTTTAATCAAAATCAAGTGCCCAAAATACAAGAAATAATTTTTTTTGTAGAATGTAGAATACTCAATTTTGATCTTAAAATTCGTTTGAGTATATGAAGGTTTTAAAGTATACCAAATTTCGTGAGAAATCCACATCAAGAGTGCTTCTTTGAGGGGCTGTAGCTCCCTTACGAAGTAGTTTTCGATGCATGTTTATGGAAAACTTTTATCTTAAAATTACATGTTCTATTACCTATTTCAATACATAACAATATAGGCAAGGTATACAGGGTTTTTCAAGTTTAGACATTTATTTTAACAGGATATAGAACTCGTAAAAATAAGTCAATTTGTCAAAAATCACCTATTTAAAAGTTACATAATAACGAAGATAAAAATACAGTACGGTCCTGGCCTCCTTTTGTTTTGCATGTTTTTCCAATAGGTTGATAGGGCGCAGTAGGCCAGTTTCTTGGCCTGCACGCTTCTCGGACTCCAATTCTTGTGAGTTTTTACTTTGGAGTCATTTGAAACACTTAGTTTATCACAATAGAAAATGGATAATGTGAGAGAAATTAGACAGAGAATCCAAATCACCTATGCATAGGCAAAATTTTTTTAATTTCGTAGCTGGTATAGTGACATGGTTACGCTGAACAACTTTCATAAACGTACCAGGACCGGAATAGGAACAATAATTAATGATAAATTTTCTATCTTCATTATTTTACAACTTTTATATAGGTGATTTTTGACAAACTGACTTATTTTTATAAGTTTTACATCCTGTTAAAATAAATGTCTCAACTTTGAGAACACGCTGTATAATATAATAGGTACACTATTGGCAAATATTTGTTTGGGAGATCTAGCATGAGTTAAAACTTATTTTACTGTAAGCAAATTAAAAACCAGTTTTAAAATTATTGAGATGAACACTTATAAATTATTGGTTAAAAATGATTTATATTATTATTTTCATGCAGTTGTGTAATAATTCAAATTAAAATAATTTGATGTTTCTTTAATTGATCACATTTTTGTAATTTTGAATATTGGAGGCTACTAAACTTTTATAATAAAAACTGAATTCTAAACTTTGTACTAGAAAAGTTAACAAAATACATGTGAGTTTGGTTTTTACTTATACTCGACGGCTCAAGTAAGATGATGGTTGTTGTACAGGAAGGAAAAAGGCTGTGCACCTTTCAAGAAGACCCTAGAAATTCTTTTATCACCCGTCATCTTTCTCTGTGCTGCGTGACTGCAATTATTTTTTAGGTTAGTGTTTTTTTATTTGCATTTTATTGTGTCCTATGTTATCGATCTGAACCAGCCAAGATTTTATATAGTTTAAAATTGATGGGGGATGTTGGTATGAGTATTTTTCACAAATATTCTTGATTTGGTGGTATTTTTTATATCCATATTTAAATAAAAAGAGACAGGTGATGGCATCCATACAGCAAAAAGTTATACAATAGTGTTATAGGTAGGAAAAATACAGACAAGGGATACAAAGGCGAACATATACTGATTGCCCAGTCTCCTGCCATCACAGAGTGTATAGCGGTGCAAGGTGATCGAAGGCAGTCTTTACCTATTTACCCTTTCCTATCTATATTCCTTGTAAAACTTTATGCTGAGCTAATCATATATTATGTACGTAAATCACTATTACATCGTTGAAAACACATTAAGTTATGGAGTATTTTTGTAGCACAACATTTTTCACTAAATATTACTTTATAAAACAAAATTAAAACAAAAATTAAATCATTAAATATATGTTTTGTTTTTGTCTTTTGTCTTTAATTTATATTTCTACATAGAAAACCTAAATGATATTTCATGTAGATCTAATCCATTGATAATGTACGAGATAATTTTATGACACCGCCGTGCTTTCGATAAAGCACGGCGAAGGGCTATTACCAAGCAACGTGCTTGACGTTGTCATAAAATTATGAGGCATTTGTCAATGTCAGAGGGATATTCGGTCACAAAATTTTTTGAAAAAATAAAATCAAAAAGTCGCAACACAACAAAACAATTATTTATTTATTAAAAGTTTATAGATTGAGAATTGGCATTTCCAAAACGTGACATTTTGAAATTTATTTGGCAGTTATTATGAAGTCAAATTTAAATAATTTTGTTGTCATAGTGATTGAAAATTTCCCTGGATGGTGTTATCAGTGTAATGTTGAAATGATTGGGTGATTTGTGTCACATGACATATTAAATTACAGTTCATTTAAAATAATTTAATTGTTTTAAATAAATAATCAAAAGTGATGTTTATATTTTGTGGCATGTCTAATTTGTCAAATATGATATTTGTATTTTGTTATAAAATTAGACGGTTATGCTATATGTCTCCAAGCCATTATTTAGCGTTATGTACAGTCGGCGCTACCCAAATGTGAACGCATTTTGGTTGTCATGGAATTTTCTTCTGAATTTCATTGTAGTAAGTCAGAATTTGTTTAGTGGCGTAACACAGAGAGGATATATTGACAGAAAATAATATTACTTTTATTATTTTCTGTTACCATAATAATAATTGGAAGGACGAAGGCCGACACGAATAATATAAAAGAAGTTAGCAAAATAATTAACTAATATTAGGTACATGTTAGTGGAAGAAAGTTAATATTAGTTATTCCTTTAATTCATTCATGTTTAACAAATGTGAGAAATAAAATGACACAAACTAAGCGTATTAACAATAATTAATATATTTCAACACATAATAATTAATAATTCAGAAAAACATTAATAAAATAACTAAAAACTAATCTCTATATTTAAAAATCAGCAATTCTTCAGGCTAGATAGCTTAAGACGTCTTAGTGCTATTCTGAAAGACCCTGGGAATAATGTTTCTCCTCGAGTTTTGACAGCGTTTTCGAAAGGATTCGATTCTGATGGATAAATTCGACCAGAGCATTATTGTCTTTATTCTCATTGGAGACCTTCCCTATACCTTGCCTTATAGGTCTTTGCAGTCTTTGTTCTTCTTGCCAGCGCTTTTTTTTATATAAAATATACAACTTTTACTAACATTTAAATCAGCAGCCACTTCACTCAAAGACTTATTTTCTTCCAATTTAGCTATAGCCCTCGCTTTTTGCGTTCCAGTTAAATGCCTTGGCATAGTTATCTTTGCTTTTACTTTTGACAAATATATTTGACAACTATTTTCAAATTTTACGGTGACTATGATTTAAAGTGTAAATTACACTATACAATTTTGCCATTCACATTTGGGTGGCGCCAACTGTACAAACAAATAAACATCGTAATTTACATACCGTTCAGACATTGGTAAGTAAATTACTTACCGACGTGTTCGTATCACTTACCGACGTCTTAAACCTAGGAACCAGTAACCATAAGTTACCTTCTTGGCAACAGATATTGTTAATAGACAAAAAAGCTCAATCGTGCAAAAAAGTTATTTTTTGTAAATTTGCAAGGTATACCTGATTTTTAGTAACTAAAATTATGGCACAAATTAGTTTGTATCCAAACAATGTTGAACCCCAGAAGATGAAAATTCAACTACAAAATTTTCAGACTTTCACATATTCAAGCGCCGATCCGGGGACACACTGTATGTCTATATTATTGCTGAAAATATGGACTTGCTAGGCTAGACCTTTAGACTTGTACCAACATTTTTATTTATTGTCGACCTCTGGCAAGCAGATTAATCTTCACCATTCTCAAGAGAAAAAATTGAAAAGTTTCCTACTAAAGTTCATTCGTCCTTTTATGGTTCTAGCCCTAGCCAAAAGGAGAGTTTCACGTTGTTAAGTTGAACAAAAAAGTTCCTATGATTGTTATAATAATCAGGTACAAACTGCTGTCATTCGTAAAGCTGATATCAGTTATAATTTAATTTTGAACATTATTTAAAATCATTATAGAGAAAAAGCAGAAAAAGAAGAAATATTGCTAGTCAGAAAGCGGGTAATCCACAAGTGATATTTATTATTATTTAATAGAGACTCTAGAAATACAGGACGGATTTTAAAAACTGTATCTGAAATTTTTACCATTGGTTTTATGATATTTACTTTGTTATTTAACTTTTAGATATAAACATCTTCCAACATGCAATTGAACTTTTTATATGGAAAACATAAACCGGGAGCAAAAAAATGTAACCATTGATAACTAGCCAGTGAATAAACCTACAATGAGTTTATTCCCAAAAATGGATTTTTCCATCAGGGTATTTATTATTGCACCCAGTGTATTCGGACATTAAACAACCTTCTGTGTTTTTTTCCTTGAAGTAAAATGACAGTTGATAAAATCCTCATTTCTTTTTCACATGTTTTATGTTTCTTGTTGTGTATTAATTTGCCTGTTTAGTTTGATGCATTTGAATATTTTGAATAACTGGGTGCTGAATACCTACCTACCTATAGCAAAAACTGCTAAGAAATAGTGAAAAATTGATTAATGCTATTGCTACTAAATAATGAGTATGAGTATTTAATATTAAATTTCATATTTCTTCTTGTTCAGTGTATTTAGTATTTTTGCTATTGGTTATATGTAAATTTTCAATTGTGGCTTTCATGTATCCTCTTGAAAATGGTTACCTATATTGTTATTTTCTTATTTTTGCGCTTATACTTTACATTTATTTTAAACATTTCTTGCAACCTTGTCTTCAAAATCAGGCAATTTTATTTTGATAATTGCGAGGATAATTGTTTATTTATGACATATCAAAAAGGCACTTGATTATAACACATCAAAATTTCTTAATGAAAAAATCTGTTGATCAATGGGCTCTTCCTCGAAATTTTGCAAATTATACCAGACTATAGTGTTTTTTAAAATAGCTCGTGACGTATTTTTTCTTTTTGCTAATATTTTTCATTTAAGACAAAAAAAATATTTCAAAACGTAGTAATTAATCTATTAAATTTTTGTGACGTCAAACACGGATAGTCATTGGTATAGGTCGTGTACATCATATGACTCACATAACCTCAAATTTTTTGTTTTTGTAAATTTATTTTCAATTTTAATTTAAATTTTTGTAGTTTTAACATGGATTCATTATAACATTTAGAGACCCTCACAGACAGAAGATATATAAACTTATAATATTGTAGATTATTAAATATAGATGGTTAATTATAGGTTGGATTTCCCAACCAACAAAAATAATCTTATTTTATTAAATCAAGGCGATTAAAACTTCATTAATAATGCATTGAACAAGATTTTAGTTGATAGTACAGAAACCAAGCAGAAATTTTGATAAAAGCGACATAATATTCGAAAATCGTAAAAAAGGCATATTTTTGAGGTTAATATTGTAACGCCACGAGCACAAACGAATTTGTTTGGAGTTTAACCAATAGCAAGACCGTTCGTTTTTGACGTCATTAACGGAAAACTGGCGGGATTTTTGAAATTGATACAACTTATTAATATTTAAAGCAACTGTAAGAATGATATACTATTGAAATTTATTGCATTATTATATTTAATATGTATCCAACTTTGATGTAAATCTACTAAAAACCTTTAATTCAATTGAGGTGTAAGAGCCCATTCTGATTTTGAAAATCAGGGTATAGGTAGGTACCTAACTGTTTTATTAAAATTTTGAGAAAAATTTTGCTTCATTTATTTTTTCGCAAAGCTTGTGTGTTTAGACTCAGTAGTCATAAGGTGCGTTTTATTGCGCCACATTCTACCACCGGTTTGATGCGCTATCCTTATTCTACTCACACTTCCATCTATTTTCCTCGCAGTAAAAGTTGGACAAGTTGCCGAAATTTTTGTACAATAAAACGCACCTATAGCCTAGATGTATGGTTTCAAACCTAAGATGGCTAAACTAAATTTCACTGGTGTACTTTAGATTATAATTTACACTAAGTTTCTGATTAATTTATGTCTAGTGATTTTTTATACCATAATTTTATTTCAAAGCTCTATGAAGCAAATAGTTGTATGCAACAGCAACAGACATATGTGTCCGTGCTTTCTCCTCTACTCTTATTGTATGAATTCGAACGATCATTGCTTCCGTTTGTAGTGTACAAATACACGGTATATGCCAGAATCACCAAAATCTATTAGTAGTTTAAGTAAATATGATGAGTGAATGGCTAAATTCGGGTAAAATATTTTAAATGAAACTCAAACAAACAATGTAGAGGGTGGACCAAATTCAATGGGATTTGGGGTTTTCTCTGAAAACATAAGAGATAGAAAATAACCGATATAGGTGTCCTGGGCTCGATTTTGAAGAAATTAACTAAACTGCGATCGTCTATCTATTTCGACTACCGAGCTATAGAGCGTTTTTGGAAAAATGACATTTTTTGGTGAACTCGATATTTCAATTACCAAGTGTCGAATCGAAAAACGAAAAACACATTCTTAAAGCACTTTTCTTAGTAGAATCCATTGCTGATAAAATGAAAATTATACATGCCTCAGTTTTCAAGATATAGGCATAACCTGTATTTTTTTAAATGGAACACCCTGTAAATTATTTCATTATTCAATCACAATTTAAATTAGCTTTCCGATATATAGTATGCTATATTTATTTATCTCTAGAAAAATGCGTACTTCGTTAGCGACCACTAAATAACTTAGGTATTTAAATTATTTTGGATAATGGATATACAAGGTGTTTCCAAATTGACTACCATAAATTTAAGAGCTTGTAGAGAACGTTAACATAAAACGAAAACCTCTATACAGTTTCGTCGAAAAACGCTTCGTTTTCAAAATACAGGGTGTTATAGTGTCGACTGGCAGATCAGTTATTTAGCTATATCTCTAAACAGAGTAGGCAGAGGAACCTAAATTTTTTTGAGCGAGTGTTACTTAAGACTACCGATGACTGTATAATAGTTTAAATCTGATACCACCATTCAGTGGCGTAGAAAAAGGGGTAGCCTTGCTGTCAGATGTTTTGAAAATATCGTCTCATTTTCAGATTCCCCTATCAAAATGCTACAATAAAGATGCTCTTATTAAATATCTCCAGAGGCGTTCGTTTTCGAGATATTCTCGGTTTTATGTGGCAATACTCATGTGTTTAATAAATTTTTTTTATGTACTTAGTCAATAAAATAGCAAAGCAAAGGTAGAATATTTTATTAATGTACAAGATAAATAAAAACTTCCGCACATGTGTAATTTACCATTTTAGTACTTTTTATAAAATATTGCTACTGAACGATTAATCAAAAAAAGGAAATTTTCAATATAAATTTGTTAAGAAGTGCACCTTTGAGATTAAAATGTAATTTCTTGACAGTTAAGCAGGTTTGAGTTGCATTTGTTTTTGTTTTTTTTTTATCTACCTTGTGATGATTGCCCCTTTTTAATGTTTTTCACAAATTAAGTAGGTACCACATAAAACCGTGAATATCTCGAAAACGAACGCCTCTGGAGATATTTAATAAGAGCATCTTTATTATAGCATTTTGATTGGGGAATTTGAAAATGAGACGATATTTTCAAAACATCTGACAGCAAATTTTTTATTAGTGATATTTTCGTTCCTGTTAGTCTAAAAATAGTCCACTTTTGTCTTATTCGCGGATACCAAAAACGAAATTTTTAAATTAAAAAACAACCAAAAAATTGGGGCCATACATTGACTCGTGGCCACCCGGTATACGAAAAAATGTCAAAAAAGTAAAATTAATTATTTTTTGTTTAATTTTAACATTTTAACATGACAAACAGGTACTGGCATATGTTCACAAAAAAGTACATAAAAAACCTACGCTTTAAAAAAAGTTTGCCCTACGACCATTTCTCATTAAACGGTCAGTGTTTTAATTTTTTCGAAAATTTTCAATTCTGTAAAAATGAAGATTTCTTTTTTAAATTTAATCACTTATTTATAGTATGGAAATTTATATTTTCTCCAATTTTTGTAATGATCTGAACATTTTTACCCCACTTATTACATTATTAGTGATAAAAAAAAATTGAGAAATTTGGATTTTAATGTAACTATACCCCAACAGTTCGATAGTCTATTGATTTAGGAGTATTTTAGTTTTTTAAATTTTTGTACAATCAATATCGAAGTCCCAGCCCAATTTTGCTGATTTTTTCGGTTTTCGACTCATTTGCATGTATAAAAAAAAAACAAAAAAAAGTTCAACCTCCCGATTACATCGCTTTTCATCAATTATTATGACTAATTTCCCCCCACTATTAATCATATATTTTTCATAATTTATAGATTGACCATTTTAAACCATGGTCACTACAATCAACTCGCACTTTAGTTTTTGACATTTACGATTGTTCGATCCCGCAGCTTTCTCAATAAATATTAGAAATGCGATAAATATGAGTAGATGTCGATGGAAGACAATTCAAACATTTATTCTAGTTTGTTTGTTTTTCATATTTTTGGTAAATTTATTTTATATTCAAGGATGTGTTGTTTGTTAATAGTTTTCCATGGCCTCCTTACAAATATATTTAATTTTTCGAAAATTAACCACTTTCTCTAGAAATAAATATAACATTATTATTATTATTATACAGGGTGTAACAAAAATGTGGGCCGCTACTTCGGGAGCATATTCTACTCATCAAAATAAAGAAAAAAGTTTATATAAACAAATGTCCAAAAATGTCTTGTTTTCATGTTAGTCATATTTGTATAGCAACTAACGCAATTCATGATTGATTTATTATTTCCATAAAAAATCAAGTATACTTCTATCAAACATAATAAATATAAACATAAAAACATATCAAAATCAAGTAGGTTTCATCTTTCAACAAAACCATCTGATTGTCATAGTGTTGACGTTACTTGGTATTAATTTGGTGTTTAGTTTGTTCAGATTTCATTTTATTGTTAAAAATGGAATGAAATGGAAATAAATAACTAAAATAAAATTCAGTAATGGCAGACATGCATTTGAGGATCTTTTAAGACTAGTCATGACAGACCAACCACAATGTACTAACGTAGGGTGGACAGGGAATTTCTAGACAATACTTATCCTGCACGCTGGATAGGACGTGGGGGACCTGTGCCTGTCAGGGAGCTCAGAGTAAAATCCTTTGGATTTTATCTATGGAGGCACCTAAAGCAAATTGTATACTCCCAGCCTACTGAGAACATCTTTGTCAGTACATTGAAGATGGTTCCAATGAAATACGCAACACCCCAGCAGGTATTTGTAAAAGGGTGACTGGTGAGAACAGCGCTACGATGACGTACAGAGAGTTGTACTTTGACGGGGGAGAGGTCACTTTGAACAGTTGCTATATAAATTGTCTTGGTTCATGTCTATCTAATTGTTCTACAAATAATTTAATATGTCTGAAAATAAAATAATGATCAATCATGAATAGTTGCTACACAAATATGACTGTAACATGAAAACAAGACATTTTTGGACATTTGTTTATATAAACTTTTCTTTATTTTGATGAGTAGAATACGCTCCCGAAGTAGCGACCCATATTTTTTTACACCCTGTATATCGTTGGAAAGATAATTTAAATAATGATCGAATAATGGAAATAATTTACAGGGTGTTTAAAAAAACACAAGTTATGTCTGTGTCTCGAAAACTAATGCATGCATTATTTTCTTTTTATCAGCAATGGATTCTACCCAAAAAAGTGCTTAAAGAATTTGTCTCGTTATTCGATTTGACACTTGATAACTGAGATTAGAGATCATCTAAAAATGACCAATTTTCCAAAAATGCTCTGTAGCTCGGTAGTTGAATTACATAGACGATCATGGTTTGCGCCATTGTTTGTTTCTGAAAAGTCGAGTCCAGGACGTCAATGTCGGTTTTTTTTTCTCTCTCATACCTTCAGAAAAATCCCCAAATCCCAATTAATTTGGTCCACCCTGTACTGAAACCCATAGGAGCATACATAGCATGTAAATCCAGGTATAATAGTTAATACTAATAGTTTATTTTTTGTTTCAGTTCATCAGTTGCCCACCCTTCAGAGTTGCCTCCTTCTCCTCACAAATGGGGTGGATCCAGGGCACTATCACATAGATAACGCCCAATCTTGTATATTGTTCCATTTTCTGTCTCTCTAATCAATTTCAAATGAACTTTAGTTTATAAGTAACCACTACACCAAATACAAATCAGGGATTCTATGCAATGCAAAAGGACAGTCGCGCTGCAACATGATATAGTGTGTGTTTCGTGTATATTTAGTCGCTCAGAGTGTGATTTTATCTTATATAACAAGTAGATCTGCCAATAATTAGGGTGCCACATGATTTTTCTCATATTAGAAAAAGGTATCTATTGAATTATAAACATTCTATTTCTGTATAAAGGAAACTCGGCTCTCATACTAAAAAATTTAATGTAAGAGAAACCATGATCATCCTGTAGATACAGTGTACAGATATCACTGCCTTGATTAGTTTAGATAAATTAGTATATTTAGTAAGACTGGCAGTTTTTGTTTTAAATAAAATTCCAGCAGTTGATCACATCCACATATTTCAAATAATGTAACTATTTGAATTTAGTTTCCTTATACTTAAAACTCCTTAAATAATTTTTTCAACCTCTTTTTAAAAAAAATATGTGCTGTGATATCTATAGAAACTATGAATTATTATATTTAGTAATTGGATTTTTGTACAATTCGTATTAAGGAAATTAAATCGAATAGTTCGTGTAGGTATAAGAAAAAAAGTATAGGAAAAGTGAAATAAATTTAAAATAAGTTTTCCAGAATATCCATAGGAATTATGTAAACCATTAGACAATTTTAGAGATACTGATTAACTGCTGTGAACTTAGCGCCAAGACTTCAAAATCTTGGTAATTTGTAATATTGTTTAAGACTATAAGGTAAAGACTGTGAATATAGGCTACATAACCTACATTTGGTGCAGCTCTATAAAAATCCTTTTAGTGAAGTTTATGTTACATGATTACCAACTTAACATGTAGATGTACTTTAGTGTATTTCAGTGTGGTATAAGTGTGCAATGAGATATAGAGACTGTGAAACACTTGATCATTTATATTCGAGTATATTAACATCATTATAAGTAGATAATTTTCCAGAACAGACATTTGTAAATAATTTTAAAAGTGTATTTTACTTAGTAAATTTTATGTAAGATTCTCTATAGTGAATATCATTTTTAACATCTAAATTTGTGTAGTTTAATGTAAAGAAATTTATTAATAATGTCAATGGTGTTGTGGCATGTTTCATTTTTCTCTTTCCTTTCAAAAGAAATATCAAATGTTTTTTTGCCAAAATAAGATAATATCGAAAGCGTTTCAATGCATCCAATTTCCATATTTCTTTTCTCAAAATGTTGTCAAAAATGTTTTATGATAACTGGGTGTCATAGAAAATACCTACCTCATGTTTCCAAGTTTTTAAAATAGAAGCTTTAAAAATTTGATCACTAAATCGTTGGGCCACGATTTGATTTTACATTCACAAAATCAGCTGGAAGGAGAAATTACAGGTTTATAAGAGAAACGACTAATAATCTATTTAAATTAAATAAGTTTTGGCCACTTCTTGTTATGCGGAAAATGATTTTTTTTATGTAAGTTAACCAAGATGTGACCCCTAATTACTAGGTATAGTCGATTTTCCAAATTTAAAAACCAGAAAAAAATGAGGAAGGGTGTTGATTTCTGTTGTAAGTATAGATTTACATAATACATAAGAATATTTGTTTATGTTGTTACTTATTACCATAAATAATTACTACTTACACTGATATTGATATTTTAAAGTCTTTCTTTTATATAGATAACGGTGTAGTATAAGAATCTACACAACAATTAGATACCTACACGTTTTATTTCTGTTTAGTAATATTAATATAGGTCCATAATTCTCCTTTTTTGCCATATGTCTCGTGTTAAAATTTTTATCAATTTTCTTATGTTAATTTTCCCAATCATGATTGTAGATTGTTGATTGTCAGTATTATTTTATTTTGATTTACATTTACAGTTAGTGGTAACAGTACATACCAAAAATCATCAATAATTCCGAATTTTTAATTTTTTCTTTAAAAGATTATCTTATCATATATTTGTTCTTAAAATTTTTAGGTAATTATTTCATATTTCTAATATGATGATTTTCCTGCATTTTGGAGAAGTTGTTTTTATCAAAAGCTATTATAATTGAAACACGGTTATGAAAGCATTTAATTTAATACTATGTAAAAGGTTTTGTTAAAATTTTTGATATTTTGTAAATTTCCGCAATATTAACCTTTTCTGTTTTTTTTTAAATTTAAAATCACGATATGAAACAGCTTAATTGAAAATAACGTCAGGCTCAAAATAATATTTATTATTTTTAACACGTTTATATGTAGTATTTCATATATTTATTTTTTAATAAAAAATATGTTGTGGTTCTAAGAGAATATTTCCATATTTATCTTACAACCAAACAATATGACAATCACAACATATAAACCAGTAGAATGGTGCAAGGTGCATGGACCACTTGCCCAGCTTGCCCTATTTTTTAATCAGAGAAAAATTGAATATATTATTCATTTTACTTCATTCAAAATTGTGGTCAATGCTAACAAATCGAAACTGTTCCCATTTAAATATACCACATAAAGGAGTCTTTCGATATTTCAATATTGTTTTCACAAATTTACCTAAAATTTTAAAATTTTTCCATTTTGCAAATCATTAAATAACAATATCTGTGGTATGAAGAACATGAAAACATTATGTGTTTAATTTAGTTAACTACAATTTAAGTAAACGTAATTTAAATGTACTGCTGCTTATTATATGTTTCCATTGACATGAAGTCAATATACAGAGGCTACTAAAAATATCTAGTAACAAAAATACATCTGATAGTAAATAATTTTAAAAAAAAAGGAAAGAGAAAATTTATTACTAGTATAGAGCGGAGTTTTGTACACTTACGGGACTGGATACTAGTTGCGACTAAAACCTAACATATTGGTTTATTTCAATCCTAAAATATAAAAATATTCATTACTCATAAAAAACAAATAACTCATTAGTGGAGGTGTAAATTTGCACTTAACTGAATGGTAATGAAGTGCTATATATTTATGCATTTGAGTCCTATAAGAATGTAAATTAAATGACTTCACATATTAGTATATGTACTATTTAATAGTGTATCAAACTTTTATGAAAATAGTTTTTACAAATTGACAAATCAATTTTAAATTTTTATAAATCATGAAATAGAACTTTCAGTATTACTGCCAAAAAAACACCTTCCATTTGTTCAGTTATTTAAAAAAAATTATTGCCACTTTAATTGCCAATTAATTAATTATTGAAATTTAATAAAATTAACACACTTTCATATATAATAAAAATACTAAATATTGATGATGTAAATATAGTTTTATTGGAAAATTGACACATACACAATAAATAAATAATCTTAGAAGGATTAATTCAACCATTTCTGCAATGAGGCTGGGAAAGGAAATGGTCAGTTCACATTAAACTATTGTGAGTTAATGTCATATTTCAGGAATGGTCGGTAATTTAGAAATACCAAAGGTTACTTATTACTTATTATTACTACAAAATACGTAATAAAATATAAGTTATTTAATATGCATATTATACAAAAAATCCTGCTCAACATAAAAACAACCAAAAATATTTCTGACTTTTCATTATCATTAATAAATAATAATTATTGATAATATTTTTAAAAACGTGTTGAAATAGTGAATATTCGTCAAATAATATATTAGAATCTTAATCATCTTCACGCTTAATTATTAAGGACTCTACAGCTATATTGATAAGATGTTCCATTTTTCTAAATATCTTCATTTAAATCATGCCACAAAAGTTTTTTTTCTTCAAAAAACATTTACCTTCAGTTGAAATGTTTTACATAATTTGGTAATATACGTCATTTCTGTCTACATCTCAACTTTTGTTCAAATATGTTAATAATTCATAAGATAATTATTAGGTAATTAGGTAATTAAACATACCAGAATAAATGGGACATTTTTATAATGTGAAATTAAAATTAAGTAAACGTTTATGTCACCAAAGTAGGCAGACAAAATGGTACATTTTTATAATAATATGAAGTTTACAAGTAAAATTTTGACATTTGTACAGGGTAATAACTCCTAATTTTTTGCACCTTAGATTTTTATAATTCATTAAAGGTAAAGGCTCAATGCTGTTCAATGAATAATATAATAGTCATTTCAGGTAGATACAGATTGGTTTGTAATACTAGTTTGCTAAATCGAACAAATGTGCTAATACTAAAGAATTGGAGCATGTATTAATGTCTGGTTGTTAGCCAAAGCACAGCGTATGCGAGGCCAGAAAATGGGGGGGGGGAATGTCTGGTTGTAAATATCCAGTGTAGTTTATGTACATTTTGTCTAATTTCTTAGTGATACTTGAATCGACCAGAATTCGTTATTTTGTATATTTTAATTCTAATAAAAGCCGACCTACATCTCGTAAAAGGTGTGAATTATTTTTAAATAATTGTTGTTTAAAAAATGATATTAACAAAAAATGTTTGAAGTTGTTCAATATGCACTTGGGTATCGTAGGTTTTCTTTTTTCATTAAACTACATTATTAAAGAGCATCATACTTTGGCAACCCTACTTTTTTGTAGCAAACCTTGAAATAGCACAGTTTTCTGTATAGCACAAAATGTTTTTGAGAAGGTTACGATCACATTTTTTTATGAAAATAATATAAAGATACCTACTAGAAAAGCCAATTTTCTTCATATATCACATATACCAGAATTCTATTGAATGTACACCTTCTTTCACTTGTAATAGACTCCTCAGAAAAAGTAGGGGTAACATCATCCTTAATCAATTATGTCTTTATTCATTCCAAATGTAATTTAAGTATTTTTTACATAAAAAAACATCTGTTTGATATAAACAATTAAGGAAATAATATCATATTAGATTTTTTTTTAACTATTTTGTTTGAGATCATTAAAGACAAAAATATATGTTACCGATAAATATCTCAATGATTTCAATTTACTTATTCAATTAACTTTTATCGTGGGAATAGTATAATAATCTTTATTCCGCATTTGATTGTTTTAGTATATATTTTTTTGGTAAACTTTTAGCAGTACATTTCCACATTATATGTTTAAGATACATTTTCCAATTTTCCCAGTATTACTGTTGGATTTAACAAAGCAGTAAATAACAAATATTTAATGTGAAATATTTTACATATACGACCTTAACTGTTTTTGGATAATTAATTTCAATGTTTTCAGAAATTAGTACTATACTCATCAGAATTTATGAAATTGTGTTTAAAATGTAGTGCAATGTATGCATGTATGGTGTTATAGAAACAGGAAAAAGAAACAAACATTTTTAAAGAGAAAAATAAACTTTTTAAAATGATCAATTGATTGGGATTTAGTATAAAAATTTATTGTAACCAACATTCTTTTATTGTGTGTAAGAACTTCCAATTCTTAATTTAAATTTACATAAGTATTCAAATCGTATCACACGTTATTTTCCCTATGACGTTTAAAAAAGATAGGATGTTATTTTTATTGATTTCAAATTTCAATTGAATAAAAAATGTTTACTTTTTTTTTAAATCATAGATAAAATCATAATCTATATAAATATTAGAAATTTTAAACAGGAGTCGAAAACCATTTGGATCAATGACAATTATTGACAAATTTTATTGACTACCTATGTGTAAACATCTATTTTAAATTTGTTATATGTATACTAAGTAGTGTACGAGATTTAAACTTTTACCAACTGGTACTTAGACAACAACAACATTTTTTTTAAAGAATAATTATGTGTTGCACCGAAAAAAAAAATTATATTTAATAATGAAGTTATTCATATAACAGGATCATTGTGTCCATATTTTTACTATTTTAGTAGTGTATGTCATAATTGGTTCATAACTAGTATATATAGTATATGCACTCATAGCTAATGATTGATGCGTACAGCAGGAAAACACAAAAAGAATGAAAAAATGCAGAGGAGAATATCTATTTCCATGAAGTACATGGAGTTTAAGACACTATTTAAAGAACTAACCAAACTTAATTTAGTTGAGTTTATTATTAATTAGATATTACCAGATTATATTTTTTATTAATAAAATGGTTTAAATACTCAAATATGTTAGTTATATTTCACTTTAGTCAATTGATAATGGAAAACCAACAAGACTTTTCTATATTTTTTATATTTATGTTTCCCATTAAACTACTTTTAAATTGAAAATAGCTCTAGTCCAGTGTGATTGTGTTAAAAGTTCCGCTATTTAATATTGCATTTTACAAGGCCTTTTAGGTCATAGTTAATTATACTTTCACATTTAGGTATCTTGTATTCAAGGACTGGTTGTCACTATCTGCCACATATCCGACCAATTTGATTATTGGCAGATGTGACATTATATTTTACCATTGAAGAAATGGTATTGCATACATTTTGTACATAGTTGAGTATATTTTACTCATTTTAGAATAAGTTAACTCTATTTTTTCAGACCTTAATTTCATATCAAAATTGTTTGGTAATATTTGTGTGTTTATATTCAATTTAAAAATTTAAAAACTATGTTTAAACATATAAATATTATCCAAACTTCTTTTAATATGTTCCAATAAATTTTTTAAGATTTGTGTATTTATATTCCAATGATTTTTTCCAGAGATCTCAGTGATGAATGTAAATATTGAAGTGTAATTCATACTTGTTTTTTTCAATTAACGGTCAGTCTATGTTTACTTAGTATACTCTGATATAAAAAATAAACGAACACTTAAGGTATAATAAGACTTTTATTTTTATTATCTCGCAACTTTATATGAATCAACGTTAAGTGAAGGAATTTCTTCTTGATATATCTATTGTTTTTTCTTATTCAGGATATACACTTTTATAACAAATTTTAACCGACTGGTATTCTCTTGGATTCAAAATAGTAGTTATGAATGTTTTGCTAAAATATATATAGCTGACCACTTCACCATTGTAAAACTAGCCAAAAAATGCAAATTATTAATGATAAACAAAGCCAGTATTTGCAATTAATGGTCAGTCTAATTTACTTGGTATACTCTAGGGTTGTCACTACCCGAAATTCTGGGAACCGGGTACCCGGTTCATTTATTACCCGAGACTCGGGTACTCGGTTCCTAATCGGGTACCCGGAACCGGCTCTACCCGGTTCTACTCGGAACCGGATCTACCTGGATCCGGTTCTATTCCGGAACCGTTGCTAACAAGAAACGGGTTCCTATGTAGGTTAATCGATCCTAACCTAGGTTAATAAATAGATGTGGAACACCAATTGGGAACTTGGACGACTAATGATGTGTGCTAAAAATCTATTAAGATTACCTATAAATAATTTTTTTTTAATTTAGATTTTCTAAACGTTAATTTTCAAAAAATTTCGTTGGATTATTTAGATTTATTCGTAAACAATTAGATTTTTAATTTCTCCCAATTCTGAAATTTGTCGACAAAACCTCCCTTAATAATAATTTATTGACTTTCGTTAAGTCTCAAAATTTAGGAAAACGTAGTATTTTTTTCACAGAAAAAGGAGATTGTCTCATAAGTATCTGTCTTTAATTTTTGATTTTTTTATTGACCAGATGTGAGAAATTACTGTTAAAAATAAATGTAGGTATTGAAAAAATGCTTGTCTGAATTTTAAAATTTTATCTTATATTCCGAATTATTCTGGATATTTCATATATTTATTTATCTTACACCAATCTGAATTCCCAAAAGTCGACCCCCATGTTTTTGGATATGGTACATTCCAAATTTAAAGACAATATATTAATGTAAAGTCGAATCGACAAAAACAACGAACGTTTGCAACGCAACGGGTGTGGAAAAATATTGTATGCAAATTCTTGCATAACTATTGCTTATATTTAGCTTATCTCTGCACTCCAGGAACCTCTACAGCCTCTGAAAGAGTATTTTCTGCGGCTGGAAATATAATTTCTGCAAAAAGGAACTGTTTATCTCCTAAAACGGCGAAGAAGTAAATTTTTTTAAATAAAGTTTTGTAACTTTTTTTTAAATTAAAATATTTGAAGTGACTATATTTTTAATACTATTAGACATTAGATACATGGTATATTGCTTAGTTTGATATTAATTGATTTATTAACTACCTATAGTAAATAAATTAATTAACACGCTTTTATTGCTACAATGTGTCAAAAGTGACAAAAATTAATAGTAAAAAAACATTTTTAAAAACAAGCTTTTATTTACATGCTCTAACAAGAAGAAGAAAATAAACTTTAAATTAAATCAAACCCATCAATTTATTACATTATACAATTTATATGATATAAAAGCTTGTCGCGAGATTTGCCTGTGTAAATAAACAAGAATACAATATTAAACTCTCGCAACAAGCTTTTATATCATATAAATTGTATAATGTAATAAATTGATGGGTTTGATTTAATTTAAAGTTTTTCTTCTTTTTAGAGCATTTAAATAAAAGCCTGTTTTCAAAAATGCTTTTCTACTATTAATTTATTTTTTAGTTTTTTTCGTATTCTTCTCAGCAAACCCTTTCATTTGATACCCATATTATGATGGTAGATAAGAAAGTTTTGTCCGCCATATTGAATTTAGTGTGACGTCATTTTATATTTTCGTATTCTTCTCAGCAAACCCGTTTAATTAATACCCATATCATGGGGGTGCATAAAAAATAACTAGTCCGCCATCTTTGGGAGTCCGCCATATTGGATTTAGAATGACGTCACTTAGCTAAACATGCATTGTCATCCAACTAAACTAACATCCACTAAACGTGTATGCAAAATTTCAGCTTAATGGGTTGGGGATAACTATTTTAAAATTCAGTTGCAAGATTTGACCTAAACAAACATACAAACATTGCAATTTAAATAAAAGCTTGTAAAAAACTAATTCGACCCTCTAATTCGAATCAGGTCCCGTTAACCGGGTTGAAACCGAGTCCGGGTGCTTCTAATCAGGTCCCGTTACCCGGGTTGAACCCGAGTCCGGGTGCTTCTAATCAAAGAGTTAAACACAGCGCTTCTAATCAAAGAGGTAAATCAATTTAAAAAAGACGAATTAATTGACATATACTAGTAGTAGTAAAACAAAAGTTACCTTCTAGTGCAAACAGTGAAGTGCTTATGAATTTTGTGACTAATCTATGCCCAAATAAAGAAGAAATAAAAAATAAATTAAACAATGACGTTTTGTCTGTTAACCGTGATGAGTCGTGTAAAAATGAAATATGTATAAAAATTCAATATTCATTGAACTTAATTCTGGGAATCACGCCAAATTCTAAAAAATAAATAGAAATAAGAAAATTGCCAAAATATGTCAAGATAAAAGTGTAGTATCAGTATATGGATATAAAACATGGAGTACCTCAGGGCTCTGTATTAGCACCAATATTGTTTATATTATATATAAATGATATTAGTAATTATTGTAAGAAGTGTAACATTAAATTATTTGCTGATGATACGATGCTATATGTGGCGGGTAAAGTAGAGGATATTCAAAGTAAATTGAATGAGGACTTAAAAAATATATGTGAATGGACATGTGACAATAGTCTGAAACTCAATTTAAACAAAACAAAATTTATGTTAATAGCATCCAGAAATAAGTTAAATAAATTTAAACAAGATGGAATAAAGTTTAGTATAATAATAGATGATTGTCAGATTGAAAGGGTTAATAAATTTAAATACTTAGGTGTGATTATTGACTGTGAACTAAATTTTAATTCTCATTGTGAATACATAAAAAATAAAATGGCGAAAAAAGTTGGATTAATGTTTCGATTGAATAATAAAATATCAATGTACTCTAAATTAATTATATATAAATCTATGATTTCCCCACACATTGATTATTGTGGTACGATACTTATTTACCTTAATAAACAACAAATTCAATTGTTACAAAAAGTTCAGAATAGAAGTATGAGAGCTATTTTGAGTTGTAATCGATATACACCAATTAATACAATGTTGAATGTACTTAATTTAATGAATATTGAACAAAGGATTGCCTATAACACATTAATGTTTGTATTTAAAATGAAAAATGGAAGTATGCCATCTTACCTAACCAATAATCTAATGTATGTAATTGATGTTCACTCACATAAAACAAGAGCTACAGTAAATAATGATTTTTATATTAATGTTGAACATGTACAGTCTAACACACTCTTAGGGAAAGGATTAGCTTGGTTCAACCAATTACCAAATTTATTAAAAGATTGTAATAACATGTGTACTTTTAAGAGGCTTTGTATAGAATACATAAAGGAAAATTTCTAATTAAGACATTATTTTGTAAAGTGTACATGAATTAGATAGTATATAGAATATAATGTATTTAATTATGTCAAAAATGTATTACGTTTTTTTTTTGTATTAAGAGCTATGCTAATAAAGTTTATATATATATAAAGGCAAACCTCAACAGTTTGTCCCAGAAAACCACTGTATATAGTTCTAAATGAATATAAATACAATATTGTTATCTAAAATTTTAGATAATTTGGCGTGATTCCCAGAATTAAGTTCAATGAATATTAACTATCCGCCACAAATAAGCTACAAACATGCCAAAGGCTGTCTGGAAGAGGGCTACACATTTGAAAAAACGCAGACAAACATCCATACCCACCGACATTGCCATTTGCCGGTGCCCGGTCTCGAACCGGGACTCGATAGGCAGTGTAGCCAGAGCCATGTCTGTCACTCACGCTTTAGCCCACTGCGCCACCAAGTCAGTTAAGTAGTACTTAAGATAAGAATACTACCTTTGATTTTAAAATAATAATTTTCCGCGGTCCATGGCTTTGGCGATAAATGCGCTGGAAAATGTGTAAAAAGACTGATGAAATAAAAAAGTATACCTAACCATCTGACTCAGACCCAAAACACATGGCAACACTGTCGGGACTGAAAACGGCGGTAAGATATTTCACTATTTTATACGTGGGTTTAAGAAGGCGGTCAAACATATCGGGTCGGGGTACGGTTACTGAATATGACAATTTCTTTTCCCTCAGATTTATTTACCCCTCATTGGTTGCTCTTAATTAAACGGTATACGAGGGGTGGAAAAGAGTATGGTTTTTTTTTATGGAATGCCCTGTATTTTTTTACATATATAAGTTATATATATATTTATAATCAGAACGGTAGGGCAGATCTAAATATGTAAAAAAATACAGGGCATTCCATAAAAAAAACATACTTTTTTCCACCCCTGTTGAAGGGAGAAAAAAAGTAATAGCATATATGAAATCTACGAAAAATTCTCTGTTGGTTTTGAAAATTTTGAATAGTTAATAATTGACCGAAATAAGGGGGGGTATAGTTTTGAAGGAAACGCCCTAAGTTTAAATTCAATTATTTACGCCATTTTTATAGCAAATATATGTGTCATATATATTTGTAATCAGAAAGACGAGGCGAATCCAAATATGTAAAAATATATAGGGTGTTCCATTTAAAAAAACCATACTTTTTTTTGCCCCTCGTATACGATTGAAGTAGGAAAAAAAGTAATAGCATATTCAAAATCTACGGAATATTCTGTGTTAGACCGGTTTTTGAAAAATTAAAATCGGTGATAATTGACCGAAATAAGGGGGGGGGGGGTATAGTTTTATAGGAAACACCCTGTACACAAATTCTAAGCTTACTGAACTACAATTTTATACTTTCTTTACTCCTTTTAATGGTGGGTGGCTGAATTAAAAAAATTCAAATACAACGCAATTTCAAGTGAATATCTTAATCCGAGTGAATATCTTAATCCGAGAGTAAACGTGTGCACAAAAATTTTACACAAACAGACAGGCAGAAATTTTGAATTGTTTAAACCTAAAATTTTGACGTTTCGGGCATTCTAAGCCTATTATTGAATAAATAAAATTAAAAATAACTTGTTTTAAGACCATTTTTCAGAGATATATTTTGAATCCAAATCACAGAATGATTTCAGTTAAAATTCTCGCACCGTACGGGTATTTTAGTTTATTTAACTTATAAAAGTTAGTTCGTGCTATGCGTTTGTGAATTATTTTGGAGTTACGAATACCAACACCAATAGCTTTTCTATCAAGAAAGCCAAAAATGATCATAATATATGATATTTTCAATTGAATAAATCCTCCACAACGTTGCCAGATTGCGGTACCGACAACGTCGTTCGAAAGGTATGGGCTTGAGAGAGTTTTGTATAAAATATATATTATATACAAGACGCCACGCCCTCTGCATAAAATCTGCAGAACTAAATTTGTATATAATGTCATATCCAACCGCTTTCTCAATCCCTGTAACATATCGCTCCCGCCAATTTAGAATTAATGACATGAATAAGGTAGAAAAGGATTTTTGCCATCGGAAGCGCTGTAATTTCTTCCATAAGTAGCCAAAATTTCATGGTCATATCCCGAGCCGTTGATTTAATAGCGCGATGTATGTTTTAAAAAACATGTTTTGCAAATTATTTCACGAGCAAGGAAAAAACGATTTTGCAAAATTCGTCCCTACTAAAAAAAGTTGTAATTCACATGATGAATGGCCAAAACTATGCTCTAAATGATGACGAAGATCCCATTTAGTTATACCTTCATAAAAAAAACAACACCCTAATCTGGAAACATATGGTACACGCCGTCACGCCCAGCCCTAATTTAAAAAAACTAATGTTTTTCTTAAGTCTGTTAGTTTTTGTATACACAGTCATGGCATGCTGTTGTTGTCATTATTGAAAACGAATTTACTCATACAAAACAATACCAGAAAATACACAATAACATATAGTTATTCATATGGTCCAACACTACCGCCATTCGCCATTCTATAAAGGACTGTCATTTGTCGCCAATGCTAGCGCCACGCTGTGGCGTTCGACGTTACTTTCACGTCACCGCTATTAAATAAAGGTCTCTCTTTACCAATGACATCGCGCAAATCAGCTAAAAATTTCGCTGCCAAATTGCACAACGCCATGTAAAGTTCGAAGCCCGCATCAGCCTCGTTCAAAAACGTTAGGTGTCGCTTCTTTTACATTCCTATGTTCACTGCTAGAATATATATGTGCTTCCATCTACTGAGATATAAATTGACTTATTCAGCCTTATTCTGGTGATCATTAGTTAATTTTCAATATCTGAATAGGTATAACGAATATTGTTTATTGAAAATTATCGATTTCATAAAGTTGTTGTATTCTGGTGAGAATATTGATTCCAGAAAGTCAATATTGAAAATCTATTAGACTGGATCTGTATGTGTATATGATATGAAGTTATTAAAAAAGGGTCGCCAATATTCATTGTTCTTCAATAAAAATACTAGAAATTGAAGAAAATTAGAGTATTTAACGCTTCATAGTTGGAGAAATGAAATATTTGTAAAATGACAATTGTCAAAATATAGGTTTCCTACCTATAACTTCAAATCACGAGAGATGAGAGAGATTTGTGACGTTACGTCACAAATTAATTTCTAATCTTCAACGTACGCTTCAAGCGTTCTTTGTTTACTAAATAGTAAAACGAGAGAGACAGGGAAAGGGAACTAACGCAGTACTGATTTGATTCTTACGAATTATAATGATGACGTAACGGTCTTCTTTCGTGATTTGAACTATATTTAACTTTTGCAAACATTTTTACATTTTCATTTTATACGAAATTACACAAAAAAAATAACATCAAAGAGGCAATTCCAAATATATCTAGGGTAGGTACTTATCTGAGAGTCGGGAAAGCTCACAGGGAAATTAATATCTTGGCCTACAGATTTCTGATAACTTCCCTGCTGAGTGCTGAGAGATGAAATGCAAAGCACACGTAACAATAAGTTACTTGGGAATACTTATTTCGATTCTTTGTGGGTCTGGCAAGAAGGGACTTATTTGATCTATCAAATATGTTATTGAACCTATACAGGGTGTCCCGGAAATAAGTGCAAATATTTTGCAGATAGGTTCTTTGATGAGAATTAATGAGGGTCTTTCATATAAACTCTTTTAAAATAAGCCCCCCCCTGTCGAGTTACACTCTCTCAATTGGGTGCAGCACCAAAAGCTAGTTTTATATAATTTTCTCCAAAATGATTTAACTTAAGAGCGATAAAATTTTATGTACATATTGTACCTATAGAAGACCATTTTATGAAAATATTATCATCCACCCCATCTTCCTTTAAGAAAGTGAAATAAACTACCCCTTGTGGTTTTTTTGCCAGATTGATTGACTATAAATATTCAAAAATGAAATACTTTATTCGAAAGCGTCTTATCTTATTTTAAAACTTCTTTTTCTCTTACTAAATTTCTGTGTACCTTCTCATCAGAACCGTATTTATTTTATTTTTAATCGGATGCAGTTGAGTATAGAAAACTTTAGTAAGAAGCAAAAAAGTTTTAAAGTAGGATGAGGCTTTCGAAGTCACCCACTAAAAAGGGGTGGACTAAAAGCTAATTTTATATTATTTTCTCCAAACTGATTTCGAAAGCCTGATCTTATTTTAAAACTTTTTTATCTTTTACTGACTTTTTCTATACTCAACCGTATTCGATTAAAAAAATTAAATAGATACGGTACAGGCAACAATAACTGTCTGTGCATGGTTATGCATTTCATTTTTTTATTCTAATACGGTTAAAAATACAAAAATTTAGTAAGAGACAAAGAAGTTTTAAAATAAGATCAGGCTTTCGACTGAAATATTTCTCTTTTAAATATTTATAGTCGATCAAAGTTCTGGCAAAGAACCATAAGGGGTAGTTTATTTTACTCCCTTAAGGGAAGATTTAGTGGATAATATTTCCATGAAATGGTCTTTTATGGGTGGTACATATACTCCCCCTTATTTCGGTCAATTATACCACCGATTTTAATTTTTCAAAAACCGGTCTAACACAGAATTTTCCGTAGATTTTGAATATACTATTATTTTTTTTCCTACTTCAACCGTATACGAGGGACATAAATAAGTATGGTTTTTTTAAATGGAACACCCTATATATTTTTACATATTTGAATTCGCCTCGTCCTTCTGATTACAAATATACAGGGTGAGTCACCAAGGGCGCCTCGGTCGATAACTCCTTTAATATTTATGGTTTTTGAAATTCCGTTGCGGCGTTGTCGAATTATTCAACTTTTTTCAAAAAAATTGTCACTTGCAGACCTCACTAATGAATTCTGCATGAGTGGTATTTTCACAGATTAAGCAAACTTTTTTTGTTAAGTGTTAAGCAATGCCATGTCCTAGCCTCCAGATATTTTAAAGTTGAAATTATTTGTACAGGACGTGTTTATTACGATGATACAAAAATGGCTAACTTTAATCTATCATAACTTCATTTTTTAAATGGAACACCCCGTATATTTTTACATATTTGGATAGAGTCTTTGTCGCTCTACAATTTTTATTAACCTATGGTTATACCTAAAACCAACGGTTTCCAGTGAAACTGCATTCTAATAAAAACATCAGGTAATTTCTAGAAATTCGAATATCATAGGAGGCATTGGCACGTGTTTTTTTTTGTTTTTGCAAGAAGGAACTATAAGCATTATTGTTTCAATTAATGTAAATTTCATCTCTTATAAATGAAAAGAAAGTTGTCTTATTATTCTACATTTAAATACTTGAACTGTGTGACTTTTCCAAATATCTAGATGGCATTTACCACTGACATTTGTTTGTAACAAAGTTGAAACGCTTCTAATTTGTAGACTTTATTGTTACGTTAATTTCTACTTAAATTAGTATTTAAAATGATTTTTCTAAGCAAGAAAGAATTAATATTATTTACTGTATCGGGGAGTTATGGTAATTAAATAAAAAACTAAATCGTGCCATATACCCCAAAAGATGAAACTGGTGCACGATTCAGTTTTTTATTTATTTATATTTGACCCCACGAATCCTATCTATGTTATGGTAATTGTTTGTTGGCCTCTAGATTGTATGGTCAAAAATATCCAGACCAAAGAAAGACATCCGAATTGTCGCGCTTTTACTAAATTAAAAACTAAATTCGATGAAAGCTGAAAAGTTATGTTTAAGAAGCCGAAGTGAATTAAACCAGTCGTAAATGAAGAAAACACAGTTTCTGTTGTGCTAAACCTCGTAGAAAATCGTAGAAATTTTTGACCATACAATCTAGAGGCCAACAAAAAATTACCATAACTCTCCTCGATACAGTAAATCATATTAATTCTATCTTGCGTAGAAAAATTCATTTTAAATAGGTACTAATTTAAGTAGAAATTAACGTAACAATAATAATAATGTTATTTACATACAAAATCATAAATATGTGTGCGTGTATAGGTATGTATTGTTCTTATGTTTCTTTCAATGTCTACTTTTCATATATTTACAATTATTGTTTGTATTGTTTTTTCATGTAATTTTAATGGAATTGTATCCTCTACATACATTTCATGTATTTTATGACTTGCCATATATACGCTATATGTATCCAAATGGTTAATAAAGTATTATTATTATTATTATTATAAAGTCTACAAATTAAAAGCGTTTCAAATTTGTTACAAACAAATGTCAGTGATAAATGCCATCTAGATATTTGGAAAATTCACACAGTTCAAGTATTTAAATGTAGAATAATATGACAACTTTCTTTTCATTTATAAGAGATGAAACTTACATTAATTGAAACAATAATGCTCATAGTTCCTTCTTGCAAAAACAAAAAAAAAAACACGTGCCAATGCCTCCTATGATATTCGAATTTCTAGAAATTACCTGATGTTTTTATTAAAATGTAGTTTCACTGGAAACCGTTGGTTTTAGGTATAACCATAGGTTAATAAAAGTTGTAGAGCGACAAAAACTCTATCCAAATATGTAAAAATATAAGGGGTGTTCCATTAAAAAAAATGAAGTTATGATAGATTAAAGTTAGCCATTTTTGTATCATCGTAATAAACACCCTGTACAAATAATTTCAACTTTAAAATATCTGGAGGCTAGGACATGGCATTGCTTAACACTTAACAAAAAAAGTTTGCTTAATCTGTGAAAATACCGCTCATGCAGAATTCATTCGTGAGGTCTGCAAGTGACAATTTTTCTGAAAAAAGTTGAATAATTCGACAACGCCGCAACGAAATTTCAAAAATCAGATATATTCGAAAAGGTAATGAAAGAAGGAATAAAAATTTGCAAAAATATATAGAGTGTCCCATTTGAAAAAACATACTTTTGATATGCCACTCTAATATCAAACACCATGTATGATTAGAAATAATTTTAAAATATGGTACTCTTGATCTCCTACAACTTTTATTTGAAACTTTTTTCTGTATAATAAATATTAAAGGAGATATCGTCCGAGGCGCCCTTGGTGACTCACCCTGTATATGACACTTATATATTTGCTATAAAAATGGCGTAAATAATTGAATTTAAACTTAGGGCGTTTCCTTCAAAACTATACCCCCCTTATTTCGGTCAATTATTGACGATTCAAAATTTTCAAAACCTACACATAGAAATTTTCGTAGATTTCATATATGTTATTACTTTTTTCTCCCTTCAACGGTATACAAAGGGTGGAAAAAAGTATGTTTTTTTTTTATGGAATGCCTGTATTTTTTTACATACAGAATGCGAAAGTCCTCATCTTGACATAGAACCTAAATTGCCGCTTAGTTTTGTTTAGTATGGCAGCTCTAATGTGTAAACAGTTCGAGACGCTAACATACGGCGACCAAGGACGGACATGTACGAGCAGTAAAGCACTTGTTTCTAGGCAGCGGCACTTCACGTCGTATGTATTTTGAGGTTGGCTATGTCAAGATGGGAACTTTCGCAATCTGTATGTAAGTATTATATATATTTATAATCAGAAAGGTAGAGCGGATCTAAATATGTAAAAAAATACAGGGCATTCCATAAAAAAAACCACCCTTCGTATACCATTGAAGGGAGAAAAAAGTAATAGCAGATATGAAATCTACGAAAAATTCTATGTGTAGGTTTTGAAAATTTTGAATCGTTAATAATTGACCGAAATAAGGGGGGGTATAGTTTTGAAGGAAACGCCCTAAGTTTAAATTCAATTATTTACGCCATTTTTATAGCATATATATGTGACGTATATATTTGTAATCAGAAGGACGAGGCGAATCCAAATATGTAAAAATATATAGGGTGTTCCATTTAAAAAAACCATACTTTTTTCTGCCCCTCGTATACGGTTGAAGTAGGAAAAAAAGTAATAGCATATTTAAAATCTACGGAAAATTCTGTGTCAGACCGATTTTTGAAAAATTAAAATCGGTGGTAATTGACCGAAATAATGGGGGGGGGGGGTATAGTTTTATAGGAAACACCCTGTACATAAAATTTTTCTCTCTAGTTAAGTCATATATTTTGGAGAAAATAATATAAAACTTGATTTTGGTGCACCCCTTTGAGAGGGTGTAACTTAACAGGGAGGACTTATTTTAAATAAGTTTATATGAAACACCCCATTAATTTTCATCAAAAAACCTACCTACCAAATATTGGACACCTTATTTATTTAACGGATTTGGAGGTATCCCTTAATCTTTTTTTTCTTCTATTGCTGAATTTTGAATGTTTCTTATGCCCTTCTCATTATTATAGCCAATGCATTTATTAAAAAAATAAATTCTATGTAGGCCATCATAACCGGTAAAGATACCTATCCTATAACTTATATTCCAATTATTAGTTAATTTTCAAGGTCGTCCATTTTTCAAGAATATTGGTTATAAGAATCAATATTGAAAATTATGAATACACCAGAATCCGAAATCTTCATACTTATTAGGTATTTTTCAATAACCAATAATCAATGGTCACCAGAATAAGGCTGATTTTTAGTGTTCTTGAATTTAAAATTTGACTTGAAAAAAAAATGATGTACTGATAAACCCTAATTTACAATTAAGCAATAAAGTTCCAAGCATCTAGGCATACAAAACTATATACGGCAATCACCAAAATCCTAATTGCAATATCGAACCAAGCTGTTTCGATTACATCATAAACAATGAACATATATATGTTAGATAATTTACTTTTTGCTGATAATTTACTTTTTGTGCAATCTAACATATATAAGTATAACATTATATAAAATATAACAATAAAGAACCATGTGGCTTGAATCCATTCTATGAATTTTATCAAGTATTTTACATTTTTACAACAAAGAACCAGAACACATTTTACTGCCGTACCGCATCTATCGAATATAGTTTCGCAAGAATATAACTACCTATCAATGTATTTTAAAATTTATATTTGATTTCGGTTTGTTTGTTTTCAGTATTTTACTAATAAATAACAATAATAATACATGAGTGTTTTACTTCTATGGTGATTATAGAGTTTCTCATTTTTCAACAAAGAACCAACCCACATTTTATCGTAATTTAACACATATAATCAATTTTTAAGTCATACAATATGTTGATAGACACTATTTTAACATATTTTTGCTATACCGGGTGGCCACGAGTTAATGTACGCCCCCGCAATTTTTTGGTTGTTTTTGAATTTCTATCTATCTATCTATATACTGAATTAATGGCTGAGGCTACGTGGCCATTCGCTCAACACCTATGTGTTCAAAATTATAAAAAAACACGACATAATTATCTCTCTACTATATTCCTCCAAGGATGTAACCTGCTCTGTTTGGATAAATGAATCCTATAAGGTCAGAAACTTAAAGACTAAAACTAAACTAAACTTTTTTTTTTTTGTTTTTTTTTACAACTTTTTCTTTTCTATAGGTATGTATTTGTCACGTTTTTTTTTTTTCTTTATAACTTTTTCTTTTCTATAGGTATGTATTTCTCACGTTCTCTTTTTTTTTATTTTTTTTATTTTTTTTTTATTTATTTATTTTTTTTATTTATTTATTTTTTTTTTGGAAAAACAAGGAGCACGTGTTTGCCAAGGGGTCCGTCTTGGCATTAACATCACAATACTGGACCACGGAAAGAAATGGGATTTAGGTACATAGGACAAACACAAAGGAAACTTATACTAGTATGCTGTGTATAATTACAATTATTTCTTACAGACTAGACGTTAATTTTGTTTTTTTTTATGTGTTCATACAATTTCAAATATAGATCTAGATTGTTTGACCTTTAGTTCAGTCAATAAAGGAGGTGTAGAGTGCGTGAACAGGGACCTAAGCGGTTCCTTCAGAAACTTGTTCAGGGTGCTTAGGGAGTTAACATACTAAAAGTCCTGACGTCTAGGAGGTGAGCCGGAGGAGGGGGGGCACAAAGAAGGTCCCACTTTTGGATTTTTCGCTTATATCTCGAAAATGATGCGTCGTACGGAAAAATTTTCTTATACGAAATGAAAGCTTATGAAATACTCTGCAACTTTCATTATTCTATATACTTTTTTCGAATTCGCAACTGTTTTCGAACTACACGCTCCGGAAAAGTGAAAATTTTCGAAAGACAGATTTTTACGTCACATTTTTCATCAAACATTCTTTCATTGCTTTATATAGTCTAAACTATTCATCTGAGAAAGAAATTCCCTTTGAAGAAGTTGTAGAGAATTAAATTCCCTTTAAGAATATATACATACCCAATCTTCAACCGGTTAACAGTTTTTTTTTTTTTTTTTTTTATTCACTTATTTAACGTCGGCCTATTTCCGCTACGGAGGCCAATCACCGACGCCAGGAGACGAGCAACCCCCAACCTGGAAATTTTGCCGAACCTCTTATCTTACTAAGAGTAGGGATTTTTTACTTGCCTAACATTTAATAGACAAGGGACCGACTGCTTTACATCCCCTCCGAAGGATGGTATATCCTCAATACACCTCTCGCCTACAGTTGTATTGCTTCTGCGATATAGCTGATATACAAGCCGCTAGAAGTTGGGAAGCGAGACCGCGTCTTTCCGTGGATAGTCATCCATCCAAAGTACTAACCGCGGCAATGTTGCTTTACTCCTAATATCGCTATGAGTGAGTGAAGTCAGTCCTCCGCTCGCTGCCCCATGCGGTTAACAGTTACACCAATTTTAAGATTTTTCGTAAAATTTTGTCATTTTTAGAAATAGTACATTGTTTTATAAGGAGTAAAAGTGATGCTTTTGTGACAATTTTGTAGGTTTGTCACAAGAAGATTATTTGTCCAATCCTACCAACAAAAGTTAGTTCACCTCCTTACAACAGATAACGCTTCCGGAGAATGGGATACAGACTCCCCAGGCCACCAATAATGCTGAGGTCCTTATCGTGAATACTTCTGTGGAACAATTTACTCACAGTTCTGTGGCTGTCGTTGGTGAGGATGTGGGCCTCGCTGTCCTTTTGATAGATGCAACAGCATGGATTTGAACACATCCAGTTCTTATATTCATTTACCGGCTGTGACACAACATCTGTAACTTTAAGGAGAAGCAAGGTGGGCTTCTCAAAATTGTACTTGAAGTCAGAAATAATCAAGGATGTGGCAGTGTTCTTTTATAACCCCTCCTCCATTCTCGGAGAGGTTGAGGAGACTGGGAAGATTTGCTTCCTCAAATGGTATGGGGCACCAGCAAGACAGACCTCCCTCAACCAGTAGATACCGCTTCCAGTCGTTCATGAGGTCAGTGGCAAATATTAAGCCTCACATCAGCTCCCTCCCACCAACTGAGATCGTAGTTAAACAGAATTCCCGGCGCACCTACTACCAAGTGCAATAGTGGCTCGGGAATGAGCTGCCCCCTCAAGAGTGGAGGTGGAAACTTGTAGGAGACACCCTGGTGCCAACAGAAGATCCACCAGAACCGGAGGTTCTACTGAAAACGATATTTTGCCGCTGCACAAGGGATTGTGGTAGTGGCAAATGTGGATGCCGGAAAGCAATGCTGATCTGTTCTGCGACGTGCCTAACCTGCCGAAGGAAATGCCTCAACGGCGTATCTGTTTACGATGAGGACGACGATGAAGACGACGTAGAGCCGTTCAGCCACTGAGGATGAAGATGCCTCTCACGTCTAAAGAGGATGAAAACGTGAATCCAGAGAAAGTTGAGAGTTTAACATTGAGAAATTATTGACAGTGAGAACAACAGAATTATTGAAATCGAATAAAATTACTTACCTTATATGTTACTTTTTTTAATCACTTTTAAAATACAATTTTCCATTATTCAGGTAAAAATTTATTTTTCGAAAATTTTCACTTTCCCGGAGCGTGTAGCTTGAAAATGGTTGCGTATTCGAAAAAAGTATATACAATGAAAGTTGGAGAGTATTTCATGAACTTTCCCTACGATGCACCGTTTTCGAGATATAAGCGAAAAATCCAAAAGTGGGACCTTCTTTGTGCCACCCCTTCCTCCGGCTCACCTCCTAGACGTCAGGACTTTTAGTATAGAGTATAGATAAGGACCTCAGCATTATTGGTGGCCTGGGGAGTCTGTATCCCATTCTCCTGAAGCGTTATCTGTTGTAAGGAGATGAACTGACTTTTGTTGGTAGGATTGGACAAAAAATCTTCTTAATTGTTTCACAGGTATCGATGTGTTCCATGTTAAATTGATGTCAGCCAACCTCCTCAGTCTGTATCGTCGCCTCTGTTCTTGTGTCAAACCAACAAAATTGTCACAAAAGTATTACTTTTACTCCTAATAAAACAATATACTATTTCTGAAAATGACGAAATTTTACGAAAAATCTTAAAATTGGTGTAACTGTTGACCGGTTGGAGATTGGGTATGTATATATATATTCTGAAAGGGAATTAAAGTCTCTACAACTTCCTCAAAGGGAATTTCTTTCTCAGATGAATAGTTTAGACGATATGAAGGAATGTTTGATGAAAAATGTGACGTAAAAATCTGTTTTTTGAAAATTTTCACTTTTCCGAAGCGTGTAGTTCGAAAACGGTTGCGAATTCGAAAAAAGTTATACAATGAAAGTTGTAGAGAATGTCATGGGCTTTCATTTCGTATAAGAAAATTTTTCCCTACGACGCATCATTTTCGAGATATAAGCGAGAAATCCAAAAGTGGGACCTTCTTTGTGCCCCCCCTCCTCCTGCTCACCTCCTAGACGTCAGAACTTTTAGTATGTTAACTCCCTAAGCACCCTGAACAAGTTTCTGAAGGAACCGCTTAGGTCCCTGCTCACGCACTCTACACCCCCTTTTGGGACATTCGTTGACTGGACTACTTAGAATGCCAATTAGATTAAAAGGCTGTACTAAATTTTTGTCTTTTATTTTCCTCATAAATTCCTGCACCGAATCCTTCCTCAAATTACAATTCAGAATCATATGTTCAGCATCTCCTCTATCACCGCATTCGCACATGTCATCCTGGGCTAGATTAATTCTATGTTTTTGAATTTAAAAATTTCGTTTTTGGTATACGCGAATAAGACAAAAGTGGGCTATTTTTGGACTAACAGGAACAAAAATATCACTTCCGGTTCAACTTTTTTTTTCTTAAATGGAATGACCGTGTTTTTTGTGGTGACTTCCGGTTCAACCGGAAGTGATATACCTATTTTCGTTCCTGTTAGTCTAAAAATAGCCCACTTTTGTCTTATTCACGTATACCAAAAACGAAATTTTTAAATTCAAAAACAATAAAAAAATTGGGAGCGTACATTGACTCGTGGCCACCGGGAGGTAAACTTCGAAATAAAAAACAGTAATGTGCAGGTCGTAGAGAACGAACCACAGAAACTTATATACCCCATTTTCTCAAAATAGTATTTATCCACGATGGATCCCTGTTGCATAACACGATTCAAATAAACTTTATACTCCAGTCAGTATTTCCAAAATCCCTATGTTGAGGTAGGGAGTTATGTGACGACGATATTTTCAAGGCTTGCGGGGGCTATTGCTATTGATAACTAAGTGTATTGATGAGTTGTTGCGTAGCCCCCGCGTCGGTTACTGTTGTTGTGATGATCGGCTCGTGGGGTCGCCGCCATATTGAAAAATGAGGCGCCGCGCCGGCGGTTTCATTTAAAATTTAAATATCTCTAGCTGTAACCGTTCAAGCAAGAACGAAATCAAATGAAGCATTTTAATACTTTTCAAAAGTATTACAAAACTTTGTCCATGTGCACTTTTTTCATACTACGAATGGTTTTTCAATTATTTCGCGGCAATGTTTTAATTTTGCTCCGAAATTGTTTTTTTTGTTTTTTAATTTTTGTCTTTACACTTGGAGTAGTTTTCCACACACACCAAAACACTTTTGCACACACTCGACGCGCGTTTCGCCAACCAAGTTGGCATCATCGGGATATGATTAAAACTAAGCTTAACCTAACAATGGGACTATTTATACCTAAAAATTCGTTACGCTTCGACGAACAATTACCGCGATAGTAACAAAAAGGCGGGTAAAATATTTAGCTTCATTGAAGCGTTAACACTTGACTAACATAAAAAGCGGGCTATTTGGAATGGGCCCTCTGTCACTATTCATACTATGTTTACATTTGTTAATTTCCAAGCTTTCGAATGCATCTAGTTGTCTAGAGTTTGTTACATTTCTAATCAACATTAAATTATTAATATCTATTTTATGATTGTTATCAAAAGAGAAGGAAAATTCAAAATTTGTATCAATTCCATATGAACCCCGGTTTACTCGAGGTCTTAGTAGAATTTTCAACAACATTGACATGAGGGTGGTTCATCGATCAGGAAATAAACTACAACAACTTTTAGGCAACCCTAAGGATAAAATTGGAATGAACGAAAGGTCGGGATTTACGAAATTAGCTGTAAGGACTGCAACCAAAAGTATGTTGGACAAACAAAAGACGCTCTATTCAGACGAGGTTTAAGTAGCATATGGCTCATCTAAAATACGGAAGAATAGAGAAGTCTAACGTTGCCCAACATGCCTTTGATAACAATCATAAAATAGATATTAATAATTTAAGGTTGATTAGAAATGTAACAAACTCTAGACAACTAGATGCATTCGAAAGCTTGGAAATTAACAAATGTAAACATAGTATGAATAGTGACAGAGGGCCCATTCCAAATAGCCCGCTTTTTATGTTAGTCAAGCGTTAACGCTTCAACGAAGCTAAATATTTTACCCGCCTTTTTGTTACTATCGCGGTAATTGTTCGTCGAAGCGTGACGCATTTTTAGGTATAAATAGGTCCCATTGTTGGGTTAAGCTTAGTTTTAATCATCTCCCGATGATGCCAACTTGGTTGGGGAAACGCGCGTCGAGTGTGTGCAAAAGTGTTTTGGTGTGTGTGGAAAACTACTCCAAGTGTAAGTTCTACACCAAAGGTTCCAACCCCTCTCCAGGAATTTTTGTCTTGTAAACGGCCACATTTACGAGAAATATACAATGTACCAAAGTTATAGCTAATAAAAAACCTACAAAATGGTAATTTTAATTTTTGTCGCGCATGAATACTACAGCCTGTAGCGCATCGGAAAAGTCAACATTTCAGCGCACACATGGCAAACTCGTTTCCACACCACCCGGGAGGTAGAGTCTTTGTCGCGTTTTTTTCCGTGGTTTTTCCAGACGATCTAATCCGTTTGCTGTTACGTCACATTTATCCTGGTGCTTTTTGTAACTTTTTGTTCTCCTTTTTTTGAGAACAAAAAGCATCAGGATTAATGTGACGTAACAGCAAACTGTGGATTAGGTCTTTTGGGAAAATCACGTAAAAAAAATGCGCCAAAGATTCTTCCACGCGGGTGGTATGGAAACGAGTTTGCCATGTGTGCGCCGAAATGTCGACTAAAACTGGTACTGGAGTCCCGGGTTTTCGGGACTAAAGTGCCACTTTTACTACTTCAGGAAGCGAAAATAAAAGTACAACAATAGAAATAGAATAGATTTTTAAGGTTTATAACCATCATTTTTTCTTTTGAGAATTGCATAAGTTCTGCATAATTCGCCATATTAACATTATTTTTGAGAATTAAATCATTTATTGCCTCTTCTGCAGTTTGTTCGATATTAAAAACGCCGATTTTTAAATTTAAAGTTATAACTCACAAATTTAAATGACATTCTGTATGTATTTTTTTATGGCAAAATCCTAGTCTATTAAAATCCCCGTTAGTTTTTAAAATTAAATCTTAACTTAATAATTTAAAAAGCGTAGCAGGCAAATTATTTAATTATTTTTTTAAATTTTATTAAATTTTGCTATGTGACGAGGTTTTAGTTCTTGCGGTGCAAAAAATAGCGTATATACCACTGGACTAAAGTGCCAATATACCATTAATTGCTGTAGTATATATAGTCATCTCTTCTATATTTTTTTAACATCTTAATGGCACTTCACAAGTCAGGAAACAAGGCATAGTACACTGCTCAGTGCCCGCTTAGGAAGTACAAGATATAATATGCATGGTCTTCTGGTGGGAACCTTAATACATGCCACATGGGCTTTTATTATGTGATGGGATATGTATTAAGAGTTCCCCACCGGAAAACCAGCCCTCACCCTCTGAACTTCGAGAAACGCCGTTTGGGGTTGTTTTTCGGCCAATAGGAGGTATGGAAAGAGTTTCTAAATTCTCGGACCCATCGCAATCGTTTCTTCACTCCAAACAACGGGGGTAACCAGTATTATCCATTTTTCGGTACTTGCTGACGTTGCCATTAATTGCATTGTTATCCCGAATTCACTTTCAAATCGAAATATTTAGAAATCTGACCATTTTTGGGAGTTAGGTACTACTAAATTTTCAACCGATTTTACCGGGACCACTTTTCCATATGTTTTGTGCTGGGTCCTTTTGATCCAGATCTTAGTATTGTCTTAAGAATACTATAAGTACTGACTGTTTCAATATCAGTAGCAAGAAAGAAGTTTTTCTAAATGAAAATTAATCAAAATGACGCTCAACTACTAGGTAAGCAAAATCGACTAAAGAGGCTTGGCCATTTTAGCAATTGAACATGAAATTGCTGATCAAATAAACTTAAATGAGGTAATAAAAAAATTTGCAGAATTAAAAGTGAGAAAAAGAATTCTTCTGATTATCTCTCAAACAAATAATGTATTACTGTGGTTCTACGTATCTAACTTTTGTCTTCTATTTAGATTTTAGGTACATACCTATAAGTGAGTAAATACTCTAAATCGTAATAATAGCGGTAAAAGTTCACCTGTATGTTTAAAACTAATATTTTTAAAATGTAACAAGTAGCATCTCTATTTTAATTTATACTGTTTTGTATCAAATGAAATGTTAAGTTTTAATACTTGTTTCTTTTTAAACATATGTAGGTTTTTATTACAAATTAACACCATCTCTAATTAAAAAAAAAAGTATTTAAAAAAAATAACTTTCAAATAAGGGGCGGGGCGGCAATTTGTTTTTTCCTGGGCGGGCGGCAATTTGTTTTTTCCTGGGCGGGCGGCGCAAACGTTCGAGAGGGGCCTGAGTGTACTGTGACATTGAGCTTGAGTTAAGTTTGTAGCAAATTTGAGTAAAATGACTTCAGTTTCTCAAAAAACTAAGATGAATGTGATTTAGGAAAAAATGATATGGCTGACAGTTCAATTAAATTAATAAAAGGTTTGTATTTATTTTTGCTTGAAAAATGATACTGCTGAAGTTCCATATTTTCATTTTTTTTAAGTTGTAGGCAACATAAAAACGAAAATGTAATTATATGTATTGTTATACTTAATCACCTGTACTAAATTCTTGAATGCGCAACAGGCACGCGCATTGTTGCGGTCATAGTAAAAAATAAACACGCGCCTTTGACAATTCGAATCGAAACTTACCGTCGAAATAGTAATAAATTCTTGCCGAAATTTGTTTCATTGCTAACTAGTGTAGACGGTCCCAGAACGGCCTACTTGTCGATTACTTACTTACTCATTTTTTGTTGTAAAAGTTAAACAACGTAGTTTTTGTGATTTATTTGTTGTTTTGTGATGTGTTCGTTTGTCAAAATTTGTGATGGGTAATATCCAACAATGTTTTTCTGCACCTAAATATAAAAAAGGCATTTCGGTAAGTTTATTTAATAAAAAAATTAAACTAATTATTCTAGCAAAGTTAACAAACATGATCATCATTAATAATGCTATAAATCATTTTTTTATTAAGAGCATGAAGTTAAATTACTTTAAATATAATAAGCGACATTACTATTAGTTACATAAATATTTATCAAGAGTCCGGTAATGTATTTTTGGTGATGCATCAGAGACTTCTTATTTTATTTATTATTTACTGTTTTATTAGTTGACGTGAATTTAAAACCCACAAATTTCTAATAGGTGTAGGTGTATCTAGGTAACACGTAAACATTGTATTGTTATGGGTTGAGGCCGATGAGATATATTCAAAGGAATCTTGAAATACCATATTATTGCCGATAATAGTGAACAGGTAATTTACACATATTGCCTTGAATAATAGTATTTTAGTAAATAAGTAATAGTATAATTTTGGTAAAAACATACTTAATTATAGTTAAGTATAAAAATTATATTATTTTATTTTTAATAAAAATAAACTATCCCAGCATTTACTAATAATTTTATACGAATATGATATTTTAATAGTTTTGCATAATGCAAATGTCAAATAGCATTCAGAGGTTCATATTTAAAATAATAACGTACGCATGCCCATTGGGGGTCTTCGAAAGTTCTGTTGAGAACAAAATTACCTATCTATCGCACTCTATCAGTTTATACCTAATCTGTCATTAACATCAAATAATGCTAAGTAACATGATAAGCATTATGTTTGCAATAGTTAAATAAGAAAAGTAAATTAACTATAACACTAAAACAGCTTTTACGTAAAAATAGCAACCACTATAAATTCTACACTTGCTCGGTTTGCTAACCGCGCTGGCATCACCGGGAATGTAGTTTGATGAACTGTGACCTACTAACTAGTAAAAAGCAAATGGAGATGAGCCAATACCTAATTTGGTAAATCTCCAATGTTTTCATTTACTCCAATTTTATTCATTGGATCGCCACTTTATTTAATATTAATATACAGGGTGATTCATGGTGGATGAAGTATTAGAAGTATATGGATAACGAGAATATATATACATGTCCTTTGGATTTGGTTAAAAGTGGCAACATCTTCGTTATTTCAAATGTACACCTTGTACATTTTTAGATTCTATATATACACCCAATTCTGAGTAACTTTTGTTAATATATTACTATTCCTATCTCAAATTGTTTCAGATGTATTAATTAATTTCCAGATTTATTGAGCAAAATCTGACTTCTAATAAATCATGTTAACCGCCTATGAAAAAAACCATCATAAGCTGACCTGTCTGTTGCCATATGCAAGGCCTGATGACTTTTCATGCTGTAGCTAAACCTTAGTAGTATTATACAGGGTAGATTAGAAATAACTGTCTGTAAATGACTTATAAAAGTGGTCAAAAGTAAATTTTTTAAAATGGAACGTCATATGGTATATTTATTACTTATTACTGATTCAGAAACCTGAGACATGTTGCTATTCAACTAACCTATCTCGTAGCGTTTTCGATTTATTAAAATATACAGCGTGTTTCATTTAAAATAACAAAGATGTTACCAATTTTACCTACAATTGGCAGCGCCTCGCTGTCGATAATATTTTAGGCTGACAGAGTATAAAGATGTTTATACAAATTATTTAATTTAATTTCTATTCTTTTTTTAAAATCCCTTCAAGGGGAATTTCACAATGAAAAAGTTACGCCAATTTAAATTTTGTAACCATAGTTAATAATTATGGTCTATCCAATTCAATTTGTCAATTTCTGCTTGGCGAAGAGGGGTTAAATAATTTTTTTTAGTAAAGAAATTTTTTTACAATTCTCTTTCTTTGCTTGATATGCATTAAATGACTTTATTTAGGCTTTATACAAGCATAATAATAACAAACATATCCAATTTGATATACAGTAGACTCCCGATTATTCGAAAGGTACGGGACACGACCCATTTCGTATAATCGAATTTTCGGAAATGCGGAGGTAAAAAAACACACGCATAATAGTATATTATATATCGCGGGACTGAATTAGTACTTTTAATCCTGAAGGTAAAGTTTATGGCCCGACCGAAGGAAAGACAAACAACAAAAGGTAAAATAACAATAAGTTGTGTATGTTTCGGATAATCGATGGGTTTGAGACGATACGTTTCGGATAACCCGGAGAATTATTTTATATTTTATATTATTTTCACAATTCCGTTTCGGATATTCCGGATTTTCGGATAACCCGGTTTCGGATAATCGGGAGTCTGCTTCTACTGTACTTTTAAGTTGATGCTTCATCTCTAAACACTAAACATACAATTATTAAATCTATTGAACTTTTTTTAATGCATTTTAAAAATTGGATTAAAAATTACAAAGTTCAAAACGTCTAAAAATAAATTATTGAAAACAAATTTTTTAACTCACCACAAAATTCATTCATTATGGTCACCAATCACAAAACGATGTCCCCAAGTTTTTTTTATAAAGCTAGATTGTTTTTAGTCTCCTTAGGCACTTTATATAGTTGCTATTCAATACAAGAAAAATATTGATTTAAAAATAACCGAATAACAGAAAACAAATAATTTTAGATATACAAGATGAATCTATTAAGCGTAGGTCATATTGAGACACCCCAGCCCTGGGCTGCCTCATTACGCGCATTTTTCCTAAATCTATCCTATTTTATTTCATTATCACTACAAGTTATGAGATTTCGTTAAATTCTAATACTCATGATATTTTAAATTAGTTGAGTCGAAATCGGTTAAAAGTTGACCATCGTTGTGTCTTGCATAGTTTAGGAATGCCGGGCTCAGGTCAGATTATGAACGGGCGTCACAGGAAAATAGTCACTACCTAACGCTTAGACGAAGGTCCATAATTCAGTACCAGGATACGACGCGCTCGGAGTGTTCGCCTAGCAGCTTGTTTTTGCATGTAGGATATGTAATACGTCACAGGACAAAAGCGTATAAATACCGGACCCAAAACTCCAATCGAGAAAGACTGTCTTAAGACTTCCTCGTAGCGAGCCGTGTCATGAATCGGCGTCTGCCACAACCCTTCGTAAACCTATCGAGGAGACGGAATAAAAAACTCTAGTGGGGCGAGCTGCAGTCGTGAATCGGCGCCTGTCCCGCTCCCCTCGATACGGTCCCAAGTCTACGTAACCGCGGAAAATACATTTCTCCACCCCACATACACGCTTATTGTATATTACTAATAAGTCGCGGAGAGGTGGACGTCTTCGCGTCCAACTACAACATGGGACCCGACGACGAGTCGACTAGGGAAACCGGGGGAGAGAGTCGTTCGAATCTCACCGTCGTCCCAAGACTAGGTAGAATGTCAAGTATAACTCGTTACCAAATATTTAACTTTCCGAACTAGAAATAACAAATTACGACTTTATAAATCGGGGCAGAACGCGTGTCCCTGTGGTACTATATATTTTATTAATTGCTTTGCATAGCAAATTGTAAATATCTTTTGTATTCGGACTATAACCGAGTAACCCAGTTTTAAGGAATTTTATAACTGCCTGGGCCGATGGCAACGATTATTCATTTAGAATAGTTTATTTATCCCTTGGATACTCTTTTGTTTGCTCGGTACCGCTGAGCGCAAGAATAGGTTTACAATCTTCAAGCACGCTTTTGAAATATGCCATCTGGATTCTGACCGACCGACCCTTTGAGGTAACTACGGGCGTCTTTCGGTGATAATTCGGTGGCATACCGTAATGTATTTATGGCCACAGTAACTGTACATTTTCATTATGTGTCGCTGTGTTTTACATACAAATATCTCAATCTACGATTAGGGGACAGTTGTCTCCGTGTTTTCAGAGTTCTGTTGACGCACAATCGAACAAAAAGAAACAAATAGAGGGGCAGTTGCCTCGCTGCGGCAAAGTTTTGTCGTAAGCACATTGTTCAACGTATTTTATGTAACATAGCGATCTCATATTGAGACTGTCGGCGACAACGGCCCGGTAATTATAAAGCGAGACTTGTATTACCTATCAATCGTTTAGTGGACACTGGGCACACAGCGGAATCTCAGGGGAAGTTTCTCCTGGCAGGTAGCAACGTTTTGCAATGCCCGTCTGCCCAGGCCATTACATTTATTGACTGTGACAGTTGTCTTAAAATAAAATAAACAAGTTTAACCATTTCGAGAGTATTCTTTCACTAATCGTTTTCTTTCAGAACTTAAATATCAGATTTCAGTTTACCAGTGCGTAAATCTAGTAAATTAAAATAGTTCACCGGAGTTAAATAATATCAAACTTTATAAAAAGAATCTAAGTAAACGCTATTTTTTGGTTCCTACCACTTTAAAAACTAGACGATCACATAAAAAGGCCAAAGTATGTTTCTTTTTATCTGGAAAAATATTAATAAACATACGAGGGGGGGTATGGGGAGTCACAATATTTTTATGGGTAGTAGTACTAGTCGTCAGGAATATGAATCCGACTTTTTTTTGTGTAAGTTGTAAAATGGCAGAGTTATGAGTTTTTTTTTAAATTCGCTGTTCAATTGTAATTCCGATGCCATTGGGCAAGCTTTCGGTGCACTTACGTCTGACCGGTCGACAGTGTTGCCATTTTAATTAAAGCTTAGATGATATAAAACCAATGGATGTAATCAAATAAGAGGCATTTCAGCCTTACTTAATGTAGATTTATGCAGTCTCTTTTTTTATTTTCACTTACATTTGCATCTTCACATTTCATTAACAATCCAGAGATACCAATCAAGAGAGAGATATGGGTAGTGAAAATGAAAAATTAATTTAATTGAAATACGCAGTTTTAACTTTCATAATGAAAATAACACAAAATGAAAGAGATTTTAAAAACAATTCGATTCGATCATTTGTCAGCTGTTTGCTTTTCAGAGTCACTGAACTTTACCACTTTACCTACTGACCTAGTACCTAGTTTTCAAATGCAGCAGGTGTGCGTTAACAAAAAGAGTGCGAAAAAACAAACAAACGATGGTGATTCGGTGTTGCCCAATGCCGTACATGAGTCAATTCGGGAGCGATGTTGGGGTACCGACTAGAAGTTTCTAATTTCTATTATTTAGGTTCTTCTAGAAAACAAAAGCCACTCTTGGATTTGTGATATTGTGCGATTGTGTTTGATATAATAGTTTCAATTTTTAGTTAAATTTAAAGTGCTAAGTATTGTGTAATAATAATAAAAATTGAGTGGGAGTAGGGTTTGGTTTATTCTGTGTGTCATATGAAAAGTTTGGTGTAGACAACTCCCGTCAACAACATTGATGAATTAGGGAAAAGAGTAGAAGACGCTGCGATCACAAAAGGCAGAATAAGAGCTTCAATAAAGTTAAAGATTCTATGATGCGACGAGCTGTAGCGTGTTAGGCCTGTAGAATTAGACGATGTGAACGGGAATCTGTAACTAATTCGTTTCAGATAGCCGTGGGTAAAAACAAGTGTATTTAGTTATAAGGAATATACCTCTGCGATACCTCCCAAATCAAATAAACAGAACATTGTTTATAAGTCATAAAATCATGAAATTTGGAGTTTTTTAAAAATTGCAGTAAGACTGCAGTAGATTAATTTTTTTGAATGTTTCTGTTTACTAGGTAATTCCAAACCGGTTAATTTAAGCCCCGGTTGATTTCATTTCATTGATTATTTATTTAAATAATTGCCGAAAACCATCGAAATTTTCGAAAATTTCAAGCATTTTTTACTCTGAAAGGAAAAATGCTAGACTCTTGAAACTTTGGTGGAATATGTGTCTCATTACCCTCAACTTACAAACAAAATTTCGTTTCAAAACGTTTATTAGTTTTCGAGAAATTCTATTTGTTTATTAAAAACGTCCCAAATGTTTAATGAAAAATTGACCTATTAACGTTATCAAAAATAATTCAACCACAGCTCATTTTTTTCGTCAAGACGTCAATTTTACGAATCTGTTATGGGCGTATCGATTTTCAATAATTTTGACCGTCAAAATTGTTGAATATATATCAAAATAGCCGCTTTATTATCGCCACCTAGATATATGAATATTGTACTGTAGACATGGTTTTATCTTTGACAGAATAATAAACAAGTCAGTCTGTGCTGAAAACCAAAAACTTGCGTTTTATTTAACAGGTTATGGGCCCAGTCCCACGTTTTTAACCGTTATTAAGTTCTTTTGAGTTGCATAAGTATGGCTAATAATTTGATTTCGAATGTTCCTAAATTATTGGGACGAGAGAATTATGATGAATGGGCATTTGCCGTTGAAAGTTTCCTCGTGTTGGACGGCTGTGAAAAAACCATCACCGGTTTAGAAGGGAACACCGACAAAGTGGCTAAAGCCAAAGAAAAATTAATTTTGACCATTAATCCCCCTCTCTACGTTCATATAAAGGAAGCGAAGACTGCCAAAGAAGTTTGGGATAAATTAAAATCTTTATTCGACGATTGTGGCTTCACAAGAAAAATAGCCATATTGCGAACACTTATTTCGACAAGGTTGGATAGTAGTGAATCAATGGCAGCGTATGTGAACCAAATAGTCGAAACTTCCCAAAAATTGAGAAGAACGGGATTCAAGATTGACGAAGAATGGGTGGGGTCGCTGTTGCTGGCAGGTTTACCTGAAAAATTTTCACCAATGATCATGGCTGTGGAGCATTCAGGGATCGACATCAGTGTAGACGCCATTAAAACAAAATTGTTGGACATGGAAGGAGACGTCTCAGATGCCAGTAAAACAGGTAGTGCTTTTGCCTGTAAAACGTTAAGCAACAAACCCAAGCATAATTTTGGCCACCGTGATCAGTCATCTGTCAGTTCCAGTGTCAATACTGTCAATGCCAAAAAGGACATCAAATGTTATCAGTGTAAACAAATGGGTCATTTTAAAAGTCAGTGTCCAAACAAGCACACATACAATTCATCCGAAAGAAAGAATCATCATGATCCAAGAAAAAGAAATAACGCGTTTAGTGCTATATTTCTGGCTGGACAATTTAATAGAAATGATTGGTATGTGGACTCGGGTGCGAGTTTTCACCTTACGCCGAATGCAAACAGTTTAGAAAACATATTAAACCAACCTGATATTCAGGAGATTATGGTCGCAGATGAAGCACAACTAAGTGTTAGTTGTGTTGGAAATGTTAACCTTACAACTTTGGTGGGCGATGAGAGACATAGTATTATAATAAAAAAGGTACTATGTGTTCCAGGTTTAACAACTAACCTCTTGTCAGTAAGCCAATTAATAGAAAATGGAAATTCGGTCATTTTCGATGAACATTGTTGCAAGATTTTTAATACGGAAGGAACACTTGTGGCAGTAGCAGATTTAGTTAACAATGTATACAGATTAAATGCTGAAAAGTCCTACCACTGCTTGTTAGCTATGTCAACTAAAGTATCAGGTGTTACTTGGCATAGAAGATTTGGTCACATAAATTCCTCTGATCTAATTAAAATGAAAAATGGTGCAGTAAATGGTATCGTATGTCATGGTGAGATTGATCGTGGCAGTAGCAATTGTGTTGTTTGTTGTGAGGGCAAACAATCGCGGTTATCTTTTAAGAATCAAGGCACAAGAGGAAAATCTGTGCTAGAAGTTATACACACAGATCTCTGTGGACCAATGGAAACAAAATCTATAGGCGGGTCCAAATATTTTTTAATATTTGAGGATGACTTCAGCCGTATGTTATTCGTTTATTTTTTGAGTTCCAAGGACCAAGTGCTTGAGCGTTTTAAAAGGTTCAAGAATGAAGTGGAAAACAAACAAAACTGCAAGATAAAGATTCTGAGGTCGGACAATGGAGGTGAATACTGTAGTAAAGAATTCGAAAAGTATTTACAAGAGAATGGCATAGTAAGTGAGAATGAAGTACGGTACCGAGCCAGATTAGTGGCGAAAGGTTTCACACAAAAACAAGGTATCGATTATGATGAAACTTATGCACCAGTAGTTCGTCATTCAACTTTGAGATTGTTAGTAGCTTTATCGGCTCAGTTAGATTTATGTATTAATCATATATATGTAACTACTGCATTCCTGAACGGAGTTTTGGAGGAAACTGTTTTTATGAGACAGCCTGAAGGTTTTAAGGTACCTGGTAGTGAAAATATGGTATGTAAATTAAAAAGAGCTATTTACGGGCTCAAACAGTCCTCCAGAACTTGGAACAGGAAAATAGACATTGTACTGACTTCCCTAGGATATAAGAAATCAGATCTAGAACCTTGCTTATATATAAAAAGGGGCACAGATAATTTGATAACTATTATTGCTTTGTATGTCGATGACCTTTTTATATTTTCAAATAATTCAAATGAAAATGAATGTTTAAAAAATGAACTAGGTTCTAAATTTAATATTAGGGATTTGGGCGAAGCGAAGCAATGTTTAGGAATGAGAATCGTAAGGAATGAGGATACAGGGTCAATCACTTTAGATCAAGAACAATATATAAATAAATTGTTAAGAAAATTTAATATGGAAAATTGTAACCCTGTGAAAACACCTTTAGAAACTAATACGTTGTTTAGTAGTGAGAATAACGAAAATTGTAAATTAATTCCATATCAACAATTAATAGGCAGTTTAATGTATTTAGCTGTTCTCACTCGCCCAGATATATCGTACAGTGTCAGTTTTTTAAGCCAATTTAACAATTGCTATAATGAATCACATTGGAAATGTGCAAAACGTGTTCTGAGGTACTTACATGGTACTAAAGATTATTGTCTAGAGTTTACCAAGGAGAATGCAGAATTAGAAGGTTATGTAGATGCCGATTGGGCAGGTAATGTAAAAGACCGAAAGTCTTATACTGGCTTTATTTTTAAATTTGGTAATTCCGCAGTCTCCTGGGAAAGCAAAAAACAGACAACTGTAGCTTTATCGAGTACTGAAGCAGAGTATATGGCTTTATCAGAAGCATCAAAAGAGGCCATATATTTTAAAAATTTGTTACATGAATTGTTAGGTTTTTTGAATTGTATACAGGTTTTCAATGACAATCAAAGTGCTCAAAAACTATGTGTGAACCCAATGTATCATAAGAGAACTAAGCACATTGATGTCCGCCATCATTTTATCCGTGAAGCGGTTGCAAATGGTTATATTAAAATAACATATCTACCTACATCTGAAATGATAGCAGACATATTAACCAAAAGTCTATGTTATAGTAAACATTGTAAGTTTTTATCAAATTTAGGAATAATAAGAAATTGCAAATTTTGATATAGTGGGGGTGTTGAATATATATCAAAATAGCCGCTTTATTATCGCCACCTAGATATATGAATATTGTACTGTAGACATGGTTTTATCTTTGACAGAATAATAAACAAGTCAGTCTGTGCTGAAAACCAAAAACTTGCGTTTTATTTAACAAAAATGGCGTTAACAACATTGCTACTTTTCGGAGCAGCGTTTTTTGCAAATAACTTTACCACAAATGAACGTATCTGCACAAATCTTTCATATTTGAGTTGCTGGTATTTTTCTACAAATTTATAAAAAAAAATTGTTGCTCTGGGACATGTAGGAGCCGAGATAATTTTACTTCCTCACCAAAAGTGAGGAAGGTATGTTCGTGAAAAAATTTTTGAAAATTTTTATTGCATTTCTGGACGAATCTCGACGAATTATGACGATACACAAAATTTCAGACAAAAAAAAATTTCTGTCTGTGTGTGTGTGTGTCTGTGTGTCTGTGTGTGTGTGTGTATCGCGATAGCAGCTACAGTTTTTGAGATAAAGCTTTCAAATTTGGTACACACGTTCTAGAGGCCAAGGAAAAGATTGAGTTCGTTGATGAGCAAAATCGGTTCACTGGAAGGGGGTCTACCGGACCCCAACATTTTTATTTCTAACTTTACGAAAAAAATTTTCGTGATGAAAGATTAGAAATGGGATCTAATATACAAATCCATTATAACATTGTGTCCAAATGTTGAAATAAACAAAATACGCCAAAAAAACCAAATACGTCAAAAAAATCAAAATACGTCAAAAAATCAAAATACGTCAAAATACAAAATACGTCATAAATTACTTTTATTATAAACTCCACCACACAGTGAGGAAGTTTTGATCCCAGAATTGGCAGCGGTTTTTTAAATTGTTTAATGCGCCAAACGTTTATTTATTAATATTTATGGCCAAAATTGAAACTGGTTGTTAATAAGATCTTGAATTTTGTGAATTCATCAAGTCCTATTGAAAACGGGCCCTTTTTGAGGTCAAAATATAATTTTTAATAATTAGTGATTTTAGAGCGTCTTCAATTTGTTTGGCTCAAGGGACAGGTGAATTTTTGATCAAACGAGTTTCAAATTGGGGTAGCGAGAAAAATTCGTCATATCTCCGTTATTTTCCGGCCAATTTCGACGTTTTTTTTTTAATTTGGGGTAGCTCACGAAAATAATAACAATGGGCACATTTGCAATATCCAAATAATAAACAAATAATTGTTATAAACAATTTTTATTTATTTTTTTTTATTTTTTCTTTGCTAATGTATTAAATATAAATTTATAAAGATTATATAATGGTAACAATGCTGTAACATCGTATATTGTTTGATGGAGAAATAGTTTGTGCATACATTGTTACCATTATATAATCTTTATAAATTTATATTTAATACATTAGCACATTATAAGTTGCATAAGCCCAAAAAAGAAAAAATAAAAAAAAAAATAAATAAAAATTGTTTATAACAATTATTTGTTTATTATTTGGATATTGCAAATGTGCCCATTGTTATTATTTTCGTGAGCTACCCCAAATAAAAAAAAAAAAACGTCGAAATTGGCCGGAAAATAACGGAGATATGACGAATTTTTCTCGCTACCCCAATTTGAAACTTGTTTGATCAAAAATTCACCTGTCCCTTGAGCCAAACAAATTGAAGACGCTCTAAAATCACTAATTATTAAAAATTATATTTTGACCTCAAAAAGGGCCCGTTTTCAATAGGACTTGATGAATTCACAAAATTCAAGATCTTATTAACAATCAGTTTCAATTTTGGCCATAAATATTAATAATTAAACGTTTGGCGCATTAAACAATTTAAAAAAAAGTTTCAAGAGTCTAGCATTTTTCCTTTCAGAGTAAAAAATGCTTGAAATTTTCGAAAATTTCGATGGTTTTCGGCAATTATTTAAATAAATAATCAATGAAATGAAATCAACCGGGGCTTAAATTAACCGGTTTGGAATTACCTAGTAAACAGAAGCATTCAAAAAAATTAATCTACTGCAGTCTTACTGCAATTTTTAAAAAACTCCAAATTTCATGATTTTTTCACATAAAAGTGACTTATAAACAATGTTCTGTTTATTTGATTTGGGAGAAATCGCAGAGGTATATTCCTTATAACTAAATACACCTGTTTTTACCTACGGCTATCTGAAACGAATTAGTTACACCGTTTTTTCTATTTCTGCAGGCCTATGTTTGGAAAATAACGGAGGACGCTTTCAACACCTGCTATGGGAAAATGCAGTAATAAAGGATTTATTGTTATTAGAAAAAATAATTTTCTAGAAATGAAATCCAAAGAAGTCAGAAATCCATAGAGGTAAATTTTTAGTAGGATAAAATAGCAAAATAAATTTACTATTCAGTCTTAATCCTCTAATGTCTTAAAAAGACATAAATACTCTTTTCAGAGCTTATTTGCAAACTATCTACATTTAACTGATAAAATGGTCAGTACCATGCTGATGAAGGCTAATAAGCCAGAAACCGGTCCATGGGATGGTGACTTGTACTGCCTGGTAACAGAAGGAGTCCTTTTTTGGATTAATCCGTCTGATGAGGCTTATTGCAAATATTAAATTATTTGCTTTCTACATTCGTAGTACTGACCATTTTATCAGTTAAATGTAGATAGTTTGCAAATAAGCTCTGAAAAGAGTATTTATGTCTTTTTAAGACATTAGAGGATTAAGACTGAATAGTAAATTTATTTTGCTATTTTATCCTACTAAAAATTTACCTCTATGGATTTCTGACTTCTTTGGATTTCATTTCTATCATACGAGCTTAGTCTGAGCAAAATCCACATTGCAATAAGTTTCACCAGAGGGCCCCACTTACATCTTACCGACTTCATGTCGATCGATGTTGACAAGATCTGGAGTCCTTTTGATATCATGCAGTATGGGTTGCCTTGTGATCGTTCTTCTCTGCCTATACCATGCTGATGAAGGCTAATAAGCCAGAAACCGGTCCATGGGATGGTGACTTGTACTGCCTGGTAACAGAAGGAGTGGAGTCCCTTTTTTGGATAATCCGTCTGATGAGGCTTGTTGTAGATACTTGATGTTTTGTATTTTTTTGTTTCTGTGGGAAAATGTGCCTCCCAGCCCAGCGAACACCCACTCAAAAAAGTAAATTTGCATTACTATTAAATTCCTCGTATTTTCGTGTTTCATTTGAATCGTGAAGTTTGGCAAAAACACATAGTTTCGGAATCGTACAAGACACGCGCGGTACCTCAGTTATAGCAAAGTTTACTAAATACTATTAGTAAACTTTGGTTATAGGCGTTATAGCACATTCCACTGACGAGGTACTCAAATTAAAATAAAAAGGGTTTAAACAATGTTCATTTTTCATAGCATGTTTAAAAAAGAAATGTAGTTGTATAAATGTCTTGTTTGTACTTAGGTATTGTACTACTTATTGTTTATGCTTATGTTTTTGTTTTGCTTATGTTAACTAGAAGGACCTGATTATGCTGTGCTTAAATTAAACGCCAATATAAATTAACAACGTTTAATTCCTGGGACTAGTTTAATATACACTAGATATATACAAAATACGAACTTGATATATGAGTATGATTATGATAACTTGATATATTTATAAAATATGATTATGCTTTTGTTATCTGCAAGCATGTTACTTGAAGAGAGTCTATAGCAGAACTCGATATATGTATAGTGGAGTCAATAGAGGCTGATGAACATACATATGCATTATTTCGGAATACTTACGGGAAGCTTCGATTTTCCTAAAACCTTTTGATATAACTTTTACATAGCTTAAAATAAAAACTTATAAACATATAATTGTGAGGAAATTGTTTATTAATTGTTTAAACAAAAAGAAAACTTTTTTTTAAGTTGAGAAATTTTAGGGCAATTTAATTCAAATTGACATATTAGGTAGGGGTTTTCGAGGTCGCTGAAACAGATTATGATGTCAAAAAAATGTTATTCAAAATGGCTGATCCAATATGGCCGACTTTTCGATAAAAATATCATTAAAAATAACGTCACTCGATAGTTTTAAACAAATTGCGCTCGGATCAACATATTCAATATGATATTGGTGAGGTCTCAAAAAAATAATATAATAATAATAATAATAATCTTTATTAGTTTCATAAAAAGTACAATGTACAATTAACAGAAATCTAGCCAAAGGAAACAAAATAAATAAAATAAGATATAATATACATATATATCTCGATATAAAAAGTAAAAATGGTTTACGCAAAATATGTCTCATGTGTTTGCTTTTACTGACGCTTTCTATCAGTTACTTTATGTTATTAAAGGCTGTATCTGTTTTTGTAACATAAAGTGAGTGAGAAATAAAGATTATTATTATTATTATTATTATTAAAAGATTTTTATTAAATAAAATACATAATCAAATTATATTGTACGATATATATAAATTCATTTTTAAATCAGACCCAGATCCAAATTTTTTTTTTACATCAGAGTTACTTATTTTGAGGTCCTACTATAATTATATGCTGGTTAGGTATCCTAAATAAATTTTTTATAAAAATTATTAACATTTATTTTATCCATAATTTCACGAATTTTATAGCACAATCTGGAGCATATATTTATGTGAAATTTCCCGTATTTTCGAATGGCGCAATTAGTTTTTTTAAGAAAAAATTATTTTAAGAGATATTTGACAAAACTTTTGATATATTGTTCCTGACATGTTCAGAGATGTATATTCTCAAAAGTTACCGCTAATTGAAAATCTATTGACTCCACTAATATGTAAAATATGATTATGCTTGTGTTATCTGCAAGCGCATGTTACTTGCAGAGAGTCTACAGGGTGTGCCAATAAAAACTCCCAGGTGAATTATTTCGGAAACTACTAGAGATATTTGAGTTCTGTAAAAGCCCATTGCTAGAACATACAAATAGCTTTAGTTTTGAATGCTAATAGTTTTTCAATAAGTTAAGGGATAGATGGCGCTGCGTTACAAAGAATTTTTTGGATGACAGGAGCTTAGAAATATAGTGCATGTTAAAGAGATTTTAATTTCAATTAGATTTCGTTATATGAAAAATTTTTGAAAATCCAGCCGTTTTCGAGAAAATTGAGTTTAAAATTTATAATTTTTGAAAAACTAAAACCGCCGTAACTTTCTTTAAATAAATTTTAGACGATATAGTTCGTTTGAAACTTTCTTCATAGGAAGATAATGTGAATAATGTGGCTATAAAACTTTTTTTACAACTTCCGGTTAAACCGGAAATTATATTTATTGCAATTTTACAGCGATCGCCACTGTATTAATATTAAACAATATTGAATAAAAAATATGTCTTCGTAAAAAACATCGTAATTCGACAAATGCTCCTGCATGCTTGAACCGTTTGCATGGAACATATTTTTATTCAATATTGTTTAATATAATACAGTGGCGCGCTCCTTAAAATTGCAATTAATGTAATTTCCGGTTTAACCGGAAGTTGTAAAAAAAGTTTTATAGCCACATTATTCACATTACCTTCCTATGAAGAAAGTATCAAACGAACTATCGTCTAAAATTTATTTAAAGAAAGTTACGGCGGTTTTAGTTTTTCAAAAATTATACATTTTAAACTCAATTTTCTCGAAAACGGCTGGATTTTCGAAAATGTTTCATATAACGTAATCTAATTGAAATTAAAATCTCTTTAACATGCACTATATTTCTAAGCTCCTGTCATCCAAAAAATTCTTTGTAACGCAGCGCCATCTATCCCTTAACTTATTGAAAAACTATTTGTATTCAAAACTAAAGCTATTTATATGTTCTAGCAATGGGCTTTTACAGAACTCAAATATCTCTAGTAGTTTCCGAAATATTTCACCTGGGAGTTTTTATTGGCACACCCTGTATAGCAGAACTGACTTAAGAATATTGAGAAAATTTTTCCTTTATGAAACAACTACTTTCTACAAAAAAATATGGTTTTACAATGGTGACAAAATTCAGCTATAAGTACCTACTTGAAACCATTGTCAATGTAGGGTTTCAAGAGGGCCATGAAAATATAAAATATTACAAAGCAAAGTAAAAGACGTATCTCGCACCGGTACCGAGATAATCCCGAAAAAGCGACTTTCCACCCCTTAAAACCAATATGGTGGCTCAAGCGGCACCCCCCAAGCAGTGATGTAAAATTACGGTAATACATTTTTTCAGTAATTTACCAAGGTAATTTACCACTTTTTTCCCTGGAATAGATTCTCAGGTAATTTAACTGTTTGGTAAATTACCAGGTAATTTATCTTTTCGGTAAATTACCAAGTAATTTTGGTAAATTACCAAGTAATTTATCTTTTTGGTAAATTACCAGGTAATTTATGTTTTTTAGTGAATCTTCAGGGAATTAATATTTAATACATAGAATATTAATATAAGATTAAAAAATTATTATTACGTTATTACTTAAAAAGTATATTATAAATATTTTAAAATAAAACAATAAATAAAGAAAACCTGTTTTTAATAGCTTATAAGATAAGCTTATGATTTTCGACGTAATTTACGGTAATAAAAAATTGGTAAATTACCGTATATTACGGTAAATAATTTCGTAATTTACACGGTAAATTACAATTCTCCATCACTGCCCCCAAGGTCGATAACTTGAGATTTTAAATAACTTACCTAATTAAACAATCGTACCAAATATAAACTTTCCTATACCTTTTGCATGCTGGAGCCATTTCTTATGCCCTGTTAATAGGGCTAGGGCCACCCACCGAGTTCCTGAAATTAATTTTCTTTCGAGGTAGAAGTGTCTGTTCCGTCTCTGAAAAAAAAAAACATGAATACTAAACTTGCAAGGTAGAAACTTGGAAAGAATATTCATGAACTGGATATCCATTTCATAAACTAAGTCATTACATTAAGTAACTGCGAAATAAAAAATAAAATTCCCGTACAATACGGCAAAACTGCAATGTATCAGAGGTGACTAAATGAAATCAAAAGACAGAGAACTTAACATTTTACGTCATGATGCAGTGATGAGTAGGGGACAGACATTGAGATAGAATTATATTCTATCTCAATGGGGACAGGTGACAGAGGACATGTGTGTATTGCTTTCTCCAAAGCCTCCAAACGTCACCTCAAACTGGGTCCACATATGTATCAATATTCCGTATCAGATCACTGTATCGTATCGCCGTATCGTATCGCCATATCATATCAAACCTCGTATCGAGTTATGGACGTCACTTGTTTTATCCGTTCGTAACTACATTTTTCATGATCGTCGATCACATAACCACTAGTTCTGAGTCAGTCTTGACTATGCCATGCCGTCTGTTGAAGTGTACGAGAATTTAGCGCTGTCGTGCGCCTGCTTTATAATAATTTACAATAAAAAGACAACAGTTCAGACGAAGGCGTTGGTGGCAAATCGAATTATTTAGAAATAGAAACCAATTTGCTGCGTGAGCGGTGAACACGGTGAACAGAGCTAAATCTCCACTACTGATTGAAAAAATGTATGGCAGGGAAATGTACTTTTGCACAGTGTATACATACACGAAATTAAATTCCCGTGCATACATACAGTCATCCATTAATTTGAGAGAAGCTCTCAATCGACAGTGGGGATCAGATATAGTTACACCAAAGACTAATTTATCTATGGTTACACTTAATCTGAGATTATTTTACTTACTAACCCCCTCCCACACAAGGCTCTTCAGAGCCTTTTGGGATAAAGGGGGTCATAATTACATGTGGTGTTATTATTATTATTACTTTTAGCGAAAGTTTTAAGCACATTTAAACTTTATCACATCAAATAAATACCAAATTATTTATTATACACTTTTGGCAAAAATTTATTTAGAGATTCCGGTAGGCAAGTTAGAAAATAATAAAATTAGCAATATCATGTGCGAAATCGCAATCGCAGTGACGTTGTTGCCGAGATTGCAACTGTTGTCCAACGAACCAGCAAGGACAATAACAGAACAGAGTGTAAGAAGGGAATTGTCCCACAATGAATGGTTCTGTAGTCTCTCAAACAAAAGATAGCAACCAACAACAACGTTAGTTAATAATATGGGTACCCATTTCAATCTGGTAGAGAGACTCCTTTACTGTAGATTTATGCTACTAGTACTTTTTAAATTGGGACTCTCGTTTAAATTTAAATGGTTACGAATTTTATATCTTGATTCGGTAATCATGAATCAAGTTAAACAAGTACAGTCAAAACGAAAGGCAAGGTATTATCCAGTCATCATCATGTAATTTAAAAATGCACAAGAGAGACAGAAGCTCGTTAACGAAATATTTGCTATTTTTAATCCTGTTTTAGGGTTAAGTTAACTTCGCGCCAATAAATACATTATTATTATTTTTTATCAGTTACCTGATTCTGTACCTCATGTGGAGAGCGTCAAAGAATTATCTGCACCCACTCTCCACATCCCGCAGGGTTAGTAACTGTAGGTTCCAGAGTCGTGTGCTCTAAGTAGCCGAAGGGAACCAAGGATAATTGCTTTCTGTATTTGGTCTGTCTACTCTGACGACTTTTGGGAGGCCGGGATGGTCTTCGATGCCGAGAGAAGGGTCATTTAAAGTACCCCTATTATCAGAACAATCATCATCACAGAGTAACCTCTGTAAACAGAATAGCCTCGAGAATAGCACTTGAAGCTCATACCTGAGATCTAGGTATTTGGTCAGTTTTTCCTACTCTAATGTTTGTATGATTGTCTATGTAAAGTTATTTATCTGGGATCACTCGTCAAGTCAACAGATTCATGAGATATGTATATACTTTTTCTGTCTCGCACATTGTCTTTCATGATGGATGATGAAAGCTAGTAGTAGAATGTCATGCTCAACGATTGCGTTGCAGACGTAATAGTGTGCATAGACAATGGCACGCAGAACTTTGTTTTATAATCTTTGCGACAATTATTGTTGATTTTTACAATTATTGGACTAATAACTTACTTTAATCTGACGCGACGAAGCGAAGTATATCTGGATTAAATCAATATTTTTTAGCCGGTCTTGCGTTAAAATTAATTTGAGAGTTGTTCAATACTGTGGATAGTCTTCGTGAAATGTTGCAACAGTGGTCAATTTTGTTGAAATGTCTGTATAGATTTCTATGTGGGACTAACTGGTCTAATGTGTAATGTGTAAAACTGAGCTGGCCTTTTATTTGTCAGTCAAATCTAGCGGTTGTTTTGTAATTCGGCTTCTATAAATACGACCTATTGAGAAATTCCATTCAATCGACATGAAGGTAAGATGCAAACATGGACCGTGGGGCCCTCTGGTGAAACCTATTGCAATGTGGAACATGCCCAGACCAGGCGAAAGATAGAAATGAAATCCAAAGAAGTCAGAAATCCATAGAGGTAAATTTTTAATAAGATAAAATAGTAAAAATAAATTTCACTATTTACGTCAAAGTTTTTTAGTCCTAATCCTCTAATGTCTTAAAAAGACATAAAAACTCTTTTCAGAGCTTATTTGCAAAAATCTACATTTAACTAATGAAAAAACAGTACTACGAATGAAGAAAGCAAATAATTTAATATTGCAATAAGCCCCACCAGACGGATTAATCCAAAAAAGGACTCCTTCTGTTATCAGGCAGCGCACGTCACCATCCCATGGACTAGTTTCTGGCTTATTAGCATCAGCATGGTACAGGTAACTCACGCTGTATGACAACAAAAGGTCCAGTTCTTGATAATCTCGATCGACATGAAGTCGGTGAGATGCAAACGTGGACCGTGGGGCCCTGTACCTTGCTGATGAAGGCTAATAAGCCAGAAACCGGTCCATGGGATGGTGACGTGCACTGCCTGATAACAGGAGTCCTTTTTGGATTAATCCGTCTGGTGGGGCTTATTGCAATATTAAATTATTTGCTTTCTACATTCGTAGTACTGTTTTTTCATCAGTTAAATGTAGATTTTTGCAAATAAGCTCTGAAAAGAGTTTTTATGTCTTTTTAAGACATTAGAGGATTAGGACTAAGAAACTTTGACGTAAATAGTAAAATTTATTTTTACTATTTTATCTTATTAAAAATTTACCTCTATGGATTTCTGACTTCTTTGGATTTCATTAATAGTAAATGTGTATTAATTTAATGCTAATGTATAGGTAGCTGCCTATTGCCATTTCTCACTTAATTAAACTAACCATAAATATAAATGCATTAATCTCTGTAATTAAATATATTATACCTAAAGTCTGTCTGATGAGAGATTGCATTGGTGGAAGGGACGACAAAAGCACGCGCTTTGATCTTATTGGTTACAGAGTCAGGTAGGTTTACAATGGCGTTTACGAATACGGGTTGACAGGTCATTGAAGTTTGCGTGTATCGACTATCAAACTTGTGACTATTAAGTAATAAATGTGTATTATCCTTAAATTTAACATTACGAATTATCAATTATAAATAATATAAAAGGTATAGTAGTGTTCTCTTCAACTTTTAGTAAACAGATGAGTAATAAATCCAATAGTAGCTCCTCAACAATAGCGCAGCACGTAGAAGTTGAAACTTAAACTGCGGCAGTTAAAATAATTTGAATTTCATTGTCACCCTTTATAAAATATTTTGAGAGCTGAGTAAACCGCTCTCCGCCCAAGCCACGTCCACCACTGCAATCTCTCATCAGACAGAGTATAGGGTCGTTTTTTTTTTTTTCACCTCCACTTGACTCTGTCCGGTAGTTGTTTGCCTGGGATGCAATTGTTATAACAGTAGTATCCTGGGTAGATGACTGCCGGATGGGGTTGGCTGGAGGTGGGGGAAAGAAAGAGAAAAAAAAAAGAATGTTATGGTAAGTTTTACTCCCACGCGCGGGTTTTCCTTTGTGGGATGGAACGTAACTATTAACATTTTATTTTAATGCGATTTGGATTGATTGTAATCTTTATATTTTATTAATGCAAATACTATTCTTATTTTTTTTTATCACTTCTGAATATTATTCATATTTTACCGTTATAAATTATTGTCTATTGCCCCCTTCCCCATGTTTGTTTGTTTACCTAATGCTACTCTTTACTCACATATGTTTATAATGTTATCCTTTATTACCCTTTGCTAACATATGTTATAATTTGTAAAACTGTAAAATATTCTTTTTGGTAAATAAACTTTATTATTATTATTATTATTATTATTATTATTATTATTATAATTATATATTTATTACGTAACATTTTCTTATTATAAAAATGATTATTTGGAAATTGATATAAATCATCACTAGTAGTTAAAGAGGCTGTATGTGATTGTGTACTTTATTCACGTACCTATTTCAGGAGACATATTCAGTAGCAACGGTTGTTTCGACACTTAAAGACTTGACCTACAGAAGTTTATTTTGTTAATTTTGTATAACCCTGGTAAATAAATACTTATGTACTTACATCACGTAAAATGACATTCTATTATTTGTGCAGTAAATTACACACAAACGTATTGATGGATTTATTGAAAAAAAAAAATACTAAAAAGAGATTATAATACATACTATTTGGTATTTGAAATAATTTGAATGAGAACCTTTACTATGTATTTGATTATGTAGTACGTAATAAATTGCTGGAAAATATTTAATAAGAAAAGATGGTAGAAAATCCTTGGCCTGTTTGGTCTATAATTTTAACACTCTAAAATATTATGAATTCTCACAAAACAGAATTAATTATTAATAATGGAAAATTAATAAATAGGTATATACCAATATATCGTAATAATTATAGTGTAATTTACGCAACCATTCACATCATTGAGTGGATGCGAATGTTCTAATTCTTCTAATGTTTTTGAAGGACCGCATTATATAAAAATACATTTGGAACATGCATTTCAACTACGATACAAAAGTCAAAAATAAAATAAGATTTATCACAGTTTATTTATAAACCGACCCAATATTATGTAATATTAAATGTGTTAGATCGCGTCAAGGAACTTTCATTGGAATGAAAATTTCGTTATTAAGAATCGAATACAATAAATACTAGATACCTTGAAAAGGAATATTGTATATACAGGGTGTCTGTTCAATGCTTTAAAATATCCGAGTTGGGAATTCTTAAGTGCAAATCACGATGATTGACCAAATATTTTGTTATCCAAAAATGCTTCCCTGAAGAGTTATAGCCTGTCAAAGTTGCAAAAGAAAAACAAAGAAAGCGGAATTAAATCAAGACGTGTTAGGTCAGAGCAACTAAATTTGGTGGTTTTAGATCTAGTCCATGGTAAATTTGATGCAAAATGAAAAATAAATATACCTAAATTGGAAGGATTTTCTTAGAAGAAAATTAGGTAAGTAACAGTTATACGCAGCATAACTGTCGTAATTACATGTGGTGTATTTATTAAAAAAAAAAAGTATACGCTTGACAAGTAACGTGTAAAATAAGCCTTTTGTATCTCTTGCATTACACTTGTAGGAGGAGCCATTTGCGAGAAAAATAGTAAAGGAGAATTGCATTTAAATTATGAAAACACTAAAATCCTAAGATTTTTCGGTTTTTCAATCAATTAATTATTTTGACTTTTATATTGTCAATATTGTAATTCGGTGGTTACGTCAAAAAATTAATTGTAAAATTTTACATATATGCCATTCACATTTTATTTACATAAAGGGAGGCTATGATATGGTTTTCTTAGGTTGTCTCAGGGTTGTCTACGTTGACAAAATATTGAAGTGTCAGATTTAATAAAATTGATCGTCACTGTCATTTATTTTTGGCTGAATTGCCAAAGTTTTGATTGATAACATTGCTGTACTTTCTTTAGGCTCTTACTCTGGCAACTATATCACAGATTAACTATACCAGATGCGAATGTAAGCGTGGCGGCCTGTCCAACGGTTCCCACTACTTCCATCCTCATATATGCGGAGGGTTTAGTACGAGAGCATTATCGTGACAGCGTGTAGCAGAGTTTACGGCGATATATTGTTAGTCCGAGCCATAGTATAAGGATAATGGTATGTCAGGTTGCCGTCCAATTTGTGTATCTACTGCGCATTACGTCACTCAGTTTAAAAAAACGTCGAAAGTCAGTTGTGATTCCGCACATTTAATCTTTATTTTAATATTTTTAATAGTAACAAATAGCATCATGCTTGCTTGTGCTCTGGCTGGGCGTAACAATTATTACACGAAGACAAAAAGGTACTGACATCAAGTATTTTACATTTCTCCGTGTTGAAAAGCTCGCGAAAGTATATGGATCAGCGATAAAATTAATATGAAAAATAGCAGGTTAATTTTTTATTTCGCCGGTTTATCATTTTTATTACCTATTGTCTGTTTATAGCACGTATTTCTTCTGTACATTTCAACCCAACAGAATCAACAGATTTTGAAATTTCTTTAATACAGCAGATGTTGTTATATTCCCTCCAGAAACAGTAGAAATTGAAGATCTGATGCAGTTCCAATTGTTAATATGCCTGGTGTTGTTTCTTGACTGTCGTAAAAGGAAAATAAATTGTGATAGATCGCTTAGGATGGAAAAAATATTAAAAATAGACTACTAATTGTAGGTTAGAATTCCAACTAACAAAAAGCATCTTATTTTATTAGATTAAGCCAATTAAAACTTTATTAATAATGCACAGAACAAGATTTTAGTTCATAGTACAGAAATTAAGTAGGAATTTTAATAAAATTAACATAATATTCGATAATTTTAGAAAATACATATTTTTGAGGTTAATTGTGATGTCACCCCTGCCACTTTTTAAACTGAGTGACGTCACCGTGCCTGCGCGCGGGCATACCATTCTCCTTATACCATGGTCCGAGCGTTCGGATTTTAAAATAGTGTCATACGAGTTTGTTGGTGTATACAAATAGAGATCTAAAAACATCAAAAAAACCTGATAAAACAAATAGAAAACTTACAATATTATCCCATTTGTAAACATACAATTTCATATTTGTTTTAATAAGAAATATTTTATAATATATTTTTATTGTTTTTCTCGAGCGCTCAAGTGGTGCAACTAACTCGCATCCACACAAATAAATATTAAAGTCTTGTGGTGCAAAAAGCATGCAACGTTACGAGTGGCCGACGGGCCTTTGTCTAATACGTGTGTCGCGGACATGAAAGGCACCTCGCGCAGCATTCGCATCTGATATAGTTAATCTGTGACTATATGTAGAACCAACGAAGTGGTACTAATTCGTTGTGTAGAACCAATTTGAATTTGTGGTTATGTTTTTGACTTTTCAACATAACCTCAATAATTAAAACAGTCATTCATACCAACAGAATTCAGATTTTCCAAAGCCTTAGTAAATAAAATGTGAATAGTAGATGGCGTAGAGATAGAATATAATAGGGAGACGGCATCGACGTTTTTGTCAAAAATGTCAAACTGTAGTGTCATTTGTTGTCAGTTTATGTTGAGCAATATTTAGCATTTCATTTGTGTTTTGAGAACTATATAAGTGTTTTTTGTTAGTTTCTTAAAAACAATTATGGTGTCTTGTGCTGTGCATAGCAGCTTTAGGTACAATTATCCCGTCTCTGTTTCCAATTTGGCTATAATTTTTCTTGGGGTACTGTATTTATGTATTCTGAAACAACGTATAACATAGGTATGTAAATTAAAGAAAAATTTACTTATTTACCTTTTGTTTTACTTTTCATATTCACCATCATCATCCACACCCCCAATTAAGAAGCTATAGGAATTGGTACTATTGAACTAATAGTGCAGTTTTCCTTCAAAGGGACCTAAAGCCCCATAAAACTATGAGTAGTTCCACTATATTAAATATCTTGTCTAAAAAGACGTTTGAACCAAAAACTTCACCGACTTTAGTTGATTACGAAAGTTGAAAGTTGACCAACTAAAATCGAATCGTGAGAACGCGCTTAATCCAACTCTGTTAAAGCCGCCATATTGCTACTACATTAAGCTCCGCCCAGTGGTACCGTTATTTCCTTACCTATTAATGGTATATAGATACAAATGTCTTATGGCTGATATAGAGTCTTCATGAAATAACTGACATTCACTTGGTTTATGGTGTGGTGAATGCCATAGTAATTGTCTTGCATCTGCAAGAGGGTATGCGGAACAATTTTTCAATCTAAATACCTCATTCTCTTGACCTCACCCCACATGACTATTATTTATGGGGTGACTAGTTTCAAAATCGCTTCGAAGGCATAGAACGGGTAATCGCCATTCGGAGCGTGACAAACTTATATAAATTAAATGGGAGTCGTGTAGAAAACATTATTGTATCAGAATACGTGAATTAGCCGCACATTACGACGGGATAGAGGAAAGCCATAAAACCTATTGTTCTCGAGCAATTGTACACTCAGGTCAAAAAGTGTTTATCTTGACTTTTATTTGGAAGAATTACCTATAGGATTTTGTATGCAGAGTGGAATAGTAATAATAATAATAATGTGGTTTTTATCAATAATTATTATCAAATAATAATTATAATAATAACAAAAAAATCTGAGAATGAAATATGTATTAAGTTGTCAAGCGTCAAGCGTAATCGATAATTCGATCTTTTTTCCATAATCGCAAGTTATCATCTTCACAGCGTCTCATTTTGTTTGGAAGCAAAAAAGAAAATTTTTAGGTTCGATTTGGACCGAATTTTTTTTAATGGGAAGCCAATTAAAAAACGCACTAGTAGAGTTTATTGGATTTTATACTTGTACTTGTACTTAAGTTTCACAAAAAAAAATCAAATTTTTTTGTTTTTTAAAATTAAATAGACCACAAGTCACAAGTATGCACTTTTCTATGACTAGTTTATTTATAGTTTTGAAGACAATGAAGAAAGGATAAAAATAAAATTTCTGACATTTTGCAACGTGTTCAATGTAGGTATAATTTTTGAGGCAAGTAAGCCCGTAGACATGCTTGCGGTCGCGGATACACGAACGCCACGTGCCACGAATGCAGAAATGTGTTAAAGTATACCACATCTTTATAGTGCACATAAAAAATGTTGATGTTTTAAATTCTCATCGGCATCAAATTATAAAGATGTGGTCTACTTTACAAGGATTCTAATAGCTGGCCATACTTGCGACCTGCGACAGCAACAGATTTTACAAGCTGTTCGCGGCGTTTGTGTCACTTCGACCAGGTCGCTAGTTGACGACGGGCTAAGCACTCATCATGTATTTCATTTTTTTTTCCCACCTTTAGGGTGGGAAGTTCTATTAGATTCAATCCAAAGAAAAATATAAATTTTTAATAGATATTCACGTTTTGTTACGTAAACATAAACACACCACAGAAATTAGACTACCCCCAAATCCAAAACCAAAGGCTATGCATCAGGGAGGGGCTACACATTTGAAAAACGCAGACAAACATCCATACCCACCGACATTGCCATTTGCTGATTCCGGGCCTCGAACCAGGACACGATAGGCAGTGTGACCAGAGCCATGCCTGTCACTCATGCTCTAGCCCACTACGCCACCGAGTCGGTTAAAGATACCACAGGAATTGTTTGTAACTATTTTCAGATTGATGTCCACATGTCGTGTACGGTAATAGCTATTAACATATCAAGGAATGTTATGACTATCATAACTGCCGCAGATGTTGGTTTGAAATCCGAGCTCGTAGAGCGAGGATTTTAAGACATCTAAGGCTGTTATGATTCATAACATCCGTGATTTGTTCAATAGTTTATCAGTTTCAGAAAATAAAGACATTATTAATAGATATTACCTTTTGATATTCTCTTATTAATAACGTTTTCATTTCATTAGTTGGTCAAGTCTGTATGGGTTGATTTGTCGCCATGGTTACAGTTATATTTTGTTTGTTTTTATTTGTTACCTTTTTTCATATTACATAAATGTTTACATTTTTAATGTCACAACGGCTACATAAAAATGGACCTTCGATTGCCTGACAATACATTTCAGTTGGATTTCAGTATTTAATTATTATTGTTTGGAGTTTTCTGTCTGTTTGTATTAATAAATAGCCCTATAGTTTCATTATTTATTATTTTATCTGTTGACAGTTATTGACAGATCTGTATTGTAATATTACCGTACAAGCAATAAATATAACTGTACAACTTTAGTTATGACTTATTTATCAGCCTACTTTTGCATATGTAAACAAAGGATTAATATCCTGAAACCGATAAAACAATTGTTTTTTTGACAAGCTGTGGCTTCGTGTGTTTTAGTCACAGGGTGAATTTAGTTCTAGATTTTTCAATGGCAAAAATCAAGTTATAATTGCCCATGTCACCAATCTGCCCATCAATCTGTCAAAATAACTCGACTGCACTGTTACCATGTTTATTGATATGATAATAAATGGAATAATAAAATAATTTCCAAATTTTTTATTTAGATATTTGCTGTCGTAGAAAAATTATAGTATGCAACCAACTCGTGTAATAAACTTGTTATAGTTAGTCACTCATTTTATTAAACACTCGATCCGCTACGCTTCGCTCGTGATTAATAAAACTCGTGACTAAAATGACGTTATTCCGAATCCAATTAATTATTGTAGAATAACTTAATTGCAGGGGTACAAATACGAACCTAAATGAAGAATCCCCCGCTATATACAAAAAGTCACCAACCACTACAATACATTATTATAACACAAAATACTTATTTGAGACCTGTCTATCAAATTAAGAATTTCTGCGTATTTAGTTACGTATTCGATTATGTAAATCAACCACTAACTTATCAACATAACCAAGCACGGCTACATATTATGCACCATAAAACCGGGACACGACGCGTGTGTTATTTAACGCTCGAGTCTCCCGGACTTTATTACTACTCATTGCATTTCCATTCATAATAAACGCGCGTTTAGACAGACGTGAGTTAAATCAACGCTCGTGTGTCTCTACACTAAGCACAGCAATTGTGCGTTACCTCGTGGCTCCCCAACCAAAAAATACCTAATTGCATGGATTTTTTGCGTCTTTCAGACGGGAATCACTAAAAATAGTATACCTACTATATTTCAACTTAAAAAATACACAGAACTCATGCTAATTTATTTCATGTCTGGGATGAGAATGACAATATTTACAAAACAAAAATTTGGCTGATTTACGAAAAAAAAAAACGGGAAACCCTCGACGTCCCCTGGATAGCTTTGAAATTTTATATAGGTATTTTAATTCTTTAAAAAATTTCAGCATTATATGATACAATCCGCATTAACGATTTTCTTTTCAGAAAATATTAATTTTTTAGAAAAATGGGCACTAAAAATTCAAAAATTAATAATACCATTTTGCTATTATGTGTTTTCATGAAACCAACCAATTAAGTTTTGTGTGAAACATATTTTAAAAAATGCATTGTTTTCGAAATATTTGGTCGTGCAAATTTAAATGACTCACCCTGTATATGTATTCAGGTAACGTATAGCCATTATACGTGTAACAAACATATGAAATTATCATTGTAATATTGTTTTGTATTTGTTACATAAAAACAAAGAAATAATTATTTATAATTTCCTATTATTATTATATAATTATAAAATGTTAACCAATTTATATGAACAGTGTTTCTAAGGAGTTGGCCGTCGGCCGTATTCTTATCTTATATGTACTGCTCAGCTGATTAATTTTGCACTTGAGTGTACTTGCGGTTTATCGCCGACTTAGTTGATGTTCCTACCACGAGAGGCACCACCTCCTGGTCCAATTTCTATTGCCAAAGGTAAATATTTAAAAAAATCATTTTGATCAAACGGTACGAAATAAAAATTTGAAACTTGTTGAGCATAATCATAAAGGTTCATTCTAGAAGGCTTCTTTTAAATTTTACCAATTTATGTCATAATTAAGGAGCTATAATAGCGGCAACTTCACCTTATATATACAGTGTAAATTTTCACACTTGCGATGAAAGTTAATTAAATTAATATAGGAAGGCTCCTCTAGTACACCTTCAACTACCGATGTTTCAAATTTGATTTAATTTGGCTAAGCCGTATGGAAGAAAAACATTTTTACAAATGACCTTACAAACACTGGTTCGAATAGTCCCCTTAAGAATAAGGTGTATGAAACTCCTGTAGAAACACGAAAACAACTATGGGCACATATTCTTCAAGCATTTGAGGAAGTTTGCCAAGATGTAGGAGTCCACACACTCACACAGCACAGCAAAATTATATACAATGTATAATGTATATACATATCATATGCCTTTTATGGATATGTATGTATATACCCTGATGGAGTTAGTATATTTTATGTATATCTGATGGATGTGAAATTAACATACATTAAATATTGGTTTGTCGTCGACTTCTAGATTCATTCTATATCCATAATAATAATAATAATAATAATATTTATTAGGCCAGTAGAATACATAATGATGTACATTTGGCGAGTCAAGTTTGACAGAATATAAATTAACACTTTCTGAATAAATAGTTTCTAAAGGTAGAAATAATATGGCACCTAAAATAATAAATACAGGTGTAAATACATATACATATTACTTTAAGTCTTTAAAGATAATGATATAATAATATTAATATAATACTCATATAAATTGAATAAACTTGATAAATAAAAAAGAAAAGATATACAAATTATTAGAGTTGTGTAGGTATGTTTCGTCACCCTGTATACGGGTGTTTTCAAATTTTAATGCCGGGTATTTAAAGAGTACAAATGAACAAATAAATAACGCCATTCGAAATTTTTGTCACGCTCTCCACAGATTTTTAGAAACCGATCAATTTTGGTTAAACCTGAAAATTCCTCACCACTTCGTACAACACGTATTCGAAACAACATGATTCATTGTTATTTCCATGGATAACTTGTGTAAGTCAATTTATTTAAAATGATTTTTGATTATAACTTTTTAAATGATTGTTGCTTATTATGTTGCTGTTTAACGAAAAGAGATAGAAGAAAATATTTTTACAGTGGTATACAGAAAAATGAGAGCATTTTGATTATGGAAAAAATTGTGTATATTCGTGAAGAAAATAATTTTGATGACGTCATAGTTCGTATTTACGTGATTCTTAAAAATAATATTTTTTCTGCTAAATATAGCTTACATCATCCCATTTGATATACCTTTTTCAAAATTGTCTTTTCTCTTCACGTTTTCACGCAACAGGCGTCAGGCGTCGAGTTTGAAACACCCTGTACATACCTACATTATTTATAACCACAAATAATACTCAGTTGTATTTACATAAGGATTTATTAAAAAAACATTTACCTAGTACTTATTTAGAATATGTATAAAAAATAAAACTACAAAACAAATCAAATCAAACAAAATTAAAAAACAATTAAAAAATTCAACCATATGAAAGAAAAAAAGATCCAGCAGCATCTACGCATTTTTGCTGCCGTATTGTCAAATGTCTTATTGATTTTTTTATGGCTACAGGATCGTTTAGAGTAACGTCACAACACTGAATTATTCTATCTGTTAACTGTTGTCGTGTATTAATTTTTTCTGAAGAAACCACCTGCTTTAATTGTCCCCAAATAAAGTAGTCAACGGGATTGAAATCTGGAGACCTCGAAGGCCATGGGATAGGACCGCCACGTCCTAGCCATCTATTTCTGTAGATATTATTTAAATAATTTCTTACTGCAACAGAAAAATGTGGGGATGCACCGTCATGTTGAAAGTACATCCCTCGTATTTCTACATTTGCTAGAAGATTGGGCAGAGTATTTTGCAAAAAATCCAAATAAAGAGGTCCCGTTAAACGTTCAGCAGTAAAATGAGGACCTATTAGCTGGTTGTTTATTGCGCCAATCCACACATTTACAGAAAATCTGCACTGGGAACGGCACTCGCGAACAGCATGGGGATTTTCTTGTGCCCACACATGGGAATTATGGAAATTATTGATTCCATCCCTTGTGAATTGTGCTTCGTCCGTAAAGAGTGTCCTATAGAGAACTGGTCTATGAGTTCTATCTAATCCACCTACAGAATTGTAAATGCTGAACATCATCTCCAGGATGCAAACGCTGTACAAGTTGCACGTGGTATGGGTGAAAATTGTTTTTTTTTCAAGACCTAGGGTTTGCATTAACAGCATCAATGATTTCCTCTTCTCTCAAGCGATCTACGTTTCGTCCAGATTTCGTTTTTGGAAATGTGCCATTTTGGCGCAAATAATTAAAAACTCATCCAAAGGTTGGATGACTGGGTATTCGGCGTAGAGGATATCTTCTTTGGTATTCTCTAGCAGCAGCTCTTCCATTTCCGTTACACAAACCGTAAACAAAAATAATGTCTGTATATTCAAGCGTTGAAAACTGCATTTTTAAGTCAATTAAAATTGATAACTATTTTAAATTAATTCCTTAATTATTTGAAAATTTGCAAAAGCAATTAGCAAAATCAAAAGAAAATTACATACAGAAACAATGTTCGCAAGAGACACAATAATAACAATGTGACAACTGAGTCTTGTGTCAAACTGTCAGAACCTACTTGTTGTGTTCATAAAAATATGGCAAGAATACAAAGAAATTGTGATTATCTTTTGAATTTACCTTATCAATAAAAGACATAGGTACTTAATTAATAGTTAGATTCCGTATTGAAATTGTAACCAGTTTTTAATTTCATTAATATTGGCCTGTGTAATTTAGTAGTTTGAATTGTCGGATTTTATTTGTGGTTGTAAATAAGCAGGTATGTAAGTACATAGATGATTTAGCAACATTTTTCTTTTGTAAATTCATGATTGTTTCAAAAGTTACTTTCAGAACAGGAGGTAATAACAACATGTTTGTTCAATGTATTAGATTTTTCCGAGGATTATTCGCTTAAATTTAATATTCCAAACGTACATAATTATTTTCTCTATTGACTTTTTTTTAATCAATTATTTAAAAATGGTTAATCCGGTCCTGTAGATTTGATTCTAGACGAGGAAAAATAAAACTGAATTGAAAAAAATTTAGGCTCATTACTGAATGAAGCCAGATCAGTAGTAAATAATGTGGGAAAGTGGTTATAACAAAATAGATTAAATTCTCAATGAAAATAAAGTCCTCTTACATCATATTTAGAACAAATAGATCAAGTATACAGTTGTCAGATATTAATTTTATGAGTATAAGTAACAGAAATAATGTAGAATTCAGTATGTCAACAAAGTTTTTAGGTATTATCACGGATGCCACATTAAATTGGTCAGTGCACATTGGAGCAATAACAAAAAAATTAAATAGTGTATGTTACAGAGAGTGGTGAAAAAATATGTCGATGACTCAACAATAAGAAAGATATATTATGCTTCCTTTATTTCAAAATTAAAATTTGGAATTTTGTTTTGGAGTGGTGCGGCAGATATCAATAAGATATGTCATACAAAAACACGTTCTCCGTATTATTGAAAATAGTTCAATAAGAGAAACGTGTAGAGGAAAATTTAAAAAAAACAGATTATTGACAGTTACTACAATATACAGGGTGTCCCGAAATAACGTGAAACCTCTTAAAGGTAGATGCCTCATAAAAAAATAAGTATAGTCTTTTATGTACAGTAAGGTCGAAAACGATCTCCTTGAGCCGCTAGACCTCCTCAAAGGGGGGCACCAAAAAGTGATTTTATTTTTTTTTCTCGAAAGTGACTAAAGTTAGCGGAATGAAATTTGGGCACGACTTTGTACTTATGGAACGTCTTCTTTTCAATGCATTTTTATTTTTCTACTTACTTTCTAAATAAGTTAAATAAACAACCCCTATTGAATTTTTAGTCAGAACTTTTAAACAGATGATTTTTTTTTTTTAAATTAAAGAAGCCACATGTATTCTACACCTTCGTCTGTCTTGAAAAGTTATCGTAAATCTCATCAATTTCAAATAAAAAAATATTTTCTGACCCCTTGCATAATGGCCGTTTCTGTTAAATTGAAAACGGAGTTTGATACAAAAAGAATAAGTAGGCATGTGTCACTCACTGTTACCATAATTTCATGTTATTGTCATGAATCAAATCTGCCAAAAAAATCACTTTTTGCTGCCCCCCTTTGAGGAGGTCTAGCGGCTAAAGGAGGCCGTTTTCTGCCTTACTGTATATAAAAGACTATACTTATTTTTTGATGAGGAATCTACCCTTAAAGGGTTTTCACGTTATTTCGGGACACCCTGTATATATTTATGAATGTTTACTATTTAATTTTAAGCATAAAGATAAATATAGGGAACAACAAAAACAGCATAACTACAGCACTAGATGTATTAATAATTATAGTTTTCCTATTCATAGGCTAAGTATGTGTGAGAAGGGAACTTTAATTCTAGTATGAAATTTTTTAATATACTGCCAAATAAAATAAAAAATATTGATAACATCAGGTGTTTTAAAAGAGAATTATTTAATTTCCTAGTTGATATGGAACCATACACAGTTGCGGAATATAATAATTATAACAGAGCACATTTATAGTAGGTAGTAAATTAAGATAATATAAGTAGGAAGTTCTTAAATATGTATTTGTTTAAGATAGTTTATTATTATTATTTTTATTTTGATTTATTTGCATATTTAACGATTTTCAACCCACTTGATATTTATAATACTGTATATTGTAGCGGTATAATACTGTATATTGTGGCTGTTTGAAATAAATCTATATGTTTTGTTTTTCGGTTTCCCGAACCTACTGCTGGACAGTCTCCCTGTGGCCTCCGACACCACACAGAGAGAGCGCCAGCGAATAATCTACAGCAACTCCCCACATCCCGCAGGGTTAGTCACTGTAGATTCCAGACTCGTGTGCCCTAAGTAGACGGAGGGATCCCAGGATGACCGCTTTCTGCATTTGACCAGCCAACCATTCTGCCGATGTTTGGCAGGCAGGCATGGTCTTTAATGCGGAGAGCAGCGTGGGCTTCATACCTCCGAGTACACCGATTATCAGGACGACCATCTTGACAGAGTAGCCTGGGTATAGCACTTGGAGCTCGTACCGGAGATCTCTGTATTTAGTCCGTTTCTCCTCCTCCTTCAAGGCGATGTTTGTCTCAGCAGGTGCTGAGAACTCGATGACATACATCACCTTGGTCTGATGGTCGAGGAGGACTATGTCAGGCTTATTGGCTTGAATTCGCCTGACGGTCGGGAACGAGTAGTTCCAGTAAATCCGGCATTTCTCGTTCTCGACAACGGACTCGATATCTCCGGGGATATAAGGCAGCACTGGTGTTTGGTCTATCTTGTACGAGTGCCGAAGATGGTAGTATAGCACTCGTAAAGCCGCGTTATGTCGTTGGATGTAGGCCGAAGTCGCATAAATCGGACATGCAGATAATAGATGCATGAGCGACTCCGGCGCCTGACGGCAGGTCCTGCAGTTGATATCAGGAACCTCTACACCCATCACGCGACTCCGATAGACCAATGTGTTAATAACACCATCTTGGCAGGCCACAATGAATCCCTCGGTCTCCGACTTCAACCCCGCTGACCTTAAGAATGCGAAGGTCAGCTCTGTCGATAAACCCAGTGCTTCTATGTTGTTAAAGAAAACACCGTGCAGGGGCTTATCGACGTGCTGCCTGAGCAGATTCCTCTGTTCGGCAGCTTTAATTTGGGCTGTCAGACGATTCGGCGGAAGCTCAGTAACTGATTCTGCATCAGCACCTCGCCTGCCTCCTCGCCTGTAGTCGAACACGAGACCGAGTTCATCTGCGGCCCTCTGTGCTGCCTTAAACAATAAAGCGCCAACTCCCACGGTTTCATGATCTCTCACTAACCGTAGGAGCGGATCCGAGCTCCTTAGGATGTTACATGCCATACTTAGTGCTACTCTGCCATGCATACACTCCAGACTCAAGAGTCCTCGGCCCCCCCGTTGACGTGGGAGGTACACACACACGAGGAACGGACGATCTAGGATGAATACTCCTATGGATATTCATCATTTTGCGGGTATCCCTGTTCAATTGGCGCAGCTCATCTACTCGCCATTTAACTACTCCAAAGGAGTAGAGCAGAATCGGAACGGCAAGCATATTAGTGGCAGACACCTTGTTCTTCCCCGAAAGTTCAGAAGACCAAATCTTTCGGAGTCGGTGTCTGTACTTGCCACGGAGAGAATCCTTTATTTGGTTCACATCCTGGATGTGACGTTGTTCCACACCCAGGTATGTGTAGGTCTCTCCGGCATCCAAATGTCGTAGGATGCCTCCGTCTGCGAGCTGCGCATCTTCGTGGAAATCCCCGCATCGTCCTCTCTTGAGGTGGACGACTGCGCATTTGTCCAACCCAAACTCCATTCCAATTGCCCGCGTGTATTCCTCGACCACCCTGAGAGCATTTTGAAGTTCTCGCTCTCCGGAGGTGTAGAGTTTAAGGTCATCCATATAAAATAGATGGGTGACCTTATGCCTCCGGTTGCTGGGTGGCCCACACTGATACCCGCGGGTTTGGCGGAGTCCAACAGATAGCGGCAGCAGTGAGATGCAGAAGAGGAGCGGACTCAAAGAGTCGCCCTGAAACACTCCTCTCTTAAATGTCACCAACTCTGTCGAAACTCGCTCGGCACCGGATGTTATGGTGAAGCGAGTTCTCCAAAGCGGCAACAGTTGTTCGATGCATCTCACTAGTGGTGCTGGTACCGCAAGACATCCGAGCAAGTGTAACAAAAGCTCGTGGGATGTTGTATCAAATGCCTTGCGATAATCAATCCAGGCCATTGACAGATTCCGCTTGTACTGCACAGAATCCTGTGTAATACAGCGGTCTATCAGCAGGTTTTCCTTGCAACCTGCCAGGCCCTTCTTGGCACCACGCTGTTCGTTTATCTGTTGGTAGACCGGATCAACAGACCTCAACATCCTGGTATACAAGATACGAGTAAATAACTTGTAGCAGGAGTTGAGGCAGGTAATCGGCCTATAATTTTTTGGGTCAGACAGATCCCCCTTTTTGGGGATTAGCACAGTTCGCCCCTCGACAAACCAGTCCGGAATTTGCTGCCCCTCGTTCAACCATGAGTTGAAAACTCGGGCCAGATGGCGGTGGGTGGAAGGAAACTTCTTCCACCACCAGTTGTTTATACCATCTGGACCCGGGGCAGCGAAGTTCTTGGTTCCAACAAGTGCTTGTTGAACCTCTTCCGTACTGATTGCCGGGCACACTTCGTCTGGCTCTTCTAAGACTCTACGACAGAGAGCCTCGAAGTGTGCTATAGCTGGAGTGTCATTATCGAATGGACTCGCGACTTCGTAGATTCCTTTCCAGAAGGCTTCGACATTATCAACAGTTGGCGGATTTTCGACAACACGCTGTGGCTCTTGGAACAGGCGAGACGGGTTTGTTTGAAACAATTTGTTTTGTTCCAAACTCCGCATTCGCCTGACCAAAGTTTTCTTAATAGCCATAAGCGCTCGAATCCTATCTAGACAGTGCTGCTTGATAGTCTGCAGCACTGTGCGATTTAGAGTGTGGTGTTGGCGTCTCAGTCCGGCTGCCACTCGCCGGACCTTCGGTGTAAATGGTCTACCTGCGACTATATAATCCACCACACTCTGGATTCGAGAAGCGTGTTGCCTTGCTGATCGAATTTTAGCTTCGATCTTCTGTACGCGCCGCTTAGCTTTCCCGACCCTATCAACTGCGCTTGCCAGGCGCTGTTGTGGAACGAGTTGCTTGGCGGCAGCGTACACCGCGCTGTTGATCTGCCAGATGTTGGCATCTTCTGGAAGCTCCTCACTAATCAACGAATCCATTCGTGCCAGGTCTTGTGGCTTTGGGTTAACCCTGGTGTTAAGGTTAACCCTCGTCCTTAAAGCGATATCGGTGTACTCAGGAGGATGTTCCTCGTCAGCTGGTATTTGCCGCGGTGGAAGTGCGGCAGGCACTTCCTCACGCTGACGAGGTGCCCTTACGTAACCTGTTCTGCGCAGGAAGGATACTTGATCTCTCAGATGTTGTTGAGAGAAGGCGCGATACTCCGGGTGCATATCGCACCACAACCGGTGTAATCGCGCCATGTATCCCCTGCGCCCAGGTTCGCTGCTCTCGTAGCAGGTCAGCAGGTCATCCCTTAATCCCTCCGTCCACCTAAAGCGTCCATGTACATGTGGGATGACCCTATTAAGAAGAACTTGCGTACATATGAAGTGACAAAAAACGCTTCCATGCGTTAAATCCAAAGCATAGGTACTTTTCTAGATATTATTATAAGATTCACAAATAAAATTACGCATTTGTGTTCTTAGTTTTACACATTTTTGACGCCATCTGATAGTTGTGACATATCGTTTAAATCAGAATTTTATGATGAACAAAAGAATGCAAAAATGTATAATGGGTTTTATATTCTATTTAAAATAAGAAAGTTGGTGTCACCCAGTAAAAATCTTGTGCAAAACATATGGGCAATCGAATTTTATATGACCGTTTTCACCCACTTGTATTGCTCCACGATACTTCCGTCAAGTCACCAACATCCTTGTTTTATTTAATTAAAGTTTAATCTATCTATTGTAAAAATTTAAAAACTGACAGTATAAAATAATAATAATAACAATAATAATAATAGTACCTACTTATTAATTTTTTATATTAAAAATTTTGATTTCTTTGATATTTTAAATTATTTTTATGTTCTAGATAGAATAAACTTTAATTAAAGAAATAAAAAGAATAAGGATGTTCCGTGACGGAAGTATCATGGCCGGAGCAATAATACAAGTGGGTTCAAACCGTCATATAAAATTCAGTCGCCCATATTATGTTTTGCACAAGTTTTTTACTGAGCGACAATTATATGCATATATATTCTAGAGAGCTTAAACTTTGATAAAAAAAAAAAGAATGCTCCTTCACGGAAGTGACGCATCCACCAATGGTTGGGTCAAGCTATTTAACAAAGCCCTAGTACGTTGCGTAATTTACAAACGTTACTCGTTTTATCTGAAGTCTGAGGTCGGCCAAAAAGTTCTGGATTAGAATAACCGTGGATTAATATTTTAATTTAGTAACTGATGATTCTTACTACCGACTCGATTTCCCATTTCCACGTTACTTGTAACAAATCGTGTATTTTCAACTATACCGGGAATGATCCGAAAGTACCGAAATATATTTTAATTAACTAATTAATTTACTTCTTGTTTACCAGCAGTTTTAAACTTTTACACTAAATTATAACTTAATAGGATCTACAGGGTGTACCAAAGTGACTGTAATACTTTACGTAATAGAAAATTTTTGACAGAAAAATCACTTCGTTACAATATATTCATAACAAATTAAACTCCTGTTTATATAACTATACAGTCATTTATTAATTAGTATACATTTAAGAGAAATCTTTTATGATATTCATTATATATGGAACTATAGATATAGTCGTTGAGTAAAAGAATTATAAAGAGGCGCAACATTTGGCAGTGCACAATAAATGGCACTTCCGCATCATGTTGTACATACGAATTTGACATCTATTACTTGCGGTCAATGTTACGACGTTGCGTCTCTTTAGAATTCTTTCACAAAACGGTATGGTATACATATGTATGTATACACTGTGCGAAATTCCATTCCCTTGTATACATTAAATCATCACTTAAGAGGAAAGTGGTAAAGTCAATGGTTCAACTGATAGCAGGAACCAGATATACTTAATCTAGAATAGGGTACAGCGTGAAGCATTTTCATTTATTAAAAAAAAAAAAAATCGTTAAACACTGTGGTTAAATTAATAAAATGTTAGTTGAATAAATTATTCGAATTGATATTAGCTAAATATTAGTCATCATTCGTCATCATTATGACTTTGAAAACATATACTCTTGTGTATATAAAAACGTTTTTAAATTAAAAACTGTAATCAATGTAAATTTCAATGATGTAGTCATTCTCGGCACGGGTAACATTTTAAATAGTACTAGTAGTAATAAAATATAATTGTAATCCGTCTGTCTTGACCTTTCATGAATCAATTTATTGTTAAAATAATATTAATATAGGCGGGCCACGGGATGTTAATGGCTCTCGTAATAATGGGAGCGCGGTTATTTAATTTTGGCTAGAATGTCGCGGTGTATCTGTTTTATAATATACATATGTATTATTTTTACATATTACATATTATTTCTTAAAAGAACTTTTGTTTTAATCGTTTCATGTACTAATTTTACCATTTACCTCAATATTTTAAATATTCTAGGTGCATGGATGGACACTAGACAGTATTTAAATAAAGACGAACGAACAAATTACAGCGAATCGATTATATTAATCTAAAATTGTCTCCTGATATTTTTAGGACTGACATTAAAAAATAAAAGACTTTTATATAAACTTTTTTTCTGAAAATGAATAATAAGGAAGATACCAGTTTTTCTACAATATTTTCCAAATGTTTTTAAAAATTCGTATTTTAAACCTAGATACCTATAGGACACTAATTTACGTAATATCACACAAATGCACATTCTGTTTACTATCAGCGTCCTAGCTAAGGCCAGAAGCGCCCAGGGCAAGATTTGAATTTTGCGCCACCAAAAAAATTCTCTCTCGTGTTTTATTTTGTATAAGCGCCAATTTTCTTAATGTGCTCGTGAGTGGCGACTTGCAATGTAGATTTATAGGAAGCTCAGAGATAGCTGTGTACACGGGGCATGAGCTGCAGGGGGTGCTGGGGAGATAGCTCCTCCGCCATGATGCGCTGTAGGCGAATTTTTCAGGAATTTCAAGGACATTGTGTTTTTGGGGGCTGCTGCGCTAAAACGCTGCACTCCAGTTGTTCAACTCAGTTGTATTTACATCACATTAAAAATTCAATGAATTTATACCATAGGATAGGTAGGTAGAAAGCAAGCTTTTTACATGATGTTTCTTATTCATGATAAAAATGTTTCTTTTGAAAATAGTACAAAATCAGAGGAAAAACGGACTTATACATTTATTTATGAGAAAAGTATATTTCTCAAAAAGACACTATATATATATATACAGGGTGTCCCACTTAAGATGTATCCACCCTCCTAAAATCTTTATTTGTGAACCGGCGTGAAATTGGCAGCCAAAGTCAGCAACTAAAATTTCCGAATATGGCCGAAGCGACATGGGCGTCGGTGAAAAGGGTCTCAATGTTATATAATTAATAAAACACAATAGTGAAAAACTATTTAAAGATGATTGGTACCTACTGTTCGCCGAACAAAATAAGGATTCATGTGTATCACTTGCCGTTCGTTAAATAATTAAATTGTCGTAGGTGCCTATTCTATTATAAATTTACCATCCTTTTCAAATTTTTGTTGAAGCGAAAAATAATACAACGCTCTCACAAACAATGTTTATTATATTAGGTACAAATTATTAATAACTCGCAAATTGCAATATTTCTTATAATACTATAGTGTATTCTGCGAGGTACCTATTCTGTTAAATTATTACATTTAGTATTCATTTTCGGAATATAACCGTATATTTCATATATATTTTACAAGACCCCAATAGGGCAAAATTGTGAAAACATCCCTTCCAATTCATTAATTAATTTTGAGAAAACCAATCATCCTGCCAGGCTGAAATTCTAGCAAAACATTACTCATTCATCACCCCTCGACGCTATATTGGCGGCATCTACTTGCAAGACTCCGGAAGGGGGTATTTCTAAAAACATCCCTTCCAGTTCATTAATTAATTTTGAGAAAACCAATCATCCTGCCAGGCTGAAATTCTAGCAAGACATTACTCATTCATCACCCCTCGACGCTATATTGGCGGCATCTACTTGCAAGATTCCGGATAGGGGGTGAATGAACTGGAAGGGATGTTTTTAGAAATACCCCCTATCGGAGAAAATACAAATGGTAAAAATAAAAACAACAAATAAACAAATAAAAAAATTATTAAGATTTACTGGTAACAAAACTACGACAAAATTATTAAAAGAACAAGGTTCCAAATAATCCAATAATCAAATTAATCAACTAATAATTAAATTGAACTATTCTCAATGAGTACCATTCACCCTTATGCATTTTTCAATACCGTTTACTTTTTTCAAAGGATTATTACAATATTTTTTTCCAGTGAATGGTTTAACTAGCTTTAATAACTAATGTACTGTTTTATTTGATTTCAATAACCGTATCAACAGAAATTAGATACCATATTTATTCGTTACCACTGTCGATTTTTTCTTAATACGTCTTCAAATAAACCAGAGAATTGTGAAAAATGTTAAATTACTGATAATTTAAAAATAGTACCGATTTTGTTTACAAAAAAAATTTTGCCGTTGTCAAAAATTCCTCTCCATTTTCTTTAACACCCTGTATCCTAATGTCGCAAAATTCACACCACTTAGGTTTTAAAAGGTCTTGAATCTAATTCTGGTATTAGTTTTTCTCAAAAAAAATCGCTACTAGTTTTTCTCGAAATTTCGCTAAAAAAATACGTCTTAGTAGGTCATGATATACCTTTTTAAGAAATATAAGGTATAGCTTAAATGCAGTTTTCCAAGCCCTATCCAGCAAAAAAAAGATTTCGAAAATCGGTTCACAAATAAAAATTTTAGGAGGGTGGATACATCTTAAGTAGGACACCCTGTATATATATCATTAAATTATTATTAAAGTTTATGAACAAATTACAAAATAACTTCGCCTGTCTATGGATTACGCATCACTCCAGCTCAATGTAAAGCGTATTCTGGTTATAACTACCCTAAAACCCCCGTATTCTGGTTCCACGGACCCCAGAAATGGCCCCTCATAATCGACCCAACCTGGCACGAATGGACTCGTTGATCAATGAAGAACTTCCTCGAGGACTTCCAGAAGATGCCAACATATGGATGAACAGTGCCATTTACGTCGCCGATAAGGAACAGCGTGTTGTTGAAAATCCACCGACTGTTGATAATGTCGAAGTCTTTTGGAAAGCGATCTATGAAACTACGAGTCCATTCGATAATGACACTCTAGATATAGCATATTTTGAGGCTCTATGTCGTAGAGTTTAGAAGGGCCAGACGAAGTGTGCCCGGCAATCAGTACGGAAGAGGTTCAACAAGCATACTTGTTGGAACTAAGAACTTCGCTGCTCCAGGATGGCATAAACAACTGCAGGTGGAAGAAGTTTCTTTCCGTATCCACCGCCATCTGGCCCGAATTTTCAACTCGGTTGGTGACATTTAAAAGAGGAGTGTTTGAGTGACTCTTCTTCGAATCTCACTGCTGCCGCTATCTGTTGGACTCCGCCAAAATCGCAGGTGATGTGTGGGCATAAGGTCACCCATCTATTTTAAATGGATGACCTTAAACTCTATGTTTCCGGAGAGCGAGAATTTCAAATTGTTCTAAGGGTGATCGAGGAATACACGTGTCCAATTGGACTGGGGTTTGGGTTGGACAAGTGCGCAGAGTCGTCCACCTCAAGAGAGAATGATGCGGGGAATTCCAAAAAGATACGCAGCTCGCAGACGGAAGCATCCTAGGACATCTGGATGCCGGAGAGACCTACACTTAAGCTGCCGAACAGAGGAATCTGTTCAGGCAGCACGTCGATAAACCTATGCACGGTGTTTTCTACAACAAGAAGCATTGGGTTTATCGACAAAGCTGTCCTTCAGATTTTTAAGGTCAGCAGAGCTGAAGTCGGAGACCGACGGATGGGTGTAGTGTAGAGGCTCCTGATATCCTGATATCAACTGCGCAGGACCCGCCGACCTGCCGTCAGGCGCCGGAGTCGCTCATGGCTCATGCCTTTATTATTATCTGCATGTCCTATATGCGACTTCGGCCTACGTCTACTGACATAACGCGGCTTTACGAGTGCTACTATCTACGGTACTCGTACGAGATAAACCAGACACCCGTCGTGCTGCCTTACATTCCCGGAGATATCGAGTTCCTTGACGAGAACGGGTTATGCCGGATTTATTGGAAATACTCGTTCCCAACAATCCCAACCGTCAGGCTAATTCCAGCCAATCTAAAAAAGCTTTATGATGGACACCCCTATATCTCCAAAAATATCAATGGCAAAAAGAACATATATATACCAAAAAATCAGGTAGTTATCGGTGACAAAATGCATATATTTTAGTTTTCATTAGTATTGTCTGTCCACCAAAATTACGAAATGTTTATTTTAAAGAAAGGGTCAACTTTGAGGTGCCCGTTCAAAGAAACAAACGGTTTGACTAAGAACAACCGAACAGGGCTCACAGCTGACATAGGATTTTTTCGCGACTTCCCGTTCAGGACCGTTGTCAGATCAGCGGTTATCCCCACTCGTTTTCTAAAATTTAAAATTGGCTGTTCTCGACGTGAACTCACGAAAATGAATTGGTTACATGAGCGGTTTATTATTTGTTTTGATTCTGGGTTCTATGGAATTTGGCGATTTCAGTAATTTCAGAGATCAGCTGGATGTAGGTTATTTCTGGTTTGGCGTACCACAAAATGTTAAAAAATGTTTTTAAATAGGTATTCTATTAGAATATATATTTTTTGATAGGGGCTTAGTGGAAGTGTTCAATTACCATTGAGTAAAAATAATAAAGAGGCGCAACTGTCAAGGTTTCGAGATTTGTTGTATTTTTTTACCAATAGCATCATGATTGTCTTCAATTTTAAGGGCTATACAGCCACATTACAAATACCTTCCCGTAGCACGAAAAATTGATGATAATCATGAAGTTATTGGCAAAGAAATACAATACTAAAATCTCGAAACCTTGACAGTTGCGACTCTTTATTATTTTTTACTCAATGCAATTACTTAATTTCACACTTCAGGAAAATATGGGCTGGAAAACTGAGGGAACAACATTTTCGACAAATAATTAAATGTTTGGCTGGAGAGATAGTATGTACCATGAACACACCTTTTTCCAATTATTTCGAATGAAACGGGAAAAAATTATTTTGATTAGTTATCGTTTTCATACCATATACCATTCAACAATATATTGGCCGTCTCCAAATCGACAACAATTTCATAATTTGCTTCAAAGTTTAAAGTTAAATTAACCATCTCCTGTTCCTGCATGATAAATATGAAGAATATGAACATAGAACAAACATAACCTTTTACTTTTCAAGTCATAACCGCTTGTAACTTCAGTCAAGGTACCGGGAAGTAAATCAGTTCCCGTTTTACAATTAATGACATCATTAGGTGACGTCAACACTATACTCCCCTATTCCCACTAGCTCGCGAATACAGAACGGTTACAATTTTACTGTTACCGTTGATCAAACGGGAAGTCGCGAAAAAATCCTTATTGTACAGGGGTGGATTTCAGAGAAATAGAGAGGGGAGAACGCTCTTAGACCTTTGCGCATCCAATTTTGCTAAGACACCACGGGGGCAGACATTTTGAACATGATCACGTGGTTTGTTCAAGTTTGTTGTCGTGCAACTCTTAAAAAGTGTCGAGTAAAGTGAGGTTACAGTTATTTAAATTTTTTGGTGTGCGTTTAATTATATTTACTTATAAACCCTACCGACTGCATATATGTTTCTATTTATTCTATAAACTAATTTAATATTTAACGCTGTGGTGTGCACTTTTTTATTGTTATTTTTTAGACTTTGTTATCGCGGTGGACGTTTTTGTTTATCATTATTGTATTGCTTTTACAACTGAAAATGCGTGTTTTTAATTATGTCCTGTGTTGTAAGGGGATGTTCTAACGCAAGGCGATTTAAGCCTGAAGGAATTACATTTCACCAGTAAGGTTTTTCATGAATTTTCTTTGCAGCCGTTTATAACAGTATAACATTCTAGTTTCTCAAGAGGTGACATATTTAAGAGGTGGTTGGAGAGTTGAGTGATGAATACTCTTGGTCAGAGAATAAATTTGTTTGCTTTAATAATTTTAAAACAACAGATTTTATAAAAAGTGATAATCAAATTCGCCTAAAACTTAATGCTGTATCAAGATTGGAGATGTATCATGTATCAGGCCGAGGCCGAGGTAGTAGACACCCCATCTACAAGCTTACTTAGATCTGTAACTTCAGTTCAGAATATGGCCTCATTTACGTCTTCGATATGTCCTCTTCAGATGATACGATAGAGTTGCCAAGAGATGCTAACCTGAAACGACACCGTGGGTAATATTACTTGTTAATAATATTTTATTAAATAAATCTTGAGGTAATAATTGTTTTGTTTGAAGTTTGATAAATAAATATAATTTCAACGAATCGTCTAGGCAAGATACTTCGGCAAGTACTAACAGCAGCACAAAGAGGAAACGTGTAAAGTATATTCAAACTGTACACAATTGCAGGTATGTGAATACAAGAAAATATTTAAAGTGATATGCATTTGGCGCTTATGCTCAAAGCAATATTAATAAGATTAAATTATATTTTACGTATCAAATTTATTCCTAAAATAAATGGTTTTTTATATTTTTTATTATAAGCGATATATCCAGTTGTCTTTTTTATCGATCTTAGCATCCAATTTAATATGTATATACCTATATTATTTTACTATAATAAAGAAATATTTAAGAATGTTTCCGTCATTTTAAATCATCTGCCCTGTATTGCATTAAAAATCCCCAAATGTCATATCAAAAATCCCCAAATATCATTTAGGTTGCCTGCCATGGTGTTCAAAATGGCGACCATTGTGATTTGCCATTCGCGCAGGTTCTAAGATCATTCTCCCCTCTCTATGTCTCTGGTGGATTTATGCACAGGCTGAGTAGGCTGAAGCCTAGGGTGGCAACAAAACATAGGCGGCAAATTTGAGTTCATATTTTAAATATTTGGCGGTAAAAATAAAGAATAAGGAACAGGACGCAGCGAGCGACGAATATGAAGAAGAAGCAAAAAAAGCATTTGTGTTAGATGAAAAAAAATACGAAAAAGATAATAAGAGAAGTAAGATTCGAAAACTGAAACCAGATGAAACTAAACAAAATGAAGTGGTAATGACTGGAAGAAATGAATTTCGAATTTCAAACTTTTTGGCCATTCATTGATTCTCTCATAGGTCAAGTTCGCAAATTTCTTATTAGTGCGGCAGTTTAGCTAGGATATTTCAACATATTGTGCACTTTTTGATAAAAGCGCCAAATTTGGCACAGAGGTAGACCTATGTAATATGAACCATTTTGGATGTGGAGCCATCGGCCAACTGCCCCCTGGCGGCCGTGGCGGCCATTTTCCAAAATGGCTGTCAGTGGACACCCGAAAGACAACAGTAGTTAGATAAAATTTGTTGCTGAAGGTTTTAGTGAATGTTTATTGAATGTTTTGAATGAGAGATAGTTTGTAAGTTATATACAGGGTGGGTCAATAGTGCGTATTTCTTCTGTATCTCCTGTCTCGTTAGAGATAGAGGCATGGTTCAAAATTTTAATTAATTTGTGAGAAAAAGTACAGGGCGATCCGTTAAAGTGGTAGATGAAAGAATATATATTTTTTAAATAGAATGACCCAATTTTTTTTATTGTGTATAAATACCACTACGATGGCCTATTCAGCGGTAAAATATTTTTTAATTTCTTGGATGGTTAATGAAATAAAAAATATTTTTATGGAAAACTGTCGTTATCTTCATTTGTAGTCCTTTTTCTACGATTGACTTTTTTTATAAGAAATGCCACCTGTTTCTTCAAATCTGTTTTTAAACTTTTGGAAGATGCTTCTTGTGGATGGGTTCTGTGAGAATACTTTTTAGCGTAAGTTCTGGAGGCAACAAAATTGAAAGTAACTGAAATTAAATGTCTTTGTTTCTATGAAATAATTTCAAAGGTACACTGACTTTTCTGAATAAAACATACCTATTTACACATAAACCACTACATCTAGAAAATTATTCATTTTATTTATATAGGTATGGGACATATCATATCAAAGTTGCAGATAAATAAAAATTACACAATTTTTACAAAAATATATAGGGTGTTCCATTTGAAAAAGTTGAGTTTTGGTAGTTTGAATATTTATTTAGCAGTGCACTTATGAACACCTTGTATGGAAAAAATATTTTCTACATCAGCTAATAGTTAAAGTATGGCATACACTACTACCATGTCAATGAAATAAAATTACTCTCCAAAAATAAGTCCAAAATCAATTTTCAAAATGATACCTGCAAACGGCAGTCTTCAATAAAAATATTTTTTAATTCATTAACCATCAAACAAATTTTAAAAATATTTTACCGCTGAATAGGCCATCATAGTGGTATTTAAAAACTATATATTCTTTCATCTACCACTTTAACGGATCGCCCTGTATAATTGATAATAATTTTAAAACTGTACTTTCTCTCACAATTTAATTAAAATTTTGACCCATGCCTCTATCTCTAACGAGACAGGAGACACAGAAGATATATACACCATTGACTCACCCTGTATATAACTTACAAACTATCTCTCATTCAAAACATTCAATAAATAGTCACTAAAACCTTCAGCAGCAAATTTTATCTAACTTCTGTTGTCTTTCGGGTGTCCACTAGCAGCCATTTTGGAAAATGGCTGCCACGGCCGCCAGGGGACAGTTGGCAGATGGCTCCACATCCAAATTTGTTCATATTACATCGGTCTACCTCTGTGCCAAATTTGGTGCTTTTATCAAAAAGTGCACAATAGGTTAGCTAATCCGCTGTACTATATGGAGGAATTTAGCAAAAAATTTTCTTTTTTGGAAGTTGCTCATATGAGAAATATGTGTACTGACGACATAAAAAAAACTGTACTATTTCTGCGGGATCACTATCCAAATGATATTGATAATAATTTTCAAGATGAAGTAACACATTTCGTTGAGCATTGCTTATTTAGTGTAAAGGACACTGATGGCCCCATTTTAGAATTGTATAAGTGGTTCAATAAAATGGATTTAAAAAGTATATACCTACCCAAATATATAGACATTGTTTTTAGATAAATCGAATTTTTTGGATAGGAATCTCAAGGAATGTGGTAATAAATCCCAAACAAAGAAAAGGAAAGAAATAAAATAAAAATGCCACAAATAACATTTAAACAATAATTGTGCCTTTGTTTACCTGTCTCAAATTCAAATTGTTCTGCTGAACGTAGCTTTTCATGTTTTCAACTTATTTGAGGTAAACAACAGAGCAAGAGAGACTTATTGAAGCTATAGTCGGGTAACGAAATAGGCATGGCCCATAAGAACCTCGAAAAAATTCCGAACTTTCTGAAATTTTCAGGAAATGTTCTTTATTAGTAGTATAATGCTATACTAAAAGTCCCTAAAAATCCACCTTGTGCGTTAGCCGCCATATTGAAATAATGGTGACCAAACATAGCAATAGAAAATATTTATTATCTCACTTGTTTTTCAATCAATTTTGAAAATTCAAAAAAGAAAATAACCACATAATACCATTGTATATGACTATACATTTTTATAAAATTTTTAAAAGAACCGTTAACATACATTATATTGAAAGAAATTTAGACATTAGCTCTTTTTAAACGATTTCCCTTAATTTACCTGAAAATTAAAAATAATTTTAAAAAATGTCTCGGATGAAATTTGTAGAAAAAACAATTCTGAATAATACAGTTCTTTCAGATTTGTGATTATTCAAAAATTAACGGAGTTATGAATTTTTAAAAATAAACGGGCACGCGAGTTCTACTTTGTGGTTACCTACATATAATACCGCTGCTTAATCAGTCGAGCGGCTATGTATCTATGCAGTTTGTAACAGCTAGGGCAGAGTGCTTGCTGTCGAATTTAGTTTTATACATATTCTGATTATTAATCCTACTAATATTTTATACTGAGTATATAATATTATTATTGCTAATAATAATTTGATGCCAAAATAGTGTTGGTAATATCTAGTATCAATTATTAGATCTATTTCTTGATTAATATTATTTGATAGAGTGTTATAGTTTTGGTTTTCTTTCTGATTATTTGTTTAGTTTTCTCGAGTTGCATTTTCAATTTTTTACATTTTATTAACAAGATCTATTGCTTGGATAAAGTTAGATAGAGTGCTATATTTTTATTTCCATTCTGATTATTTGTTTAGTTTTCTAGTGTTTCTTTTTAATTTTTTACATCCAACATTAATTGGATCTGCTTTTTTAAAGAATGGAAGACCGTTTATGTATATTTTGTAACAACTCTTTAACAGTAGGGAACATGTTATTGTTAGGAAGGGTTTAAATACTATAATATCATGCAGTCGACAAAGAAATGATAAAATTCACGAAAAAATATCTTCAGATTCTGTGACAGTACATACAAAATGTAGGAAAGAGTATATACATCCAACTACAGTAAAACACTATAGAGCTGCTACATCTGAGCTAGATCAGAAATCTTTGAGGTCTGGAATTGAAAATAAATTCAATTTTAAAGAAAATTGCGTGTTTTGTGATGAGAAGGCAAGCATAACAACTGAACTAAAAAAATCAGTACATTTGAGAAATACCACTCATTTGGTGCAGACATTAAGAAAAACGGGGTCCCTTTTTCGAGAAGTCATATTAGGCATTTTTTTACAGAAAAACTAATGCATATTATTAATCAGCATGCTTTGGAACACCTATGTTCAAAATTTTACTACATTTTGATTAAGGGTTTCCGAATAACGGGCCCAGTGAAAATACATTTTTTCAGTCGTAAAAATGCACGCCACTGACAAAAATAAATTTTGTTTAATTCAAAAAGATCACACCAAAGGTCATTGACACCGATCCAAATTTGGCTAAAATTGGATAACTAATAACTGAGTTGTGAAGGGGGGGCCATTAAATGTGGGACACGCTGTATATATTAATTAATATATATAATATAGATAATTTTTTATTTCCATCAAAATGAGTCATTAATTTGAACCGAAATCCTCAAGGAAGCGAGTCATTAATCCTACGTTCTATTCGGCGCGCGCGCTTATCTTTGAAAATTCATAACTCCGTTAATTTTTGAATAATCACAAATCTAAAAAAACTTTATTAATCAGAAATGTTGTCTCTACAAATTTCATCTGAGGTATTTTTCAAAATTACTTTTAATTTTCAAGTAAAATGATGGAATTCGCTTAGAAAGAGCTAATGTATAAATATTTTTCAAAATAAGGTATGTTAACAGTTCTTTTCAAAAATGAATAAAAATGTCGTCATATGCTATAGTATTATGTGGTTATTTTCTTTTTTGAATTTTCAAAATTGATTGAAAAACAAGTGAGATAATACATATTTTCTATTGCTATGTTTGGTCACCATTATTTCAATATGGCGGCTAACGCACAAGGTGGATTTTTAGGGACTTTTAGTATAGCATTATACTACTAATAAAGAACATTTCCTGAACATTTCAGAAAGTTCGGAATTTTTTCGAGGTTCTTATGGGCCATGCCTATTTCGTTACCCGACTATGGCCATTCTTAATATTGAATCAGACCTTACAATTTCTACCAATTTTGATGACATTATTAGTGACTTTGCTGAGAAAAACGCACGAAGAAAAACACTAGTTTAAAGATTGTTTCCCCCTTTCGAAAAATTTCGAAAACTAATTCTTGTTTCAATACATATTCGTAAGGTTACGAAGATCGTTTCAGTTTTGTTTATTTTATTTTATAATATATAGCTTTTTATTTTCTATTTGTTGTTTACTTATCTTTTATTTTGTTCAATAAATATATATTTTTTTAATTTCTCTTGTTGCCTATCTTAATATCATATCCTCCTGCTTGTAAATGTAGTCTCAAGAGGTTTTCTATGAGGGAGGGCGGCGCGAAAATTTTCAGCCTAGGGGCTACAAGAAGTTAAATCCGCCCCTTACGCCTCTTTAATTTCCTATATAGGTACTTTTGCGATAGCATGAACCGAAAGCTCGATATAAAGCCAAAACTAAAAAAGGGGGTGACTGGGGATGTTCCGGGAAGAGCTGTGTCCCACAAACTCGGACCCAAAATGAGCATCCCTAGATCAATACAAAAAAAAAAAATAAAAATCAAATCCTATATAGTTTTCCACCTTGAGCCTTCGTTTCCTGGTGTAAATAACTTATGAAAATTTAACTGAACATGTTCATTTCTTATTTATGCCCATTGTATATAAAAAATTCTTTAATTTCAGTTTTATCGTTGATTGAAATAAATATTTCAATCAAAATCAACGGTTTTATAAAGGCAATAAATTCAGACAGATATATCTGCAACACATAATACAAGTCTCGTTTATTTCATGTATTCTTGGCAAACAATATTTTAGATACATAATATTTTTACAAGACCATCGCTCCAAAGATGTCTCTGTGTGTTGTAAACATGTTTTGTTTTCGTGTTGAGGTTTGGTGCGCTTGTCGTGTCGTCGGTTCTTTTGTAAATATGACCTCAAAATTATGTACAAATTTCTATAAACAGTCAAACATTAACAAATAGTTCTTTGTGTTATTTTCACCAAAATATTTTATACATTTGGCTAGTATTTTTTAAGTATCTACCTGTTTCTTGGCTGCTTAAATAAGTTAATGTTCTCCTTGAGTTATTTATATTTTTAGAATAAAAAAACAATTAGCGAGCACGTAAAAGTGCGTACCTATTAATTGATATTTAATACCTGTGATACAAAAATATTGAAACATTTTTATTGCATTTAAAGATGGACAAAGAAAAAATTATGGTCCCTGAAAGACAAAAGCGCAAACAAAAGGTTATCGAAAAAAATAAGGTAGGTGTTATTATTAGTTTATGCCTATGTTATTTATTATTTCTAACAAATTATTAATATAAGTTTTTTTAATAATAATATGTATATTTGCAAAGAAGAAATTTTTTTTTTTTTCGTTTAAAAGTATTAATGAAATTTGTATTTAATAATAATTGTGTTTATAACACGGACATCTGCCTCGGTAGCGCAGTAGGCAGCGCGTAAGTCTCATAATCTTAAGGTCGTGAGTTCGATCCTCACCCGGGGCATTTTTTGAAAGTTTTTTAAATAATGACAGATATTATGTTTTAATGTATCAGTTACATAAAATGAATAACTCATCCATAAACGTTACCATTGTATATTATATGTATATCATCTTATTACATATCCTATGTGTTCTATTTATACCTTCAGGGCCTTGGTCGTAGCTCAGGTAGCTGCATTTACTGGGGGCACTTATTTTTTCTAATTGTTTTCCAGCTGATAAGAGTAAAACTTTTCCCAAGATCAAAATCATTGCGCTTTACAAACATTTTAATTCTTCTATAAAATATGATTTAATTAATGGAAATGTACTACCACATTTTGCGACCTATAATGTTTATGGTGTGAATCGTGTAAACAAGTGGTTTTGTGAAAGGTAGATCGACTCTGGAGCGTCGTTTCTTAACCTGGGGGTTGTGATCTTATATATAGGGGGTCGCAGTTTGTTAGAAAAAATTAAACACTTAGAAAAAAAATCTTTTACTGATTAATTAATGAATATGAATCAAATGTTATACAGGGTGAATCTTAGAGTGAGGGCCATATTTATAGGAGGCGACACCGTTCAACTATGGGAACACAAAACTACAATTTTTTTTCTTTAACCCGTTATGAAAAATTAATATTGTTTAAACCCTTTTTATTTGAATTTGAACAGTGCGTTGTTGCCAAACTTCACGATTGATATAAAATAAGGGGAATTTAATAGGAAAGCCAATTTCCACACCACCCACGAGGTTCTGCTTTTTGGCACGTTACTTTTTTGAGTGGGTGTTCGCCAGGAGCCATATTTTTCCCCAGAAACAAAAAAAATACAAAACATCAAGTATCCACAACAAGAAACTTTAAATGTACTATCTAAACAATAACAAAGAAAAAACTATTATCCGTGAGTGTAACAATAAAAAAAGTAATAACTAAAAAACTTAATAGTAACAAATAATGAACAGAAAATTATTTATCTTATCTTGGATCGGCATTTCTCATAGCAGGTGTTGAAACTGTCCTCCTTTATTTTCCAAACACGCTGCAGCTCGCCGCATCACTACACACACGTAGAAGTACACCTAACTCAATTATTATCACTAAACACAAACACAAAACTTCCACTTTAAATTTCACTAAAAACTTAAACTATTTAATTTTATAATCACAATAAACCACACTACCACACTAGCTGCTCTCTGGCCGTTCACTAAACTAACACTGTAAAAACTAAAACTAAAACTTAAAAAAACATCGACCACGAACCGGCACGCTTCGCCGTATGCCGTGGTAGCCATGCGCGTCTTTTGCATTTCAGGAGAACCTATTTTTTATCGCTATTTTTTGTTAATGCATCTGCTTGTAACTAGGTCAGTGTCATAGCTTGTAAAGAGTTCAGCGACTCTAACAGCTGATGGGTGGTAAAAGTCCTATAAACGAATTCTGTTTTGGTTTTAAAATCTTTTTCATTTTGTGTCATAATAATTATGCAGACTATGCAGTCGGCTTTTTCATTTTGTTTTGTATTACAATTTTCCGTATTTGAAGTTAAAACTGCGTATTTCAATAAACCTGTTTATCCAATTCAATTAATTTTTTATTTTCACTAGGTACCCTTATCTCTCTCTCGTGATTGGGTATCTCTGGATTATTAATGAAAAGTGAAAATGTAAATATAATTGATTGGTTTTATATCATCTACACTTGACAACACTGTCGACCGGCCACACGTAATGCAGTAAGTGACTGCCCAGCGGCGCCGGAATTACAGGAATTATACTTGAATCGCAAATTTTTTAAAAAAATTCATAACTCGGCCATTTTACAACCTACAAAAAAAAAATTCGGATTCATGTTCATGACGACTAGTACTATTAACCCCAAAAATAAGGCCCCCACTCTAAGATTCACCATGTATAGCTGACGTTTATATCTTCAGCCTGATGTGAGTATACAGAAACATACATATTATTAATCAATAAATTAATGCAACGGTTGTGTTTGTTTTTCAATTAAAAGTTTTTCTATTCGAGGATCGACATTGGAAAATGGAAACACGCAAAAATAAATTATTTTTAAGTGATAACAGACTGTATTTAGTTTTTAATGTCGCAATAAATAAAAAGCATTTTTCAAATAGGTAAGAAAGTGGCGAATGGGATCAATGTTTTCAAAGCCTCCGTTAGATACTAAGCCGCGCAAGTCAAAATTTATTTAAATCTTGAGACGAAAATTCGAGTTGTAGTGTTTTGTCAGCTAATAATTTAATGAGTTGGTTGGTAATTTGACAGCTGCAACAACGTTTTTACCAAACGAATTAAGAATCCATGTTTCGAGAAATCATTATTGTCACCTGATGAAATATTCCAGTAACTTAATTTTCAATTCGCGCAAATGCGTTTTCATGGTTGTCCACAAAGTGATCAGCATAGGATTTTCTGCACGAGTTCACATTTTCGTCAATGTAATTGGATTGAACGCGTCAAAATTTCGTTTTTCAAGACGAATAATCCAGATTCAAGATTTTTTATAAAAGCTTTCACTTTGTCTGTCATACTAATTAGACAGACAAAGTGAAAGCTTTTATTAAAAAACTTTGAAATTATAGTTTGAGATTCATTTTTAAAAATCACAATATAGCCGTGCATAAAATACCTCAAAATTATGTCAGAATTTATTATTAGCTACTCCCCCCCTCCCCAGTTTGATGCCACTGGTGTTGTTCGGAAACTTTTGTAATAGGGAAATATTAGTGCTTCACGAGATATTTTACCTTACCAAATATTTTTTTAATATTGTCGCTCGTTTGAGATAAGTATTTAAAAAAATCATTTAAAAAATAAAAACTTCAACACCTTGTATCACAAAAACGGTGCGTTTTAGAGACAACGTTTATAAAGAAAACTCAAAATATATTATTTTCGATGTTCTATCGTTCTCTGAAATTTCTTCTATGGAAACCAGACCACCCTGTATATAACATTTATATTGCAAAATTTACAAATCGACACATATAACACATACTTATATTATACAAGGTGTTTCTAAATTGACTACCATAAATTTAAGAGCTTGTAGAGAAAGTTAAAATAAAACTAAAACCTCTATACAGTTGCGTCGGAAAACGCTTCGTTTTCAAAATACAGGGTGTTATAGTGTCGACTGGCAGATCAGTTATTTAGCTATATCTCTAAACAGAGTAGGCAGAGGAATCTACATTTTTGTGAGCGAGTGTTACTTAAGACTACCGATGACTGTATAATATTTTAAATCTGATACCACCATTCAGTGGCGTAGAAAAAGGGGTAGCCTAACACTTTTTTCTTAATAAAAAATTTGCTGTCAGATATTTTGAAAATATCGTCTCATTTTCAAATTCCCCAATCAAAATGCTATAATAAAGATGCTCTTATTAAATATCTCCAGAGGCGTTCGTTTTCGAGATATTCTCGGTTTTATGTGGTACCTACTTAGTTTGCGAAAAACATTAAAAAGGGGCAATCATCACAAGGTAGATAAAACCAAAAACAAATGCAACTCACACCTGCTTAACTGTCAAGAAATTACATTTCAATCTCAAAGGTGTACTTCTTAACAAATTCATATTGAAAATTTCCTTTTTTTTATTAATCGTTCAGTAGCAATGTTTTATAAAAAGTAGTAAAATGGTAAATTACACATGTGCGGAAGTTTTTATTTATCTTTTACATTACTAAAATATTCTACCTCTGCTTTGCTATTTTATTGACTAAGTACATTAAAAAATTTGTATTGAACACATGAGTATTACCACATAAAACCGAGAATATCTCGATAACGAACGCCTCTGGAGATATTTAATAAGAGCATCTTTATTATAGCATTTTGATTGGGGAATTTGAAAATGGGACGATATTTTCAAAATATCTGACAGCAAATTTTTTATTAACAAAAAAGTGTTAGTCTACCCCTTTTTATACGCCACTGAATGGTGGTATCAGATTTAAAATATTATACAGTCATCGGTAGTCTTAAGTAACACTCGCTCACAAACTTTAGATTCCTGTGCTTACTCTGTTTAGAGAGATAGTTAAATAACTGATATGCCAGTCGACACTATAACACCCTGTATTTTGAAAACGAAGCGTTTTTCGACGAAACTGTATAGAAGTTTTAGTTTTATTTTAACGTTCTCTATAAGCTCTTAAATTTATGGTAGTCAATTTAGAAACACCTTGTATACAAGAAATGACAGGATGAAATAAAATATCATTAGACACACGTCCGTAAGGTGTTGTTCCAGCCTCTTTTAGATATTCTGGACTGTAACAAGTCACCTTCCGGACTTACTATTTTTCACGTCATTTTTTTTCCAAATACTAAAATGCCAGGGAAGATTTTATTGCAAAATGGATTAGGTATTTCTAATTATTATTATAATTTAATGAAAAACTTTAAAATACACAAAATAAAAATTAGCCACCTAAGACCGACAATAATCAACAATAATAACAACAAAATGTTTTTCGCGTAGGCGCCTGTGATTTGGTATTTGACATCTTTTCTCAATGCCAAACATCTTTTATAAATAACTTCTTTAAATATTTTGAAAAATAGGGGTACTTCACTCTTTTGAACTAATTTCGAAATTTGAAATTTTTGAACATCCCGTATAATAAATTAATATTTTCTTAACGTAAATCTTGTTTTCTGAGGAAGGAAACATTTTTATGAAGAGTAACTTTTTTGCGAAAAATAAAATTTTTTGGCCATTTCATCTTCACCTCTTGTAAACCCCAGCCGGGGACATACTGTACATACTATATTGTACATTTTTGAAATCAGGAAAACGAGGACTTTTATAATATGCAAAAACACATAGGGTGTTCCATTTAAAGAAACATAAAGTTGCTTTGTGCTGCTTTTATGAGGCACCACTATTGTATATGGTTGTAAAAAACTCATAGAATGCCCTAAAACTTTTGTATGAAAATTTTTTTTATCTCAAAAAATAACGAAGTTAAGAAGGGGGTTCCTTTTATAATCAATAACCCTGTACAGTGTACACATCCATTTCGACAGGATATATTTATTATCGAACTAATATTACTTTCTCCTTGCGTACATGACTATATCAATGACATCAATTCATGATAATCCGTTCGGAAAAAACGTGAAGCTTCCTTTTCTTCAATAGGTATCAAGTTAAGGAATTCTTAATGTATTAATCACAATTATAGTTATTATTTATATAAATTCTTCATGCATATACATATATTAACGAGTGACGTTTTCAGTTTATCATAATAATTTTATTACTTAAATTAAAAACCAAAAGCTACGTGATAACATGTGGTGTATCGTTATTTACACAAAATACGTGTACGTAAACGTGATGAAGTACACTCGAATAAACTAATCAATTTTTCCATGAGTCAATTTTAGGTTTTAGTTTTGTCAAAAATATGTTATTAGTAATTTTATAACTCATCAAGCAGGTATGAAGGTTTGCAACAAATATATTATTCGAAACGAATTTTTATATAAAATGTTTATTATGAGTCATTGTCATTAATACTATCCCCATTCTTCTTTGTCTTCACAGCCTGAGAATTTCCTAGCTGCTTAGGTACTTCTTATCTCAAACAACTGCTTTTATATATGCATGGCATTTTCAAAATTTGGAAACAGCTGATTTTCTATATTAGAAAAAAAAGGTTCCCATACAAATTTCACGATTTTTAGAAATCTACCAGATAACTTTTCGGTGCATGAAGAATTTCAAGGTGATTTGAAGGTTAACTTGTATTTTAATACAGGTAAAAATTTTTTCAATAAAACATTTTTGCGAAACTTTTTTATTTACTTGTCAATTTCCACTTTATTTTATTGTTCCATTATACATGGATTTTAAGATTTTTAACTTACATTTAGGTATTAGGGTTGAAGGGTCGGACATGCACTATGGTTGGATTGATGTTTAACAGATGTCTTAAGATATATAGGTGCAATGACAAATGTAAACTATAAAGACATGGAATGACATTGTTGCAATTGAAGCAAAAAAATGTATAAAATGCGGTTGGACACTGCCAGAGGGTGACATTAAATTTTTCTTCTTACTCTGTTAATAGTATCCTTAAAACATATATTACAATATTGCTTTAAAGTTATTCCAAAAAACGTATTAAATATTTAAAACCAGTAGTATCAGTAAAGAAACAGAGAAAGAACAGGACCGAAACTAGATTTAAAAAAATTATTTTTAACGCCATGTATCTTGAAAACGGAAATGATACGCCGATGGTTTATAGGAACAAATTGTAATATTTTTTGAAATTCTATCAGGCCCTGGAATTTATGCTAGTGCTTTTGAGAACACCCTGTATATGCTGCATTACAATCTGGGCAATCTAAGCGCTATACTCCACATTTTTTAGAAATGTCTGTTTTTTGTTTAGCATTATCTGCTTATATTTTTGTTGGAGCTGTACGATGTTTTTATATTAAATTTGGAAAAGATATTGCTGATTGAATTATCAGAACATCAATCCAACTATAGTGCATGTCCGACCCTTCAACCCTAATACCTAAATGTAAGTTAAAAATCTTAAAATCTATGTTGTATATATTCAGCTACCTACTTGAAAATGTCCGAATAGGATGAAACTAGTCGTAGAACAATAAAATAAAGTGGAAATTGACAAGTAAATAAAAAACAGTTTCGCAAAAATTTTTTATTGCAAAAATTTTTATTTGAAAATGGATTTTCACAAAGTAACCCAATCATCAATCAACTATTTGATTTTTTTTTATTTTAATACAGGTATTAGTACTTTCCATTCAATTGTGCGCATCAATCATGCAAACATTAAAGCTCTAAATGGATGGTTACTTATTATGGGTGTTTTCTGACCAGCTGACCATTTTGCTGACCAGGCATATCCCTTCAGGGTGCAGCATCCATATTTTGGATTTTGATAGTTAATATATGCTGCTGCTACAATTTTAAATAAAAATCCGCTGACTGGGTATTTCTAGATTTTCCAAAACGTTCATATTTTATATTTTGAACTCTTATTGCAATATCTACTTGCTACCACCCACGAAATTTAAGTCGCATTATATTTGCACGTTTGTAGTTTGATTATCTTGAAATCACCGCATCTATATTTTGGGCTATTTCATTGAGTAATACTCGATGAATGGCTATTTATAAAAAAAAACACACCACAGAAATTAGACAACCCCCAAATTCAAAGCCAAAGGCTGTCCGGAAGGGGGCTACACATTTGAAAAAACGCAGACAAACATCCACCGACATTGCCATTTGCATTTGCCGTTGCCCGGTCTCGAACCCGGACTCGATAGGCAGTGTAGCCAGGCATGTCTGTCACTCACGCTTTAGCCACTACGCCACCGAGTTAAAGTTATTATTATAGTTTGGTATTTTTACGTAGAGTTTAATAAGTTCATGTTTCTTGTATTTGTATTTTATAGCATTTTTGCTAGTGTTTCAATGGTTCAGGATTAACAAGCATGCCGAATATTTCTGTACCTAAATATCCATTTTAGGGCGTTAATTTTCAATTAATAATTGATTCTTATACAGATGCAGAATATAACAGAAAATAAATAAACATCAATTGAAGCATCATTATCAAATCGAATTATCATAATTAATCGCATTCTACTGCCCACGCAACACTGGCACATTTATAACATATGCTACAAATATTCAAAATAAATATTGAAATATTTATATAATATTTTTTTTCATATCATTTATGTTGTGTGCATATTATATAAATGTGCAAAAATCACTTTTTGCCATATTTAAAACATTCTTTTAATATGAATAATAATGTTTTTGGAATGTTTAATCATGTTCTTTACATATACATTTTATGTTATATACATACATAGGTTGAAATATTCATTTAATATTTTTTTTCATATCATTTATGTTGTATGCATATTATATGAATGTGCAAAAATCACCTTTTAGCGTATTTAAAACATATTCATTTAATATGAATAATAATATTTTTGGAATGAACGGTAAAGAACCAAACAACTTTTATATTGAACATTTTTTTGTAACTTTGCAAATAACAAAAACAAAGTTAAAGCCATTATTTGATACTTTTGTTCCACCCTGTATAAATGACAAAAGTACTTTCCTTTAGAAGTACTTTGAACGCAGTTCTCTCGAAGTCTGTCTCTTCAAAATGTTTTTCAGGTATTATTTCTTCACTTTTTTTACCAATGAATTTAATCCATGATTCCCTTTGCTTTGTAATTAGTAGTTATTACAAGATCACAGTTTATACAACGGCGAACTTACATTGTTTTATTTGCACACAATTATAATTGAAGTAGTTATAAGTACCTTAAATTATAATTTTTTTATTTTATTTTCTTTTCGACAAGCAAGACGATTAGGATGAACTGCCACTGAATTTCAGCAAAATTTTTAAGCAAAATTGGTTATAAAAGATAGTTAATATAAAAAAAATTAATAACAATAAAATTTTATCAACAATGCACCCTATATTAAAATTCATATTATTTTTAAGTTTACGACCACTGGCTGAGAACAAACGATGGAATTCGAACGTGACGTCAATAACTCGTTTTTTTGACAGTACTTTAGAGAATCTTTTATGTTCGCCGTTGTGCAATATGTCATACTGTTTACGTGTAGATTCAATGTGCGATTTCGGTGTTAAATGTTAACATTTTTCACGGAAAAGTGAGTGGAACAGATTTTGTAAAAACCCAGAGAGATAATTTGGCCAATGTTGCTCTCTTTGTTGCTGTACTACTTTTAAGTGGAAGGCGCCTTTTTCTACCAGTTTGACAATCAAAATACATGATCTTTTAAGTGTATGTAACTACCCATTAATTTAAACATCATATAGTTTTCTAAATCTTCCTCTAATTGAAAAAAAAAGTAAAATACATAACCTAAAATTGTATGATTTTAAAAAGGTACAATATCGCACTTACGTTGAAATGATCCTCACATACAACCCCTTTAGTGTTTTCTGATATATCAGATTCACTCCTTCTCGTGGTACGTAACCATAATTTTCGTTTTTTCTTTAATTTAGCGCTTGATCGTATATTGGTAATGAGACAAATCTTTTTTCTGGTGTTTTTTTTTATTTACGACTGGCACTGCGGTATTTAATAATAATAATATCCTTGTTTTTCCATTGTAAAATGCTGCATTAAACGCTATTTTAACAAACATTAAATGAAAATGCGAGTTTCTGACGTCACAACACCACAGCAGCCATTTGCATGACGTCACAGTCATTTTTGGAATAACCAATTTTTGTTAATTTTTTTTGGATAATGGACCATTTTAGCCGTTTTTTATTATTGCGATAGTCATTTAGTAAGTTAATTTACAAAATTACATTTAATTCAAAAATCATGCGCATACCTTATTGTAAATAATCATGGCGGACATATAATTTGCAATTTAATTATCGTTTAATGTTTTTAAACACTCCAACATAATGAAAGTATTACTAACAGTTGGTTTATTTAGTTATAATAATATTTATATACTTACCGATGAAAAGTAACGCCACTTTTCCTGAGACTTTTCCTTGCAATGTGCGATAAACCACACCATATGGAACTAACCATAATAAGGCCTTTTATATGTCTAGATTCTCTAATACCGCACAAAACACGCACACATACTACTAGGAGTTCCGCAAACGTAAATAACTGTCTCTTTAAAAAATCGATAACTCTCAAACAGTGTAAGATACCGACCTGATTTTTTTTTAAACTTTTTCGATCTCCGGACCACATTTTGTTCGCATATAGTGTGTACAAATTTTTAACATTTAATATAGTTTCCCATATGTCGAAATTTTCAATACAAAAATTTCGTTGCTGTAACTTTAGGATTTATTAAAAAAAAAACTGCAAGTGATTTTTAAATTTCATTGCTACAGATAGAGGCGCTCATGATTCAACTATATAAATTTTAAAAATATCGCAAATAGTATTTTTTAGCGGAAGGTGAACTGTTAAAAACACGTATTCATGAAATACCATCTTTTTTTTCTTCTTTTTGAGAAGTTGTGCAAGAGCCAACAAAAGTGTCACATTCCGTTTTTGAGAACTTTGGATCCCTTACTATTTTAGGTAATGATAATAATTTGTGATTTCGCGATAGAATTGTCTTGACATGATTTAATTTAATGATAAAATTTAGAAAAATTATTTGTAAATCGTCGGCCCGTATACGGGACGTTTTAAATGTTTATGGAGTATTAAATATACTTTCCTAATAAATTGAAATACTTTTTGTTGGGTGAAAATAGTTCCCATAATTAGCAATTTAGCAATCTCTTTTTAAAAATCAACAATATTGAAACGTTATTTGGAGACTATTTGAGACGGTTTTTAAATGTTACCTAAATACTGAATCCAGGCTAAAAACGTGAATATAAAAATTAAGAATGAGAATAAACTTACTAAAACAAAAAAATTTGAGGTTATGACATTATGAGAGTCATAGAGTGTACATGTCTTATTCGTTCATATTTCTGTTATTTTAACATTATGACAAAAAGAAGCAAAAACAAATAGTAGCTCTTATATTAAAACAGTGACATATGGAACTATACCATATATCGCTGATTAAAATTCATTGCCTTACATTCTACATTCTTCTTCATATCATATTTTCATCAAAATAATTTTTTGCAAACACTTTATAACTGTTTCGGCTATTTTTTCAAAGATAGTATCAAGTATTATCTTGGTAGTATCAAGTATTATCTTTGAGTGATAGTATCAAGATCAAGTATTATCTTTGATAATATCTATGTAATAGAAGTAACAGAACGGTTAACAAACAGGCCACGAAATAGCTATTTACTTTTAACTTTTAATACCCATTACGACAAATTACAAATTAATACTTTCTGCTGTATGTTGTATAAACCACCACAATTTATTTAAATATATTTTACATATATTATTTATATTTTAAAACTGTAATAATACACATCGAATCCAGATGAGGCAACAAACTGGATGCAATTTTTAAAACATTGTGGACTGCAGAGTATGCAAAAAGCTAGATATTACAACGTTCAGGAGCAATCGTAGTTAAAACAAACCACACGTGGGATTTCCAGTCATTGGCCTTTCAACACATTTTTCAACAGAGTGAATCAAAAAACAATCTCCCAACAAGTGCTTAATATTAAATGAGCGTTAAAAAGTATTTATATTTTATATGTTCAAAATAATGTAAAATTTAAAAATCAGAAAATTGTCTACTACTTAAGTGTTTTAAGGTAACGTTTTTACAACTTTAAAATAATTAGTATATATGTTTTAACACCCATAATAAATAATTAAAATAATTAAAGAGAACTTAGATATTCAGGAATAGTTTTACTGAATTAACTCAAATTAAGGAAATCTCAATTCGTTGAGTATATTTGGGGAGGAGTGGGTATAACATATATTAAACCTCTGGAAAACATTAAAAAAAAAAATAATAAAAATAATTTTTAACAGAAATATGTTGTACCCAACAGAAGCTCTATACAGTGAGAGTAAATTATTCGATGTGAGGCAAATATATTGTTATTGTATATTAACTCATCAGTTTACTATTCGGAATGAAAGTAACTATGTATCACACATACACAATATACGAAATAAACAAAAAGGCAATTTAGAAACAAAAAAAATTATAAAAACTATAGGAATAAAGTTTTTTGGCTACCTTGCACCAAAATTATATAACTTGTTGCCAGAATCTATAAAAAAATCATATAATATTAGAAAATATAAAAACGAAATAAAGAGTTGGATATTATCTGAAGGCAGGGGTCTATATTCAAAATTATTTGTATAAACGATATTTACAATTAATTCTGTATAAAATAAAATTAGTAGAAAGTAGAATATAAGGAATTTAGGGGAAAATCTAGGCGAAATGGATTGATAACGCTATTTAATTTAATATAACTTAATTTAAATTATCTTTGACATCTATCATTTATTTTCTTTAGTAATTGGTTTATATAAATTTTGATTATACAAAACGCATTTATCACATTCAAGGGTATTCATATACTCTTAAGTGATTTCTGTATTATTTATACTCAAAGACTTTATTGTAATTAATTATTAATCTATTTATTTTTTGTTGTAAGAATCAATATTTAACCATTGTACGTATTAATGTTGAATCTTTGTTGTTATAAATAAATTATTATTATTATTATTATTATTATTATTAAAGAAAAGGGTGTCATAACGGAGACGGAGAAAAATTATAAGCATAAGTATAAGTATAAATTTATTTACAGTTCTGCTGTTTACAGTGGTGTAATCCTTTGCAAATTTCAAAACATTTACTACCTATATAAAAGAAAAATAACTTTTAGGAATACCATAAATAACAAAAAATCCACTTGAACCCACTTTGGTAATGTCCAAGTATAAGTAGTATAAGTATAAATTTATTTACAGTTCTGCTGTTTACAGTGGTGTAATCCTTTACAAATTTCAAATAATTTACTACTATACAGGGTGTTCCACTTAAGTCGGATTCTTCCATAGCTCTCTTATTATAAATTTAAGAGAAAAATGTTTCAAATAAAAGTTACGCTGAATTATGCGGTGTATATATAGAAAATATTTTTGAATACACAGGATGTTCCATTTCACCTGGACGCTATACAACTTCGTTATTTTAAATGGAACACCCTGTATATCTGTGTATTTTTGGATTCCTCACTTAATTTTAAGTTGATTTTATGTATCATACATTGTGCCCAAAACATACCGTTTCCGAGATATTCAAGTTTTTTTGAGAAATTTCACGATTACAGCGCTCTGAATATTGCTAGATAGCTTCTAAGCCATACGAGCTAGAAACTTGCGGTTTGCATAGTTCGATTTACCACGAATTACGCTATCATTTCCACTATTAGAAAAATATGGTAAGTAGTATAAAGTGGTAAATATCGGTACCTGCATTTGACAATCTTTCAACAGGAATAACTTCTTTTTTTCAAATGGAATGACCCATATTTTTTTCCGCCGTTGGATTCAAAATTAAATTCTCTTTCGATTGATATAAGGTTGTCCATATTTATCTTTAACAGTTTTCGAGAAAAATGCAATTCTTTCTAAAGTTTGAAAAACGAGCTGCCTACAGCGTAAAGTAGGCTTTGCCAATATCGCTTAAAGCATCGTTTCAATGTTATGTACGTTCATCTCGACAAACAAATTGTATTGTGAATTGTTTTCGTTTTTCCCGGTAAAAATCCGGTCACCAACAATGACATCGCGTGAATTTAAAATTTATAAAACATGCCAGTAACAATATTACTGGCATGTTTAAAAAGTGATCTAACAAACAAAACGAAACCACTACCAACAACGAAAACAAAACGCAACATGATAGAAAATTCTAAACGCAATAAAAAAGGGTACGTGAACTTAAACTGCAATTTTACATTAAGTGTTCGAAATGTCCTCAGTCTTTTAATGAGGTGGAGCACAATCCTGTTGTAACCACATCCTTCGAAGGGTTGCTAAAGGAATGTCGCCCAACAAATCATCCAAAGTGTTTCGCAGAAAGTCCAAATAAATTCTTCCTGTCAAGTGTCGATTAAAAAAGAATGGTCCAATGATGTGGCCTCCTAAAATTCCCGTCCACACGTTCAAGGACCACCTGTATTGGCTACCGGTTGTCTGGAATTGGTGCGGACTTACCGTGTCATAATAATGACAATTATGGCGGTTAACAAAGCCATTTTTGTGGAAAGTTGACTCATCCGAAAACATGACCTGTTTAAAAAAAATTTCTTCCTCTCTCAAGTGCCCACTGACAAAATGCCTGCCTCCGTTGAAAGTCTCCTTCGATTTTATACAAACGATTTTTGGGTTAAAGTTTTTTTAATAGATACCGTATATTGTGTAGCAAGTTTCCTCTGACATTTAAACGTTTTCCTATTTTTAAAAATGTGGCATATTTATACATTATCCTACCTACTGAACAGCAATACATTTCCTCAATATTTAATATGTTACTTCGCTCAAAGAGCGGTTTGGAAGGAGTATAACGGTTTACTTTGTTTATTAAACGAACTAATAATTTTTGAGAGATAACAAGGCATTTTTTGTTACTCTTTATATACACACCACCCCACACCGAAATTCCATAATTTAGTGCTGAATGAACAAGTGCATAATAAATGACTCTTAGTGTAGACGATGGAACCAGTTTCTTCAGAAAGTAAAATTTTGGCACTGTTTTTCTTATTTTTGTATTAATAGTTTGAATGTGAGATTTCCAGGTCATATTTCGGTCAAAAAATAATCCCAAATACTTACTGGTATCTTTTTGTTTAATGACGTCGCAATCACATTCTTGTATATTTTCCTGGCAAGCCATTGAGTGGTACTGGAGAGGGTTTCCAAAGATAAAGATGTTGCGGATGGCATAATTTACATACTGAGTTTTTTGTGCATTTAAACTCATTATATTTTCATTAAACCAATTCCTAATTATTTTTAAATCGTGATTAATATACTCCCACACAATCTTTTTACATTTATCATGATAAAGCAGAGCAGTGTCAGCAGCGAATGCAAAGATCATTAATGTATACAGGGTGAATCTTAGAGTAGGGGCCTTATTTTTGGGGTTAATAGTATTAGTCGTGATGAACATGAATCCGAATTTTTTTTTTGTAGGTTGTAAAATGGCCGAGTTATGAATTTTTTTAAAAAATTCGCCATTCAAGTTTCCTGTAATTCCGGCGCCGCTGGGCAAGCACTTACTGCATTACGTGTGACCGGTCGACAGTGTTGCCAAGTGTAGATGATATAAAACTCTCGCTAGCGCATTCCACTGGCGGGGTACCCAAATTCAAATAAAAAGGGTTTAAACAATATTCATTTTTCATAGCGCGTTAAAAAAAAAATGTAGTTTTGTGTTCCCATAGTTGAACGGTGTCGCCTCCTATAAATATGGCCCCCACTCTAAGATTCACCCTGTATAAGAAACAACAGTGGACCGAGTACAGATCCCCGTGGCACTCCAAATTTTACAGTAGCTACCTCGCTGTGCATATTATCCACCCGCACTTGTTGTAGTCTGTTGGTTAGATAACTTTTAATCCATTCGCAGCAGTTACCCCGAACACCAGTATCAGTTAATTTTTCAAGTAATTTATTATGTGATATCGTGTCAAAAGCTTTTGAAATATCTATAAACACACCGGTAACATAGCTATTATCATCTAACGCTTTGTTAATATTTAATGAAAAATTAACTAATTCTGGCTCGGTAATCCTCCCTGTGATAAAACCATATTGATTCTTAAAAAAAACTTGATTTTGGTCAAATAATTTCGGTAGTTATTCATTTGTGTTTTCTTGTTCCTCCTTTGTGTATTGGTATAATAATAGCTTTTTTCAATAACTGAGGGAAAATACCCTGTCTTATAGAAAAATTAAAAAGTTTTGTCAATATTGGAGTAATTTCTTCGCTGATTCCTTTTAACAGTGATGGAGATTATCGTGAGCTTTATTATCTTTCAGTGAATTAATAATATTTTTTATTTTCACATCTTCTATAAGGAACATTCCGAACGAATTATTATTAATTCCTCCTTTCCTAGTATTCTTATTTCTATTGTAATTTTTTTTAATTCCGTAAAAGTGAGTTTGTACATTATTTATAAAGAAGTCATTGAACTTACCTGTTATTTCTTTTTTGTTTGCTATATGTTTCTCTCCGTTTTCATCTAAAGAAATTATTTTTTCAATGTTGTTTGTTTTCTGGTCAGCATTAGTTAAACCCTTCACTATCTTCCATCGTTTTTTTATGTCATTTTTATATTTTTACAAGTTTTTTTTTAATTTATTTATTTTAATTTAACTTGCAATGTTTGTATGTTATTAGTTTGTATGTTAGTTTGTTTGTTTGTTTAGGTCAAATCTTGCAAATGAATTTTAAAATAGTTATCCCCAACCGATTGAGCTGAAATTTTGCATACACGTCATTCTAAATCCAATATGGCGGATGCCACTAGATGGCGGCCTAGTTTTTTTTTATACACCCTCATAATATGGGCATCAATTAAAAGGGTTTGCTGAGAAGAATACGAAAAAAAAATGACGTCACACTAAATTCAATATGGCGGACTAGTTATTTTTTATGCACCCCCATAATATGGGTATCAATTAAAATGGTTTGCTGACAAGAATACGAAAAATAAAATGACGTCACACTAAATTCAATATGGCGGACGATTTAATTTAAAGTTTATTTTCTTCTTTTTAGAGCATTTAAATAAAAGCTTGTTTTTAAAAATGTTTTTTTACTATTAATTTATTTGATTTCGTGTTCATAATATGAATATTTCGTAATTCTTATTAAAATTTTAACATAATTCCGGTATTGTTTATACGAGTGTTTATACCTGTTCTCTATCTAGTTCAGTATCATTTGGCTGTCTTTTAAGTTTTATAAACATTTTATCTGTCTCCCTTATACTTTTTAATATACCGGAAGTCATCCAGGGTTTTAGTTTTGAATCTTTATTTTTAATTTTTTTTGTTTCTGTGCTTGATATAATGAATTCTGTTAATTGTTGATTAAATTTATTGCAACTTAAGTCAATTTCATCAGGTATAATGCACGTATCCCAATCAAAGTTTTTTTATCAATGTTTTTACTTTTTTAAAGTTAATTTTTGTTTGAACCTTGTCAACCTTATATTGACTATTATTTAAAGCCCCCATTGGAATTATTGTTAATATTAGATAATGGTCTGTTAAACTGTTGGGAATGACAGCACTGTCTACTGTCTACTCTATTTAAATCACTCTTTTTTATAAATACATGATCTAAGTATACATGTACCATCATTCCCATTAGCTCTTGTAACTTTATCAACACATGATGCATAACCCTTAGACAACATTATATTTAAATAATCATCCGACTCCGAGCTATTAAGTAAATCAATATTAATATCCCCTGAATAATACACATATCCTTCCAATTCATCTAAAATGTGTTCCAATTCTGTTAGGTAGTTAATAATAATTTGATGCGATACTCCAATAATTGTAATTTTTTCCCCATTGATGTTACATTGCACCACTAAAAGCTCAGATGTATTCATTTCATATTTTTCAGCAAGAAGGATAGTTGTCATCAAGCACATAGATCGCAACCCCTGGCTCTATTAGATTGCCTATGACAAAAGTTACCTGTATACTGTATACCCCTGAATATCATATAGCTCAGTTTCGTTTTCTTTTATCCATATCCCGCTTAATATTATTACTACTGGATTTTTTTGCATGTCCTCCAAGTACACTAGAAAATCATCAAAATTGGCCCTAAAACTACGTATGTTAAGTGACAAGAAAGTAATACCATTGCTATTATGCTCTGAAAAAACACAATGTTGATGAAAAGGAAAATCTATTGATGTACGGGATATCCAACGAAAATAACCACCCCTAATAACTTCTTTATTTTTGATGCTATAAGACAATTTTTTCTATAAAAGTTATAGGGTTTATTGAAAGCATTTAGAATATGTATTCAGAAAAATAAATGAAAGTCGTTTAGAGGAGATATGGTTTTAACTTGCATTTTTTCAAATGGAGAACCCCATTTTTTTTTGCATTTTTTAAATCAAGGTACTGCTTTTATCATTTCGAATATATCATATTTATTATCTTTTAGGGTTTTCTAAATATTGCAATTTTTGTAGCCCGAAAACAACAAGGAAATAAAATAACAGAACAAATTTTTATTTTTAGAAATGCATTAGTCTTGTCTAATTTAGATATTAATTACAACTATAAATAAAAGTAATTAAAACTGTCCTACATAAACTATTCAAAATGACGCCCTTCATGTTCGATACAAAGCCGATACCTTATTCGAAATAAGAAAAGTACCTTGATTTAAAATATGCAAAAAAAATGAGGTGCTCCATTTGAAAACATGCAAGTTAAAACCATATCTCCTCTAAACGACTTTCATTTATTTTTCTGAATACATATTCTAAATGCTTTCAATAAACCCTACAACTTTTATAAAAAAAAAATTTTATAGCATCAAAGATAAAGAAGTTATTAGGGGTGGTCATTTTCGTTGGATATCCCTGTACAACTTATATCATAAACAGGTAGTTGTAAAAAACATTTATTATATTAGCCATTGTAACTAAAGGTAAATTAACACCTTAACTAATGGTGCAGTACATAGACATACTTATAATAAAAAATAAAAAACAAAAAACAAACAAACGTAGTAACAAATATGAATAACACAACTAGTATGAAACAATGAAACAACATTACCCAGTTTATTTTACTGAGGTCACCCTATTGCTTCTTAGTGCATGAGCATCTTTTTCCTTTTGTTTTTGCGTCTCAACCGCTTGGGGTTGAAGAGAAAACCAGATGTATAGCAGCGAAGTATAAAATTATCCCGGCGAAAGACAAAATTATCCCTCTAGTGGTCAGTTGTTGCTACTAACTGTCGAGACATATTTACAATGTTACTGTGACAGATAGCGACTATGGCACCTATGGCACACTGACGAGAACACGAAAAGTTCGAAACCGGTCTGTGTCTGGTGTAGAAAAGACGAATAATAAACTTGGCTACCCATTTGGATTTGTAGGTATAATGCAGCGCAATCCGGGACTTTAGTCCGTTGAATAGCCTATTTATTATTAATAGTTTAGTCCACCAGGGCTAGAGGTTGAGTGCTCTTTGGTACTTTAGTAAAGTCGCTATCTGTCACAGTAACATTGTATGTCTCGACAGTTAGTAGCAACAACTGACCACTAGAGGGATAATTTTGTCTTTCGTCGGAATAATTTTATACCTCGCTGTGATTAATTTGCTTGTCTGTCATAGACACTAGTTTGGTTTGCCTTTATTATTCGTCTTTTCAATTGCCTATGGCACACTGACGAGAACACAAAAAGTTCGAAACCGGTCTGTGTCTGGTGTAGAAAAGACGAATAATAAACTTGGCTACCCATTTGGATTTGTAGGTATAATGCAGCGCAAGCCGGGACTTTAGTCCGTTGAATAGCTGTTTTCTATAATCCTATTTATTATTAAAACCAGATGTGTTTGTTTAGTGACGGTACACGGGCGTAAATTCCAATGGGGTCATTTAATCAAATTTCATATTGCACTTTTTATTACATTTGTGCGAAGTAATCATCAAATAGTTATTACACTGAAAATTTGAGGTGGATCCTATAAGTAGTTCCGGAAATATACCGGTTTAAAATCCAGTTCTTTATAAACTGACGCTCGAATTGCTGACGTCATTCTCTTCTAAGCTCCAGCACTACCTCGTTTAATAGTCCGTTGGCAGCTACATAAAATTCCTTCATATATCAAATATTGGAGTATAATTTTATGCGACCTTTATAATCTTATTCGTTAGGTCATTTTGGGTGCTATTTTCGTTCTATACTAAAGGGTGTTTCAAAATGAGCGCAAGATTTAATTTTTTAATAAAACACATCGTTTACTCGAAAATTGTAAATATTTTTATTATAATATGAAGTATACACAAGGCGATTATGTGTGAAATAGACCATCCAATCCAACAAATGGCCGCCACGACGCTGCTAGCAGTGCTAGCACACTCTTGCTCATTTAGAGATATTTCTGATTACATTTTCGCATATTTGCTCATCAGTTGTGCTAATGACTCGTCGAATTTCTTCCCTCGGCTCAGGAATTGTGGTTGGTTGGTTGGCATAGACGGAAGACTTCACAAACCTCACAAGGAGAACTCGCAAGGCGCTAAATCACACGATCTCGGTGGCCAGTTCTGGTCGGGCATCTAGTCTAATAGTAGAGTCCACGGCCGCACCAAAACCCTCTAGAAATGATTTCTGTTTGCACTTCGAAGTTAAAAGCTAAAACCTACTTCAAATGATTAGTTACCTTCTGGAACATCAAAATCCGATGGTCGTCCAAATGTCGTCCTGTACGGGGTGGCTGTAGGGGATGAAATGTGAAAAACACCCTAAATGTTTTTTTTTTACTATTTTATTCTACAGAACATGAGTAACACTTTTATTAAAGCAAAATATGCTTTAGACTAAGGCAAATATTAGAAAAATAATATTAAACAATTCGGAGAGTACGGAGTTAAATGGGCGATGTCTATGTTTATCGTGAAAAGTGTCCTATTGCACAGGCAATGTTTTCGCTTCACCGCTCTAGCTACTTTATTCTCATTATGATAAAAAACACCCTTTAATAACGTTGTAGATTGGAATTTCAGGATGCTAAGGCACTTTTTACTTTTTCAATATGACCACTCCCCAATTTTTTAATGGGTTTTTAGGAGCTCCCGCACAAGATCTTTTAAGGTCGACTTTCGTTTGTTTTCGTACCGCGCGAGGTCTTTTAAGGCCCATTATCGCCTGTTTTCGCAATAAACAAAGATTTGACCAATCGTATGAAAAATATGAATAAACTGTATAATCATATTATAGGTATTACTTAATTATATTATGTACATACATATTTCAGTTGAACAAATTATTATTTTTTATATGATAGTTTGAACATGTGGCATTAAATTATTCGCATTCTGATTCCAACGATTCTTCAACCATTTCAAAAATAAGACGAGTTTCCTTGGTTTTGGGATTATTATAAAGGGCTTTTTGTCCCACACACTTGCAGGAACCGATGCATGATAATGTTCACACTGCAGAGTGCAGGCCACTACAACCTTTAAAATATTACCAAAAAAGTTTAGGAGTTTAGAAATAAGTATAAATAATAAACAAACATTTTTCCAGCTACATGTGGATAAAAATGGTGTTTCATTGGGCATTGATGGTTTAGTACAGGGGTAATCTTATGGTTAATAATTTTCCACCCATTTTCCACTGGATCTGCTAGAAGTGGTTTTGGATTCAGACTAGCTAGGTATTAATCCAGACAGGTATATTTGGTAGTTGACTCGTAATAGGTGTTAGTAAAAGACTGTCTTTCGTTGGTAAATGTTTGTTTATTGGTTTTGAAGAAGCCATATAATGCTTTTGTCCTATTACGAGTCAACTACCAAACATACACCTATCTGGATTAATATTCTGAATCCAGAACTATTTCTAGCAGATCCGCTGGAAAATGGGTGGAAAATTATTGACAAAAAGATTACCCCTGTTCTCAGTACTAAACCATCAATGCCCAATGAAATGACACCATATTTATCTACATGTAACTGGAATAGTACATTGTGTACCTAGAAGGAAAAGCCTAACATTCTCGGACGACCCTGAAGATTGCCCAAGTCCGGTGGGAATGTGCCAAAAAGTACCCAAACTTCCAACTAATTCTATAGCTGCTTGTAAATTTTTTTTACGCCTTTTTAAACTTTAGGGTATCAACTTGAAATATTAATAAAAAGGAATATGTAGATGTGCTTTTACCCCTAATTTAATACTGACTCAAGTATTAAGAGTCAGTTTTTAAAAAAAATGCATGTATATGTGTTTGAGGTCGCTGATTACGAATCTCAAGTCAAAATTTTAGAATTCGCGATTGTAGATACCCCTAATATGGCCGATATAATAGGGGTATGTACAATGGAAACATATTTTGTTTGTTTTGAGCAAGTAGAACTTTTTCTTTGCAAATTCGAATATCTTAGGACATAAAACTTATACCTTAATAAGAAAAATTATTGGGTAAAAACCACCCCTAAAATCAAAATATCAATAATTAACCAAGTACTGAAAATAAATTATTTAAACTTTATGTTTTTGGAGTAGCTGATCACGAATGTGAAGTCAGAAATTAAAAATTTTGTGTTGCACTCTCATAATGACCGATATAAAACTCATCCCCTAATAAGCAAAATAATTTATCTTACTCCTAAGAGGATGAAAACCACCCCTAAAGTTAATAAATCAATAATTACCGAAGTTCAGAGACCAATAAATTACCGCCAAACGAGCAATATCGAAATATGCTAAAATGAGGCGCGCTTCTTATTTCGGTCATCATATCTCCTATGCAAATTGCAATTAACGCTAAAATCCAAAAAAATCATTTTGAAGGTCTTTTAATCCTCTTTAAGATCAGGTAGGTTAAAACATTACAAAGATTGTCAATTAAGAAAAATAAAATAAAAACAGCATTTTCCTTAGTTTATTGCCATAATTTTTTGTCTTTGGTAACATTCTTTGTTAATATTCATCCCTGCTAAGTTATTTAACTTTAAACCCATAAAATTCATTATTTCAAAAATTTTCAAAATACATTAAGTGTAAAATCTTTTAGATAATGCATCCGTCACGGTCAAAAAAATTTGAGCGTATACATAATAGTAATTTTTTCCTTTTCTTTGTTTGGGATTTATTACCACATTCCTTGAGATTCCTATCCAAAAAATTCGATTTATCTAAAAAATATTCAAATTAACCAGTTTAAAACTTTAAAAATTATTATTAATTTGAATATTTTTTAAATAAATCGAATTTTTTGGATAGGAATCTCAAGGAATGTGGTAATAAATCTATAAATCCCAAACAAAGAAAAGGAAAAAAAATAATTTATGAAATGCCACAAATAACATTTAAACCATATAGTAATGACTAACAAAAAACATAATTCGGAATTTTATATTTTCAATTTGGAATTTACTGAACCAAAAAAACGGGCACTTTTTTTGTCATGAGTTATGACTATTTGAAGCGCGTGCCCTTTTCAGGTCTATATTCAAATGCACCAACTGTATCTCGACTACGATGAGCCTAAACTCTAAACAAATTTTTATTTCATGGATTATTTTTGTTATTTCGTTAGCTAAGTTTTTCGAAAATGTAATCCTCTTTGAGTAATTTGCTTATTTAAAACCTTTGGAAAATCAGTGTCTTCTGCTTAAAAATCAACGTTTTCAACCCCTTTAACTCGGCGGGTATTAAAGCAAAAAGTACGTTATAGAGGGTTTTTTGGAGTAGAATTCGATGATCCACACGTTCCAACAGTCACTTTTTTTTTCGAAACTCCTAAGTTGGGGTGAAACTCACCCCCAACAAAAAGCACCCTTATTCCTTTTAAATATTTGATATTTGACCCATTTTGAATCAAACTATCCGAAAATATTTTAATTTAAAACAGCTATAGAATTAGTTAGAAGTGAGATCACCAAGTAACTGTACTATGTATTATACTATTTAAAGAATAAATTCATATAAAAAATAATAATTCGTTTAAATAAAATACCTAATACAGTTTAGTTCGTATTTTTCATACAGTTGGTTAAATATGAACGTGTTTATTGCGAAAACAGGCGATAATGCAATGGACTTTAAAAGACCTCGCGCGATACGATAACAGACGAAAGTCGACCTTAAAAGATCCTGTGCGGGCGCTCTTAAAAACCCATTTAAAAATTGGGAAGTGTCTTAGCATCCTGAAACTCCAATCTACAACGTTATTAATAGGTGTTTTTTGATCATATTGAGAATAAAGTAGCTAGAGCGGTGTTAAGCGAAAACATTGCCTGTGCAATAAGACACTTTTCACTAGCGTACGATAAACCTCCCATTTAACTCCGTGCTTTCCGAATTGTTTAATATTTTTTTTCTAATATTTGCCTTACCCTAAAGCGTATTTTGCTTTATCAAAATTAATCCTCGTGTTTTGTAGATTAAAATGATAAAAAAATTTTTAGGGTGTTTTTCACATTTCATCCCCTACAGCCACCCCGTACAGGACGGCATTTTGACGACCATCGGATTTTGATGTTCCAGAAGAAGGTAACGAATCATTTGAAGTAGGTTTTAGTTTTTTTAACCTCGAAGTGCAAACAGAAATCACAATTTGATATCATGTGAACTCCACTATAAATGCATGCCAACCAGTGCAGGTCATAAAAACTCCATTCATCATAGTGCCATAACGTTCACCATTCACTATCACTGCATTGCCGGTGCGCTGTGTAATCTCACGCACTGCCGACCATAATGGGCTCTCACACCGTAATTGAACTAAAGGTTTTTAATAGGTTTACCTCAAAGCTAAATACATATGAAATATAATAATGCAATAAATTCCAATAATATATCATTCTTGTAGTTGCTTTAAATAATAATAAGTTTTATCAATTTCAAAAGTCCCGGCAGTTAATCCGTAAATGACGTGAAAAACGGACGGTCTTGCTATTGGTTCAACTTCAGAGAAATTCGTTTGTCTTAGCTTGATTCGTTGTGCTGTATATGTCACGCATTTTGACATTTGGTATAACCACAATCTCTCTTTTGCGGTTTGTTTATTGTCGATATATCCTTTCCTTTAGTGTAAAAACAATAGTACAATAGTAATTTTAGTTGTAAAGTGGAAATAGTTTAAAGCTGTTTAGTAGGACCGCATAGGGCCAGAAATAGGGGGTTCGTGGGAATTAAATGATTAAAGAAAGGCATCCATTTTATATGTTAGTATATGCATATGTCAATAGAAAAACTTTTCTTGCCACCCCCAATTACGCGTCCCTCACCCTTGACGCCCCTTAAGGGGTAAAATCTTTAATAGGCTATATCTCTTGAACCCTTATAGATAGCAAGTTAGTTTTTTCAATGGACTGTCAATTTTTTACTAAGGAACAGAAAAGGTTATTAGCACTTTTGTCCAATTTTTATTCCTAACAAAGTTATTCAAAAAAATAACTTTATTTGTCGATACCATTGTATTTTATAATCGATTTTGTCTAATAAAACTCACTCGATCACAAAAATTGTTTAAATAAACTTTGGTCACTAAAGTTTTACCTATCTAACGGTATAATCAATTTGACCATTACGACACTTGTGTACCTTAAAATCTCACTAAATTGGTTGAAAGCAGACCACTCGAAATGCATAAGGATGGCAGTGGTCGCTTTTGAGGGAGGGCGCGGGCGTCACAGGTAGCCGATTAATAGGAAACTTTGGCGCGTGCCCATTGTCTTATTGTCATAATTTCTACACATCTACTATGTATATAAAGTTAGCAGGTCAACTGTTGCAAATCGGACTGAGTATAGCATAAACATTTGCCGTTTTTTAGCAGTTAATTAGCCGTGAAAGGGAACATTTTGTCGCTATTATTTTTTAAAAAGTATGAGATGACCTGCTAACTTCATATGAAGTTAGCAGGTCATCTATATAAAAAATTATTAAAAAAAAATTTAGGTAGCTTAAAATTTGCCGTTCATTTGCCGTAGAACAATGGTTATAGGCAAAATAGCGTAGGACTCGATTTATAATCGGGAAACTTATTTTCTCGATTGTAAATTCCCGAGAAGCAAAAAATAAGGTTTGAGATAAACTTATACATTGAAAAAAATAAGCCAACTCATCTCGTCGATGAATCTTCAGAATTAGAGTTGGTCCGTCTGAAATTTTGTTTAAATAATAATTGATTTTCAGTTCCACCGACTCTCAAATAATTTTCTCAACTCTGTCAATGCGAGATGTTCAAGACTATTCAACCATGCGCATCAGTTGATCCAACTAAAATATGTATCCAGCAATGCATATGTGCGGCAAGTAACTTGAGAAAAAATATTAATAGCGATAAACAATTTCCGAAAAAATTTTACTTAAGTCGAGCGGCAAATTCCTATAGGTAGAAAACGAGTCGAAAAAATAATATTCAAAACTAGAAACTCGGTTGCCTTGTTGAGGTCCGTGGATTCCAAATTTACTGTTTATTAATGGCGATAAAAAATTTCCGAAATAATGTTATTCTTCACGAATAAATAGAACATGTCGAGCGGCAAATTCCTAGGTAGAAAACGAGTCCAAAAAATAATATTCAAAGCGAGAAACTCGGTTGCCTTGCTGAGGCCCGTGGATTCCAAATTTATTGTTTATTAATGGCGACAAACAATTTCCGAAATAATGTTATTCTTCACGAATAAATCGAACATGTCGAGCGGCAAATTCCTAGGTAGAAAACGAGTCCAAAAAATAATATTCAAAGCGGGGAATACTCGGTTGCCTTGCTAAAGCCCCTGGATTTTTCTACCTAGGAATTTGCCGCTCGACTTGTTCAATTTATTCGTGAAGAATAACATTTTTTCAGAAATTGTTTATTGCATTAATAAACAAAAATTTGGATTCCACGGACTGAGCAAGGCAACCGAGTTTCTCGCTTTGAATATTATGTTTCCGACTCGTCTTCTACCTAGGAATTGCCGCTCGACTTGTTCGATTTATTCGTGAAAAATAACATTTTTTCGGAAATTGTTTATCGCCATTAATAAACAAAAAATTTGGAATCCACGGACCTCAGCAAGGCAACCGAGTTTCTCGCTTTGAATATTATTTTTTCGACTCGTTTAACGATTTAACGTTTCGTGAGACACCGTCGCCGTATCCGAAAAGCTTTGTTTATTGTGTAACAATAGTGACCAATAATTCAGTTTTTTTTATTTCCGGGACATTACATGATGGAACTTTCATTGCATTTTAATTATTCCAAGTGCGTGATTTGTCAAAATACAAAAAGGAATTTTATTTATGTATAAAATGTAAAGTTCCGTTCAATGTAAAATAAATTTATTTCGACAACAAACCGATGCAATTTTGTAAATATACATACTCAACCTATACACCAGCTAACATTTTCGATGATTTCTCGACCTAGGATTGTTTTAAAATGGGAAGTATATATACCATTCGAAAGCTAAAAGTGTGGACTATAACTATCATTTAGAACTTTTTTTTCTAAAAGCTGCAGTTTACGCATTATGTCTGTAAAAATTTAGAACAATATAAAAAAAACGTGTGTTATTTCGTCTAATTCTTGAAATTATCAAAATTTCGAAAAAATGATAATAAACTATTTTATTCTACTCTAAGAGACAAACATTTTGGCGTAAGAACGAAATTTATATCTTCATTCGTTTACAAGATATAGCCATTTGAAATATTCCACCCTTAAGGGGATGGTAGGGGTGAACAACGCATATCTCAGGGTGGCAAGAAACATTTTTATATTTAGTATGAAATAATTAAACATAAAAAATATCTTGCCAGCTTTAATCATTTAATTCCCACGAAAATCCCTATGCGGTCCTACTAGTTGGTGGTTTTATTGATTTGCATTATTTCAATAGTGAAAATGGATAAAATTTTTATAAAAGCCGGTGCTGATAACCTACAGTAATGAGTTTATATGGACAATGCAGACATTGCAGACTTTTTAAGTGTAGAATATCTTAATATTAAAACAAAAAGTTAGGCTGCAATAATAACAATTTCCAAAACATGTTTTATTGATAAAGGTATAATGAATTTGACTATTAAATTCGCCATTACCTACCTAAATATTTCATGAATAGAAATAAACGTAAACAAACAAAGAAATAATTTTTAATGTTTCAGATCAATAAAAGACCGGAGACAACGCTATTGGTTATGTGGTTATGCAGTGAGAAGGCAGCCAGTGTTTTGTAAAAGCGTAAATTATACCAGCTATTGCCGAAACCAAGACGATTTTATGCATTTTTTATTTTTTGACATGTTTACAAGAGCTTGTTAAACTATTAAATAAAGTCATTTATAAACAATGCATATCAAGCAATGAAAGAGAATTGTAAAAAAAAATATTAAATACAATTTATAATCCTTAACAAAAACAACGCATCTTATTTAAACTACAATAAACGAATAAGCATTTTTTTTACTAGTTCTATGACTACTTGTTTTGTTTCGAATGTTTCGATCGCTGTCAAATGTCAAGTTATTGTCACAAATGATTCTACAATGTTGCTATCTACATCCGAACACCAATATTAAAAAAGTTACAGCAAATCAAAAAAAAAAAAAATACAACACAAGAATTTGTGATAAAAATAAAATATCTCAAGAACCACTGCAAATTTGACTTTTCCGATTAAAAACAATTTTGCATAAAATTTAGTTCTTAATCGAATAGCATAAGTTTCAAAGTTTTCTCGATCGAAAAACATTTTTAAACTATAGCGCCATCTCTGGTGATAATGCTATAATAATAAATTGTACTTCCTGAAGAAGACATTAACAATAGAAATCTTTTGCTGTTTATACAAGGTCCGGCAACAGGATTGAATGGTTTTGAAAAGGTTGCTGTGGAAATACTGTTTATTTGACAAACGTCAAATAGTGATAAAATTGTATATTATTATCGAAGGTTTTGTGTTACAATGGCAAATTGGCCGATTAATCAACGGGTTTCTGCTATAAAATCATTTATCCTGGCCGTACTCTTTTGAAGAAATCTGCCACATCGTTACAGTCAATTCATTTCGGTACGTTGAGATGTTGGAAACATTTGTGGCTGTGGAACTTCAAAGAATGGACCAACAGGACGGCGCCACGCGCATACAGCTAAAGGGTCCAATGCTGTGTTACAGCGTATGTTCCCGAAACGCCTAATTTCAAGGTTTGGCGACTTTGCATGGTCCGCAAGATCACTGAACCTTACGGTCCCGGATTTTTTTCTGTAGGGTTTGTTAAAGTCCAAAGTGTACTCTACCCGTCTCCAAACACTTGTGGAACTCAAAGAATGGATTCGTGAAGAGATAAATTCGATAAACGAATATGTACTCAGACGCGTTATGGTCAATTTCAGAAAGAAATTGCAGCAATGTATAGAAGAAGACGGTGGTCATCTTAGGGATGTGATCTTTGCAAACTAAAAGTGTCATAAGAAATTTCCAGAATCGTGTGTTTACTTGTAATAATAATTAGTCCAAATATATTCCTTGTTTCTTAACAGTGACCTATTAAAAACCGTTCAATCCTGTTGCCGGACCCTGTATATTAAAAATAGGTATATGTTTTAGTTTCTGAGATATCGGCCGTAGGAATGTTAACTGAAACACCCTGTATAGCATTTAATGTTTCTTCTGAAATATTGTAGTCATATTAAATAATAGTATATTATTCGACGCGTGATAATCAGGTAAATAACTCACTTGATGAATTACAGCACAGTAAAATAAAATATTTTCAAAGTCGCCCATGCACATTGCTGATGTTTTTGTTGCAGGAGGACACTTAATTATTTCTAAAATGGACGAATCGTGAACCTGTTAAATCTCGAACCATTAAATAATATGTGCCAAAAAAACTCGCAGAATAAGGTCATGAGTATTTAGCACGTGTTATTATTTTCAATATCCATATATCGATATTTATCGATATGTCGCTATATCGATAACTATCGATATATCGATAACTATCGATGCATCGATAACTATCGATATATCGATATTTATCGATAACTATCGATATATCGATATAACTATCGATAACTATCGACAACTATCGACAACTATCGATATATCGATAATTCCAATCGCAAATATCGTTATTCGATATATCGATAACTATCGATATTTATCGATATATCGATAAAAATTGCCAGTCCTACTCATGTGTATTAACTAAAGCGGCGCGGCGCGTCGAATTAAACGCACCGCACAACGCACGATATTCCAACGCCCGTGTGCTCCGTCACTTACTATTGACTATTGAGATAGAATATAATAATCTCAATGCTAGTTAATCTATGCCATTGAACTACCGTTTCAGGATACTAACGGGAAATTTTTGTACAAACTCTATTTTTTAAGGGTTACCAGATGAAAACTTGTCCACCCAGGATAAGCCTTTAAGAAAATCCGGACAAAATCCGGCCGTCATATTTTTTTTTAGCAAAGTAACAATTTCCACATTATCTACTGATTGATGATGGTTACCATTATACCATTTTCATTTTAATAATAAAACAAGAGCAAAACTTTTTTTTTAATTCAAACTTACTTACAAAACTTAAAACTTACAAAGTAAAACAAGCGATTGGCATACTGACACTGACGCCGCGCCGCTTTATTTCGCTAAAGGTGAATTTACACTGCTGAATTTATCTACGATTTTTAAAAAACTACATTTTTTTAATTAGTTTATTATTTTGTATTTTGCATTATTTGATGTTTATAAAGGCAACTACTTTAAACTCCGGACGTTTATGAAAAATCCGCCCGGATCCACCCGGACGTAGTAAAAACCCGAACATGTCCGGATTGATCCGGACGTCTGGTAACCCTTTTACACAGAGCTGCACGACGCATACAGGATCCCGATACCAAATTTCTGGCTTCCCTTAATTCCACTATAGGAAGTACCCACATGGTGGGTTTACTTTTTTCTTTTTATTTTATACATATATTCGATAGCATAACGCACTCGTTAACATCCTAACTGTATTGCAATGGAATTGTTTTCACACTGACTGAATAAAAGCCCGAGTATCTGATGCAGTCGCCGGCAAACCTTTGACTGCGATGCTGTATCCCGCATACTGTATCTCGCATGCAGTATCCTCGTCTGAAAGAGCACTTTATAGTTAGTTGTTCTTAGACAAGTCAGTCGTTATACCCTGCTTAGCTTGTTAGCTGCAGTGAAGTAGGTATGCTAAGTTATCTTAGTCCACCAACTAAGATTGCCTTCTGGTACTAGGCCTGAGCTCCCATGGCTTGTTTTCCTCTGCTAATTGCCAGTATTGCTACCGATCTTTAATCTTTATATAATTCTATCTCTAGGTATTGGTTTCAGGCAAGCTTGGAGTCTCTAATAATTCCAAGATATTTAACTTTTAGGAGGGCACACAACATACACCCCTGAGTACATTTTCTATCTTTAAATGACGCGACGTTCTTGGAGTCGCCCATCATTGTTCTGACCATTAATTATAGGAACTTATTTTAATAGTTTTTCTATTTTAAATGTTTTAAAAGTATTTTACAGGAAGGTGGAAATAGTCGACAGTTATTATTTGTTATGTTGACACATCCATAGAAATTCTAACTGATGTTCAGAACTTTAAAAATTTAGAACAATGCCTTGACTCGCTCTGTATATATTCCATATGTTGTGTGTTGCCATGTTTTATTAAATGCAGTTAAATCAAACCAGCTGATGCTAAAAACATCACTCAGAACCCGATCAGTTGGTACGTGTTTGAAGTACAACGCATCTTATAAGTTATAACATACGCTAATAAAAATTGCAAACATGTGTTAAAACTTTAAAGATCATCGTTAATAAATAATTGTTGGTAAAAGTCAGCACTAATTCAACACGTATTTGGAGTAGTAATAAAACAAATTATTCATCTTTATTTAATTACAACCTATTTCGCTACCAATGTCAATCACCGCTCTGGAAGATGAACACCTATTTATTAATGCATTAGATACATGGAGAATTATAAATATTGTCTAAAAGTTATTTGTGGCATCTTTCTGTATTTTCTTTCTGTAAATCCCAAATAAGAACAGAAAGAAAATGGAGAATTATGTCATATCATATAACTTAATAACTTACCATTGTTGTGCAGTCTGTGTATTTTTCAGGAAAAACAGGAAACACGCAACATTGCTTTTGGAAATGAACATCTTGAAATATAACTCCAAATTTATTTATTCTCGTAACGTAACTTTCATTCAGATTGTACACTTATCCTCCGAAAATATCTTGAAACATTTAGGCTTTTACAATTTCATTCACCAAGTTATTTGTAAATACCAAACTTATATAAATACTTCGCCACCGTTATGCAAATTTAGTTTAAGTACAGATACACAACAGTTGCATGTTATTAGAAACTAAAGTTGCTCGTTAATTTTAGGAAAGTTGCTGATCATAGCAATATAAATTTTGCAATTTACTTTCAAATCAGTTTCTTTTTTGTTTTATATTTATTATGCAAATAGTGCCAATGAAGCCAGGTTTGATTTACTTTTGTGCAGTGTGCACGAATCCACCTCCCATCCTTATCCCTCGCCCATTCCCGATAATTGGAATCTTTTTCATTTTTTTAAATGCATGTAGTAGCATTTTACAGACGCTCAAAAAATATGACAGACTCTATCATATCAATACATGCTATGACTATCTTTGCCGAACCACTTATTACCTACTCACTGTTGAACAACTCGAAAACCAAACAAATTCGAAAACTTTTTTGGTTCTCGAATTGTTTCAGTGAATAAGTAATTTGTTCGGCAAAGATGGACAACAATGTACTGATAGTATAGAGCCAGTTATATTTTTAGAGCGTCTGTAAAATGCTATACTAAATACATTTAAAAACAAAAAAGACTCAATTATCGGGAGTGCGCAGGTGAGCGATAGGGGGCTGGGGATGGATTTATGCACGTATAGCAAACCTGGCTTCGTTTGTTGTTGGACGAGTAATTTTTCTTTGACGATGACAGCTGTCACATTTTGCCAGTAGTGGGGCCCGTTACTTTTTCAGGACCCATCTATAAAATCACTTTCTGCAATATTTAACAAAATTCACTTTTTCAATCTCTCATCTTTATAGACCATATATCCATTTAAGATAAGCTCTTTTCTATATCTAGGAGGAATTCATCCTTGATCCTTAATATTCACTGTTAATTTATTTGGAGGAATCCTATAAAATAAAGGAACAAGATAAAATATTGTCAAATAGATGTTCAAAACAATTTATTGTCCATTGTACAATAAAATAATTAATTCATTTTCTCTGTTTTCTTCAATCTCTGGATTCTCTGGCTGGCCGCTCTAAACCAGTCCTTACACGCACCTTCAAAATTGTCATCTGTCATAAATGAAAAGCAAACCTAGTATATTATCATGATACTAAAAGTATTGTTTTAGTATCATGGTATATTATTATCTAGTTTAAAATAAAAAAAATAAGAATAGGAGGCGGGAGATTGTCAGAATTTAACAAGGGTTTTTTTTTTTGATGAAATGAGAAAAAGATTTCGTTTCGATTGTAAAACTTATGAAACCTATGTATTGTATGTAACTCTTGCCAACTCAATAAAATAAATGAAGTTAAACAATTACATACCTATTATTATTCCTGGACTGAGAGAAAGAAGCTTGTTGCAAAGGGATGGTAAATCCATATAAAAAAAATGAAAGAAATCCACCCGTTAGTTTTCGTGAAAAAGAAATAAAATACGTCAACATATTGAATTTAACTAACCTATCTTAACTGAAAGGAAAATAAGATAGGTCAGGTTGATTTTGTTTTTTACATTGGTCCATTAGCTTTTACCGGACCACTACTATCAATGCTCGGAAGTCATATTTTTTATATCAGTGTATTTACACATTTCATCAAACGCGCCAACTTTATTAGTGGCCTTTTTGTGAAGTTTTTTTGAATAATGTATCGTTCGAAGTACGAAGAAACAGACAGACAACAGACTTTGTCGGGGATTATCTGGTATTTTTTTATATCTTTGGCAGAGGAAGAATACAGTAAACGGCCGGCGGAATGTTTTTGATCTTTTAGCCCTCACAGCTGTGACCTCTATATACGTTTAAATCGAGTGTGTAATGTTGCGAAACTTAAAAAAATTCCCGTGTATATGCCCATTTTTAGACGTTGTTTTAAAATCTATAAATACATGGTGTCCCATAAGTAATGGTACACAGAGCAATGGCAGATTCCTTATGTAAAAATATTACGATGTAAACAAATTTACCTTAGTCCGTCCAAAAGTTAATATTAGCAGAGAATGCAGAGATACAGGGTGTTAGAGTAAAATTTTTGTTTTGGTTTTATTTAAATAATTTCTTTAAATTTTAAACAGTAGTCGGTAAACTAATTAGTCAAAAGTACAACAATTTAGATTTCTTTTGGGAGCCGATTTCTTCACAAGAACCCTGCTTTTAGAAGTCGGTTAAAACTAGGTACACTGATAAAACTAGATATCATACTTTATAATAATTTTATTTATTAATAAAAAATTAATTTGTTTGCCTTTGGAAGTAAACCTAAAAGTTCTTTTTTTGGACCCGTCGATGAAATAAATTGTATAAAAAGTGAAACTTACACTGTGTCATTTATTTCACAAGACTCTTCAGCTGTTATTGATAATACTGAAATTAATTTAAGATTTTCGACTTGCTGGTTAATTATATTATATACAACGTGAGTCACCTAAAATGTCACCCCCTCCAGAATCTAAACGAATGGATGGAATTTCGCGAAAATTTATATCCTGATATTTCTTACTATAACAAATCTAAATTTCGTAAAAAATATTTCAGAATATACCGGATAGTACGAAAAGTAGTTCCAACTTTTTTTATTTTAATGGAACACCCTGTATATTTTTACATATTCCGTTAGACGTATTCATTACGAATTCAATGATGTCATATTTTCTATGTTTATCTTTAATAATAACTGAGATAGTGCAAATAAAAACGAGTTATTAATAGAACTTTTAGAAATTATTTAATAGCAAAAAACAGTGAAAAGTCAAAAAAATTGTAATTCTCAACTTATCGAAATATAAATTTTAAATTAAATGTTCTATGTGTTGTCCATTTTGTGCAATACACTTTTGAACCCGCTTTACAACACTGTACGTAGTTCTTTGTAGTACATTTTCGCTTATGGTCCCGCATATTTCTTGTATTCTGTTCTTTAAATCTTCAATATCTCCCACCGGCGTTTCATAAACTTTTTGCTTGAGAAAGCCCCATAAAAAGAAATCTAAGGGTGTGAGGTCTGGTGATCTTGGCGGCCAATTACTAGGACTATCTAAACAATTAGTAGTTATTAAATTGTCACCAAATCTATTAGTCAAATAATCTTTAACTGCTCGATAGTTATGTGCAGGCGCACCATCCTGTTGAAAATACATATCATTGTACCTAGCTACAGGTAAATTTTCTAAATATGTTTCTAAATGGTTCCTGAGGAAATTTAAATATGTTTCTCCATTTAAATTCCCTTCATAAAAATACGGTCCCAAAATCTCTCCACCTAATAAGCCACACCAAACATTAATTGACCACCTACTCTGAGTGCACTTCACTTTTTTCCACCTTGGATTTTCTGTGTCATAGTAATGCATTCTAGTATAATTGGTACCAATATTGGAAAATTTAGACTCATCTGTCCACAAAACTTTAAATGGAAACATTCTATCTTGCTGGTACTCTTCTAAAAACCAGTTGCAAAAAGTGAGTCGTCTTTGATAGTCATTAGGGAGTATTTCTTGTACCATTCTTGCTCGAAAAGGATGTACTTTATATGCACGCGTAATTCTTGATATGGTCGTTTGAGAAATACCAGTTTCTCTGCTTTGTCCTCTTGACGATGCATGAGGATGAGCTGCAAAGTAAGCAAGAATATTTACCTCATTCGCCTCAGTTCTGACATGTCGATTTCTTTTTCTCTTAATAGGTTCCATTGAACAAGTTTGTTCAAACCTTTCTGCAATTCTTTTGAACGTTTTCGAATGAGGCACATATCTTCCTGGGTATCTTATTCTGTACATTTTTGCTGCCGTTTTTGCTTTACATCGACATTCTACGTAAACATCGTACATATCCTTTTTAACAAATTTATTTAACACCATTTTTAGGAAGTATTTTGATTCTAAATGACAGTTTGAATAATAACTTTGAACAAAATTAAGTATGTTAGTCAGGGCAATATTGATATTGAAGTTACATTGGCCTATTAAGTCGTCTTGATTTGCACTATCTCAGTTATTTTTAAAAATAAACAGAAAATATGACATCGTTGAATTCGTAATGAATACGTCTAACTGAATATGTAAAAATATACAGGGTGTTCCATTAAAATAAAAAAAGTTGAAACTAATTTTCGTACTACCCGGTACATTCTGACATATTTTTTACGAAATTTAGATTTGTTATAGTAAGAAATATCAGGATATAAATTTTCGCGAAATTCCATCCATTCGTTTAGATTCTGGAGGGGGTGACATTTTAGGTGACTCACGTTGTATATACCGGGTGACCACGAAATGACGCTCGCCCTTATATCTTCTTTGTTTTACAAGATATTCATTTCAAATTTGGGCACGTCAAATAACGGTTAAATATGCATTATTTCAACTATATTATCACTTTCCGTCGCTTCCGGTTTCACCGGAAATGACACTAACTTTCGTTTTTTAAATGGAACACCCTGTATATTTTTACATTTTTGGATTCAGGAGGTCATTTTGAATACAGTTAAGGCATATTGAAATAAAAATATTGTTGACAGACATTTTTATGAGCAAATTTAATTTTTGATCTAGGCGGCCGTGACCCTTGCCTTTCTGACCACTACGGTCAATTTATTACCATTAAAATTGATAGGAATCTGACCTCGGAAATTTTTTGGAGAAGGAAGATATCGGCGAAAGGTATTAAAAAATTAATAACCTCCCTTAGTGAGATAAATTGGGACATATTCTCTGATACCCACTACGAAATTAATGATTTAGCGATTTTTTTAATTAACACATACCAGTCACTGGTTCATAAACATTTTCCATTAAAAAAATGTTTTTCCGGAAACAAACCTCCTGTAAATTGGTTTAACGATGAAATTCGTAGTATGAGACAAACTCTAAATGCTATAAAGCAAATTTATAAAACAACTAAAGATCCTGCTGATAAATCTGTTTATAATACATATCGCACAAAGTATAACATTTCAATAAAAAATGCTAAAAAATCCGCAAATGATAATTTTATTAATAAATCTACAAATAAATCTAGAGATAGTTGGAAACTGATTAATTTCGAAAGCAATCGAAATAAAAATATTAATAACGAGAAAATTCCAATAGATCCGGAAAACTTTGTCGATTTTTCTCCACAATATCAATAATCTACCCAAAACTAATAATAATGCTACACAATTTTTAGAACACACCCCAACACCAAATACCTTATTTTTTCTAGAGCCGGTCATTATACTAGATGTTACTGATGCAATAAAGGCCCTAAAAAACTCATATAGCAATGACATATATGATTTAAATAGTAAATTAATCAAAGAAACATTACATATTCTAGTTTACCCATTAACCTGTATTATAAATAGATGCTTCAGCGAAGGATATTTTCCAGATGCTTTCGAGGTTGCAAGAGTTATATCAATTTTTAAAAAAGGTGATAAAAGTAGTCCTGATAATTATCGTCCCATATCAATTATTCCCATATTTGGCAAGATAATTGAGATTATTTTAAAAAATCGACTAATGAAATATTTTGAGAATAATTCACTATTACATAAATATCAATTTGGATTCAGAATCAAGTGTTCAACAATAAATGCTATTTGCAAAATTATTAGTGACTAATCGATCGAAGTAGAAGGGTTTGGGGAGGGCAAACATACGGCACTTACGCTGTGTGACCTCAGGCTCAGCAAAGCCTTTGACTGTGTCGACCATAGCTTATTAGTGGAAAAACTATTACAGTAGGAAGTAATGTCAAACTTCTAGGAGTTATTCTTGATGATACCTTGAGTTGGTTTGGTCAAGCCATAATTGTGCAACTTAGTAATAAATTGTCCAGTTACATATTTCTTCTGCGACGTCTTAAAAATGTTGTAAACAAAGACACACTGCTGTCCGCCTATTATTCATTATTCCATTCACAAATTAGTTACGGAGTTGTGCTATGGGGAAACTCAAGCAATGTCATCAAAATTTTTAGACAACAAAAACAGGCCATCAGAATTATGGCAAATGTTAATTTTGATGAACACTGTCAACCTCTGTTCATCAAATTTGGTATAATGCCCATTCCTTCTTTATTTATATATTGCACGTTGTTGGAAATACACAGAAATGTTAATCTCTATGAGAGACCAGTTGATTATCACAATCATAATACGAGGTCAGCAAACCTCCTAAAAACACCTAGATATCGCCTAACAAAATCAGTTAATAATTCTCCTAATTTAAATCTATATAATAAACTACCTGAACAGGTACAAAATTTAAATTTCTTTGTTTAAAAAAACTGTCAAGTCCCACATTCTAAAATTCTGCTTTTATTCTGTTGAAGAATTTATGGGTACTGAAATATCACTCAATTGACATAATATGAAGTATACTCGCAGAAATATGCATTTTTTATTCTTGTATGTGTGCAATAAATTTGTTTTAAGTAGTTAAGTCCTAAAGTTAAAATGTTTTAAATAATTCTTATTAAGTATGTGTTTTATAATGTATGTATATATGTATTTATTTTATCCAATAATATTGTATATTAATTACAGAGTGTAAATCGAATCTTTGACTTGCTACAAATGTATATTATATGTAATGTAGTGAAATAAATATCTATCTATCTATCTATCTATCTATTAGAAAACATTTTGTATATTCTATCTTTCACTTTTAGTAGACAATGGTAACTCTTTAATTTTTTCAGAATATCTGTATTGTTCTTAAAATCGCGGAATAGAGGTCTTCGGATGCATTTATAATACCTACAACTATTTATGTATTCGCCGTCTATAGACGAGAGAGGAAACCATACGTATATGGTTTGCTTCTTAGCAATTTCTTAACAATTCTTCTTCAAGAGCAGAGGGTGGGTCGATGTCATCTTCGTCATCGCTTAGAATATATTCTGGGGGGTTCTCGTTGCATTGGCGGCTGCACATCTTGCACAAAGTAAAACACTTTAGGCCCGCTTCCTGCAGCCGAGCCGCAACTAAATGCTAAATTTTGCTAAGTACGCGATTTTAGCTGTGCGTTCATAACTCCGTCACCGGTGTGAAAACAGCAGCTCAAGATAGCAGCTCAAGTTTACGGAAACGCCCGAATGTTCATAGACGTTCGTGAATTAAGGAGTAAAAAATAACAAATCAAAATATTCATTAAATCTACTCAGAATATAAACAAAAATAATTATAATTATGTGGAGTGGGGTGAGAGAGGCCGATAGGGTAGAGCTGAGTAGTTAACAAAAAAATGACCATAATAAAGCTATTTAAACGCTTATTATTTAAATAATTAGCTTCAAAGGCATTAACAACGTCAATAAAAAATAGAGGTAGCAGTCGTCATCCGGAATTTCATTGACTTCCGGGGGGATCCAGGGGTTAAACCTCCCCCGAAAAGCCAAAAAAATTCATATCTCCGAAACTAAAACCATGCGCACTTTTTAACTTCCAAGGGAAATTGAAAATAACGTAAAGAGTCCTATTCTAGAATTGCATTGACTTCCAAAGGGATCCAGGGGGTTAAACATCCCCCGAAATGTTCAAAAAATTCATATCTCCGGAATTAAAACTGCGCGCACTTTTTAACTTCCAGGGGAGATTGAAAATAACGTAATGAGTCTTATTCTAGAATTGCATTGACTTCCAAAGGGATCCAGGGGGTTAAACATCCCCCGAAATGTTCAAAAAATTCATATCTCCGGAACTAAAACTGCGCGCACTTTTTAACTTCCAGGGGAGATTGAAAATAACGTAATGAGTCTTATTCTAGAATTGCATTGACTTCCAAAGGGATCCAGGGGGTTAAACATCCCCCGAAATGTTCAAAAAATTCATATCTCCGGAACTAAAACTGCGCGCACTTTTTAACTTCCAGGGGAGATTGAAAATAACGTAAAGAGTCTTATTCTAGAATTGCATTGACTTCCAAAGGGATCCAGGGGGTTAAACATCCCCCGAAATGATAAAAAAATTCATATCTCCGGAACTAAAACTGCGCGCACTTTTTAACTTCCAGGGGAGATTGAAAATAACGTAAAGAGTCTTATTCTAGAATTACATTGACTTCCAAAGGGATCCAGGGGGTTAAACATCCCCCGATATGTTAAAAAAATTCATATCTCCGGAACTAAAACTGCGCGCACTTTCTAACTTCCAGGGGAGATTGAAAATAACGTAAAGAGTCTTATTCTAGAATTGCATTGACTTCCAAGGGGATCCAGGGGGTTAAACATCCCCCGAAATGTTAAAAAAATTCATATCTCCGGAACCAAAACTGCGCGCCCTTTTTAACTTCCAGGGGAGATTGAAAATAACGTAAAGAGTCTTATTCTAGAATTGCATTGACTTCCAAAGGGATCCAGGGGGTTAAACATCCCCCGAAATGTTAAAAAAATTCATATCTCCGGAACTAAAACTGCGCGCACTTTTTAACTTCCAGGGGAGATTGAAAATAACGTAAAGAGTCTTATTCTAGAATTGCATTGACTTCCTAAGGGATCCAGGGGGTTAAACATCCCCCGAAATGTTAAAAAAATTCATATCTCCGGAACTAAAACTGCGCGCACTCTTTAACTTCCAGGGGAGATTGAAAATAACGTAAAGAGTCTTATTCTAGAATTGCATTGACTTCCAAAGGGATCCAGGGGGTTAAACATCCCCCGAAATGTTCAAAAAATTCATATCTCCGGAACTAAAACTGCGCGCACTTTTTAACTTCCAGGGGAGATTGAAAATAACGTAAAGAGTCTTATTCTAGAATTGCATTGACTTCCAAAGGGATCCAGGGGGTTAAACATCCCCCGAAATGTTAAAAAAATTCATATCTCCGGAACTAAACTGCGCGCACTTTTTAACTTTCAGGGGAGATTGAAAATAACGTAAAGAGGCTTATTATAGAATTGCATTGACTTCCAAAGGGATCAAGGGGGTTAAACATCCCCCGAAATGTTAAAAAAATTCATATCTCCGGAACTAAAACTGCGCGCACTTTTTAACTTCCAGGGGAGATTGAAAATAACGTAAAGAGTCTTATTCTAGAATTGTATTGACTTCCAAAGGGATCCAGGGGGTTAAACATCCTCCGAAATGTTAAAAAAATTCATATCTCCGGAACTAAAACTGCGCGCACTTTTTAACTTCCAGGGGAGATTGAAAATAACGTAAAGAGTCTTATTCTAGAATTGCATTGACTTCCAAAGGGATCCAGGGGGTAAAGCAACCCCCCGAAAATAATTTGTCTCATTTTACGTGTCTATAACTCGGTGAGGGGGCTGGAAAAAAGAAAGTCTAATATTTGTTCTCATCTCTCGAGAGCACGGTAGGATTTATGGATATTATTATTGAAACACTTATCGGCATAGATATTATTTAATTTTTTTTTAATAGTAATGACATAATTCGTATAAGTTGTTTTTGAATTTTGAAGCGGGTTAAATGCGACTTCTCCAATTAAGGAGATAATCATTTAACACTGGATCCAAAAGAATATTTGAGCAGATTTATTATTGATATTTGCCTTAATTTCTTTAATAACAATGCATATTTCCAAATTATATCAACAGAAAAATCATCATTAATATTTTCAGATGATATGTGCGTTCTAGAATATTTAATAGAACAAACGAAAATAGAAAAAAACAATATAGTAATGCCTATAGGTAACAATGAACACTACGTATTGGCAGTAATAAATGTAAGGGATAAATCTTTTAACTTAATTGATCCCTTGGGAAGTTCTGCATTTAAAACTCAGAAATACCTCAAAAAGATTTTATCTTTTTTAAATTTAATAAACCAACGAAATAAACAGTATTTTGATTTAGATAATTGGACTGTTAATATAGATACAAAGAGACACGTATAATTGTGGTATGTATATCACGAGGTATATCATATATTTTTTTCAGAATATTTGTCAAAACAAAGGTTTAAAAACCTACAAAAACATGGATACATTTAGAAATGAAATAAAAAATACATTGTTAAAAGAATCATCTGATATAAAAGATAAATGCATTTATTGCAATCAAGACGCAAAGGACAATGATTATTTTCAATGCAACATGTGTCTCCGTTTCAGTCACACTAAATGTATTCTTTCTGCCGAAGAAATATCGAATAATATTCAACCCGCTTCAAAATTCAAAAACAACTTATGCGAATTATGTCATTACTATAAAAAAAATTTAAATAATATCTAAATTCTGCCGATAAGTGTTTCAATAATAATATCCATAAATCCTACCGTGCTCTCGAGAGATGAGAACAAATATTAGACTTTCTTTTCTCCAGCCCCCTCACCGAGTTATAGACAAGTAAAATGGGACAAATTATAGTTTTGATGAATTATTCATCTTTTCGGGGGCAGCTTTACCTCATGGATCCCATTGGAAGTCAATGCAATTCTAAACTAACACTATTTTTAGTCACTCCTGGAAGTTAAAAAGTGCGCGCAGTTTTAGTTCCGGATATATGAATTTTTTTAACATTTCGGGGATGTTTAACCCCCTTGATCCCTTTGGAAGTCAATGCAATTCTAGAATAAGACTCTTTACGTTATTTTCAATCTCCCCTGGAAGTTAAAAAGTGCGCGCAGTTTTAGTTCCGGAGATATGAATTTTTTGAACATTTCGGGGGATGTTTAACCCCCTGGATCCCATTGGAAGTCAATGCAATTCTAGAATAAGACTCTTTACGTTATTTTCAATCTCCCCTGGAAGTTAAAAAGTGCGCGCAGTTTTAGTTCCGGAGATATGAATTTTTTGAACATTTCGGGGGATGTTTAACCCCCTGGATCCCTTTGGAAGTCAATGCAATTCTAGAATAAGACTCTTTACGTTATTTTCAATCTCCCCTGGAAGTTAAAAAGTGCGCGCAGTTTTAGTTCCGGAGATATGAATTTTATTAACATTTCGGGGGATGTTTAACCCCCTGGATCCCTTTGGAAGTCAATGCAATTCTAGAATAAGACTCTTTACGTTATTTTCAATCTCCCCTGGAAGTTAAAAAGTGCGCGCAGTTTTAGTTCCGGAGATATGAATTTTTTTAACATTTCGGGGGATGTTTAACCCCCTGGATCCCTTTGGAAGTCAATGCAATTCTAGAACAAGACTCTTTACGTTATTTTCAATCTCCCCTGGAAGTTAAAAAGTGCGCGCAATTTTAGTTCCGGAGATATGAATTTTTTGAACATTTCGGGGGATGTTTAACCCCCTGGATCCCTTTGGAAGTCAATGCAATTCTAGAATAAGACTCTTTACGTTATTTTCAATCTCCCCTGGAAGTTAAAAAGTGCGCGCAGTTTTAGTTCCGGAGATATGAATTTTTTGAACATTTCGGGGGATGTTTAACCCCCTGGATCCCTTTGGAAGTCAATGTAATTCTAGAATAAGACTCTTTACGTTATTTTCAATCTCCCCTGGAAGTTAAAAAGTGCGCGCAGTTTTAGTTCCGGAGATATGAATTTTTTGAACATTTCGGGGGATGTTTAACCCCCTGGATCCCTTTGGAAGTCAATGCAATTCTAGAATAAGACTCTTTACGTTATTTTCAATCTCCCCTGGAAGTTAAAAAGTGCGCGCAGTTTTAGTTCCGGAGATATGAATTTTTTGAACATTTCGGGGGATGTTTAACCCCCTGGATCCCTTTGGAAGTCAATGCAATTCTAGAATAAGACTCTTTACGTTATTTTCAATCTCCCCTGGAAGTTAAAGAGTGCGCGCAGTTTTAGTTCCGGAGATATGAATTTTTTTAACATTTCGGGGGATGTTTAACCCCCTGGATCCCTTTGGAAGTCAATGCAATTCTAGAATAAGACTCTTTACGTTATTTTCAATCTCCCCTGGAAGTTAAAAAGTGCGCGCAGTTTTAGTTCCGGAGATATGAATTTTTTTAACATTTCGGGGGATGTTTAACCCCCTGGATCCCTTTGGAAGTCAATGCAATTCTAGAATAAGACTCTTTACGTTATTTTCAATCTCCCCTGGAAGTTAGAAAGTGCGCGCAGTTTTAGTTCCGGAGATATGAATTTTTTTAACATATCGGGGGATGTTTAACCCCCTGGATCCCTTTGGAAGTCAATGCAATTCTAGAATAAGACTCTTTACGTTATTTTCAATCTCCCCTGGAAGTTAAAAAGTGCGCGCAGTTTTAGTTCCGGAGATATGAATTTTTTTAACATTTCGGGGGATGTTTAACCCCCTGGATCCCTTTGGAAGTCAATGCAATTCTAGAACAAGACTCTTTACGTTATTTTCAATCTCCCCTGGAAGTTAAAAAGTGCGCGCAATTTTAGTTCCGGAGATATGAATTTTTTGAACATTTCGGGGGATGTTTAACCCCCTGGATCCCTTTGGAAGTCAATGCAATTCTAGAATAAGACTCTTTACGTTATTTTCAATCTCCCCTGGAAGTTAAAAAGTGCGCGCAGTTTTAGTTCCGGAGATATGAATTTTTTGAACATTTCGGGGGATGTTTAACCCCCTGGATCCCTTTGGAAGTCAATGTAATTCTAGAATAAGACTCTTTACGTTATTTTCAATCTCCCCTGGAAGTTAAAAAGTGCGCGCAGTTTTAGTTCCGGAGATATGAATTTTTTGAACATTTCGGGGGATGTTTAACTCCCTGGATCCCTTTGGAAGTCAATGCAATTCTAGAATAAGACTCTTTACGTTATTTTCAATCTCCCCTGGAAGTTAAAAAGTGCGCGCAGTTTTAGTTCCGGAGATATGAATTTTTTGAACATTTCGGGGGATGTTTAACCCCCTGGATCCCTTTGGAAGTCAATGTAATTCTAGAATAAGACTTTTTACGTTATTTTCAATCTCCCCTGGAAGTTAAAAAGTGCGCGCAGTTTTAGTTCCGGAGATATGAATTTTTTTAACATTTCGGGGGATGTTTAACCCCCTGGATCCCTTTGGAAGTCAATGCAATTCTAGAATAAGACTCATTACGTTATTTTCAATCTCCCCTGGAAGTTAAAAAGTGCGCGCAGTTTTAGTTCCGGAGATATGAATTTTTTTAACATTTCGGGGGATGTTTAACCCCCTGGATCCCTTTGGAAGTCAATGCAATTCTAGAATAGGACTCTTTACGTTATTTTCAATTTCCCTTGGAAGTTAAAAAGTGCGCATGGTTTTAGTTTCGGAGATATGAATTTTTTTGACTTTTCGGGGGAGGTTTAACCCCTGGATCCTCCCGGAAGTCAATGAAATTCCGGATGACGACTGCTACCTCTATTTTTTATTGACGTTGTTAATGCCTTTGAAGCTAATTATTTAAATAATAAGCGTTTAAATAGCTTTATTATGGTCATTTTTTTGTTAACTACTCAGCTCTACCCTATCGGCCTCTCTCACCCCACTCCACATAATTATAATTATTTTGGTTTATATTCTGAGTAGATTTAATGAATATTTGATTTGTTATTTTTTACTCCTTAATTCACGAACGTCTATGAACATTCGGGCGTTTCCGTAAACTTGAGCTGCTATCTTGAGCTGCTGTTTTCACACCGGTAACTCCGTCGCTTTTGATGGTAGAAAAAAACTTATGGCATCAAATTTAAATAAAATTTTGTCTTCTACAAAATTGCAATTAACTCGTTGTGTGCTTAAATGCACTGAATCGAAGTTATAGGCAAAAAACTCAAAAAGGGCCAATTTTCGGCAGTTTTTCCAAGATGGCGGAAAGGGGGTGGGGTGACAAAAACTTAGATTTTTTCCACCTTACCGACCTACAAAACATACAAAATAATCCAGAACTACTGGGCGTTTTGTAAGGTAAACCGCCCTATTCACTAGACTAATACAGTCACTCCCCATATACCGCAGTTTAATGCAGTTTTGTTATCATTTTTTTCTTTATATTGTAATTATTAATCCACACCCTCAGAAAACCGATTTGGGAAATAGCATTTGTTTGTGGTTAATTGCGTTGTGATTGAAATGCACATCCTACCTTTTTAATTCTGATTGTAACGATCCTAATGGTTTCATCTCGGGTTTTATATAATAATATCTCCGTTATTTTTAGAGCTATAGAATAATTCATAATTCTGTTTGTTTTTTTTATGGCCCAAAACTTTTACTTGAAAAATATTTTCATAAACCCACAATTTTCTTTTTAATTACATAAATAATAATTTTCAAAATAAACTTTTTGTTTAAATTAACGTTAACATGAAATGCCACTATTAACATAGTGGCATTTCATAAATTATTTCTCTTCTTTTTCTTTTTTGGGATTTATTACCACATTCCTTGAGATTCCTTTTGAAGGAAATTTTTTATCACTTGGACTGAGTTTAGTAAAATGCATAAAATAGGTACATGTTATAGCCACCTTCTTTGGTTACAATTACTTTTTAATAAAATTAAAATCGGTTAATAAGTAAGGCAGGGAAAAAATATTTTCTGCGACTGCGCGCGCATGTAATTTTTTTAACATGTCGGCTAACGCTCAATTCGGATACTTTTAGTATGTTATTATACATATCAAAAACTACATATTCTGAAAAATTCAGCTTGGTAGTCAAAATGTCTAGGTTAGGCCTCTTTCTAACATATTGTGCCGCCACTCGTGTGAAAAACACGTATTGTAGAAAAGATTTGCGTTCAGTAGAAGTCATCGCTCACTAAAATATTCGCAAAAATCTAAATCATCTTCATCATGTAGCATCATTTTTAATGAATGAAACTTGTATTATTTCAAAATTCGATGAACACTTGAACTGGATACGCCAGAAGCTTGAGACACCGCTTTGATCGACTGATTATTGTCCATCTGCAAGTGACCCAAAAGTGCCACTTCAGCTGCTTCATTTCGAACCAGATTTACTTCGTGTTTCTTGTTAAGAAGCGAACCCGTTGCAACAATCTTATCCATTACTTGTTTAACGTACTTGATGGCTTACATTTTTTCTGGATGATTAGCATTAAATATTCGTCCTGTAGCTTTAGCGCAATCGTGATTTCGATACCAAATTGCAACAATTTCAACCTACTCTTTCTGAGTTAGAATAAAGCATTTCGAAAACACGTTTACACTTTCTAATAATTTGGTGGCGACAAGCAAAAAACATCAGTTACTTTTTTGTTATTTAAAAAAGGTATGGTTTCAATTTGTCTAAAAAATGGATGTATGCCTGGAAAATATCATAGATAGGACAATAGTTTCTAGAATATGCATAAAAAAAGTAATGTGGTTGTGTAATAGATAAAAAACTTATTATTATTGGTGGGTATTTCTGTAAAAATTAGTATGCGAATGTCGGTTTGTCAACTTTTCGTTTTTAGCCAATTACTCAATCAAATTTCAACCGATTCCCAAAAACGATGTACTAGTGTATTCGCAATCGAAAGAGCCTTAAAATGTTGTGTTAGAAGTACGGTAGTTCCATTTGAAATTTTAAAGTTGAGGTTGCTAGGGGTTAGGGGGATGAACATATCAAGTTGGCTTGACTGTCAAAAATGTTCTAATTTCTTTTCGGTTTTGTAATTATAGGGGGTCAAGTTATCGTTGAAAGACCCTGTATACATTAATGTTCAACAAATGTCATTTAGAATCCAAATAATATTCATTTACAGTATACTGTTGTATTGTGGGTGTATCATCTAAGTAATTCTGATAGCTGAACTTTAACAAGTTAAACATTAAATATGTAATGAAGGAAAATGCGTAGGAAAACAACCGCAAAACGGACTTACATCCTTTCGGTTTTAGTATCTTAAATGTTTTACCCTTGTATATGTACAAGAGTTTTACTTATAAACTATTGGTTATGCTGGTTTTAGACTTAATATTTAATATTTAGACAGAACAGAATTACTTTTACCTCCTGATGATTGTGATAAGTTGAAGAAAACCGCAAAATACAAAATGGTAGTCAATTTTAAAGAAATATTATTTGCGAATTTCTGTAATACTTTTTTGTTCATAATGAATTCTCATTAAATGAAAGTGAGCAATTTATTGCTGTGAAAAATCGCCGAAATGCGGTTTAGCAGATGACGTATGTGAACATAACCGCGAAATGGATAAACAGGAGAAAAATGTGAATAAAAAAAATAAATTAATAAAACAAAGAATAGTAATTATTTTGATTTTGATAATAGCTGCGGCCAGTTTGACAAAAAGAGCCCATGGTGGGTCTGACCGTGGTTAATAAGAAAAACTGTTGCAGGAAAAATTGCTAGAAACGGGTACCTATCTTCTTTAAATGATTAATTTTTTTAATTAGGTAGTGCTGCAATACGAAATTGTACAGGGTGTCAACTCTAATTTTGCCGCCCCCCCTTCTATTCCTTATTTGTGAAGATATTTTAAAATTTTAAAATTTAGCCTTATCAGACATTTTCCGAATTTTTCAAATATAATATTCAAAATTACCTAGCGCCAATACATACAGGGTGGTGAAAAAAAAGTTGTTTTTTTTCTCGACAGGTTTGTAGTACTCTTTGAGCTGATTTAAAAATTGTATAACTCCCTTGAGTTTAGATAAAAATCGGTCGAGATATTCAAGGACAAACATGAGAAATATTTGTTTTTACACTTTCGAGGTGGCTTGGCATTCTGACTTAATTGTTGATTTTTAGCTGTCAAAATAATTGACTGTTAATGTAATTTTTACATTGTTCATATTATATATATGTATAATGTTTTGTTGTATTTAACTTGTATATAATTAACGGGCATTCTGTAGAAAAAAGATTTATCTTTTGTGTAATAAAAATCAAGCTGCAGCATATAGGGAATTAGATGACTCCCCAGACTTCGGGTCCCTGCAAAACATACTTTCAAAAATGTGTATAATAAATTTCGAGTTAATCATGGTGGTTTTTGTTTTGTATTTTGTAAAATTATGTGAAGTTTATTTTTCTGTTAATTACTATTTTTATATTTTCTTAAAAATCTTTTCTTTGTTAATAAAATACATGTTTGATCTTAGAGAGATCTTTAAGTATTTGATATTTATTGCTAAGGAACATTATTTTGACAGCTAAAAGTCAACAATTAAGTCAGAATGCCAAGCCACCTCGAAAGTGTGAAAACAAATATTTCACATGTTTATCCTTGAATATCTCGACCGATTTTGATCTAAACCCAAGGGAGTTATACATTTTTGAAATCAGCTCAAAGAGTACTACAAACCTGTCTAGAAATATACAGGGTGTTTCATTTAAAAAAATCAACTTTCTTCTCACCACCCTGTATGTATTGGCGCTAGGTAATTTTGAATATTATATTTGAAAAATTCGGTAAATGTCTGATAAGGCTACATTTTAAAATTTCAAAATATCTTCACAAATAAGGAAATAGAAGGGGGGGGCAAAATTAGAGTTGACACCCTGTACAGGGATATTATCGAACGATTCACCCCCTATACTTTTTTTTTTTTACTTATAAAAAATGGTAAATACAAAAGTTGTATGAAGTTTTCCTGCGATCTCAGCTACTTCAAAAGTACGAAAGAAAAAACAATTACCTATACAGTTTGGAGATACAAACTTAACTTGTGTTTTTTTAAATGGAGTAGGTACTCTGTATGTTTTTATATTTTTGAAATCTACGCATTATCATTATCCCGATATGTATGTGTATGTTTGGCCCTAATAAAAAAGTTATAGGGGGTGAATCTTTCGATAATATCCCTGTACAATTTATAGTGCAGTTAGTTTATTGAATCGTCTAAAACGGTATTTATAAGGATATGCTTTTTTTAATACTACAATAATTATTCCAAATCGTCTTTTTTCAAGTATTTTTATGCATTTTTATACTATAAATAATATTGATTTATATTGACGAAAACTTTAAATTGCAGTGGGCGTATAAAATTTGTAAATTTCATTCTCTCAAAATGTGTATGCTAATGACAACACAAAATCAAAGTAAAGATGCAATATAAATTCTATAATATAAAAGCAATGTTCTATATAAAGTGATTTATAGCATTGCGATTAGAATATTAAGTTCGGCATGACTGAAGTTACAATGTTTAAATGTCAGATTGTGTTAAAAAAATATATGTATATGTATATTATACAATACATTATTACAACATTTATAACACCCACAGATGTAAACAATTTATAACAAAGAGGTATTCATTAAATGAATTACACAATTATAATTGATGCAATATATAAATAAAAAACAAATTAAAATATAATACGATAATCATTGTTTGTTTTTATTAAATTTCGTAAAAAGGATATGTGTTGTGACAGTTCAAAATATGTGTACAATTAATTTTCATTTAAAAATATTAATAATAATAAAAATTGAGTAGGCTTCTAACCAGGAGTTGATGCCCGGAAACATCATTTGTCTCAATGCCGAAATAATGAGTCCTTTGTTTAAATGTTATTTGTGGTAATAAATCCCAAAAAAGAAAAGGAAAGAAATAATGAGTCCTTTCATTGGCTAAAGGAAAAAAGCATTTACTTTTAGATGTTAAAAATTCGATCTCTGCACGTGAACTGGGGCATCTTCGGAGAAATAAAGTATATTTGGATATTTAGGTGTTTTCACTGTTTCTAAATGTGTAGCCAATGTCAGATATAGAATAAGGGTATGTCTGAGGTGTTTAATTTTATTCCCCCAATGTTGGTTATCATACAAACGCACTCTACAAATAATGGTACATTACATACCGAGCTGGAAAGTACTTCATTACAGCCGAGGCTGCAATGAAGACGACCAGCAAGGTATGTATGTAATAGTACATTACATACCGAGCTGGGAGGTACTTCATTACAGCCGAGGTTTGATATCTGACAGAGGCGCGAAGCGCCGAGGTCAGATATAAACGTGAGGCTGTAATGAAGACGACCAGCGAGGTATGTATACTATTTTATTGACAACCATTGTATAATAACATAATCTCAGCATACAATTTTTTTATTTAATTGAATAGATAGTGAATGAGAATTAGGAAATTATGCAAAATAAGTAGGTAGGCTGCTGTGATAAAAGTTGAGCGTCGATAGGTAACGGGCATTAAGGTTCTTCTGTCAAATAAATTAGGTTATTTCCACAAGTATTTATTATCAATAATTTCTGTTAAATTCACTCAAAATTCTACAACAAAATGTTTAATTCTGATCATTTGTGACTTAGAGAGTGTACTCCACCAAATTTGAAAGCTGTTGCACAAAAGACAACAGAAGATTTTGCTGTCGCAAAGTGACCTTTAACTGAGAATGACGTTTAACCCTTAAACTACTACACAGGGTCTTTCTGGGACCCCAGGAACTGAAAAATGTATTCAGTTTCCAGTAGGATAATACCTATTCTCATGCATTAAATGCCAAGTAGCTGAGTTTTTTGCTTCTCCACACAATATCTAGTAACTTGGACCGATTTTCAATAACTAATTTACATGAAAACTGCATTCTTATAAACGGGGTCCATGGAGGACCCCACGTTCACTTGATAAAAAAGTTAACTTCAAGTGTGATGATTGCAAACAATTTATCTGCGCTAACCACAGACGCAGTGCCACATGTATCAAGTGCAATTCGCATTGTGCCGAGGACGAGTAATACCTGTTTTCATTTTTTGAAGATTGTTTTATTGCCTAAAATAATAAAAAATGGAAAATATTTCATTTTGTACTTTACGTGGCAAAAATAACATGTTTCCGTAAAAAAACAGAAGGGGTCCCCGAAGGACCCCCATTCAGTACTTTACGTAACAAAATATAACATAGTAGTTAACTAACTGGTAATAGTAGGTATATTACATTACAAGTCAAGAAAGTGGTGGCGCTGGCAAACGTATGTACGAGGTTTTTGGCCGTTTGAGGGGGTGCGCAAGGGTAAAAACTTGTTTGAGTGTCATATTCGAGTTCAGCGCCCTCGAAAACGGGGGGAAAAGTTGGTTTTGCAACTTTAGCAAAATGTTCTTATTTTTCACTAAATATTCATTGAACTTAATTCTGGGAATCACGCCAAATTCTAAAAAATAAATAGAAATAAGAAAATTGCCAAAATATGTCAAGATAAAAGTGTAGTATCAAAGGCAAACCTCAACAGTTTGCCCCAGAAAACCACTGTATATAGTTCTAAAATGAATATAAATACAATATTGTTATCTAAAATTCGTATCAGTGGTTTTCTAGTATTTTATACTAGGAAATATAACAAAATGTAGGTATATTATATAATATATAGATATATATATATATATATATTTATATGATATGTAAAAAACAATAACTTATCTTAACGGAACGTTTCGAACCAAAGTCTAGGTCCTTTTTCAACTGTGATTACAAAAAATGGACTTGTCAAAAAAGATCACTTTGACACCTGACACTGATTATTAATTAATGCATAGATCACTAGATAAAGAATTCTAATTTATTTTGATATTTCCGTCACGTACTTCTTTTTGGAGAATCGGTAGCCAGACTTCGTCTAGCAACACTGAACTAGTAGAGACACAGTCGGTACTATTTAGTTGAATACAGGCACTCTCTTTAAGTTTTCGTTTATTACAATGTGTCTCCGTTTGAATTATTTTTGCCTGTGTCCAACTAAATCTGTGGCCATTACTCCAAGCATGTTGTGCCAGTGTAGATTTATCAACTTGGTAATTTTTAACATTATTTTTGTGTTCAGATATTCTAACTTCTAATGGTCTAGACGTCAGGTGTCAAAGTGATCTTTTTTGACAAGTCCATTTTTTGTAATCACAGTTGAAAAAGGACCTAGACTTTGGTTCGAAACGTTCCGTTAAGATAAGTTATTGTTTTATAATTGTTTTTTACATATCATATAAATATATATATATATCTATATATTATATAATATACATTTTGTTATATTTTCTAGTGTAAAATACTAGAAAACCACTGATACGAATTTTAGATAACAATATTGTATTTATATTCATTTTAGAACTATTAGGCCAGTGGAATTAGACGATGTGAACGGGAATCTGTAACTAATTCGTTTCAGATAGCCGTAGGTAAAAACAGGTGTATTTAGTTATAAGGAATATACCTCTGCGATTCCTCCCAAATCAAATATACAGAACATTGTTTATAAGTCACTTGTATGTGAAAAAATCATGAAATTTGGAGTTTTTTAAAAATTGCAGTAAGACTGTAGTAGATTAATTTTTTTGAATGCTTCTGTTTACTAGGTAATTCCAAACCGGTTAATTTAAGCCCCGGTTGATTTCATTTCATTGATTATTTATTTAAATAATTGCCGAAAACCATCGAAATTTTCGAAAATTTCAAGCATTTTTTACTCTAAAAGGAAAAATGCTAGACTCTTGAAACTTTGGTGGAATATGTGTCTCATTACCCTCAACTTACAAAATAAATTTCGTTTCAAAATGTGTATTAGTTTTCGAGAAATTCTATTTGTTTATTAAAAACGTCCCAAATGTTTAATGAAAAATTGACCTATTAACGTTATCAAAAATAATTCAACCACAGCTCATTTTTTTCGTCAAGACGTCAATTTTACGAATCTGTTATGGGCGTATCGATTTTCAATAATTTTGACCGTCAAAATGGCGTTAACAATATTGCTACTTTTCGGAGCAGCGTTTTTTGCAAATAACTTTACAACAAATTCACGTATCTGCACAAATCTTTCATATTTGCGTTGCTGGTATTTTTCTACAAATCTATAAAAAAAAATTGTTGCTCTGGTACATGTAGGTGCCGAGATAATTTTTTAAATTGTTTAATGCGCCAAACGTTTATTTATTAATATTTATGGCCAAAATTGTTACTGGTTGTTAATAAGATATTGAATTTTGTGAATTCATCAAGTCCTATTGAAAACGGGCCCTTTTTGAGGTCAAAATATAATTTTTAATAATTAGTGATTTTAGAGCGTCTTCAATTTGTTTGGCTCAAGGGACAGGGGAATTTTTTATCAAACGATTTTCAAATTGGGGTAGCGAGAAAAATTCGTCATATCTCCGTTATTTTCCGGCCAATTTCGACGTTTTTTTTTTTTTTAATTTGGGGTAGCTCACGAAAATAATAACAATGGGCACATTTGCAATATCCAAATAATAAACAAATAATTGTTATAAACAATTTATTATTTTTTTTTTTAAATTTTTTATTTTTTGGGCTTATGCAACTTATAATGTGCTAATGTATTAAACATAAATTTATAAAGATTATATAATGGTAACAATGCTGTAACATCGTATATTGTTTGATGGAGAAATAGTTTGTGCATACATTGTTACCATTATATAATCTTTATAAATTTATATTTAATACATTAGCACATTATAAGTTGCATAAGCCCAAAAAAGAAAAATTAAAAAAAAAATAATAAATTGTTTATAACAATTATCTGTTTATTATTTGGATATTGCAAATGTGTCCATTATTATTATTTTCGTGAGCTGCCCCAAATTAAAAAAAAAAACGTCGAAATTGGCCGGAAAATAACGGAGATATGACGAATTTTTCTCGCTACCCCAATTTGAAAATCGTTTGATAAATAATTCCCCTGTCCCTTGAGCCAAACAAATTGAAGACGCTCTAAAATCACTAATTATTAAAAATTATATTTTGACCTGAAAAAGGGCCCGTTTTCAATAGGACTTGATGAATTCACAAAATTCAATATCTTATTAACAACCAGTTTCAATTTTGGCCATAAATATTATTAAATAAACGTTTGGCGCATTAAACAATTTAAAAAATTATCTCGGCTCCTACATGTCCCAGAGCAACAATTTTTTTTTATAAATTTGTAGAAAAATACCAGCAACTCAAATATGAAAGATTTGTGCAGATACGTTAATTTATTGTAAAGTTATTTGCAAAAAACGCTGCTCCGAAAAGTAGCAATATCGTTAACACCATTTTGACGGTCAAAATTATTGAAAATCGATACGCCCATAACAGATTCGTAAAATTGACGTCTTGACGAAAAAAATGAGCTGTGGTTGAATTATTTTTGATAACGTTAATAGGTCAATTTTTCATTAAACATTTGGGACGTTTTTAATAAACAAATAGAATTTCTCGAAAACTAATAAACATTTTGAAACGAAATTTTTTTTGTAAGTTGAGGGTAATGAGACACATATTCCACCAACGTTTCAAGAGTCTAGCATTTTTCCTTTCAGAGTAAAAAATGCTTGAAATTTTCGAAAATTTCGATGGTTTTCGGCAATTATTTAAATAAATAATCAATGAAATGAAATCAACTGGGGCTTAAATTAACCGGTTTGAAATTACCTAGTAAACAGAAGCATTCAAAAAAATTAATCTACTGCAGTCTTACTGCAATTTTTAAAAAACTCCAAATTTCATGATTTTTTCACATACAAGTGACTTATAAACAATGTTCTGTATATTTGATTTGGGAGGAATCGCAGAGGTATATTCCTTATAACTAAATACACCTGTTTTTACCTACGGCTATCTGAAACGAATTAGTTACAGATTCCCGTCTAATTCTACTGGCCTATATATACAGTGGTTTTCTGGGGCAAACTGTTGAGGTTTGCGTTTGATACTACACTTTTATCTTGATATATTTTGGCAATTTTCTTATTTCTATTTATTTTTTAGAATTTGGCGTGATTCCCAGAATTAAGTTCAATGAATATTAACTATCCGCCACAAATAAACTACAAACAATATTTTCACTAAAATCCCGACTCCTGACCTCCACTAGATTGTGAAACATTAGCTAGCCAACCAAATTTCCGAGTTTAAATCTCGATTGGGACAAATAAATGTGGATGTCTCACGAATTGGGTTGTAGAATAGCTGGTGCTAAACTTAACCAGAATGTTAATATAAATGAGGCGATAAAAAATCATAGCAAATAGGATTCAATACGTGCAGAAATTTATATATAGAAAAGTGTTCAAACATCTTATTTTCTGCCCATCTGTCAGAATGCTGTGTATTTATACCGAGTGGCCTCCTGGCCTCGCTCATAACTTTCAGTTTCGATGCAATTTACATGAAAATCACATTTTTAAATTGATTCTGTAGTACCTAAACTTTAATTGCTGATTAAAATAAATAATTTTTTTATCAATACCTCTCTTCTAATCGATGCGATCCTAAACAACTGCGCACACCTGTATAATATTTTAAGGTAAATTATTGGAATTCTTAGAAAAAATAAATGACTCCGGAAAATTTCAATATTTGTTGTTAGTGTTGGTGTTCCAATAATATTAAATCGCCAGTGGTTAAAAAGTTTAGGGAAGTGAATAGTAACATATCTGAGTAAATGTAAAAGTATTCAGTCATTTAAAACAGCAACAATTAGTAATAGGTAGTTCCAATATATTATTATTCATTTTAATTAATACAAACCTTTACTACATTTGCTTAAATTAGTACAGAAAATTAGCCATGCAATGTATAATTATAGTTCAGTAAAATTTACATGACGATTATTTTAATGTTATGACATGACGATGACTTCGACATGCTTATCGTCAAATAGTTTAAGCTGTAAGATAATTCTTCAGTCATGACTGTGATGACTCGAGGCATAAACACTAAACAGTAAATCAGTTTACGTTTTCAGTTAAGAATATGTCTAAAGTCCGGCTGAACCGGACAAGCAGACACTCCTTCCTGTGGGAGCGCCGACCTGGAACTTGGTCATTCCGTTTTATGACTCATAGTAATATGTAACATCTTCCCATACCGTGTATGCAAGTAAGTAGCGTGTGCCAGGACACCAGTTCTGTTCTGAATTGATAAATTCTCTTAAATATTATATGTACCTATAAAATATCTACCTAGCGTTGAATAAAATTAGAGAAATGTTAATAGTATGTATTTTAATTGATTCCTATTCTAATTTAAATTATTATTCCAAAATTTCTTAACAGTCGTCTATGTCTAAATTAACCTCATTTAACACATTATTAGAAGGAATAAAATGAAGTAAATTAAAAATTTTTTGAATGATATAAATATTCACTATAAAACACCATAACATTCATCTGATAGAAAAGGAGAAAGTTAGTTAGGTAGGTACTTATTCATTTTATTTAGACCTCTGAAAAGTTGTATTAAACAAAGCTCATTTTTATATTAATGAAACTTATGGTGAAAAGAATGTACAAAATATACCCACCCGAACTCATCTCATTACCCTTTTAATAAATAATACTAATCAAAGGACATGGTAAATTTATAAGAGGGTTGTTAATCGACTGTATTGTAGATAACTCGCGATTTTTTTAGGTAATCTGTTATCAAAACTTAAGTTGTTAAGAAAACAAAAGCTTTTTATTAGTATACCTACCTATTACAAATAATAAATAATATTTTACAATCTATGTGCCTGGACCTAAACCGCTGGTGATTATATAATTTCTTCAACACAAGGTCTCGTAATTTCTCGTCTCCACACGTTGTAGATGGCACGACCCCGTACACGTACATTCCATTTCTCAATTTTTATTTTCCCGGATTTTATGCAATACCTTTTTAAATAAATGAAGAAGGTTTTTAAACGTTTTCGTTTTGTAGTAGTATGAGTCACTTGTGACTTACGGGGTTTTCGTTTTACTCATGGTCTTAGCACGGGAACTCAGACCACAGAATTTAAACCTGATTAAACTATGTATATTAATTATTGATAGTGGCATTTTGCACAGTAACAGAGGCGTCTTTTGACAAAAGTATCTGGGTGTGCAATGCAATTTTAGAAAATGACTTAATGTATCATATATTATCGAGTATATTATATATTATTAAGTCAATTTATTATTAAAAAGTTGGTCGTGTGAACCGCAATTCATCCAAAAACAAATAAAAAAAAAATCGTCTAGAGTAATATTCCACCATTGGAATAATTATTTTCATTTTCGACCTGTTTCTTTGCACAGGGCAGCATTTCTTCACTCATTTTAAATACAATGTGGAGTAAGTAAGTAAAATTACAGGCAGTAACCGCAGTTTCTACATAATTTTGCCTTAATCTGCATTTTATTTATATGACTGATGGTCGAGATGGTAGCGTACCTGCCTCTCACCCAAAAGTCCCGGGGTCGAATCCCGGGCGTGGCAATGGAAAATACTGTGACAGGGATTTTTCCATTATACACGGATATTGGATGTGTGTCCTTAGTTATTAAATGTGTAGCCCCATCCCGCATAAGGCTCTTCTAGAACCTTCTGGGATCGTAATTACATGTGATGTATTTATCATTATTTATTATTATTATTATTATTATTATTATTTAATAATAAATTGTATTTAATGAAAATATGTAACAATACTTCTGCATATATGGTCGCAATATAACAATAATAACAAAAAATGGTGACGGTGATATATATATATTATGTAGATCATGGAACAAATTAATTCGGATACTAGACCAAATTATGTCATTCATTCATACCATTATTAGCAACTATTCGTGTTAAATCATGTTACTGTATTACTTTGAAATTATCCAATCAATCGACGTAAGCCTGTTTATACTTAAGCGCGATCTAATAACATTTAATAAATTTATTGGCAGCAAATGGCATATGATATTGTTATATTATAGATATTGCTTAAATAAACAACATGTTGATTGAAACAAGATAGGTAGGTATAACTATTAATTAAAATATGCACTGAAATGAAATATTTGTCGATTATTTAATAAATTATTGATAGGTGAATGAACAAATAATATAGGGTCAAAAATCAAAAAAAGTACACACAAAGCAATTACATGCCCCAGTTGTCTTTTAACCAAACATATTCTGCAATAATGTGCCAATATGTTTTGACATTCATTCATCGATGCAAAACGTATACAATATAGTAAAAAAACATGAATCACGTGACATCACATATGTATATAATATACATATGTATCCCTAAATTGCACCTACAAACTGTTATCACGCTATTGTACGTCAAAGAATAAGATGATTTTTCTGATACCATAAAAAAACGTACCGCTACAGAAATACAGCCATCCAAAGCTGAAGATTGGAAACATTAAATTCATAATATCTCGGTAACTTCTGAAGATTTTCTAACGAATTCGATAAGCTTATATGTTTCAACAACCCTGTTTAATATGAAAGAAATTAGTTGACGCTAAGGGATAGTTAGGAGTTGAGTGTTGATCCTATTCCTATATATCTTTTATCAGTTGCCCAAATGAAGCTCTCGAATTTATCACCTAATGGCAAATTGAAAACTGAAACTATTTTATCTCTTTAATTTTTCTCTTGAAGGAAACGGTTTTCCAGCAAAATGCGTAAAATCATACGCGTATATTATAAAGTACTGGCCAGTTTGTATATTTATTTTCATCTTTAAAATAAAGACGCTAATTTTATTTTTTACGAGCGTACGAAAATTGATAATTTTCCACACACAGACTTGCAGAATTTTTCACAAATTCAAATTTCTTCATTGTAAATTCATTATAAATATTGTGAATAATAAAAAATAGGTAATTAATTATAATGTTCTGTTCTTTTTGTGTTATTTATTTATTTATTTGTTTATTTGTTTATTTGTTTATTTGTTTATTTGTTTATTTGTTTATTTGCTTATTTGTTTATTTGTTTATTTGTTTCTTTGTTTCTTTGTTTCTTTGTTTCTTTGTTTCTTTGTTTCTTTGTTTCTTTTTTCTTTGTCTCTTTGTTTCTTTGTTTATTCAAATTAACCAGTTTAAAACTGGGAAATAACCTCTACGCCTTTGACGTAATGTCAGAGGATCAGTTAGAGGGTGTTTTTTGACAACTAATAGGAATTAAATTAATACAAAAATACTGCGCTGACGTTTCGGAAACTATATGTGGTAATAAATCCCAAACAAAGAAAAGGAAAGAAATAATTTATGAAATGCCACAAATAACATTTAAACATTATCAGCAAGTTAATAATCAAAAGAAAAAGAACTTGTCCTACGAATATACGACAGAACATTGCATTTAGCAACATTTAGTGGCAATTTGTTCTTAATGCACCATTGAGATACTTTATCTAAATTATTCTGAGGCTGGCAACAATCTTCCAAACTTTTAATTACACTGAAAATCTTTAAGTCGTCTGCATAAAGTAAACCTCGAGATCATTAGTAATGACATTAATAAAGAGATTAAATAACAAGGGTCCAAGAACAGACCCTTTGTGGAACTCCGGAAGAAACAACGTACTGAACAGATTTAAAACCATTATAAACTACATAATGAATTCTTTTTGAAAGATACGATTTGAACAACTGCAAAAGCGATAAAAAAAACCTATTTCATCTAATTTGTTTAGTAGTATACAATGGTCTAGTCTGTCAAACGCTTTCGAAAAATCTGTGTATATTATATCAGTTTGCGCTTGAGCATCTAATGATTCCGAGATAAATTGTGTAATACAGAATAAATTTGTAGTGGTCGAACGCCCCTTCATAAAACGTTGGACCGTAGTAATTTGGTTATTGACTTTACTATAAATTGATTCGTGAAGTAGTATTTCCAGAACCTTTCAAAAATTACAAATTATGGAAACGGGTCTGAAGTTCAATTTCAAATTTGTCCACTTTTGTTTATATATATAGGACACACTTTAGATTCTTTCCATAAATCAGGAAATGAGGGTGCAGTAAGACACAGATTGAACAAAATCATCAAAGGATATGCAAGTATCTGCGCGCAGTCACGTACCATGAAAGCAGGTATACCATCCGGCCCTGTCGTCATTTTAGGTTTAATTTTTTTAATTGCTCGAAGTATATCCATCTCGTCAAACAATCCAACTTGTATATCCAAGTTGTTACAGTGAAAAGTTTTGTTGGAAGTTGCGTCATCATCTGGCACATAAGAATTACTAAAGAAATTCGCAAAGACATTTAAAATATTATCTGTAGTGTTTAATGTTTGAACCTCATAATGCATCTCTTTGGATATGCCAGATCCTCCTTTTTTATTATTAATGAAAGCCCAATATTTTAATATTGCTTTCTGTTTGTTGAACAAAATTTTTATAACAAATGTTAATTTCGCTTAAATTCATTTAGAACATTATCATCACCATGTTTCACCATGAAAAGTTTTGTTGGAAGTTGCGTCATCATCTGGCACATAAGAATTACTAAAGAAATTCGCAAAGACATTTAAAATATTATCTGTAGTGTTTAATGTTTGAACCTCATAATGCATCTCTTTGGATATGCCAGATCCTCCTTTTTTATTATTAATGAAAGCCCAATATTTTAATATTGCTTTCTGTTTGTTGAACAAAATTTTTATAACAAATGTTAATTTCGCTTAAATTCATTTAGAACATTATCATCACCATGTTTCACCATGAAAAGTTTTGTTGGAAGTTGCGTCATCATCTGGCACATAAGAATTACTAAAGAAATTCGCAAAGACATTTAAAATATTATCTGTAGTGTTTAATGTTTGAACCTCATAATGCATCTCTTTGGATATGCCAGATCCTCCTTTTTTATTATTAATGAAAGCCCAATATTTTAATATTGCTTTCTGTTTGTTGAACAAAATTTTTATAACAAATGTTAATTTCGCTTAAATTCATTTAGAACATTATCATCACCATGTTTCAGATAATTCCTATGCATTTTTTATTTCAACCTAATATTCATTTAATAAACAGTCATTAATTTCATTTCTTCATTTGTTTCTCTTCTAGTTGTTTTCAATTTTCAGGACAGCACACTCGTAGAAAAAATGTTGTTCCTAAATCATGCGAAAAATGAATCAACCTCAAGAGCGGAATCTCGGGCCCAAACTCCGCCCTTGCATTCACGTATACTTTTCAAGAATATACATATTTAGTGTAGTCAATAGAGGTTTTCAATTCGGAAAAATTGTGGTAACTTTTGAGAATACATCTCTGAAGATGTCAGGAACAACATACCAAAAGTTACCAACAAAATACCAGTTCTTGTTAAATATCTCTTAAAATATTTAATTTTTATTTTATTTTATTTAAAATATTTTTTTCTTAAAAAACTAATTACGCCATTCGTAAGTACGGGAAATTTCACATCAAAAATGTATAAGAAGTTTTTTTGTACGATCAAAAATGTAGGCTCCAAATTTTTTTGTTTAACCCACGAAAATGGAACGCCCCGGCGACATGCAAGTAAGGTGCGCAAAGCGCGCGCGGCCTCGGGCGCGCTACATTAAATTTGTTATAACTTTTGAACTAATTAATGAAATTGAGCCCAACAAAGCGTAAATGAAAGAAGAAACATCGGACTACTGGATTATTATAGTTTCAAATATAAAAATGAATGTATGTAGGAATAGCACATATATGAAATAAGAACATAAAGAGATTTCCGATGAAATCGGTGATATCTTACGAAGGCGTATAGGGGCCAACAACTTTTTTTTTTTACAAACATATGGAATTGCCAATTCAAAGTGACAATTGTCACTTCGAAGTGACAATTGTCACATCGAAGTGACAATTGTCACTTCAAAGTGACAATTGTCACATCGAAGTGACAATTGTCACATCAAAGTGACAATTGTCACATCGAAGTGACAATTGTCACATCGAAGTGACAATTGTCACTTCAAAGTGACAATTCAAACTGACCATAGGGTATGCGCATAATATGCTAGATTTTTAAGCAACATTGGTTATAAAAGATAGTTAATGGTGTAAAAAAATGAATAACAATAAAATTTTATCAATAATATACCCTAAATTTATGTATTTGTTAATTAAAATTTATATTATTTTTAAGTTTACGACCACTGACCGAGAACAAACGATGAAATTCGCATCTCACCGTGCTGGGCGTGACGTCAATCACTGTTTTTTTTTGACAGAACTTTAGAATCTTTTATGTTCGCCGTTGTGCATATATCCTACTATTTAGGTGTAGATTCAATGTGCGATTTCGGTGTTAAATATTAACATTTTTCACGGAAAAGTGAGTGGAACAGATTTTGTAAAGGCCCAGATAGTTAATTTGGCCAATGTTGCTCTCCTTGTTGCTGTACTACGTTTAGGTGGAAGGCGCCTTTTTCTACCAGCTTGACAATCAAAATACATGAACTTTTAAATGTATGTAACTACCCATTCATTTAAACATCATATGGTTTTCTAAATCTTCTTCTAATTGAAAAAAAAGTAAAATACATAACCTAAAATTGTACGATTTTAAAAAGGTACAAAATCGCACTTACGTTGAAACGTACAACCCCTTTAGTGTTTTCTGATATATCAATTTCACTCCTTCTCATGGTACGTAACCATAATTTTCGTTTTTAGCGCTTGATCGTATATTGGTAATGAGACAAATCATTTTTCTGGTGTTTTTCTTGTGGACGACTGGCACTGATTTATTTAACAGTACCTTGGATGCTTAATATCAATAATATCCTTCTTTTCCACTGCAAAATACTGCATTAAATGCTATTTTAACGAGTTTTACACGACATCAAACATTAAATGAAAATGCCAGTGTCTGACGTCACACCACGACAGCAACCATTTGCATAACGTCACCGTCATTTTTGCGACTCTTTAAAATAATCATTTTTTGTTAATTTTTTTGGATAATGGGTTACATTTTAGCCGTTTTTTATTATTGCAATAGCCATTTATAATCTGTCTCACCAACAGATGCAAATAGACTCCTCCCCAAAAATGCCCGCTAAATTTGAATGGAATTTCTCTATTAGTCGTATTTATAGAACACGAATTACAAAGCAATCGCTAGATTTGACCGACTAAGACCGACTCTACAAGTACTCGCGCAAAGCATTAAACTTTTATACATTTTGCAACCGACCAATCAGAACGCATAAAGGCGAAACGTATGAAAAACGCGAATAAATGGGAAGCCGGCGTCAGACGGCGTGACTCTCAACTGTGTTATTAGTTTTTGTGACATTTCATCTGGGAGTTAAATAAGGTACGTAAATGCAAACGATTCATATGGATTAAATGTTAAAACGGTTTTTCTTAAGGTTTATGATGGCTGAAGAAGGTATAATTTCTTCACCCAGAAAACGATTATCCAGACATTTTTCGGTGGAAGATAAGGAAAAGGTGCTGAACATTTGTAAGGCCTACGATAGGGAGAATCCGGAGAAATCAAAGATGGAATGCATGGAGTTCACTGCAAAGACAGCAGGTGTGAGTGTTCGAAGTGTTTCTAATATTCTTCGTGAATACAAACAAGCAATACAACTTCAGCCACCAACAGTGTACCACCGACAAAGGGCAGTTTTGGACAATATCGATGAAGGAACTAAAAGTTCTCTCAAGCGTATAATCCATTCCTTTTTTGAAAGAAATGAACCACCAACTGTAAACAAAATTTTAGCAGCGGTGCATGAAGGTGATTATTTACCTCATCTTAAACGGAGTACTTTGTGGCGATTAATAAGAAAAATTGGCTTTCGGTGAGTGAACGGACTCTTTATTTCTTCGTGTTGTAATGTAATTATTGTATTTGGCATTATAGGTTCTCAAAAAGGACACGTAATAGAGCCCTAAGGGAAAAAAATGAGATTAACATTTGGAGGCAAAGATTCCTGCAAAACATCAGGAAATGCCGGGAAGAACATAAGAAATTGCACTTTTTAGATGAGACTTGTGTGAACGCTGGCCATGCTGTAAGTAAAGTATGGAAGGATGGTTAAAAGATCCATCGGGCAAGGGAAGTCATCTTATAGTCCTCCACATAGGATCCGAGGACGGTTTCGTTGAGAATGGTTTGTTATGCTTCGAATCAAAGAAAACTACCCTTTGTCGATGGTACACTTTTGGTGACTGAAGTTGGTGTGCTTGTTTGTATTCACGAAGAATATTACAAGCACTTGGAACACTCACACCTGCTGTCTTTGCAGTGAACTCCATGCATTCCATCTTTGGATTCTACGGATTCTCCCCATCGTAGGAAGATGTTCAGCGCCTTTTCCTTAGCCTTCACCGAAGAATGTCTGACCAGTCGTGTTTTTCAATGGAGAAATAGGAACTGCTCGCCGGTTCTGACTGCTCAGTAGTGTTCAGTGTAAAAAATAAAAGTGATATCATATATTATTTTTCCAATTATATTATATCTTATTAGTTATCGTTGTTTTAATATATTTACAAATTTTTGTATATGTAGGGCTTTTAAAGTCTATTTTTTTCTATCGACTTAAGTACCAAATGTATTGTAATGATTTACTGGAACAATTTCACATAGGTTACTCCACTGGATAAACCCCAATGACCCCAATGCACACTACTCAAAAATAGCCAAATCTGCTGAGTCGTTTACCTTTTGGTTTCCACCACAGTACATGTATTTATTAATATCTAGCGTAAGATTACTTTCGGATCTTTTTACGAATAGTCGTGGAATGTTCAAGCAATAAAAACTATACCAACTATATATTATATCTAGGTATCTACATCTTGTTTTGTTTTTATTGATAAAAAGCTTTAAAGAACCTATCATTTGCTAGAAGGCGAGAACTTAACTACTTATAAGTTTTGACATGTCCAAATAAATAAAACAACACATACCTACCTATTTCTTCTTAATTTTCACAAGGTTCTATATATTACAGCTCGTGGGTATAAGAAAGTTAAGAGAGATATCAATATAATATAATAATAGAATGCTTTATTCATCATTACAATACATTTGGTACTTAAGTCAATAGAAAAAAATAGACTTTAAAAGCCCTACATATATATAAATTTGTAAATAAATTAAAACAACGATAACTAATAAGATAAACGTATATAATATAATTGGAAAAATAATATCACTTTTATTTTTTACACTGAACACTACTGAGCTGTCAGAACCGGCGAGCAGTTCCTATTTCTCCATTGAAAAACACGACTGGCCAGACATTCTTCGGTGATGGGTAAGGAAACATCTGAAACATCTTCCTACGATGGGGAGCATCCGTAGAATCCAAAGATGGAATGCATGGAGTTCACTGCAAAGGCAGCAGGTGTGAGTGTTCCAAGTGCTTGTAATATTCTTCGTGAATACAAACAAGCACACCAACTTCAGTCACTAAAAGTGTACCATCGACAAAGCGTAGTTTTCTTTGATTCGAAGCATAACAAACCATTCTCAACGAAACCGTCCTCGGATCCTATGTGGAGGACTACAAGATGACTTCCCTTGCTCGATGGATCTTTTAAACGTCCTTCCATACTTTACTGACAGCATGGCCAGCGTTCACACAAATCTCATCTAAAAAGTGCAACTTCTTATGTTCTTCCCGGCATTTCCTGATGTCTCGCAGGAATCCTCGCCTCCAAACAATAAACTCATTTTTTTCCCTTAGGGCACTATTACGTGACCTTTTTGAGAACCTATAAAGCCAAATACAATAATTACATTACAACACGAAGAAATAGAGTCCGTTCACTCACCGAAAGCCAATTTTTCTTATTAATCGCCACAAAGTACTCCGTTTAAGATGATGTAAATAATCACCCTCATACACCGCTGCTAAAATTTTGTTTACAGTTGGTGGTTCATTTCTTTCAAAAAAGGAATGGATTATACGCTTGAGAGAACATTTAGTTCCTTCATCGATATTGTCCAAAACTGCCCTTTGTCGGTGACACACTGTTGGTGGCTGAAGTTGGTGTGCTTGTTTGTATTCATGAAGAATATTAGAAACACTTCGAACACTCACACCTGCTGCCTTTGCAGTAAACTCCATGCATTCCATCTTTGGTTTCTCCGGATTCTCCCTATCGTAGGCCTTAAAAATGTTCAGCACCTTTTCCTTATCTTCCACCGAAAAATGTCTGGATTATCGTTTGCATTTACGTAAGTACCAATGACAAATGTAAACTATAAAGACATGGAACGACATTGTTGTAATTGAAGCAAGAAAATGTATAAAATGCGGTTGGACACTGCCAGAGGGCGACATTAAATTTTTCTTCTTACTCTGTTAATAGTATCCATAAATAACCCAGTCAAATTAGACAAATCGGTGGAAAAAATTCCCAGAGAGTTGGAAATTTTTTTAAACGCTTTCTTTACACTTGGGTAGACATATATCAAAAGTCCCCGAGGGTGGCGGGTGAGCTCGAGGAGGGGAGGGGGGTTAAAGGTACCATTTTTAAGTTTTTCGCTCATATCTCGGAAACGATAGCTCCTATCGGTTTTTGCCCCCTTACCACAATTAAAGCTGATAAAATTTCCTACAGAAATGGTCCTATGCATTTTCCGTAGGACTAACCGTAAGTGAGTTATAGGGCGACAAAAGAAACATCATTTCAAAAAATGTGCTTTATCCGCATTTAAAACAGAATTAGTATTGTGATTTGAAAAAAACTGACAGTAAATTGAATTTATTGGGTCCAACACTTCATTAGAGCAGGGTGTTGGATCACGGGGGTCCATGAAGTCTTCAGAGTCGTCCTCATATGCTGCATTTTCTCTTCAACCTAAACATTGAAAACCGAATTACAGTCTTGTTCAGTACAATATTAATAGGTAGATGATTTAATAGAGATGATTTGAATAAAACTTAGTAAATTGAATAAATAACACGACCTCCTTTATCCCTTAAGACTCTGAAAGTCTTGTGCGGGAGGGAATGTATTGGGTCCAACAGTTCATTCGAGGGTGTCAAGTCTTCCGGGTCATCCTCATATGCTGAATTGTCATCTTCAACTGGAGGGCCGTTAGTGCACGCACCCTCACAGTTACCGCATATTGAAGAGCAATGGATACCTGCTTTGCGGCATCCACAACATGCCCCACAACCTTTGGTGCAGCTGCAGAATATTGTTGAAAGGATGGCAGCTGGGGCAGGTTGATCTAAAGTTGTCAAGGGTTGAAGATCTCCATCTGCTCCTTTCATCCAAACCCAATCAGTAGGTTCCAGTTTGTTGCCCAGCCAATCTTGAACTTGCAAATAGACTCTGTATAAGTGTTGCAGTGCAGAGCCTTCAGTTGGTGGTAGAGAGGGGAAGTCTGACTTCACCCTTGTGCTGGATTTTAGAAATGCTGCGTAACGCTGTTTGTCCAGGTCTGTTACTCTGGCGTTGTACATTGCTAGGAACATCTGTTCCCCGGCGTTTGCAACTTCCTCAGTTGTTGAAGTTTTTGTGTAAAATACGGTGGAGATCAAATGTAGGACGCTGTCCCTCATGAGTAATTAAGCAATTATTGACTTACCTTTTCGGAAAATTGTATAGCAGCCGCTAAAACCGTGAATGAACAAAATGCTCTTGGCAAAGTCAAGTTCCTGCAATTCCTTGGAGGGTAATAACTTTTGCTTCCCTCATTCCCCTTCCCAGGTTTGAAAAATTTTATCTCTCGTTCCATTGGAGCTAAAGCGATCAGCAGGACCAGCAGATCCACATCCTCGCCAATGACAAGCGGTGAACAATCACATTCTGCTTTCTCTAAAGCGCACCGTACAATAGTTGTATCCGCATCAGCATCAGCCTGTCTAACTTCTAAACCCTCTGCAGTCATTTTCCGAGAATCATTTTCCGAGACAGCATACTGATGAATCTGTCCTTATTTTTTTCATTACCTAAAGAGTGTTGCTGAGTCGTCGCTACCACGTCTTCGGTGAAATCAATGTCGACTGACGCGGTGGTGATGGTGGTGAGACTGTGCAGTATTCACCATGGTGTTTTTTTTAAGTAAGTCACATATTGATTGAATATCACTAAGAAGGTTGATCCTATACCCCACCTGACTCGATTTAACAGGAATCCACCATCAATTAAGTGTGAACTTGAATTTTTACGCAAGGAGTGCTGCGTTGCCAAATTGTCGCCCTGTAGAGCAATATTCCTTCATCCGCGGGGGAAAAAAGAGTCCCCCTTCAGGCAGGCCAGTTTAGTTGGGGGGCGCTATACACACACTATTTCCATAAATATAAATACTTACCATATACTAATGAAATGTGTTTGGAAGGATTTTTAATGCAATTTATGTAGAATCCCAACTTCAGAAGCCCGTAGCTCGCTTACGGTTAGTCCTACGACAAAAATGCGGTGAACCATTTGTATCAAATTTTGTTATCTTTAATTTAGGTAAAAATCGATAGGAGTGATCGTTTCCGAGATATACACAAAAAACTGAAAAATGGTACCTTAACCCCCTCCCCTCCTCGAGCTCACCCCTTACCATCGGGGACTTTTGATATAACACTACTCAAGTGTAAAGGAAGCGTTTAAAAAAAATTCCAAATCTCTGGGAATTTTTTCCACCGATCGCCCTAATTTTGTCTAATTTGACTGGTGTAAAAACATATATTACAAATATTACAATATTGCTTTAAAGTTATTTAAAAAAAACGTATTAAATATTTTTATCGGTTTCAGGATATTAATCCTTTGTTTACATATGCAAAAGTAGGCTGGTAAACAAGTCATAACTAAAGTTGTACAGTTATATTTAAAACTTGTACGGTAATAATATTACAAATACAGATCTGTCAACAACCGTCAACAGATGAAATAATAAATAATGAAACTATAATATAGGGCTATTTATTAATACAAAGAGACTGAAAACTCCAAACAATAATAATTAAGTACTGAAATCCAACTGAAATGTATTTTCAGGCAATCCAAGGTCCATTTTTATGTAGCCGTTGTGACACTAAAAATGTAAACATTTATGTAATATGAAAAAAGGTAACAAATAAAAACAAACAAAATATAACTGTAACCATGGCGACAAATCAACCCATACAGACTTGACCAACTAATGAAATGAAAACGTTATTAATAAGAGAATATCAAAAGGTAATATCTATTAATAATGTCTTTATTTTCTGAAACCGATAAACTATTGAACAAATCACGGATGTTATGAATCATAACAGCCTTAGATGTCTTAAAATCCTCGCTCTACGAGCTCGGATTTCAAACCGACATCTGCGGCAGTTATGATAGTCATAACATTCCTACATATGTTAATAGCTAAAAACCAGTAGTATCAGTAAAGAAACAGAGAAAGAACAGTATCGCCCTCTGGCAGTGTCCAACCACATTTTGTACATTTTCTTGCTTCAATTACAACAATGTCGTTCCATGTCTTTATAGTTTACATCTGTCATTGATAGTACCTTATTTAACTCCCAGATGAAATGTCACAAAAACTAATAACACAGTTGACAGTCGCCGTCTGACACCGGCTCCCCATTTATTCGCGTTTCTCATACGCCTTTATGCATTCTGATTGGTCTGTTGCAAAAATGCAAAATGTGTTAAAGTTTAATGCGCACGCGAGTACTCGGTCAAATCTAGCGGTTGCTTTGTAATTCGGGTTCTATAAATACGACCAATAGAGAAATTCCATTCAAATTTAGCGGGCATTTTTGGGGAGGAGTCTATTTGCATCTGTTGGTGAGAGAGATTATAAATGGCTATCGCAATAATAAAAAACGGCTAAAATGTAACCCATTATCCAAAAAAAAATTAACAAAAAATGATTATTTTAATGAGTCGCAAAAATGACGGTGACGTTATGCAAATGGCTGCTGTCGTGTTGTGACGTCAGACACTGGCATTTTCATTTAATGTCTGATGTTTGATTTTGTGTAAATACCTCAGTGCCAGTCGTCCACAAGAAAAACACCAGAAAAAAGATTTGTCTCATTACCAATATAAGTACGATCAAGTGCTTAAAGAAAAAAAGAAAATTATGGTTACGTACCATGAGAAGAAGTGAAATTGATATATAAGAAAACACTAAAGGGGTTGTACGTGGGGATCATTTGAACGTAAGTGCGATTATGTATCTTTTTAAAATCATACAATTTTAGGTTATGTATTTTACTTTTTTTTCAATTAGAGGAAGATTTAGAAAACTATATGATGTTTAAATTAATCGGTAGTTACATACATTTAAAAGTTCATGTATTTTGATTGTCAAGCTGGTAGAAAAAGGCGCCTTCCACCTAAACGTAGTACAGCAACAAGGAGAGCAACATTGGCCACATTTTCTATCTGGGCCTTTACAAAATCTGTTCCACTCACTTTTCCGTGAAAAATGTTAATATTTAACACCGAAATCGCACATTGAATCTACACCTAAATAGTATGATATATGCACAACGGCGAACATAAAAGATGCTAAAGTTCTGTCAAAAAAAAAACAGTGATTGACGTCACGCCCAGCACGGTGAGATGCGAATTTCATCGTTTGTTCTCGGTCAGTGGTCGTAAACTTAAAAATAATATAAATTTTAATTAACAAATACATAAATTTAGGGTATATTATTGATAAAATTTTATTGTTATTCATTTTTTTACACCATTAACTATCTTTTATAACCAATGTTGCTTAAAAATCTAGCATATTATGCGCATACCCTATGGTCAGTTTGAATTGTCACTTTGAAGTGACAATTGTCACTTCGATGTGACAATTGTCACTTTGATGTGACAATTGTCACTTTGAAGTGACAATTGTCACTTCGATGTGACAATTGTCACTTTGATGTGACAATTGTCACTTTGAAGTGACAATTGTCACTTTGAATTGGCAATTCCATATGTTTGTAAAAAAATAAAGTTGTTGGCCCCTGTACGCCTTCGTAATATCTCTACGATTTCTCCAATTTTTTAGATAAAAACCTGGAACTTTCACATATTACGTTTGAGCATTGATTAAGAAATGAACAAGATACGCGACTTCAATGGTAAAGTGCGAGGTCTTTTTTGGCAGCGAGATCTCGGCAAGTTGCGGGCATTCCTGTGATTTACGTAGTATGCTTTTGACAAACCTGTGTCGTGTCTGGTTTTATATCATTATTATCATTAATAATCTAGTGGTAATAAAAATTTAATGTTCAGATTAATTTTAGTTTAAAATTATTAACGAAGTATGTTCTCTCTGCGAGCTATTTCTCAACGATTGTTTGACTTTTAACCGTCACATAATTTTAAACTAAAATCTCTTTTAGAAGATGTGACAAAATTTGATATGTATAACTAAAGTCGAATTCATTTTTGTACTGCAGACAAAAAATTCCCGACAAAGGAGCACGTGCGGCGGCTTCTTTGAACGTTAAAGAGGCCGCGCTTCTGCTTTGTAAATGCGGCATTTTTTCCCTGCTTTACAAATATGAAATGAACTATAACTTTAACCACCGATTACTCTGGCTTAAATCACGTTATTAAATTTCTGTAGGTGTGATTCTTAAAGCTTGAAATGTGTACTTTAAGATGCTTCAAGGGGATTTACCTTAAAAATTAAATTAACCCTCTTTATTTTACGAAAATTAAAAAAAAATGTTTTTTTTCCAAAATTCGTAAAATTAGAGATAGTATAAACGTTAATAACTTTTATAAGAAATTTATTTAGGATACCTAGCCAGTATGCATTTATAGTAGGACCTCATAATATGTAAATCTGATGTAAATAATTTTTTTGGAATATTATACGAATAGTATACGGGATGGGGCATTTAAGTTGACAATTGCGAATAACTTGAAAATAAAGCATTTTAGAGAAAAATGTTTCAAACAAAAGTTTCATCATTTCAAATGCTGGATCTAATGGCTATAATTTTTTTCATTTGATGAAGGACTTCAAGGCCATTTGAAGGTCAATTTTGTTTCTTTTAATATAAATCCCTATTTTTTTTTACAGATTCATATTTTGCGCTAAAAAATAAACAACTTTTATTACTACCATTTTTCTAATTGAACTCATTGTTTGTGAGTAATTAGGCAATGAAAAACAGAGGTTTACATTGGAAAAAATGAAGTTGACCTTCACCATATTTAAAAAACTTGTAGCCATTAGATCCCGCTTTTGAAATGATGGACCTAATGTCTGAAACACTTTTTTCTAATTTGCGATAATGATGGACCTAATGTCTGAAACACTTTTTTCTAATTTGCGATTGTCAACTTAAACGCCCCACACAGTATAAACTTACACTTTTCACGAAATATTGAAACTATCAAGCTTTTCTTGGTTAAATCGACTCGATATTGAAGTTTCTAAAATTTTTATCCTGTTTAAAATATCGAAAACATATTCAAAATATTCACGTGGTACAGGGCCATGAGTCAAATTATAATGCCTGAATAACAGATAGAGATAGCATCATCTGCCCCCGCACGCTCTGGGTCTGGGTCTGATTATGAATTTATATCGTTCAATATAATTTGAATATGTATTGTGTTTAATAAAAATCTTTTATTTTGTGTAATCCATTTTTACTTTTTGTATCGAAATATGTATATTATTTTTTTGACACCTCACCAATACCATATTGAATAAGTTGATCCGAGCGCAATTTGTTTAAAATTTATCGAGTTACGTAGGTAATTTTTGATGAAATTTTTATCGAAAAGTAGGCCATATTGGATCAGCCATTTTGAATAACCTTTTTTTGACATCATAATCTGCTTTAGTGACCTCAAAAACTCCTAATATGTCAGTTTGAATTATTAAATTGCCTTAAACTTTCTCAACTTCTAATAGTTCTAATAGGTAATTTTGATTAAAAAAAAAAGTTTTTTTGTTTAAATAATTAATAAACAATTTCCTCGCAATTATATGTTTATAACTTTTTATTTTAAGCTATGTAAAAGTAATATCAAAAGGTTTTAGGAAAATCGAAGCTTCCCGTAATTATTCCAAAACAATGCATATTTTCAGCCTCTATTGACTCCACTAATTCTCAAACGGCAGCAACTTCTCAATTTTTTCCATTTGGTTTTATAATACAGCCGCTAGCTACAGTCCTGTATATATTTGAAGGTCCCCGAAATATTTTAATTGGATAGTACTCTTTTAGGTTTATAATTTTAGGTTTTCTTTGTTACCACGCTTAAAAATGGTCGGTTTAGTTTTTATACACGTAAGTACACGTTATATATGGATCAACGTGTATAGAAACAGATATACTGTATTTTAACTCTCCAGATTTTGAAATTTACGACAAACCAGCCGAAATGCATATGACTAAGGTTAACTTTAACTATTCAAAAAATAAAATAAGAGCTGTGTAATGCTGGGTTTCGTCTATAACATTTCGCTTGGACACGTGTACGTGCAAAATTGTTGCGCGTACCTATTCCAGACCACATACAGCTTGTGACAACTGTTCCGTTTAATAAGTGAGATGTTTTTTAATATTATAAATATGGAAGAAAGAGGTATTTTTTTGTGTCGTAATGCTATAAAATTTGATAGTAATTTATGTATTATTTGTCAACAATTCAAAAAAGATACCTACATTAGTGACAAGTGAAAATGGTTGTTTGCGAATTCGGTATGCCTCTAATGAACGGAAAGACATTGTTTTCGAGAGACTCAAAGTGTTCCTCATGATACAATGTTTTTTTATCACATGAGTAATGCGTGTTATCCTAGTTACACTATGAAAACAAAAGTAGAAAGAGCAACAAGAAGATTAAAAAAAGAAGAGGAGAATAAATTGGACCAGCAAATTTCAGGTGAAAGGTTAGGTGGAAAAGGAGAGTTAACAAATGCCTGCCTACGAACTTTTTAAAAGTTGACAATTGAAGCATTACATATATGATTGTGAATAAAAATATTAACGTCTGAAATGTCAGTAAGAAACGCGGATATAAAGAATTACCTAGTTAGGTACCTACACATTTGGTGAAGAAATACAATTTTCTATCCCAGCGAGGCAAACAAACCTACTCTTTTTTTCATTCAAGCGTCTCTCTTCATGAAGTAATCGAACCATTGAGGCCAAAAAATGTAATTGAAGAAAGTGCAAACATTATAAGAAAACAGCTCTATAACATAAATTTTGATCTAGAAGATACATTTTGCTATGAAAACAACTTGAGGCTGGCATGGGATGATGTACAAATTCCTTCGCCGCTGTTAAACATTTTTCTCTGAATTATTTAACTTTAATGAAAATCATTTTGAAGAAAGCGCTCACACGGACTCCGATGCTGACGACGATTCAAGCTCACTTCCGCAGTTATCTTAGAAAGGTATCTCTAAAACAAAACTCCTAAAAATGAGGGCGCTGTTTCAAATGATTTATTTTATTGTACATGATGGGAAAAAAAGAACGTCTTTACATGTTATGACAGGGTTAGCAGTATACGGCGCTTGCAAAAGTAGTGCCTTAGTTAAGAGTTTGGTTGAACTGGAATGAGTTTTTCTTATGATGAAGTACAAAGATGTCGAACAAGCCTGGCATCGTTTACTGTAGAAACATGTAAAAGTACTGTATTGTACTGTTATATGACTGATGGTCGAGATGGTAGGCCTCTCACCCAAAAGTCCCGGGTTCGAATCCCGGTCGTGGCAATGGAAAATACTGTGAGAGGGATTTTTCCATTATACACGGATATTGGATGTGTGTCCCTTGTCTTTAAGCCCCCTCCCGTACAAGGCTCAGCCTTCTGGGATAAAGGGGGGTCGTAACTACATGTGGTGTATTTATTATTATTTATTAAATATCATCACGTTTTGACCCCACTAAGTTTACAACTGTAGCTTTCGATAATTTTGATCACGAAGAAGCGACAGAATCTGGTTTCATGATACCATTGCAGTTTTGTTCCGCGAAAAATCTGAAGCCATTCAAAGAAAACTAAATATTTATAAAACCACTGTATGTCGTTTTAATCTGTTTTTTCACGAAGATTTGCAATGTCAACGCTTAAAGCAATTCTACAAAGTGCCCGGACCTATCTGTCTTCCAACAAACTATTCAACTGAGGTAGGTACATAGTATCGATTTAATGACTGGACATTTTCAGGTACGAGCCGATGATCTAGCATGGTTTTTAAGTAGAATGGATATCACTCAAGCTCCACAACAATTAAACAAAACTTCAGTAAACTCCATCATGGCCAGCATTTAATTCATTTCTAACTGAGGATAATCGTTTAAAACAAATTGTTGGGTATTTGCCAATTTTGCCCTATCCGGTTACCGAGTTCTCAACAGTATATACTGCCTTATGCAATTTTAAAGATATTTTGCTACAGCGTAATCAAAAATGTCTTCTAGTGTTCTGCGATGAAGCATTTTCCCTTCGACCGAGGAATTAGCACCGAGCTGCAAATGTGCCAAATGCTCGCGTAAGCAAAACTGTTGTTGTCGTGCCGTTTTTGTAATTTTTGAGCACCCCTTATAAAAAATAAAAAATTTTTCTACGTTATTTCTATTTTTTAGGCAAACAGAAACTTTTTTGAAGAATAATATTTCTTTGAAAACTTAAACATTTTATTCATTGCACCTATTGTAAACCCCATCCGCGGACATACTGTATATATAGTGTATATATACATATATATATTTTTGATTTGTAAAAAAGGGTAAAACTAATAAAGGTGTATCCAGAAAATTAATTTTTCTAGTATATTAAACATAATTAAAATAATTTTATGCAATATTTAAGCAGAACGTGCATATATCTCAAGGGGTACATATGAGGGGGGCTTATAAAAAAAACTGACCATAATTTAACGTGGTAACAAAGAAAATTTGATTTCGGAGACCTCAATTAATGATTTGCAACTGAGTTATTTCGGGGACCTAAAAAAAATACAGGATAGTACCTAGCGTATGGACTATTAATATATTTCAAGTTTCAAGATTTTTTAACCAGAACACTACTTAGCAAATGTTCTGTATTTGGTATATCTTAGGACTTCAGTGTAATGTACGAAGTAATGTATGTCCGCTACAACATAACTTCCTGAGGATGTTATAAAATCTATACGCAAAGAATTTTTAATCAGCCTTATAATATGATAATTTAATCCTGTATATATTCTATTGTAAATTTAAATGTGTAAAATTAAGACAATAAACTTATCAAGGCAAACTGTACGTCAAAATTAACAATTGAAACAATTTTAATTATTTTACACCAATCAGGCGAATAGCAACTTGTGTCATTGGGATTTACGATACAAATAAATTTATTTGAGTATTTTTAGATCCTTAATTTATTAGTTAAACGTCATCAAAGTGTAGGGCGTCATTTCAATTTTAGTTCATGTTTTAGTCATATTAAGTACGTACGTCTAGACTGGAATACAATCATAAGTAAACTAAACTTCCTGACTCAATTTAGGATTTTCCTAATCATCTAATATTAAATACAATAATCCCAACTTCCTTTTTCCTTACTATGAAATTTATATTGTATTATGACATAACTTAAGGATGTTTAGAATGAAGTGATGTGCTTATTGGTAACATAATAAACAATTGCGGTTGCGTCTGATAATTATCATTTTATCATAGTATTTGTGTTCCCTGGAAGGATTTCAGATCTCTAATTGTAAACATTGCCACCGCAAACGATAAGAAGAAGTACCTAATTTCATTCAGGACACAATTTTATTTGCGTAGGCAGAAAAGTATGAATATATATTTTATCTTTATATTTGAAAATAAAATACCAAAACCACACAAGTTGTGCAGTTGTAGTATTGCTAAATGAATGAATCATCCATTCATGAAAGAGTCGTAACCTTATAACTCATATAATTCAAATATAAATTTGTAGACGTAGAATAAATTTACAGGGTGTTTCAGAAAATGGTGTAAGTAAACCTTTCAAGCAGGTAGATTTCTTGACAAAAATTGTGTTCTTTAAACTTTTTTTGAACTTAACTAACTTTAAGAAGTTACACTCATCTAATCGAACATGGTTTACCGACATTTTAAGGCAAAGGCAAAAGAGAATATAAATCAATCAAGTTTTCTAACTAGGTTTTTCTGTTTATTTTACCCCTCATAAAATAATGAAGGTTGATACATTTACAGGACTATATTCTGTTATGTTACCTATAAGGAACTGTTGACTAAAATTTACTTATCTCAAATTAATTAATTTGTAAAGAAAATTGAACAAAATTAGGATGCACTCCTTTAGAAGAAAGTAACATGTAACATCCCCCGAAATATTAAAAAAAATCATATCTCCGAAACTAAAACTATGCATACTTTTTGATTTCCAGGGGAGATTGAAAACAATGTAAAGAGTCTTAGTCTAAAATTTCATTATCGATGTGTTAGATATAAAACGTTTTTTGTTTTTTTATAGCCTTATCAGGTAGTATAATACAGGGTGTTCCAATTAAAAATGTCTAAGTTTGGTTGGTATCGAGGTTGGTATCTTTGTAATAAGACAATTGTTTTTCTGTCATGATTTGGTGGAAATATACATGTACAGGGGTATCACACGAGAATTGACTTTTTAATTTTTTAAGTTAAAGAAAATGTTTCAAATAAAAGTTGTATGGAATTTTATGAATATTTTTATGGATATCTCTTTGAATATATAGGGTGTTCCATAAAAGCGGGACATAGCAAACTTGCATATTTTTAAATAGAACACCCTATATATTTTAAATTTTTTGAAATCTACGTATTTTTCTGATTGCAACAATATGTAATGTGTAATAGTACAAAACGAACCAAAAGTGAGTTTTGTAAAGAGACGAGTGGTATAAAATACAGATATGGCACGTATAAAATACAAGATTTTATTTACGCTCGACTATTTTAATACTTTTAGACATAAAAAATTACTAATCAATTAATATTATTTATTGTCAACACCACACAGTATCTACAAGTAAGTAATAACTAAGGGAATAACAATAGCTGTTTGTTGATATCTCCTTAGCAACCAGTGGTTTGCGTGCTTCTTTTATATAAAATGCGTGCGATAAATATATATCGCACTAGTGATATAAACAACGTCATTATGACATTGAAATGAGTGTCATATTACTGTCATTATATAACGAGCGTAGATAAAGTATGTTTAAAAAAGCTATAAATTAGTACGTTAAAGTTTTTTTACATCTAAGATCATATGAATAATAAAATTTTGAACAAATACCTTTATCATTATCATTGATAAACCAAAAATAATTTTTGTTTTAAATAAATAGTTATTTATGCAACAAGTGCGTAAGGTGAGATTTTTTCACAAATGGGAATGTTGTCCGAATGCGACAATTCCATGAGTGAAAAAAGCTCACCTTACGCACGAATTGCATACAATATTTTTTCTACTACCGAAATGTATAGCTGCAGCTATGCGTAACGGGTTGCATATACCTAAGCTTTTTTCTGCTATGCAGTTGGAGAGTTTGCATGTAACAGTGCTCTCATCGTAAAAATGCTGGAATATATGACTTCCTTACTCATCTTTTAGATGGCGCAAGTTACAAGTGTCCGATATTCATCGGATCCAAACTGAGATACATTCGATATTTACTACGCTAGAATTGTCTTCACTGGGGATATCTCTGATATACCCGTACCAAACCTGTACAACACTGATGAGACCTAACAGGTCGAAACAATTGTCTGTTGTTGGTAAAAGTGTAAGAAATGCACAGTGATAGCTAAATATCGAATATATCTTTTTATAGATATATACTACCGAAATGGTTACTAAGAAATATATGTATAAAGTACAATTTACACTAGTGCGTAAAGTATTTCATTTTTTGCACTAGTGCGTAAAGTGAAATATTAAGATAACAAGGCAGTTGTTGTAAATGCTTGCAGACTTTTTAGGTAACACATCTAAAGCAGCTTTTTGTGCCGAATTGGCTATATTCGGCGGAGTGCATTCAAAATCTGATAAATCTGATAAATCGACATCCATATTGTAAGTACTTATCTCTTCGAGAAATAAGAAATTTAAAATAAAATAAAATTTAAAGTTGGAAGTTCCATAAAAATCATATTTAATAACAAATTTAAAGGCTTCCTTACTTACATTTTCTAATAATAATATGAAACGAACTTGTCAAAATGTCAATGACAATATTGCTTTGGCCTACTTAATTTTAAATGAGTGACACTAATCAGTTTTGAAAATATAAATGAAACTTCAAACGTCAAACTTATAAAAAATTTAAAGATTATTGTTAAAGAATACTGAACATTAGGTGTTTTAGATGTTTTAGAATAATATAGGTACCGTGATAATTAAATAAATGTACTACATAAAATTAAATAACCTCATTTAACGCTTTTAAAATAAGATATGATTATTATAGGTGCTCTAATATGCGTAAAAAGACTTTACGCACTAGTGCGTAAAGTTCAACTTTACGCACATAAAGCGCGCGGAAAGTTAGTACTAAGATCGGTAGTAGAAAAAATAATTTTTGCGTGTAAAACTTAAAAGTAACATGGTATAAAAAGGTAAAGAGTGGTAAAATTGTAAAAAAGTAGTCATTTTGAACGACTGTATCTCACCCAATTTCTATCAAAAATACTTTTATCAGGCACTATTTTGACAGGAATTACGTCAGCTTATAAACCTAAAGTGTTAGCCAGATTAGAGAAAAATTATAAAAATACGTCATTATATTAGTTATTACCTATTCTGTGGTTATTACGTTATTAGAGCCAAGTTAATTTCCCATGTTACATTTTTCTCATTTTCTACTCACTTTGATCGTTTCTTTTATACAAGTGATAAGTACGTAGTCAACTGAGATCAGTATCCTCACCCTCACAATACATTTTTCTCACACTCAGTTGTATGCAAAAGGGAAGCGCCTATAGTCAATAGCCAGTTTCTACAAACAAAAACAGAACACAATAATCATAGCCTAAAGAAACCTTAGGCTATGCAATAATAACATGCATTCCGAAGTCAACTACGTAGGGTAACCATCAGAAGATGATTAAAATAAAAAAAAATAAAAAATCAGCTGCGAAGAGTATTCTATAGAATGTGAAATAATTACATAAACTTGCAATAACTAATAACTGTCAACTTTTAATTCGAGTTTTAATTGTGTCCTTGTCGTCTGCCAGTTTTATGTTTGTACTACCTTATCAAGATGAAGTCGGCGAAAATATCTGTAATACCGAAAATGCATGCGATTGTGTCGATCAATAAAGTATATACAGGTAATACAGGGTTGGCTGACCCAACGAAAATTCGACATGGGGGGGGGGAGGTAGTAATATAGTAATATGTAGATATAAATAAACACTCGGATAGGTAAATTTTATTTTGAAGGGAAAGAATTGGTTTTCCAAGTTTCAATATCGCATTTTCAATCCTAGAGCAGTGGGGTAAACAACCCCTAAATATTGAATAGGAAAGGAGGGACGAATCGTACATCATTGCCCCTTGAATTATCTAAACAGCAAATTTACTTGTACCGCTTTCGATAAAACAAAGATTTATTTACGGGAAAATCACTGTGAAGGTGTAGTACAATCTGGCTACTAAATTTGTCACTTTAGTCTTTGGTAAATGTTCGAACTACCAACCTCCAGCTTCCATGCTAATGCATATTCTACTGATAACGTTCTCGCACATTTTCAAGAATTTCTGGGGTGATTTGGCGACACTCGTTTGTGATTCATTGATGTAAATCTTCCAATGAAGCAGGTGAAGTAGAATAAATTTTGTTTTCAAGAGACCCCACTGAAAGAAGTCTAATGGAGAAAAATCGTGGGGGTCATTCTATGGAACCTCTCCTCCAGTGACCCAGAAAATGTTGATTCAAATACAGATGAACAGGCATAGTGCGAAGGAGAGCCATCTTGTTGAAATATCAATTGATCCTTCAAATAGTTTTGGTCATTTTCAAAAAGATCAGTCAGGGTCAATTGTGTCTTCCAGAAGTTCCAGATACATTTCTGCTGTTAGATTGCCTTCTAGGACAAAACCTATACGATCACCAACAATTCCAGTCTAAACGTTTAATTTTTGGGGACGTTGAATTATGAAATATTCGAGAATTATAGAATCATTAGAGTCAGACCAATAACGACAATTATGACGATTAACCGTACCGCTTAAAAAAAACACTCCCTGCCATCAATGTAAATTAAACATTATACAGTGTAAACAAAACGCACGTTGAACCGCTGAGGTGTGTTGTAGTAATGTGACCACGTGACAATATTACAACACACTCTAGTAGTCTATATTGCTGACGTCAGGCATAAGCGAAAAGTAATAAAAACGAAATACAAAATGGACCGCATTAGTGTGACGTCACATAATTATGCAACCGTACGTACTACCCTTGTATATATATATATATGTATATGTATATGTATTCTTAACATATACAAGGGTACTACTCATGATACAATAATACAAGATATGATCGATCGCCGTCCGAAATTCGTCTTTGGCGCATGACGTCACCTGGAGCCACAAATTTAAATTTATAGCATTGTAGTTCATGATACAATGTTTATTGTATCATGATTATATGGACTACGCGAGTTAGGGATTTTAAATCTGTGTGTATGTTTAGGAAGCTTAGGATCTTCACTTTCCGATAGGTAATAATGTAAATATGATTAGGTTCAATTTATACATCTTAAATTTGCGGCATTTTCGAATTATTGTTAACTGAAGTTGTAAAAAGTATGTTTTCCAGTCTTTAACTTGAAACGCTGCCAAAATGAAGCTAGATAGAGGAAAATTGCTTATAACATTTTGTAGAGCTCGAAATTTCCTACAAAAAAGTCCGTGACGACATACCCGTATAGTGCACCGTTCAGGTGTAATAATTAATCAAAATCTCTCTCGCGTTAATTAGCTGTTACCTACCTATCGCGCATGCGTAATGGCCGCCTGCGCAGATGAGTTTAAAATACTCCGATTCGAGATACTTCGCGATTTGAACCTTATTCAATTTTACCTTCGAAAACGAGTATTTTTTTTCCTTAAATCATTAATTCACAATTTTATTAATTAATTTCATGAAATAAAAAAAATTATTTTATGAAGTTTATTTATGATTTTGATTAATTATAATCACTTCTGAACGACGGATTGTGCAGGCATGCCGTCAAGGCAATTTAATGCTCTACAAAAAATGTCCTAAGCAATTTTTCTCTATTTAGCTTAATTTTGGCAGTGTTTCAAGCTAAAGACCGAAAAACATGCTTTTTGCAACTTCAATTAACAATACTCGAAAACGTCGCATATTTTTGAGATATGTTACAAATTGACGTATTTACATTTTTACCTATCGGAAAGTGAAGATCTTATGCTTCCTAAACATACCCGGAAATTTTGAATGATTTGCGTCTAACTCGCCTGCACTATTAGCTTATGTAGATAATTATAGCGTTATTGAATATTTCTATAATTTTTTAATTGCTTTTATGTCTCTATTTTAAGTATTTTCTACAATGACCTTTTAATTTCAATAAATACGGTCGTATGTAAAGTATAGTACATAATAATTCGAGTTGTAAAGCAATTACGTACGAGCTGCGTAGCGGCTTATGCGCAATTTTTCCATTCGTGCATAATATGCATCTTACAACTCTCATTACGTAATATAGGTACTATTACAAATCAGTTTAATTTATGGTTGTTAGCTGTATATTATCAACGTATAAATGAAGAAAAAAAGTATTGTCAGAATAAATATAAATAGGAGAAAATGACCTTATACGAGTATAACAAATAATACGATGGTTTTTAATTGGAACGTATGGATTATTTGAAAATTAATACGTTTTAGTTGAAACAGTTTGTACTTACACAATAGGAGATTTATGTACTATTTTTTTCTACGTTTTACTTTAATCAAAACTTCTATAAATGGCCTACAAGGAAAGCAAGATAAGGCAAAAAGTGAACTATCGTATAGTTTATACAAAGTCAATTCACTCCGATGTTTGATCTGCACCGCCTTAAAGGTAGTCGGTACTTTGTCGGCACTTTTAAGATATAAAAACGCTTGGATTCAATTGACTTTGTAAACACTATAACCAAAACATAAAAATTATTTTTATAATCTGAAAGGTTTGGGTAAAAACATAAGTTACGTAAATATAAATTTGGGATTATTTCGTATTTTGCAAAGTTTAAAGATTTGTTAGTATCAAGTAGCTATGTAATATGTAAGTATCCAATTTCTTTTGTTTCAGGTAAGACCTAGTTCAATGGTATGAAGGTTAAACACAGGCTACAAGTTGTGAGTATTATTTGGAAAAACTGCAGTACAATTCGATGCTTTTTGAATTTCTCTCTGCACAAAATGAATTGTGTTGACGTCTTTTTCTGACACGTGTTCCATTATGTGTACTGAAATTTGACGAAAACAGATCAATGTGGATATGGAGACTGAAGAAACACATAAACCACTGCTAAAATGAATAAACCATATATTTATTTGGCTGTGTCGGAGGTCAAATAAATCGGTATGACAGAAAAGTTTATACAGTGTGACCCATTTAAAATCACAACACCCCCGTGTACCCCATCAAACTTTGATGGTAAGAAAAGATCGATAAGGTGATTCTTTGAACTTAGTAATATGTGATACATCAGTAGCGTGTGATTTTAAGTAAGGCTGTCACTAGCCGAAATTCTGGAAACCGGGTATCCGGTTTATTTATTACCCGATCGGTTCCTAAGTGGGTACCCGGGTACTCGGTTCCTAATCGGGTACCCGGAACCGGTTCTATCCGGAACCGGCTCTACCCGATTCTACCCGGAACCGGTTCTACCTGGATCCGGTTCTATCCCGGAACCGTTGCTAACAAGAAACGGGTTCCTATGTAGGTTAACCGATCCTAACCTAGGTTAATAAATAAGTGTGGAGCACCCATTGGGAACTAATGATGTGTACTAAAAATCTATTAAGATGACCTATAAGTCATTTTTTTTAATTAAGAATTTTCATACATGTTAATTTTCGAAAAATTTCATTGGATCATTTAGATTTATTCGTAAACAATTAGATTTTTAATTTTGCCAAAACTGATTGTGCATTTTCTGAGAATTCACGGCCTTTCTTTTTTGGTTCATTACATAATCAGTTTAAAAAGTATGCCGTACATTACTCGGTAAAGTGTCCAAGAATTTTTAAAAAATTCATAACGAACTATCTAAATTTATTTGTAAATAAAAAATAACAAAAGTAAATAATTTTATGTATACATAACTCCAGTTAGAATTAACAAAAATAAATGTTTCTCAGTAAATGTACAATCAGTTTTGGGAAAATTTAACTCAAACAACTTGATCACTTACTAAAAAACTGAATTTTTGGGGGCTTACACTCAGTAACCAGATAAGTGATTTCACTTGAAATTGATACCCTGGAATTTTAAATGGCGCTCATTAAGATGATGAAACCAAAATTTCAATAAAAAAATCGCTGCTAATGCTTTTTTTGAAAAATCGACTTTTAAACCCTCATAAAATCGTACGCTATTGACATGTATCACATATTACTAAGTTCGTAGAATCATCTTATCAATCGTTTCTTACCACCAAAGTTAATCAAGCAATTCAAGTTTCAATTAACGGGTATACAGGGGTGTGCGATCTTAACTGGGTCATACTGTACATATGTATTTCTTTTTAATGCTGAAAAACATCAAATTATTTTGACACCATGCCATATTTGTATGCTTCTTGTTTGAACTTTTTACATAAGACTAAGTTATGTTTGTATAAAAGTGCTTAGTCCGTCTTCTAGTAGAATAGCTGTTAGCTCTCTACTTGTATATGTAAAGAAATAACTCTTATTTGGCTGATTTTATACTACTTGGTAAACAACTATCACTACCAGAAGATATAGATAGACATCTTATATCAAAACTAAGTTATAACCTGATAGACAATAATGAAGTTATGTGTACGATATATGACATAAAGTTGTGCTCCCTGCAATTATTAGATTCACTCTGTAAATATTATAGAATTTATGAAAAATCTCGTAAAAAATTATTATTTATTTATATCTTGTGAAAACTGTAGAGTGTAGGTGATCTAGATGCACAGGTTTATTTCATGCACAGAAACACTTCATGGTGATTATAAAAAAGCCTCGATAACATCCATTAGATATTGGTCCCATAACTCTTACACGTGGGCAGCGGAAACGTTGCACCTCGGTTCTTGCTTGCAACTCGTAGGTGTGTGGGTACAGCAACTAATAGAGCCAGAATCTTGACCTTACGGTGTCTGAATAATTTTGTTGTTATTTGACCAGCTATGTGTATATTGTTTTGAAAAATAAAATTAGGTAATTTAATACAGTGCTTTTGATTTGCCACGGAAGACATCTTATTTTTTTAAAACAAAAAAAAAAATCAGTTTTATATAGTCCTTCGCCACACACTCTCAAATACTTTCCCTTTTATAGACTTCGGCATAGTGCTAAATAGTACTTAGGTTAATGGCAGAATGAATTTTGATATTTTGTGAAGTTACAGCCTCGTCCTTGATAACTGGTACAGTAACCACGCAAGTTCTACTATAGAAACTCATCTGTAAATTATAAATAAAAAATTGGTTCTACTAGGCGTAGTTTTTAAAGGATCTGTTAAAGTAAATTTTAAAAATTCTTTTATATTTAGATACTGTTTCTGATGCGATACATACATTAGATACATATTAAATAAATTGGAAACTTCATAACAATAACAATATACATATTATAACCATATTTTTTATTTTTATTCCGTAGTTCATAATGTTCAACAATTATTATTGGTAACGACCGACTTTAAGGATCTGTTATTGTCATTGAACGAAATTATTTACTAAAATTAAATATTAAAGCAGATTCTTTCCTGATGTGGTTAGGGGTTTAGGGGTATCTTAAAATATAAATCGATGTTAAATTTTTTTATTTAAAATAACGAAAATGCAATATCTAAGTAGGATAAAATGAACCGTTCTCACTCTAATTTATTTATCACGGTATCTCTAAAAATTTATAACAGCTTTATAAAAATTTATCACCGCTTTAACAACCGTAAAATTTAGAACGGATGTTCCTTTGATACAACGAATAGTCACTAAGAACAGTTTCTTTTGAATTTCCCGGCCAAAATGATCAAATGGGCAGTGACATAGGTAGGGTTTAAAGGGTTTAAAAGGTGCTAGGTTTATATTTTTTTAACTTCCTACATATTAAAGATAAAATTTGACGTCAAAACTAGTTTTTCTTAATGTACCTACTTAATTTTCGGCAAGAAACAAATTTTGAGAAATTAATTCTAAATAAGTTTTCTATTATGCTGCATGCTGCATACTGTCTGGCGATCGCACTGTATTTTTACGTAAAAACATTCTTCAAAATTCTTAAATATCAAATATATTGAATGTATATAATATGTTTAATTTATACGTTTTTACATTTGACATGCAATTTTTGTAATATCGAAAATTTCGAATGCAAGAACCCCAAAATGATTAATTTGTAGGGCCGGACGTATTCAACAATTACAAATCGAAATATATGTCTATGAAAATATAAATTGTGAGTTAATTTCCTATTATTATTCACGTATAATATAGAAATATCTATATAAAATAAATCAAATATAATAGTATCACTGTTATTTCTGGGCTCTAATAAATTTCATCTAAGACGTAATAATTTAAATAGCCGTCATTATAAAGTATTACACTATAAGCAGTGAACCCATATTATGAATAAAAGTCATAAAAACCGAGTTCCTAACTAACAAAATTTGATATTAAATTCGAACACGCGACATAGATTTAAAAAATTACTCACTGCGTGACGTCATGCGCAAACCGAACGAAATTTGAAGGCTTTGATATCATATCTTGTATTGTTGTATCATGCTTCTGAACCACCAATATTGACTATAATTTTGTTTTAATGAATACCTACATATCGAAATTTGTTTCTGAAAAATTGAATTAATTTCATCATTTTACTTATGAAAATATTTTAAAGTTTTGAAAGAAATCGAAAACATAAAATATCAGTCAGAACGAGGACACAATAATAACGATATAAAACGTAGTTCGGTTAGTTAATGTATTAAAAAAAGTGGGTAGATCTTAAAAAAACATTGTGGTTGCTTTTGTCTATTTCATTGGCGAGGAAAATTTCTTAAAACCAAGTCATGAAAAATGTTTGAAGATATTAGTAGTGGTAATTACATATAAAAAAAAAAGTGTGGGGATGTAGCTCAGTGGTAGAGCGTTCGCTTTGCATGTGAAAGACCCCGGGTTCGATCCCCGGCATCTCCAATCCTTTTTTTATATTTCAAAGGTAATCGTCTGCAAAACTTTAATAAAAATACATGTAAATCCTTAAACTTTTATGTAGGTAACTAGTTTTTAAAACAACTATTCATTGAGTGTTGCAACTCTATTAAAAATTAATAGCCATTGCTGTCGAAGTGTTTATAACACGCCTCTACATTTTTTGACGCAGCTCCGTAACTTTTTGCCCGATTTTTTAAAACTACCTCCCAAAATATTGCCACAAGACATGATGATAAAATAAACCGTTTATAAATAGGGCATTTCAGCAAAATTCCTTCAGCTATTAAAACTTTAAAACTGTCTTGATATACAGGGTGACCCAAAAAGAATTCCCCAGCCGCCGGGGGTAGACTCTACGACCAAAAATAAGACGCAAATCACTTATGCAAAAATTACGAAAAGTGCCTTCTTAGGAAATTATGACCATCTTAAATGTTGAAATCAAGACATTTTCGCAAACAAAATTTTCATATATCCAAGTAGAAAAATAGTTTATTATTTTAAATCAAGTCATCCTTGATGAAGACAGAGTACGAAATTCCAAAGCAAACATTATTAGTAAAGTGAAATGCAACGTTAAAAAATTGAGTTTTTATAATTATTATTATACCAAGAAGGCACAGCAATCAAGAATATTTAGATACGAATAAATTACTTGGAGTGTTTTTTTTGGACCACCCGATATAAACAACAATAACTGGATGAACTTACATCACGACTTTTATATTGTGGCACAAATTAAAAATAATCTGCCATGTTTTATTGAGGTAATTAAAATATTTTATATTAATGAAAACACAAAATGGTCTAAATCCCACAAAATTCTTTTTTATTGCAACCGGTTTCATGATCAATCTGCATCACATCATCACAAGACTACAAATAGGAAAAATCTAATATGTATATAAATCCAAATAAAAAACATTATATAAATAAAAATAATACGATCTGAAGTAAAAAGTTTTAACAATAGCAAGTAAGTACCTATAAGATAGAATTCAAATTCATACAAAAATACGACAAATATTTATAATTTAATAATAAATTGGATATGGAAATAATATACTTAACATTTCCATAAAATACCCCAAGGGCTGTCAATAAAAGCATTGTTTAAAAAATTGTCAATATTTAAATTAATAGTAGTAATTAATTATTAATTCATTAATTTTCAAAAAATTAATAATTAATTATTAGAACTATATAAATTATATACGTGTATCTTTTTCCATACATTTTATTATTACCTGTATATATAGATATATATTCTAGGTTTTTTCTTGACCGTTGATATCAATACAAGTATTATTTTTCTTGGGTATATCGGTCATATATATAAACAAATTTATTTTTTTTTTCTAACGTTTCGGTTTATTTATAACCATCATCAGAGACTACAATAATTATTATTGTAGTCTCTGATGATGGTTATAAATAAACCGAAACGTTGGAAAAAAAAAATAAATTTGTTTATATATATGACCGATATACCCAAGAAAAATAATACTTGTATTACCTGTATATTAATTTAAATATTGACAATTTTTTAAAGGATGCTTTTATTGACAACCCTTGGGTATTTTATAGAAATAGAAGTACCTACGTATATTATTTCCATATCTAATTTATTATTAAATTATAAATATTTATCCTATTTTTATATGGATTTGAATTTTACCTTAGTACCTACTTATTAGCTATTGTTAAAACGTTTTACTTCAGATTCTTTTTTTATTTATCTATATAGTTATTAACGTCATAAGGCCGATGTATAGCAAATATCTCAGATAAGCTTGAAGTTTGTAAAATCGAGGCGAAGCCGAGATTTTACAATCAATCGCGTCTGTTTTGCGTATCGGCCGTGTGTCGTTCAGTATTTTTCATTATACCATAAATACTTTAATATTTAATGATGATTTGTAAGCTTTGCATTTTTCTTCAATTCATTTAACGGCCTAGGCCGATATTGGTGTCATATCAATGAAGAATAGAGTAATGATAAATCATAATATCAGAATGGTATAATGAAAAAGTTTTTGCTGTCTTCATAATAATTTTAACATTAAGGCCCGGTTACAGGGTCCATGGTTCGCCGAAACTCATTCGCCGAGCCACGGATCACAGACCGTATGACATAGGTGGCTCGCCATGTCTTGTGCGAGCCGAGCCGTCACTTGTCGGTAAAATGTCACGGAACAAAGGAGGTGGCCCCGTTGGTTCGCGATGGTTCGCAAAGGTACGCTGTGGCTTGCTATATTACGGACCATTTTCTTTTAAAAAGTCTAAAAGCTAACATATCTAACTAACTAATAATATCTGTTCCACTGTATCTAAAATTTTATTCAATCTACTTATTAAATCAAGTTTCCGAATATTGACGACTTTAAAGACCACTAACCGCGGACCCGTTGTAACCGGGCCTTTAGAATTTTCAATTTATACTTCTTTATTCTAGGGTAGATTGAGTTCGTTGATGAGCAAAATCGGTTCACTGGAAGGGGATCCAACATTTCTATTTCTAACTTTCCAAAAAAATGTATTCGTGATGAAAGATTATAAAAATAACATCTGAATCTGATATAGAAGCCCATTATAATATTGTGTCCAAATGTCGAGATAAACAAAATACGTCAAAAATTACTTTTATTATAAACTCCACTACACGGTGATGAAGATTTGATCCCATAATTGGCAGCGGTTTTTTTTTGTTGTCGTTCTTAATAAAGTACAATGATAATTATTTTTTAATTTTGACTTGATAATATGGAAGTATGGTCAGTCGTCGAAAAAATATCGTCTATATTTCGAGTCGAAAGTACACTTGCCGCTTTTGCATGAATGCAGCACGTCTATACTGTGAATGCAGCTTGAGACGATTGCGAAAATTCATATAAATTTTTCGAATAAAGATTAAAATGAAACTAATTTTATTTTGGAACCCTAAAATTTTGAACTTATTAAATCTTTTCTGACCAAATTTTTAGATTGTATTGAACAAAAATATATTGCTTATATTTAATTCTAGATTTTCCTTATAAACACTTATTCACTTTTCCTGATAGATATTATATTTTCACTTATATATAATAAGATGAAATGGTAAATAAAAGCTTCCGCAAATAAACAATTATTTGGCTTCAACCCAATTTCCTATCACTTCTTTATATTGGTCGAGTGATCTTCTCGGAATATTAATTTTAACTTTAGTTTTGTCTTTCTGTGAGTGTTTAGCTTTACTTTAAAATAAGAATTGTTTCTTTTTAAGAAGCCTGTAGTACACATGTTTTTCTTAAGAAGTAGGTTTCGTTCTGTTATACGCAGAAATTTTTTTACACCTTTCCCATTTTTGTATACCTAAAAACAATCATGCATTCGCATATAAAATCAAAAGACCTTTAAAATGAGGGGTCACTCGACCACCTTACCGTAATTTTTGTTTTTGTTGGGGGTTGTTGGGGCTAGGGGGTTGACCTGACAAAATCAAATTTGACATCAAAATGTGCCGTTCAAAAGATAAAAGGTGACGTGTTTAAGGATTTTTTTCCACCAACATACCCCACCTTAGTTAATCTAGAGGGTGCTTTTCATGGCGACGAAAAAAAAATTGAAAAAACTAATTTCGACCATGCTGACGCATAGAGTATTGAAAGACGCTTCAAATGAGAGCTCGCTCGACCCCATTGTCCTATTTAAATTCTTGAGTTAGAAGTTGCTGGGGCTGGTTGGTTGATGTGTCAATGTCAAGTTTGGCATCAAAAGTTGTCCCCCAACAATCAAGAATCGACCTGTCTGAGCGTTTTTTCAAGAAACTACTCGAAGTGTCCCAAAACAGGCGTGTTTCGTTTTCAATGGCCCACCCTGTATATCGTTGATAATTAATAATTTGTATATTTCATTGTTTTCCGATAGTATCCCATCTACCATTATCCAATCTCGGGCCCCGGGCTTGTGGGGAGCCACTCGGGCCCTTCCGGCCCAGTCTGACCCTGGATCTAGGTATATGAGGATAGCGGCTGAGATCAGCGATGACTGATGAAGTAAATGAGGAAGTGGAAGTGAAGATCCAAAAATAAAAGAATCGCGGTCGTTTTGGTTCTAACGAAGGCTTTCGTGGAACTGATGATTCGTAGAAAAGTTTGAGGATTCTCTTCCACGTTGAATATGAATATTTTGAATTTTTGACATTTTAATCATCTTGTGATGTTCCTCCTCGTTTCATAAGAAGACTACGACAAGTTGGTCAAAACGACAATAAAGAATATGTTAGGTACATAATTGAACATTTTGTCATAACTATAGTTCAGAAAATAAAAACATAATTCGTAATAAACAAAACTGATTCCGAGGAGCATTTTCATACTGATAATTCAGAATATTTTGTTTTCTGTAAAAGGTTGTAAATGTTTTTTTCTAGGCATCCTTTAATTTTAATTTAATTCATTATTGGGAACAACTTTATTACAAATTTTTCAACAAACTTTGTACCGGGAAAAACCGGTACAAAGTTTGTACCGGTTTTTCCCATATTATTCAGTGGTGTCATGTGCCATGTGTGAAAAACATACTTTACGTTACTACACAATGTGTTTCAAAAGTAAAGAATTAAATTCATCCTATTTAGTTTTCACGCAAGAACATGTCAATTAGTCATAAAAATTGTCACCTTTATGCTGAATTTTTAATTTTTTTGAGCCATGTTTGATAAAGCTTCACCATCGATATTATTTGAAACGGGACCTACATGTTAAATTTGTTATTACCTTTATAGTCTAAAGTTGACAATCTGGAAACTATATTTGGAAATTGCATTTTCCTAACTTAAGTGATAGCTATGTAAAATCAGTTGTTGAGGGTACAGCAAAGCGCAATCTTTGATAAACCGGTTTTATCAGATACTACTTGAGCAGTACAAGAACAAGAACGTGAAAGCCACTACGCTGTACGTTCAACTATTGTTATTACAAAGCTATCATTTTTGAGTCGTCAAAAAAAAATTTAAAGGAATAATTAGTAACGTATTATAAGGTAAAACATTTTTTAAGTTTGTCATGCTCATTACTCCCCTGTAAACATAAAAGCGTACTAGCTCGCCATCGGTTAAAATATTGCCTTGCAAGCATTTGGTAGGGCGTTCATTTGTTTTGGAAAATGTTTTCTTTTTTTAATGCAATTAATTTTGGTCATAGAGATCTTCCTTTATTTAATTCTTTGGTATATCACACGGTGTAAGACAATTAGGTGATGAAACGCCTCAATTAGAGTGTCTCCAAACTGTTCGTAAGACAAAGAGACAGAGTAGGTGGCCGCGAGGCCCGCGCGGGCTGCGCCTCGCATCGTCAATAGTTAATTTCCACTTCGTTTTACCAGGTCGAAAAATATACCATTCGATGCAGAAAAATATGTAGAACACGATTGTTGAAAAATTATGTGTCTAAATTGTCGGCTACTGTGCAAAAAAAAATAAAAACCATAAATGAAATTGGACGCCGGCACGTTTAACTCGAAACGCTGCTAAAACCGTTCGAGTTATGAAAAAAATTAACATAAACAATTTTATAGAGAACTAAATTTCCTATAAAAAAAGTCAGTGGTGGCATTAGTCTATCTTTAATAGTTTTGATGTGAGGGCGCCTCAAATTCGCGCGCTGATCTTTTGTTATATTAAACTTATCGTTTTCCAGCGCACAACTTTCAGCCACCCTCACGCCCACGGTGTAAGAATTGTCTTACACCGTGCTCAAATATTCAAGATAGACATATGCCGTCTTTTTTATAGGAAATTTAATTCTCTATAAAATTGTTTATGTCCATTTTTTTCATAACTCTAACGGTTTTGGCAGCGTTTCGAGTTAAACGTGCCGGCGTCCAATTTCATTTATGGTTTTTATTTTTTTTTGCACAGTAGCCGACAATTTAGACACAATTTTTCAACAATCGTGTTCTACATATTTTTCTGCATCGAATGGTATATTTTTCGACCTGGTAAAATGAAGTGGAAATTAACTAGGGACGATGCGAGGCGCAGCCCGCGCGGCCCTCGCGGCCCTCGCGGCCACCTACTCTGTCTCTTTGTCTTACGATTTCGCGAGTTTGGCGACACTCTAACCATACGATACATTGAGGCGTTTCATCACCTAATTGTCTGGTATATCATATAATATAAAGAAGATACATATGAAACAGCACAGGTAAAAGAATAATAGTACGGACAATAAGTGGACTTTAAAAGTTGGTAATATTGCCAATGAGATAAATAGAAGTATATAGTTCATTTCATATGTGTAACGCAGGAAAAAAATGCCGCATTTACAAAGCAGAAACGCGGCCTCTTTAATGTTCGCAAAGACGCCACCGCACGTGTTCCTTTGTCGGTAATTTTTTTATCTGCGGTACAACTCTGAAGTAGACTTTACAAGTCGATACAGAATCCGTATAAGTGTAAATCTTAAAAATTTCCAAGAGATGATAACAGGCTCATCGTTATTTTATTCGTTTTATCATCCATAATAAATTTTTAGCGTAGATAAAATTATACAACTAGCAGAGGAAATGGTATAATTCCAATAATATACAACTAGGATTTAGATATTTTAAATAATATAAATACGTTTACATATTCATAATATTACTACTGATTGTGATTAGTAAAAATGTATCAGAGCAGACGGCAGTTTGCTCCATCTTTTCTTCTAACTTATATTGTATACCGGGTATCAACGAAATTATTAGACAGTGATATATAGGGGAAAATGCAACTTTTTCGATATTTGTCATATTTCTGTCATTTTCGTTATCGCCGGAAATGACTTCAACTATGAAATTTTTCAATCTCCGTTTCCCGCGCGCCTACCGAAATTTTTGTCTGTCAGCGTAATTGGGGTATGTGAAAGACATTACTAACTACTTATGTGGAAAAATATCGGTAATAATTCGATTTAAAAAAAATGCCTCCCCCCAATCCGCCCACCATACCAAAAAGTTCCATCGTCAATTTTGCACGTCATTTCCCTTACATATGTCTGTTTCTGTCTAACGCATCGAAAGTCCGTCCTTTTCTTCATTGAAAACTGTATGATTTGGCTAACTTACCAGCTTTTCATTCTTTTCTTTGAGATTTACTACCACATTTCTGAACATTTCCCAGACAATCTAAAAAATATCTGGATTTAAAGAAAATAACCTTTACGCCTGTGACTTTATGTTAAAGGAACAGTTAAAGGATGATTTTTTTGACAAAATATAAATAAACTAAAACTAAAATAAAAATAATGATGTTTCGCAGACGTTTCAGAAACTTAATCCTTTCCTTTTTCAATGCTTAGAATCTTATTAGTTTGTGTAATTCGTGAAATTACACAATTTTAATGTTGTTATTTACACTAACAACCGCCAGAGGCGCTGGTGCTCTAAGTCAGCTCACTGCTGGATGCTGGTGCTGGTCATGGATGATATCCATGGGTAGGTATAGTTTATCTAAAGTCAGGTTAAAATCATAAAAGAATACCGACAAAGGACCGCAGCGGTAACCTTTGTCGGTCTCTTTGAATGGTGTTTCAACTGACTTTGGATAAACTATAATGCTATTTGCCATTTAGATTGACTCCCCTTCGTCTCGGACGAAAAAACTCATACCCCCTAGAACCTTTGACGTACATATTTTATACTATTATGCGAAAAGTGTTCTCTTATTTTTTCTCTATACTATTAGTCATTTTATTGTGACTAATAATTATTATCATATTCATTTTTTAAAAGATGAACGGGTGCCCCATTATATTTGGATCCTTTTTAAACCTGATGTATGAACTAGTTGAGATAATGGAATGCGGTTTTCGCCAAGTCTTCTTAACTTTTTTGCTTACCCTGTATATTTAAAACGCTACTGTCAATCCGTTAGCCCACTCCTGCTAACGGTAACGGATTGGCAGTAACGTTTTAAATCTACATAAAAAACCGTGTAAGGTCAGTTTTAAATTTTTTGAATATGTCAAAGATAAAAATAAAATTCGTAGCATTTAATAAAACGCAGCATTCACTTTCAAAGCTTATAAAATCATCACTGTGTATAATAATTTCCATGACAAACATGGAATTTTCGGAAAGGGGAAACAATGGGCTTCCCAAGAATCTAATTTAAAATGTTAAGGGTTTTTTCAATTAGTTCAATAGCTTACGTATTACCCAGAGCAGTAGTTGATTTTATTCTTCAATATACAGGGTGTTCCAGTTTTTTGTAGCAGGACTTTAACAGTCGATAGACATTTGAAAAATATTAAAAAAAGTTCATATAAACATATGTTGAGAAACGCTTAGTTTTCGAGATACAGGGTGTTAAAGTTTGAAAATAAATATGGATTTATATTTATATTTCCAGAATGCTAAGAAGTATCGAATCCAAACTTACCAATTCTTTACATACAATTTAGAGGCCTATTTTAGAATAACAAACTACTACTTTACTTAACCATGGGCGTAGATATATGGATTTACTAAGGTTCTTTTTTACAAAAAAGTAGTACACCACTGATATTTTCCCATGTTTCCAGTTTAATTCAATAAAGCAAGAAAAAACAAAAATTTTATGTCTCTTGGCACTTTTTGATATGACAAGCCGTTGTTCAGAAAATTTACATTTAATCTTTTGATGCACGCCTCTGGACGAATTTTAGACAAACTTGGAGTCGCTCAGAATTTCACCAAACTTGATGGTATGAAAAGTCTTTTAAAAATAAAGAATGAAACATCGCTAATGATGCTTGTAATGAAGTAAGACACTTTTACATGTTGCTATCTTTTGTGTTTGTGTTTCTAATAATTTATTTTAGTTCGACCGTTGCGTTTTAATACATTTGTGTTATAAAAATTTTGATTTAAGTGCATGATAATAAACTTTTACAATAAATATTTTAAATGTTTCATTCTTTCTTTTTAAGAGACTTTTCGCACCATCAAATTTGGTGCAATTCTGAGCGACTTCAAGTTTGTCTAAAATTCGTCCAGAGGCGTGCATCAAAAGATTAAATATAAATTTTCTGAACAACGGCTTGTCATAAGTATCAAAAAGTGCCAAGAGACATGAAATTTTAGTTTTTTCTTGCTTTATTCAATTAAACTGGAAACATGGGAAAATATCAGTGGTGTACTACTTTTTTGTAAAAAAGAACCTTAGTAAATCCATATATCTACGCCCATGGTTAAGTAAAGTAGTAGTTTGTTATTCTAAAATAGGCCTCTAAATAGTATGTAAAGAACTGGTAAGTTTGGATTCGATAAATATAAATATAAATCCATATTTATTTTCAAACTTTAACACCCTGTATCTCGAAAACTAAGCATTTCTCAACCTATGCTCAGTCTGAGTACAGTAATTAAGCAGTAAAGACGTACTAAACGCTCCCTTATCAAAGGAATCATAAACAAAAAACCAAAAAAAAAATCCAAGTGCTGCGATAGCACGATGGTGATAAAAAGGCAAAACACCATTGTGTTAGACTTTCGCAATGTAACAAAAAGGCCAGCAAATATAAGAATACATAATTGGATTAAGACAAATTTAAAATTTAACATCGATCAAGTTTTGTGCATACAATTCGACCATATAAGGAATAAGGTATATGTAAAATTAATTTCCCAAGTGCTAGTGCAAACAACAGTGGCCAAGTTTCACGGACAAGTGTTAATATATACGGATGAGGATGGAAATAACTTTGAAATCGAAATATTAGAGGAAAGTGAGGGAACATTTATAAAAGTTTTTGACTTTCCAATAGAGCTAGAAAATGAGAAAATTATAGAGAACTTGTCGAAATATGGGAAAGTAAAGAGTATAAAAAATGAAAAGTGGCGTGGAGAAGGTCTATATAACTGCGAAAGCGGTGTAAGAGTAGTAGAAATTGTAATAACTCGAAATATCCCATCGTATATGAAAATAGAAGGAAGAACATCGTTAGTCACCTACCCAAACCAAATTAGAACGTGTATGATATGTGACGTACCAGGGCATGTCAGGAAAGACTGTCCAATGAAACCAAGTAATAAAATAAGGGAAATTCGCAGACCTGCAGTTCCAGTGGCCGAAGATGTAATGGGAGGAAATAATATCACATATGCCCAAGTCCTTAGAGAAAACAGCGAAACAGTAGCAGCAGCAGAAATGGCAAATCAAAATTGGTACGATGACGTGATACAAAATGAAAATAAAGAAACAGGAACGAGTGTAAGTGTAGCAGAAATGGAAATGGAGGAAACTCCGATATCATTAGGTAGTGACACCCCATGCCCAAATCAACAGGCAGAAAAATAAAAAGAAAAAGACAGAAAAGAGAGGCAAAAATAACCAGTTCAAGCGAAGAAGAGAAAAAAATACCAAAGTTAACTATAAAACTATCAGAAAGGAGGGAAGAAGTACAAATAGAAAAAGAGAGAGAAGAGGGAGAAGAAGAAGAAGTGCCGGATTTGTTTTACTAACAAAAAAAATAATATAAAAAAATAAGCATAATGGTTAGTGTTTTTACAATCGCCTCTATAAATATTAATTGTGTCAAGGGGACAGGTAAGCAAGCACTTTTAATCGATTTCATAAAAAAATATGATGTAGATATAATATTCCTACAAGAAGTTAATGTAGAATATATACAATGTAGCAAAGATTACAACTTTATTGCCAATTGCGGTAGTAACAACAGAGGAACGGCAATAATTTATAGGAATTCGGTTAAAATTGATGACGTAATTTGCAATCCGGATGGTAGGGTAATTTCAGCAACAATAAATAAGTACCGTTTTATTAACATATATAGTCCATCAGGAACGCAAAACTACAGGGAAAGAAATGAATTTTTTCAAAATGCACTAACATCACATTTAAATTTTAATCGACCAGTCATTTTGCTGGGTGATTTTAATTGTGTAATAAAGAAAAAAGATTCGCGCAATAAAGTTGTAACATGTAAAACGTTATATAATATAATACAGAACCTAAAGCTCAAAGATATGTGGGAACATGTACACAAAAATCTAGTGGAATTTACATATATAAGAAATAATTGTGCATCAAGAATCGACAGGGCCTATATTGCAGAAGAATTTAGTAATAAAATTCATGATATTAAAACCATACCTATAGCCTTCTCGGATCACCATGCTCTTTTATTTAAAATTAAATCAGAACGTATAACACAGGTATCACACGGTTGGGGGTATTGGAAGATTAAACCATCCTTATTAACAAATAAGGAAATAAATGATGAATTCAGGGAAAAAATAACACACTTTAAATCCTTAAATGTATACAAAAATGATTTCATAAAATGGTGGTTTAATATTTTCAAACCTAAAATAAAAGCATTTTATAAAAACATGGAAATAACTAGAGCTATTGACAGAAAACACATGTTGAGTTTCTATAATAACACCTTATTTGAGTTAAATAATAGGCTAAAAAACAATGAAAACGTGTTGGACGAAATGAAAGAAGTTAAACTTCAAATACTACATTTAAAAGAAAAATTTATAGAGGAAGATTATATAGATAAGGAAGGTATTAATGATAGGAAAACTTTATACGATATAATGCAGAAAAGAAAGAACGGTAAAAAGATCACTATTAAAAAATTATATAATGGAGAAGGTGAGATTATAGAAGGTCAACATGCAATTCGGAAGTATGCAGAAAAATTTTTTGAGTATCATTACAACATGACAGAAAATTTAGAGAGCAGTGAGGAAAAATGCTTATTGGCTCATATAAAAAATAAGGTAAAGCCGGAGGAAAAAAATCGCTTAGAAAGGCCAATCACCAAGGAGGAAATTAAACAGGTTCTAACAAGTGTAACAAAAAAAAAATGCCCAGGCTTAGACGGTATTACATATGAAACATACAACTTGTTTTGGGACGATATTGCGAATGACTTGCAAAACTTATATAATAAAATTTTAACTGGGGTTAGTATTCCCGAGAGTTTCACAGACGGGGTGATAGTTTTAATTCCCAAAGAAAAAAACGCTAACAAATTGGAACAATTTCGACCCATAACAATGTTGAATGCGGATTATAAAATACTCATGAAAATTATTGCAAACAGAATGAAACCGATAGTAACTAACATTTTAGGTCCGGAGCAATCTTGCGGTACAAATAAGTCGATATTTAATAACTTAATGTTAAATAGAGACACCATAATGTACTTCGAAAAAAACAAACAATTAAAGGGTGCTATAGTAAGTTTAGATTTCAAGCAGGCGTTCGATAGAGTTTCACATAATTATCTATGGTCAGTATTGAAAAAATTTGGACTACCGGAAAAAATAATTTCATGTTTCAAAGTATTATATAAGAAAGCCCGGTCAAGGATATTAATCAATGGATTTCAATCGAATAATATCAAAATAAACTGTTCGGTACGACAAGGTTGCCCCTTATCAATGATGCTCTTCGGCTTAAGTCTAGAGCCGTTTCTTAGACTAATACAGTTCACAATGACAGGCGTAACGATAAATAATGACAAATATACAGTTTCGGCATATGCTGATGATGTGACAATATATATAGATAACTCTGAGGATCTTAAAAATGTAGAAAAAATCATCAAAATATATGAAAAAGGCGCAAATGCAAAAATAAATTCAAAAAAAACCTGCATACTCCCCCTTGGTAATTGGCGTGAACAAAATCCACAAGCAAATACTAAGTTTACCTATGTTGAACGTATTAAAATATTAGGAGTGTACTTCAAAACGAAACTAAAAGAAACCATGAACGAAAATTGGGAATACCTGATAAAAAATATCCAACAAGTCTTAAACTCAAATTTAAGTAGGAATCTCGATTTAATACGTAAAGTATGGTACATTAACTTATATGCACTCTCAAAATTATGGTATTTAGCACAAATAATGCCAATAAGTACCAATCATAGTCAAAAAATTGTTTGTCAAATAGGGAAATTCTTATGGCGAGGATCCTTATATAGAATAGGAAGGGAACAATTATATTTACCCCAAGAACAGGGGGGGTTAAAGCTTATTAATATTGAAATAAAAGCTAAAGTACTTTTTCTAAAAACGCAGTTTCAATCGTGGAGTAATAATGAGACAAAAATAACATATAATTCAAAGTTGAACATGATTTTTGAAAATCAAACGAATGAAAAAGATATTCCAGTAGATTACAAAGAAATCTTTGGGTTCTGTAGGATATTTAATATAACGAAAGACGATAACTTAAAAACTAAAGACTTATATAAGGTAGCATTAGGTAAAAAAAAAATATGTCCCACTATCGTAGAAAAATATAAAGGGGTCGACTGGAAAAAATTGTGGAAGAATTTTAACATTAAAATCATTCCAACAAAGTGGAAAGCGGCAGTATATAAAGCTACGAACGATGTATACCCTTCAGGATGCAAGCTAATGAAACATAATCTTGCAAGTAGTATGAAGTGTAAAACATGTGACTGTCTCCTTGACACAGTTATGCATAAAATCACCAAATGTAAGGAAGCAGAAAGCGTATGGAGGTGGATTGTAAATATACTGAAAAATAAATTGCAAATCGACTTAGATAAATATAAAAATGTATATAAAATGCTAGAAATAACGTTAAATAATAAAGCAGACGAAAATTTAGTAAAATGGTTCATTTTTGGTGGTATATATTGGAATTTAGAAAAAAAAGGGAATTTAGATAGTTTTTTAAATTGTCTTAGGTTTAATAGGTTAAAATTAGTAACGAAAGGAATTAATAAGAAAATATTTTGTTTTTGAAATTACGAGCAGGGTTGCAGGCAGGGTAAGATAAGCCAATAAATATAGGGATTAGATAAGATAGTTGGAGAAGCATTACCCTTGCTAGCATGATTGTTTTAATTAGGATTACAAATTTAGTTGTAAGATACAATAAAACATTAGTTATAAGATATGATGTAATATTTTAGAGAGAATAATAAAGATTTTATAAAAAAAAAAAAAAAAACCTATGTTTATATGAACTTTTTTTAATATTTTTCAAATGTCTATCGACTGTAAAGTCCTGCTACAAAAAACTGGAACACCCTGTATACTTTTTAAGATAGAACAGCTACATAATTTGACCAATCCGATTTAGTGAACCGGTTTGGACGGACAGTGAGCACACAAATTTTACTTCGGAAACAACCGCATCATGCATCATGCTGTGGTCGGGGGGATTACCGGGCAACTGCACAAATGGGCAAGGACAACAACATTAAAGCAATTGTCTCCACATGATGCATGGCTGCATTTTCCTCCATCGTATACTGTATACTGTCTCTGAGTCACATATCACATAAACTTTTGAATTTCATTTCTTTAAAAACTAAATCGTAGTCCAATAACATTGCGTAACCATTTGTTTACTAAAGATACTAAACTATTATTATTTCCCTCGTATATAAATTTTTACCTATTGATTTGAAATTAAGGAAACGTATAATGGTCAATCGTGGGATTCATATAATTATATGTAAATATGAATGCATATATTACTAATTAATTTAATTTAAAAAGGAAGTACAATTTAAAAGGTTTTTTATACATGTTTATTTAATTCGGTTTACGTATATTTCATTTTAAGAATATATTTTTTTATTCAGAAATATGAGTAATTTATTTTAAAATGCTATGTCCTGAGGTAAAATACAGGAGATCAAATGTATACAGAGCTGGCAGGTCACTAATATAAAGTTAGAGGTAATGTGATTAAAAGAAATAATGATAATGTAAACCGTTAATAATAAACAGACAGTTACAATTTGTTTTGGTGCCAAAACATGGGCGTAAAAGGTGGACCATTTAGTACCGTAATTATCAGTGCGGCATCTGCGAAGATGTTACTTCTTTGTCTAAAATCATTACAAATAACAAACAAGTCTCAAATCAACCAAATAATATTTAATCCAAGACAATCCCATCCTTATATATGTATACACAAGACAATGTTTCTTTTGTTGAGATTTTTATTTATTTACATCCTTTACTATGCAGGGTAGTCTGAAGTTTACCTGACAAACTTCGGTAGGTGATAGAGAGACTCAAAGCAAGTAGAAAAATTTCTATCAACTTACATCCTTAGGTGATTGAAGTTTTGACTTGAAATTTTAGGGGTAGTGATGTTTTTTTTAAGCCTCGATTGTTTTACGGAATCTTGCCTTTGTAACATAGGCAACTGGGATTATTAATTTTACTATTAATGTAGGTTTTAGTATTTTAGTAGAGATATAAAGCAGAAACAGCCGTTTTATTTGAAAAGTAAGCGTTGTACGAATAATTTAAAATACACCTTCTCTCTTTCAAATTGAACACAGATTAGAACAATCTTAAAATCAACTGCACAAAGCAGTAGCGTTAACTCCCCCACCCTGTGACGGCGCCACTGGAGGCAGTACAAAGGCAAGATTCCGTAAAACAATAGAAACTTAAAAAGCATTACCTCCTCTAGAACTTCAAGTCAATAGCTTTTACACTTTTAGAGTTATTAAAAAAATGGTCTGTTTTTCACAATACTTTAACATCCTGTATCTTTGTTAGCAATCACCTAAGGATGTAAGTTCACATAGGAAGTTTTCTACTTACTTTAAGTCCCTCTATCACCTGCTGAAGTTTGTCAGGTAAACTTCGGACCACCCTATACATAACACAGTATTGTGTCAAATTAATTAATTAATAAAGTTCAGTTCAGTTATACAAAATCTTTAGATTTAAGAAGAATCCGTTTCTTCAATATCAAGGCATCATTTTCTTTATTTAAAGAAAAACATTCAGTTGTTCCGAACTAGAGGATATTTATTTTAAGATAAATATTTATTTTAATCTAGATTTAATGTCTAGTTTCAAGAAGACATATTTCATTAAATCTTGTATAACCATTTTCTACTTACTTATTCTAAAATATGTATATTATGTTTATTTTAAGATGAATAAAATTATTAAATTAAAAATTAAGTGCTTCAATTTAAGATATTTATTGTTTAAATCCAAAATTTCTACTTACTTAAAATCAGAATAAAAATATCTCGCTTCATGAAAATTCTGTTTGTATTAAACTCGGTATTAAATACAATTCACCTCAATTGAAGAAAATTTGTCGTCGAGTCAGCATTTTGATCAGTTCGTTACATTTGTTTCAATGAAGAATATGAACACTTTTAATCAAATAAACAGAATATTATTTCTATGCAGGGTGTTCCGAAAGAAGATGCAAATATTTTGCAGGTAAAATTTTTCCCAAAAAATTAAATAGACTAACCATTTCTAGGGATGCATCAATAAATATCTCGTTTTATTTTTTTCCTCAAAATTGATTCAAATTTAGAATATAAAATTTGATGAACCCGTTTTACTTAATTGCTTTCATAAAAACACAATAGGTGTTTATTGCATCCCCTCTGAAAGGAAGGTGAAGGGATGTAAATACCTTCAAAGAATGGTTTTCTATATATAGTTGAAACTATTCACTAATTTGAGTCCATTAAGTTGAATCAATTTTGAAAAGAAAAATGTAAAGATTTTGTACACCTCTTTAGAAGGGTGTGTAAACTCCCTTGAGATGGTTAATTTAAAAAATAGTTTTATGAAAGGCTCCATTAATTTTCATCAAGAAGACCATCACCAATCCAAATATTTTCACCTGTTTCCGTAACACCCTGTGTACATATAATTTAAATTGTTTATTTATTTAGCAAATTTATAGGTAATTAGAATAGTACCTATATATTTCCAGCATTTTTGCTCCATAAGTAACCTGCCTGCAAGACATTTCGCCAATTTTCATGCGGTTACCAGTGTTGGGAAAAATATATATCACGCATGTATATACCGGGTGTGAACGAATAGTGGGTCACCCCTGTAACTTCCTCGTATTTAAAGATATCAGGATAGATTTTTGTATGGTGAAATTATGTAAGATTTCCAACTTTTTGAGACCTATCCGCCATATTTGTCACTTCCGGTTTCATCAGAAATGGCCCCAATAGTTTTTTCTAAATGGACCACCCTGTATGTTTTTACATTTTTGAAATAAAGGTCACATTTTGGATACATTTATACCATTTTGAACAATTTATACAGGGTTGCAAGAAAAATAATTCGAATTTTAGTTGTCAATCTAGATGGCTTCCGAATATGTTAAAATTATTATTGTTCCAATGTAATTCATATAAAAAATACGCCCTATGAAAAATATAAACCAACCAAATTTCATTGACACGACTGTTTTTAACCAAAAGATATTTAAAAAATTCAATAAAACATTTTCAACTTCAACACCTTTTATAAAAAATATTAAGGGTTTTATAGCAAAATCCTGAGACACGTCAATACTCCATACAACCTGACTCGCCCTGTATATAATACAAATTTTCCATTGTTGGTTATATTATTAAAACATTGTCTGTGACTAAATTTACAGTTAAAGTAATGTACTGTCATGGGTTATTCTATATGATTTACATCTTCGTTTGAGCTTTAAATATTTAAATAAGTGCAATAATTCCACACCTACACTCATGAATGATATATAAATTTTATGAATGAATTATTTGAGATTAAGCCGAAAAATAATAATAAGTGAGTCAGTTTCTCACTACTTAACGAAATTATGTCAGAAAATCAATCTACTACTCATGTAAGTATTGTAATATGTGTCACCACACTTGCTTATTCTTAGAATGATATAAATGATACTGATTCATCGGTAGTACCTTACTATGGTAGCGAATAACTTAAGAAACGAAAAATAACTTCTACTAAATCCATTTATATTATGTAAAAACTACTAGTTGCATTTATTACCTTAAAATGGATTTTTACTTGCAGTAGGTAACACAGCTGACTGAAGCTAAATTACAATTGGGAATCTCGGATTATTTTGTGAAAAAGATCGTGATTAATGTTTACAAATACAATACAAATTCAACTTACAATTGAACACCAAAAAAATAACACTATTTTTTCTGAAATCGTTCAAGAATGTCTACTTTCTCGGCGCAATTTCAGACCCCAAAATATCCTATTCTAGTATTTTAGTCCGTTGCTAAACATTAAACAATCACGTTAGTTGCTAGGTAGGTAACAATAAGCCGGAAGAGTAACTTTCCCGGACTCGTTTTTTTATTTAAATTAATTCATTTATAATAATATTAATTGCGATTTAAGAAAAAATAGTATGTGTACCTCGGAGTAAAAGCGTCTCGACAAGCAATCTTACGGTAGTCCGGGACGATTGTACGACACTTTTGCCACTCCATTTTTTCCACTGGCCATTTTTTCCCATAGTTTTTTTTCCACTGGACATTTTTTCCCATATAGTTTTTTTTTTCATAGGTCATTTTTTCCCATAGTTTTTTTTTCATATGTCATTTTTTCCCATAGTTTATTTTTCCATAAGTCATTTTTTCTCATAGTTTATTTTACGATTGTACGACACTTTTGTCACTCCATTTTTTCCACTGTCCATTTTTCCCATAGTTTATTTTTCCACTATATTTTTATTTATTGACAATTTATTGACACATTGAACTGATTCCGCGGTTGGCATCATGTGAAACATTGTTAAATATTATAATTAAAGAAAAAATTATTCACTTTTTTTAAATGTTTCAAACAGTATTTATTAACTTCTACACGTGTTTCGGCTTTCTAGGCCTTTCCCAAGAGTACATACAATAACTACTACAATACTAGTATTGTATGTACTCTTGAGAAAGGCCTAGAAAGCCGAAACACGTGTAGAAGTTAATAAATACTGTTTGAAACATTTAAAAAAGTGAATAATTTTAAAATTTATTGACATTTGTTTTCTGTCAAACGTATAATTCAACGAAGTAAAATGGTCGAAACAGAAGTCCATATTGTCCGCTCATACGAAGAAAAAAAAAGAAGGCAGGATTGTAGAGTATCTTCACAACGTGGGCAACAGCATCTCGTTTTAATTCACGATTTTGGAGACATAGAATGTTTTTGATAGTATGTACCAAGATCTAAAATATCTTAATATATTTAAGAATAAATTTTTTTTTATTGAAAATTTTTGTGGGAAATTTTAGTGGAAAAAAGGTCAGTGGGAAAAAGAATCGATAGGAAAAGTGGCCTATGGAAAAAAAGGCCAGTGGGAAAAAGAAGCAATGAGAAAAGTATCCTATGGAAAAAAAGGTCAGTGGGAAAAAGAATCAGTGGGAAAAGTGGCCTATGGAAAAAATGGAGTGGAAAAAACGACTGGGAAAAAGTGGAGTGGTAAAAATGTCTCACTACCGTCCGGGACTTAGGCTTTTTCTACTAGGTACACAATATACTATTCTTGCTAGTATTCTTGTTAAAATTCACTAATTAGGGGCGGAGGACGCTAGAACCGATCCACCGCGGTGCCTCCGCACCACGGTGTAAGACAATTAGGTGATGCCAGAAGCCGGCCGACCGCGTCGTCAATCTGTTAACGCTGGAAATAGAGAGAGATGGTAGAACTAGGGCCGCATATTTTACCGTGAATCGGGCTCATTGCATGGATGTAGCTGTTTAAAATCTAAAGCAATTCTTTTTAAATGTTCTAGTATTATATATCTAAATAATTAACTTCACTCATTAAAAACGAAACAATATTTTTACACTATACCTATAGAATTTAATTAAAACAGCTGTAGTAAGTAATGATTTTATTAATGTCATTGATCGAAAGAATCATTTATTGCTTGCAATAAGGTATTTATTTAAAGATAATTTTTTAATACTGTAAATAAAGTAAAAATAGTAGTATATTTTGATGTGATAACGAATAAATAATAAGGGATACGTGAGTGAAATAAATAATGTATACGAAAAAATGTTTATTTATTTATTCAAAAATTAAATAACTATTCAAGTTAAGTAAACATAAAGCACTTAGATATTTTTATTGTCCAAAATCAAAAAAAAGAGAAAAAACTATTATTCACATTTGATATTGATTCTTAAATTTTAATTTAATAAATCTCTTGCAATGTGCTCAGGAATTTAATGTGGTAAATTGAATTAACCTGATACGCTATCAGGTTAATTGCAATCTAGATTCCTTCTTTTTATTGGAAAAAGACTTTGTTCTTGTCTGGGATTCTCTTTTATAAAACGGTTTTTTTTTTTAAATCGGCATTAAAGTATCCCAAAATCGGCATTAAAGTGATAGAAATAGTCATTAAAGTAATCCATTATTGTACGATTTTTGTAGTTGGCCGAGGTGACAGATAAATGTAAACATTAATTTTTCATTGCTTGTGACAATAATTGTGTTCCGGGTTTCCCGGGTTTCCCGGTAAATGAGTGCATACCTACCACAGTTTCGGTACATGCAAGGCGCAGCCCGCGCGGCCCTCTTGCGTTAACAGTTTGGCGACACTCTAACCATACGATACATTGAGGCGTTTCATCACCTAATTGTCTTACACCGTGCTCCGCACATACCGCGAAGCTCTACTACCACGTATCTCTGTGAATTTTGCACTCTATTGTCTCTAAATACCATTGTTTTATGTTTAAACATAAAAACCAATAAAAACTTCAATGAAACTTATAACATCAACACTATGAATTATTTTTGATATGTTTGAAGAAGAACGGTTAGTCTATAGAGAAAAAAAATATCATTAATAATTTTGAAAAAACAAATTATGTACTTTGGTCTTGATATTTTTGTCACCGGAGTACTTGTTTATTTCCATTTTTTAACCCCCTATTGTAAAGACAGGAATGAAATGTTTGACCTGTATATTTGTGTTAGGATGTTTATACGTTAGTATAGTGGAGGAAAATTAAGTTGTTGATTTTTTTTGTTTTATATAATATGCAAATGAGTCGAAAACCGAAAAAATAAGCAAAATCGGGCTGAGGCTTCTCGAGAAAAGCGCATAAAGTGCATTTTTGATGCATTTCGAATGCATGACTGCATTTCGAATGCATGACTACACTATTTTTTAAATATCTCCGGCTTTATTGGTCGTAGGAAAATAAAAAAAAACTAATATACTCGTAAATGGATAAACTATCGAACTGTTGGGTATAGTTACATTAAAAGTTCATCCTAACCTCTAAAAAATCCAAATTACTAATAATGCAATAAGTGGGGTAAAGCCCTTCAGATCTTTATAAAAATTGGAGAAAATATGTATTTTCATGCTATAAATACGTGGTTAAATTTAAAAAAAAATGCATAATCGATCATTTTCGAAAAAATTAAAACGCTTGTCATTTAATGATAAACAGTCGTAGATTTGTGAACATATGTCAGAATCTGTTTATCAAGTTAAAATGTTTTTTTTTTAATTAAAAATAAAAATTTAATTTCACTTTTTTGATATTTTTTCATAAAAATTTTATTTCAATGTAATTCTTAATTAAATGAAAAAATTCTCGTAAAAAAATTATTATTTATCTTAAAGAAAACACAAAAAAGGTCTAATTCCCACAAAATTATTTTATTGTGCAACCGGTTTCGTGATCAATATATTGCATTACATCATCAGGCTACAAGAATTTCTGTGATGCAATATATTGATCACGAAACCGGTTGCACAATAAAAGAATTTTGTGGGAATCAGACCTTTTTTGTGTTTTCTTTAAGATGAATAACAACCCACATACGATTAATTCTATATTATTTATATGTTTAAATGTTTTAAATGGGCGACGTCGGCGTCGTTGTTAGGATCTGCTAACTTTTTATAAACCAGGTGCTACAAAAGCAGCATTACGAAGTTCAGGGCAGTTTATGGATTTAACCCATCAACACATATTGATTAAAATTTAAATGTTATGAGGTTCATGTTATTTCAAAAAACGGTTGAAGCCAAAAGAACAACTGCATGTAATTTGTCTTTGCTTCCAACAACATTTTTCTATATCAATAATCGTTAGGAGTTTATTTGCAAATTCAAACATGACTTGGAAGAGACCATAAAAATCCATTGAATTTTGGTTGGAAAAAATCTAAAAATGGCTTAAGTCCAATCACAAGTAATCCATCAGCCATATCGGAAAGTTTGATAGAAACAATTAAATATCTTTGCAAAGAAGATTGCAAAACATATATGCTAATGCAAATCTAAAGATAGGAATTGTCGTATTCTATGTCGTTTTTGCAAAGGCACAAATTGTGCAAATGCGCCTACTGAATTAATAGATGATACAGAAGACAATTCTGTTTTTGCAGATGATGAGTCTGAAAATATTGAAATAATCATTGATGCTAATGAAGATTCTGTTTAAAGTGGTACTGACTATTTTGATAGTGAGACAAATACATATTATGCAGTGATCGGATACTCAAAGTTTGGATTCTAACATGTACGAACCAGTTTGTGAAATAAAAAAAGATATTTATGATTCTGATGATGCAAGTGAAAATAATGATTTAAATGACTCAAATTATCTTAAAAAAAGAAAGACTACCTACTGCATGACATTTTTAGATTTTAAGATGATTTTAAACATAAATGGTCATTTATTATTATTGTGATTTTTCAATTTTGTTTTCAAATATTTCAAAAAGTATACTAAAGCTTATACTTTGTATTTTATATGTAAAATAAAAAAAAGTAAATATAATATAATAATACACCTTACGAAAGCCCTTTTAATGTCCATTCGATAGCGTCAAACAAAGTTGCGCTTAAACGATTATCCTTTTTAAATAATTATTTTAACTGTTATATAATTCTCATCTTCATCATAAGAGATACGGTAAATACGAAAAATGTCAAAATAGTGAAATTAATTTTTTTTTTAATAAAAAAATAACATTTTAACTTGATAAACAGATTCTGGTATATGTTCACAAAAAAGTACATAAAAAACCTACACTTTAAAAAAACAGTTTATTGCATTATTAGCAAAAAAAAGTAAATTGAGAAACTTGGATTTTTTGAGGTTAGGAATTAGGATGTACTTTTAATGTAGGTAACTATTATACCCAGCGACTTAATAATACAGTCGTTGATTATACCTAACAGTTCGATAGCCTATTCATTTACGAGTATTTCAGTTTTTTTTAAATTTTTCTACGATCAATAGAGCCGAAGTTACTTAAAAAATAGTGTAGCGATGCACTCGAAATGCATCAAAAATGCAATTCTATGCGCATTTCTCGCGAAGCCTCAGCTCGATTTTGCTAATTTGCCTAATTTTTTCGGTTTTTGACTCATTTGATGTATAAAACAAAAAACAGAAAAAAAATTCAACTCCCGATTACATCACTTTTCATCAATTATTTTGACTAATTTCCCTCCACTAGTATGTTTGTACAGGGCGATTCCTACAACGTTCTCAACCCAATTTTTTGGTTTGTCTTTGGAAATAAAATAAAAGTATTTAACGTAACTTATGGTATTTTTTCCAAGGATTTTGAAAATTTCAACAAAAGTACAATTGAAAGTCAAATAAAAGTGGGAAAAACAAAGCAATGTTTTTAAGTGTATATACATGGTGTCCCACTTAAGATCCACCCTCCTAAAATCTTTATTTGTGAACCGATTTTCGAAATCTTTTTTTTGCTGGATAGGACTTGGAAAACTGCATTTAAGCTATATCTTACATTTTAAAAAAAGGAACATCATGACCTACTGAGACGTATTTTTTTAGCGAAATTTCGAGAAAAGCTATTAGCGATTTTTTTAGAGAAAAACTAATTAGATTCAGGACCTTCTAAAACCTAAGTGGTGTGAATTTTGCGACATTAGGATACAGGGTGTTAAAGAAAATGGAGAGGAATTTTTAACAACGGCCAAACTTTTTTTTGTAAACAAAATTGGTACCTACTATTTTGAAATTATCAGTAATTTAACACTTTTCACAATTCTCTGGTTTATTTGAAGACGTATTAAGAAAAAATCGACAGTGCGGTAACTAATAAAAATGGTCTCTAATTTCTGTTGATACGGTTATTGAAAACAAATAAAACATTACATTAGTTATTAAAGCTAATTGAACAATTCACTGGAAAAAATATTGTATAATCCTTTGATAAAATAAATGGTAAAAATAAAAACAACAAATAAACAAATAAAAAATTATTAAGATTTACTGGTAACAAAACTACTACAACATTATTAAAAGAACAAGGTTCCTAAAAATAATCAAATTAATCAACTAATAATTAAATAGAACTATTCTCAATGAGTCCACCATTCACCCTTATGCATTTTTCCGAGCAATTAGATATCATTTTTAGTCGTTACCTCTGTCGATTTTCTCTTAATAGGTCTTCAAATAAACCAGAGAATTGTGAAAAATGTTAAATTACTGATAATTTCAAAATAGTACCAATTTTGTTTACAAAAAAAAGTTTGCCGTTGTTAAAAATTCCTTTCCATTTTCTTTAACACCCTGTACCCTAATGTCGCAAAATTCACACCACTTAGGTTTTAGAAGGTCCTGAATCTAATTCTGGTAAATGTTTTTCTCTAAAAAAATCGCTAATAGTTTTTCTCGAAATTTAGCTAAAAAAAAATACGTCTCAGTAGGTCATGATGTAACTTTTTTAAAAATGTAAGGGATAGCTGAAATGCAGTTTTCCAAGCCCTATCCAGCAAAAAAAGATTTCGAAAATTGGTTCACAAATAAAGATTTTAGGAGGGTGGATACATCTTAAGTGTGACACCCTGTATTTATACAATTTTGAAAAATGATTTAAATTCTCTTTTCAAAAATATAACATAATATATCCCGGGTGACCACGAAATAACGCTTACCTCTATATCTTCTTGGTTTTACAAGATATGAATTTCAAATTTGGGCACGTCAATTATTGTTAATAGTTAAATATGCATTATTTCGACCGATTTTTCACTCTCTGTCCCTTCCGGTTTCACAGGTTTCAACGTGCTAGGTACAAGTAATAATAATAACATTTATTTTTCCACCTGACGAGTGACGATATAGTATGTATGGAGCCGGTTGTATATTCAGCTATTTAGTAACAATAAAGATTGTACTTAACAATTTCTGATTATTTTAAATATAATAAATACTATGTCGTAAAACATTCAAGGTAAAATATTTTATTTAAATTCAAATTTGCTTTTTATTTCCGGCCTTTAATTAAAACGGGAAACAACTAAATTTGATTAGAATGTATACGCAATTGTTATGCAGCGTTACTATAATTATTATATTCCTACATCTAACAGTGTGATTAATTCACCTAACCTTTTAAACAATTTAAACATTCTTTGTTTCAATAATTTTTGTGGGTAGTTTAATTCTGATAAAATAATACTCATTAAAATAGACCGGATATTCACAAGTTAAAATATATCTGCCTACTGTGGGTTACCTGTTATATACTTATACCGGATGTGCTGCTAAAAACTCCTTAGAATCAATAGTCGTATCAAGCAGAAACAGTTCAAAATTGACAAAATATTTTTTTAAATCAATAAAAGCCCTTATAAAATGAAAGCAGCATAAATTAAATTGAATACTAAAAGTTTCTAGTCCTATGTAAATTCTAAGAAAAACAAGTCTTCAATACGATTACATAAAATATAATGACATTGAATACAGCATTACAGCAATCCGTTAGATATTGTCAATACCTTTGCTTAATCAGGATTCTTCAACAAATTCAGTGAAGAAATTGTGTTTAAAAAGAGTTACAAAAGCTGAAGCCTATAAGTTCACGAAGGGCCCGGATGATATGCCCGCTTTTATTATTAAGAATTGTGCCTCTGTATTTGCTTACCCTCTCAGAGGGTAAACAGATGCAATACATAATTTAGCAGATTAATAACTGAAGCTTGTTTATACAAATGTCAATCCATGTTTGAAACCGCAAAAAAAATTGCCATTTCTTTCTAATTTAAAGCGGGGTTAGATAAAATTTTGCACATAACACGTTATGAGGACCATAATTTTATTTGACTCATGTAATTGCATGTAATTACATCAACAAGTAAGTATGTAAACAAATAAAAATAAATAAATCTTCTTTTCTAAAATTCATAATATTCAATGAAAGAATAAATTATTATTTTCAATTAAAGTCTACAAATATGATATTGTGACAATTTTTGTTTATTAGAAATCATGATAAATTTTACAAGTTTATTTCATATTATGTCAAACACGTTCTAATTAAAAGTGCAGGTAAACACCACGATAATAATCATGAGTTATAAATCGGTAGATTTTCCATTTGTGGTTACATGATTTCAAGATTAAATGTTATATAGAAACAGCAAAATTTAATCTACTGTAGCGTCCCTTGCCATGGGTCATAAACATTATTAGTTAATGGGTCGCCTGACACTTCAGACAATCACCCTAATAAATACCAGCCTCTTAGCCTGCAGGACACTTAAGGCCAAATCATGTTTACTTAAAAATAGTATATTTGTATGTAGATTGTAGATAGTCAGTTGTTAACCAACCCTCATACCGTTTGTACAATGTACATGTTAAATAAATCCAATACCCTTCTAACATCGCTTTTATTTTAGTGGCGCATAAAGCTACACTACTTTATATTTCAAATTCGCGCCAAGATTTCTACTTGATGACGTAGTCCTAGCGGTAGTCAAAATGTGCGCCGTGACAAACCATCTTATATCTCAACCATGGCAATTGGCGAGAAACGAATTATAGAAGTAAGCTACTTTACTTATCTCGATAAATACAATGGAATGGTTCAACGCAATACAGGCCATTTGCTCCGAAGTGGCCTTCCGACCTCTACAGGTAGATAGTCAATAAATAATATATGTTAATTTGGAACTATCTTTATTGTATTATTAAGGTTCTATAATAAAATTACTTACAACAAAATATTTTTTTTATAAAAATTGAAATAATAATACACAATAACAGATTTGTGATTTTAGGTTATGCCATAAATCGAACTGTCAACAGTGTCAACTGTGTTAACAGTGAAGTTAGCGATTTATTTACAATTATGAACTACTACACCAAAATTGCAACGTTGTCACTTTTAAAATGTTGATTTCAAGTCAACCCAAGCAAAGTCAAGAAAGTGCATCTCGTTGCAATCGCAAAAATTGTCAATATTGATATGGCAATCCATTTGTCAACTTGAAATCAAGTCAATAATTGACAAATGTTAATAGTTATAGAATAGGGCCGATTGAAAAAATATCGGAAATATCGATATTTCAAATGTATCGATATATTGATATATTGACAAAATACGGCTCTTGTGCGTGATAATGTGCATCGGATTTTGTTTTGTATTAGGTTATAAATACGTATTCTGTTGATACCCAAAACATATTTTCAAAAACCGTTCCTTCCTTCCAGTTCCGTACTCCGAAAATTTCAGATAATAGATAAGTAAAAATATTTAACCAATTTCGTATTGCATGTTTAAATGTAACCTTTTATTAATTTGAACTTTATTTAGACATAATTTTATAGACTTTGTATTTTAATGCACCTAGAAATAATCCATTATGTAAATAAATATGTTAAATTTTGAAAAATTGTTCAAGGTAATTTGTTTTTATAACTTTAACACCAATTTAAAAAAGAGCTTCACTTTAGATTTCTTTATATAAGTATAAAATGTTACTTAGTAAAACGATGAAGGACGGACATTCTTTGTTTGCGGATAAACTATTTATACGGGTGTGAATACATTATATATGGAAAATATTCTAATTTTATTTTAAAACATAAAACATTGTACAATACAACTAAATATATACATTTTGAAGTCCTAAAGACCAGATTTGTTTTATTCGTGTATAGTAGTTCTAATTCAATAAACACGTAAAACACGCAATGGTGCAACATTCTTTAAAACTGGAAATCAAAATGATACAAACTGTTAACAGTGTGAACTGTTCATACGAACTTTAAATACTATAATGTGTGTCGTGTCTCAACATTGATGTCTGTGTTTTTGGAAAATGGTAATAGGTATAAAATATAATTATTTTTAAATTTAGGGGTTATATTGGTTTAAATTAAAAAAAAAAACTTATGGTTAAAAAGAAATATATGATTAAAATATAATTACGTCCTTGTAATAGTTGAATGAAAGTTTAAAACTCTGATAACATTGACGTAGTTTTCATTAATTATATAACTAAGAAACCTCGCTTCGAACATATTATTCTCGATTCACGTTGCGAGAATTAAATTTAGAGTATCTGATGATGATTAAAACTATTTATAGTAAATCATGTAATTGGATAATGGATAAAGCCATTGAGTAAACAAATAATATAGTAACAAATAATATAAAGAGGCCGAGATTTTAGTGTTGTATTTTTTTGCCAATAACTACAGAATTATCTACAATATTTAGGGCTATGCAACCGAATTACAAATGCCTTTCCGTAGCACTAAAAATTGATAACAATCCTTAAGCTATTGGCAAAAAAATACAATACTAAAATCTCGGCCCCCTGACGGTTGCGCCTCTATATATTATTTACTCAATGTTAAAGCTCAATGCCATAAAATACCTAGTATGAAAATAAAAAAAAACGTGGGTTGATCATCAGATGAACAAACCCATAAATGAATAACACAATACAAATGACCATACTTTGCTTGGTTCCAGCGTATACAAACCGCTGGCTAATAAGATTGTGAAAAAGTAAGAGGGCAAGTGCAAGTGCAAGATTATAGTTTATACAGTCAATTGAAACTGAAACGTTTCATCTGCACCGCCTTAAAGGTAGTCGGTACTTTGTCGGCACTTTTAAGTTATAAAAACGCTTGGATTCAATTGACTTTGTATAAACTATACTACAGATTGGTCACTCGAGTCCGAAGCTTTCATCTATTTCTTTTCTTTGTATGACCTTGATTCAGTCACCGCTTAAACGCCACGCGCAACGTTATTACACCAGCATCAACGATAATGCGCTGTTGCCAAATATAAACAATATGAAATTAAAAAACTGTGTCAATGTTGATAAAATACCTATACGCCTTATAAAATTTTGTAAATACTCATTAGCCAGTACTATCCCAACTTTAATCAACATTTCCTTAGAGTCTGGACAGTTTCCAAATGCTCTAAAAATAGGAAAAATCGTTCCTCTGTACAAAAAAGACGATCCCCAGCTTTTAGAAAATTATAGGCCATAATAATTCTAAGCTATATCTCAAAAATAGCTGAAAAAGCAGTATCTACAAGATTATACAATTACCTAGAAATCAACCAGCTATTTAATTTACCAATTGTCAGTTTGGCTACCGCACAAAAAAATCCACAGAATTAGCTAGCCTAGAATTCACACAAAAAATTTATGATTATCTGGACTTGGGTAACAAAGTTGCAGCACTATTTTTTGATTTGACAGCAGCATTTGACTGTATAAATGCTAATTTTCTTAAATTGAAATTAAGTAATCTGGGTATTAAAGACAACATATTAAACTGGATAATGTCATACCTACATAATAGAAAAATACTTGTCTCTTTGGACTCAGAAATCTCTGATACTTATGACATGGATATTGGTGTGGGGCAAGGGTCTATCATTGGTCCATTACTGTTCTTAATATTTATAAATGACCTTCCATCATCCTTAACCGAGGGGAGATTTTATGTACGCAGATGACACATCAGTGGTCATAAATGCTAAAAGCGTTCTCGAGTTAGAAAATAAGGCACTTACAACTATTCGTCAATTTGAGAACTGGGGTGCAATTCTCGAGCTTCTACGAATATTATTCGTAAACGAATTGGTCGTATAGTAAATTACGTACATAACCAGAAAATTGTATTCTCGAATGTTTTACGTAATGCTCTTTTCATACGACTTTTATTTCCGCATAATCGCTTTGGCAACGTTGTAAACACACAATGTGGCCATACGTTTAATAGTAAATATTACTAAATTCTATGAATCTTTTGTATTTTGATTTGACAAGTGTTATCGTTTGATCGTTTGCCACCTTGAAGGTAAAATTAATGATTCAAACGGATTATCCCTAACGTGAAATAAACGTATTGTAGGATTATCCCTAACGTGAAATAAACGTATAAGCTCATAGACAACAGTTTTTAGATAATAAATAATGGATGATATTATAAATATTGCTGCAATTGGTGCTCTTGAAGAGGCGGAAATCGACAATTTGATTTCCGCCTCTTCAAGAGCACCAATTGCAGCAATATTTATAATATCATCCATTATTTATTATCTAAAAACTGTTGTCTATGAGCTTATAAAAATTTTCAATTACCTTCAGCAAATTTTTTCAGAATATATATTTACAATCGTATAGCTACCCATCTATTTATAAAATAGAAATAGTCACATAAATTATCAATATTGTACCGATATCCACAAAAATAAAAATGTAACCTCAAAACTTAAACAATAATTATGACATTTGTGACTGATTTCCGCATAGAATACACAAATACGAGTGCTATGTATCAATCGGAAAATGTTGTACGGATCTATTCGTAGACGAATTCCTTTTTCGTAGGAAAAATAATTCAAGAATACACAAGTCAAGAAATTGTGCGGAACTTCGGTGTTTTCCGTATACGAACCTCTTCGTAGAAGCTCGAGAATTGCACCCCTGGTGTCAGAAAAATTCACTTATCGTTAACACCAGCAAAACTGTTTTTGTACATTTTTATAGTTCGTCTCCTAAATCAGTTCCCTCTCTAAACTGTATAGAAACTAGTAATGAGACAAAATTTCTTGGCACTATTCTAGATTCGGCACTGGGTTTCTCTAGTCACATAGATAATTTATGTTCTAATTTAGCAAAGAGTTCATATGCTTTAATAAATCTCAAAAAGGAACTTAATGAACATGGCTTACTTACAGCCTACTATTCCTTAATTTACTCGAGACTTAGCTATAATATTATTATCTGGGGTCAGTCTCACGAAGTCAATAGAATTTTTGTTATACAAAAGCGTATAATCAGAATAATATTTAATCTCTCCTACAGACAGACCTGCCGTGACACTTTCAAAAGAAAGAAAATTATGACTTTACCCTGTATTTATATATTTAAAATTTTATGTTTCATGTTTAATAATCAACAAAACTTTTGTCTTAACACAGATGTGCATCAATATAAAACTCGCAGTGCAGATAAGATTCACATTAATAACTACAGACTTAGTAAATATAAAAAGTCTCCCTATTATGCAGGTGCTCATCTCTACAACACACTTCCTAATAAACTGAAAATTTTAAAAACGTTTAAACTATTTCGAAGTGAACTAAAAAACTACTTAATAGAACATGCGTTCTATAGTACAGATGAATTCTGCACCTTAATATGACTTGATCGAATAAATTGTTAGTTAGCCTTTTTATTGTCTATCTGTAGTTTTATTTGTTTTTCGTAGCCTTGATTGTATTATACACCGTCTTTGCTACAAACATATTTACTATTATTCGTATTTTATAACTATTGTATCTATACAATTTTCATATTTTTAGTTAGTTTTTATTTCATCGACGACATATACATCCATTTGTATTTTTATCTGTCATTTTGTGTAGCCTTGTCTGTTTTTTATACACCTTTATTATGACACATATGTTTATTTAGTTATACACTGTGACAAAACCGATATTTGTTCATGTAACAGAATTTTATGGTGAATAAATGCCTATTCTATTCTATTCTATTCTATTCTATTCTATTCTATTCTATTCTATTCTATTCTATTCTATTCTATTCTATTCTATTCTATTCTATTCTATTCTATTCTATTCTATTCTATTCTATTCTATTCTATTCTATTCTATTCTATTCTATTCTATTCTATTCTATTCTATTCTAATTCTATTCTATTCTATTCTATTCTATTCTAATTAATTAATTTCTGTAACCGCAATATTTTCGTTTATTTAAGGAAAAGTTTAACAGAATTTTCGTGTTTATGAAGGATTGTTTTTTTCACACCAATAACTTTTTTTCTAATTAATGCATATGAAAAGAATTAAAATACTTACCTTGTTGAGAACTTTAGGCTCTGCGAGCAAGAGATTTTAATACATTTAAGGGTTTCTAAACCTTTATTGCAAAAATAATAAAAAAATTATAAATTCATTAATATGCACAGTTTTCTTTTCTCTTTTAGGTTGGTTGGTTTTAAAATTAGCATTCATGTTTTTCATAACACAATAAATTCTTAGAGTAAACAACTTTAATAAATAATCGAAAGGGAAATTTTCTCATGGATGTTTGAGGCCTTAAATTATTTTTAATTGTAGATAAATACTTTTGCCAGGATGCCTAAAAGCAGATTTCTCAATTTTCAAAAAATATCGTTTCCATTTCCATACGCCATACAGTATATGTATGTATGTATAATCGCAGATTTTTTTTGTTAGTCATTTCCCATTTATTTTGAAATATTTCGAAATATTAAGTAGTCTGGGAGTTTAGTTGTCAAACTGACAATCTGAAACTAATGAAATATAATGAAATGTCATTTATTATTTACCTAGGTGTTTGTTTATTATCATTTTTTACCTAGGGTGAGAAATACTACTTCTCATTAGAGGAATGGAGTAAATAATGGTGATTTCTCAGGTTAGTAGTAAAAAAACAAATTTATTTATTTTTTTCTAACGTTTCGGTTTATTTATAACCATCATCAGAAACTACAATAAAAAGAAAAAATTTTTTGAGTTAGTTATGGGCACATATTAAATTAACTTATAAGAAAGTACTTGCATTATTATTTTGTTTGTTTGATCTTAAATTAAACTGTAGAGTCCGGCCACTATAAGAACAAGCCAGGGGCGTTGCAACGGCTGCGCTAGCTTTGGCGATACCATGCTTCTACAAAGTAAATAGTGACTTCCATTTATCAAACTCAACGCTGCGAATAACATATTTTAAAAATATTATGATGATACACTTATTCTAGAGCGCGGGACTTCGATGGACGACCGCGAAGATATTCTTTGATGACGCCGTAGGTGGCTTGTTCTTATAGCGGCTGTAGTCTACTATACAAATTTTTTAATGTGATGCATTGAGTGTCTTAAAGATATAAAATATTTTACTGTCTATTTTACATTCTGATTATTGTGCAAGTGAGAGTTTGTTTGTTTATATGTTACAGACAAGATAAGGCCTAGCAGGTGTCTTTAAACTTACAATGATTATACGTCAGCGAAACATTTAACTGGGTTCATATTCCATCTCTCGCTAATTTTTGCTTCCTTTTCTAACTGTCCAATCTGTAATAATCTGTGGTATGGCCTCAATCAACGACAAGCTATTATGGTATGGCGAGGCATATCTACAGGGCGAACCCCAACTTATTTATTTAATTTTAAGGGATGGTAGGTCCGTTAATAATAAATCCATATAAAAAAAATGAAAGAAATACACGCGGCAGTTTTCGAAAAAAAATAAATTAAAATACGTCAACATTTTGAAATCTTAACAACTGACCTATCTCAACCGAGAACAAAATAAGATAGGTCAGGTTGATCTTCTTTTTAACATGAGTTCACTAGCCTTTACCACACCACTATCAATTAACTTTGCACGAAATTCTGTGGAATGCATATATTTTATAGTATAAAATTTATACCATTAGTTTAAACGTGCCGAAGTCTCTGCCTTCAAAGCCGCATCCCGTTGAACAGCCGCTAACTTTATTAGCGGCTTTTTTGGATGGATGATTTATCTTTCGAAGTACATGTAGCCCCAAGATAATTTTGTCAGTGATTTTAGGTGTTTTTTTATATCTTTGGAATTCGTAAAAAAACTCAGATAAACAAAGCATGTTCACCTCATATGTGGATCGGTGGAGATATGCACTAATTGCAATGATTTTTACGTAAGGTAGGTCAGTTTTTCAACTTTCTTTTTTATATTTTTTTACTCGTAATTCGTGTTACAAATATCAACAGAGATCCCCCTTAAAAGGATTGAAATAAGTTGGGGTTCACCCTGTATAGAGGCCCGTATAGAATTGGTATCTACTCATGGAAAGAGAAGCAATAACTGTCCAACCGATTACTTAGCAGACCATGTTGTACCATATGCAGATTTTATTGTTCAAAATTTCATTTTTATGCAAGATAATGCGCGCCCACATGTTGCCAATATTGTTGCGGATTATCTAAATGAAGTTGGTATCACTCGATTGAACTGGCCAGCAAAAAGCCTAGACCTCAATCCGATCGAACATGTGTGGTATTATCTGAAAAGGCATATTAGGAATCGGCAACATGTTCCAGAAACAATTGAAGAGCCCAGACTAACAATTGGGAATGGGAACAAATCGACCAAATACTCCAGTAAAATTAGCATTCAATTCGGAACAAATTTGTAACAAGCTAATTTTAGTCCATATTAGGTGAAACAGTGGTCAAAAATATTTTATTTTTACATGCAATCTTGTAAGGTTGGGTGAGAAATTCATTTTATATTGGTATGGAGGTCGTAAAAGTAAAGATTTGAACTCATTTAGATACATTAAATATATACCCAACTTGTTGCCCGCCAAAATCTATTTAATAATTTTGAATTGGAAGTTTTACCTCCGACTTCTGACGCAGCCAAACTTCATATAAAACGAGTATATTTTCAAGTTCAAGAATGGCTAGGAAATAACATCAATCCTGAAAATTGGGGTTGGATTAAAAATAAAAATTGTCTAGAACCAGAAAAGATGTCACAAAAGTGTGCCCCTGAATTTATATTAAATATTTTGTTTTACAACTGCAAAACAAACTGTTCAAAATTATGCAGCTGCAAAAAAAGATACAATTTAAGATGCACAACTGCATTCATTGCATTGGGCAATATTGCACGAATGCAACACCTGTGTCTTTGTTAAAAGACGAAGCAGAGATTGACATCTAATATCTAATGTATTAATTTCCTTAATATTTTGTTTCTGTTTTTACTTTTATTAACCTTTGTGGTTTAAATAAAAATGTGTTTTTATTTTATGTGGCCTTTTATTATATATACAGGGTGAGTCAGGTTGTATGGTAAAAAATTAATATGTGAATAGAGCATGAAAAACAGTATTGACGTTTTGATATATAACCCTTAATTTTTATATAAAAGGTGTTAAAATTGTAAATGTTTCGTTGGATTTTTTTATTTTGGTTAAATACAGTCGTATCAATGAAATTAGGTTGGTTTATATAGGGCGCTATCAACTGGCGATAACAGTTTTTCAAAATTAATCCAGTGGCGTGCGTTAACACATTTTTTCTGATAAGAATGCCGATAACTGTGCGCCGCTGCATTTTTTCATACAATTTCTTAGTTGAAAACCTAATGTAATAATAATAAAATACTCTAAGGAAACAAAATCTGTAATAACAAAAATTTAAAAACAACAGCAACTTAATTACTACTGTTTACAATAAATTTTTATTGCATTGCATATTACATTAACCTCAATGCACTCTAAAAATTAATCAATTAACAATCAACAAGTACTAGTTGACCGAATAGTACATTTTTCACGTCAACTAAGGGTAAATGTGCATAAACTAAGGAATATATAAAATGAAATTTCCGAGGAAATTTCCTTGCGGGCCCGAAAGTGCATTGAGGTTAATGGTCTTCATTTTGAAAATTTATTTAAAAAAATAGTAATTAAGTCACAGTTGTTTTTAAATTTTCGTTAATGAAGATTTTGTTGCCTTAGAGTATTTTATTATTATTGCATTAGGTTTTCAACTTATGAAAAAATCCAGTGGCTCACAGTTATCGGCATTCTTATCAGAAAAAAAAAAGTGTAAACGCACGCCACTGCATTAGTTTTGAAAAACTAATATCGCCAGTTGATAGCGCCCTATGAAACATATAAACCAACCAAATTTTATTGATACGAATGATATTTAAAAAATTCAACGAAAAATTTTCAACTTTGACACCTTGTATAAAAAAAATTAAAGGTTATATAGCAAAATCCTGAGACACGTCAATACTATTTTTTCATGCTCTATTCACATATTAATTTTTTACCATACAACCTGACTCACCCGGCACCAGAACAGAATAATCAACTCTTATAGAAAAAAATTACAAAATTCCAACTGATATCTTATAACTTTTAAGCTCTAACTTTTTTAATTTTTAAGCTATCACAAATTTCTAAACGTCTAAATTTTATAGATTTTGAAGTTTTCTCGAATTTTCCTATTTTCATAATTTTTGATAACGGCTAAGATAATAAAGTTATTTGACTTTAAACGAAAAATATCGCGAATTTCAAGATGGCGGACGATTTTTTATATTAGTGTGTTCCGATACTCGCATTTTTTGGGATTTTTTGTTGACATATTTAATACCCTCTTCCCGACATTTTTACGCAACAAACAGCTTGTTACAAATTTGTTCCGAATTTACGGTGTATTTCACTTAATTTTACTGGCCAAAAATGTGATTGTTAACCTCATAAGGAGCATGCCACGGAGTTGAAAGCTGTAATTGAAGCTCGAGGAGGCAACACTAAATACTAGACAGAGTATTTATTGCCACAACTTAGTAATGTTGAAAAAAATACCAAAAAAACACACAATTTTAGAGTGTCCCGTTTTTTCTGTCCAGAAGTGTACTTAAAACCTCAAATCAATAAAATGAAAATTATTAAACAATTATCATTTATTTTTATTGGAAATGAAAGAATTTGCTTATTAGAAGCTTGTTTGATAATAAGCGCAGATAAAGATCTCCTAGAGGTCTATAAATCTTTAATCAATTTTGAAAATGAAAAATTCGCCTGCGCTTTTCGCCAATATTTAAAATTACTGATGTAAATGTGTGTTTAAATGATAACTAAATTTTTTATACTTCATCGGTGTCTCTATTGTCCGTACTTTCCCATTGATGTTATTTAAAAAAAAAATAAAAAATAAAAAAAATAATAAAAAAAAAATAAAAAAATAAAAAAAAAAAAATACTCAGGTTTTTATCAACGGGCCTTTTAGTTGAATTCCACCGGGCCTTAACCTTGCCAGTCGTCCGCCCCTGATATCAGTTATATCGGGATTTAATTAATTCATTATCAGTTACTGTGATTCCTTCAATTTATGTGGAATCATTGTTAAAAAGATATAACATTTTTAGGCTGATGTTTCGAAAATACAGTGAAAATGACGGGTTTTCCGCAACCTCATCAAGACAAACTTAAACCTGAAAACAGTTCTACATACTGCAATAATCTTATTTGTCGAAAGTAAAGTGGGGCATCGGCATCAGGCAAGGCATCACATAATAATAATGAATGCGCTGTTGCGTAGAATACACATTCGACAAGTTTTCTTATTTTAAAACTGTAAGCTTTTCCAAATGCAAAACAAGTGCCAAAAGACACTTCCCACATAAATGGAAGAAAGTACTTTCCATACGCAATGGGGGAAATAATACAACTGAAACCGTTAAAGGTTAAAGCGACCACTGTTGCTGAATTTCTTCTCATGACCATAAAATACACCACTAGAAAAAATAGGATATTACGTAGTAAGAGTCAGAGCCGTAACTAGGGCGTGGCGAAAGTGGCATTTGCACGAAAGAAACGCATATCAGTAAATGTAAAAAACTGGTAGAGAGCAATTAGTGCTTGGCGTAAAGTAATCTCGTGTGTTCTTTGATGAAGGAGTATAGTGGGTGGTACCGTTGTTTTCAGAAAAATTTATAGATTACGAATCATGATGGTTACTACCTCATAGGCGCGACCGGATTTTTTTTTAGGGGGTTTTGTGTTAAAAAAATTTAAAAAAATAATTAACACTTTCATCTGTCATATTTTTGTTGTGATGCATTACTACTAACTCTAGTTAATGGCCATACACAGCCAATGATCAATAAATTAATAAATAAATACACCACATGTAATTACGACCCCCTTTATCCCAGAAGGCTCTAGGAGCCTTGTGCGGGAAGGGGCTACAATTTAAAGACAAGGGACACACATCCAATATCCGTGTATAATGGAAAAATCCCTCTCACAGTATTTCCCATTGCCACGACCGGGAATCGAACCCGGGACTTTTGGGTGAGAGGCAGATACGCTACCATTTCGACCATCAGTCATATAATGATATTCTGAGTTAAAATGTAATACTGATTTTCTGCAATTTTATCAGACGTTTCATGTTGGGATGTAATTCAGAATATGGTAATATGATAATAATAAAAAGATTTCATTGTGCTATAAATACAGGGTGTTTCCTGAGTGACTGGTCATACGCTAGTGGGAAGTAGAGAAGTCCAAGGCGGTTTCAGAATGACCCTTATTTCATCCCCTAATGCCCCTCGTTTCTGATATATAGCATGTTTTCTATTTTTTGGAAAAATTTCAATCGGCCATATTTTTTTAATGGCTTCACGGAATTGAACCAAATCTGGCAGATGTGTTTCACTAATGGATGTTTATATCATTCAGTGAACAAAAGAAACAGTTAACAGTGCCGAGGGCAAATATTTTTAGTAGGGGAAGTTACCTAAAAACATCACCCTTTATATGGATTTTAGCAGTTTTCAATGGTAACTTTTAAAGTACACTACCCAGCAAACACCGCTTCGAAACTATTAAGGAACATTAACGCTACTTATATTTCGTGTTACACTTTTGTTTCAGTCACAAAAATGCGTGTTTTTGGTGACAAATTGCTTATTTGTCCGCAACATTGCATCGTTAATAAACTGCAACTATTACTTTACACAATTGCGAAACAAAATATTCGTAACAAATGCCAATTTACATTTGTAATAAATTCGTTTTTACCAAAATCTAACTCCGAAAATATCTTGAAACATTTAGGCTTTTACAGTTTCATTCACCAAGTTATTTGTAAATACAAAACTTATATAAATACTTCGCAACCGTTATGCAAATTTAGTTTAAGTACAGATACACAACAGTTGCACGTTATTAGAAACCTTAAGGTTGCTCATTAATTTCAGAAAAGTTGCTTATCATAAGCAATATAAATATTACGATTTACTTTCAAATCAGTTTCTTTTTTGTTTTATACTTATTATGCAAATAGTCCAAATAAAGTCAGGTTTGATATATGTGCACAAATCCACCTCCCACCCTGATCCCTCACCTACCCATTCCCGATCATTGGAGTCTTTTTGTTTTTTAAATGCATATAGCAGCATTTTACAGACGCTAAAAAATATGACAGACCCTATCAATACATGCTGTCCATCTTTGCCGAACCAATTATTACCTATTCACTGTTGAATAACTCGAAAACCAAAAAGTGTTTTTTTGGTTCTCGCGAGTTGATTAACAGTGAATAAATAATTTGTTCGGCAAAGATGGACATGTACTGATAGTATAGAGCCAGTTATATTTTTGAAGCGACTGTAAAATGCTATACTAAATACATTTAAAAACAAAAAAGACTCAATGATCGAGTGCGCAGGTGAGCGATCGGGGGCTGGGGGTGGATATATGCACGTATAGCAAACCTGGCTTAGTTTGTTATTGGACGAGTAATTTTCTTTTCCGAAGACAGCAGTCACATTTTGCCAGTAGTGGGGCTCGTTACTTTTTCAGGACCCATCTTTAAAATCACTTTTTGCAATATTTAACAAAATTCACTTTCTCAATCTCTCATCTTTACAGACCATAAATCCATTTAAGACAAACTCTTTTCTATATCTAGGTGAAATTAATCCTTGATCCTTAATATTCACTGTTAGTGTATTTGGAGGAATCCTTTAAAATATAGGAAAAAGATAAAATATTGACAAATAGATGTTCAAAACAATTTATTGTCCATTGTACAATAAAATAATTAATTCATTTTCTCTGTTTTCTTCAATCTCTGGCTGGCCGCTCTAAACCAGTCCTTACAGGCACCTTCAAAATTGGCATCAACTGTCATAAATGGAAGGCATTTCCTGCATGAATCTACAAATAAAAATCAGTTCTTAATCAAACTAGCAATGTACAGAGTGAACCCCAATTTATTTATTTCCTTAAGGTGAGTACGCTAACCCCACCCTATATCTAGTTTAAAATAAAAATAAGAAGAGGAGGTGGGGGATTGTCAAGAATTTGACACGGGTTTATTTTTGTCATGAAATGAGAAAAACATTTCAATTATGAAACCTGTGTATATGTAACTCTAGGCCACTCAATAAAATAAATGAAGTTAAACAATTACATATATTATTATTCCTGAGAGAAAGAAGCTTGTTGCAAAGGGATGGTAAATCCATATAAAAAAAATGAAAGAAATACACGCGGTAGTTTTTGAGAAAAAGAAATAAAATACGTCAACATTTTGAATTTAACTGACCTATCTCATTTCAAGGGAAAATAGGATAGGTCAGGTTGAATTTGTTTTTTTACATTCGTTCATTAGCTTTTACCGGACCACTATAAATGCTGTGAAGTCATATTTTTTATACCAGTGTTTACACATTTTAAACGCGTCAACTTTATTAGCGGCCTTTTTGTGAAGTTTTTTTGGATAATTTATCCTTCGAAGTACATAAGAAACAGACAGACAATATACTTTGTCGATAATTTAACTATCTGGTGTTTTTTTATATCTTTGGCACAGAGGAAGAATATAGTGGACGGCCGACGGAATGTCTTTGATCTATTAGCGCTCACAGCTGTGACCTATACGTTTATATCGGAAGTGTTGAATGTTGCGAAACTTAAAAAAGGTCCCCAGGAGCAATGTTGCCTTTTACCTCCTTTTAGATATTTTTATAAAATGAAAATATTGGACGTTTCTTTAAATTCTCTTTTTCAGATTTTTAAAATTTATTACATAGCAACACTAGCAAATAAAGTACGAATAACAATGACTTTTAAATAAATAAACCTAAAATTTAATTATACTTTAAAAGTGGTTAAATTGCTTACTTTAAAATCAATTACCCTGAAAACGGTTACTCGTAGCGACATTTAGAAGGTATATCTTTTTGACATAAAAATAACGGGAAAGCAGGAATTTTTATTAAAAAAAAATAATAAAAAATCCCCCAAAAACATAACGTATGAACGATACGCAGAGGTGCCCCCTACAAATAACAGCAAAACTATAATTACTGAGATTTGAATCCCTCGATTTGAATCACCAAATTTTGTTAAAATATTTAAATTTTTAAAGATAGGTATTATTTAATAAAAAACGAAAACATTTTGTCCAATTACAAACCGAAGTGAAATATTGAAAAAGACAATCGGTAAGATAAATGGCTACTTGAAGAGCAAGACGATCCATAAAATTCAGTTTCATATGTTACAAATTGTGGGAAATCAGATAAAATCAGAAGTGAAATAAAATATTCAACGCCCGCTATCTCAGAAACAAAAATCTTTAGAACATATGTTCATATAAACTTTTCTTCACTTCAAATCACCTGAAGAATTACTTCTTTAAATATTTTGTTATTTAGGAAGCATCCTGTATATCAAAACTATTTTATTCATTACGGCAAACCAGTAGTTTATAAAGAAATTAAGAATCATGTTTTTAGTCACTTTAACGTTAAAATTGCTATGTTAATCCCTGAACTTCATTCCCTTTTGATTGAAACAATTTAAAAGAAAAACATGCGTTTCTTGCTCATCGGAGAATCACTTCAAAAAGAAATACAAAATAATATATTCCTAAGCAAAAAAAAAAAAAGAACACTCAACGATTCAATTTTGCAAATAAATACGTAGGTACTGTGCAAGTAAAGTAGATATAATAATCTAAGAATATTATAGTTAGTAGCAAAGTTTTGTACATATTCTTTATTATTATTTATAGTTATCCATTTAAATAAGCACGAAATTTTAAGAAAAGCGTTTGTTTTATTCGATTTATAGGTAATAGTAAAAAGATCCGCTACCCACGCTGTTAATGTGCCCACGCCATGTTAGGTATTGTCCAGGAAATTAACGCTTTTTACAATACATAATACATACAATTAAAACTTATCTAATTTTAAATCTATTAGTACTTATTACTTACCTAATACTCTAAACGTGTATATATTGTGCAATTGTTTTTCACAATAGTATTTTTTGCACAAATACCAGACACTTGTTTACACCACACGTGTAAGTACACATTACTACACATTCAGACTAACTTGTGTTGAGGCCGGAAACAGTTCTTCGCGCTGGCGCGGCGCAGCTTCCCAAGATTCTATTGGTCGTTTTAATTTTATCTCTCTCTCAGAAATAATTCTAGCCTATAGAAACGACGCATTTGTTTGAACATGTATAGCGAAAATGTAACGTATTACTAATTATGTAAATTTTTCAACGCTTCACAACTGAAAATGAATTGTTTCAATAATTCCGTAATTGTTTCTGTTTATAGCTACTGAAGGAATACCGCATCAACAATTGCGTAATATTCTCAAATTTTAACAATTGAAAGTATGGCGTTTTGTAAGTTACGAAATATTTACGTTTGTGGAATTAAGAATAACATTTGTTAGGTAACAGTTTCGAATTTTTCCAAACCCACCAAAGATGTTTTGTATTATATTAAACAATTTCAAAACAAATCTTTCAGGTACAGATATATTGCCATAATTACGAATCTGTTTCACACTTTGAAATATGCTTCTAGAGTTACTTATTTGTGACTTAACGTTACGAAACAGTCACACTCTGCGTTTGCTGGGTAATAGTGTACACAAACCACGTATTTAGTTTTTTTGGCACATATTTAATGGTTCAAGAATTAACAGGTACGTTTCACGATAAGTCCATTTTAGAAATATTTACGTGTCCTCCTGCAACAAAAACATAAGCAATATACAGGGTGTCCCGAAATAATGTCCTCTTAAAGGTAGATTTCTCGTCAAAAAATAAGTATAGTCTTTTATGTACAGTAAGGTCGAAAACGGCCTCCTTGAGCCGCTAGACCTCCTCAAAGGGGGGCACCAAAAAGTGATTTTATTTTTTTTTCTCGAAAGTGACTAAAGTTGGCGGAATGAAATTTGGGTACGACTTTGTACTTATGGAAGGTCTTCTTTTTAATGCATTTTTATTTTTCTACTTACTTTTTAATTAAGTTAAATAAACAACCCCTATTGAATTTTTAGTCAGAACTTTTAAACAGATGAATTTTTTTTCAAATTAAATTTTTTTCAGAAAGCCACATGTATTCTACTACTTTCAACTCTTGAAAATTTATCGTGAATCTCATCAATTTCAAATAAAAAAATATTTTCTGACCCCTTGCATAATAGCCGTTTCTGTTAAATTGAAAACGGAGTTTGATACAAAAAGAATAAGTAGGCATGTGTCACTGTTACCATAATGTCATGAATCAAATCTGCCAAAAAATCACTTTTTGCTGCCCCCCTTTGAGGAGGTCTAGCGGCTTAAGGAGGCCGTTTTCGACCTTACTGTATATAAAAGACTATACTTATTTTTTGATGAGGAATCTACCCTTAAGGGGTTTCACGTTATTTCGGGACACCCTGTATATGGGCGACTTTAATAGTGTGTGAAAATATTTTATTTTACTGCCTATTGTTAGAATTTAACTTAAAATACTATAATTCATTAAATATTAGGGTCGGATCTTTTTGTTAAATTTATGTAGTATTTTTTATATTTACAAACAAAAAAGATTAAAAACCACAAATGAATTTTGTTAGAATAAATACACAATATTAGTAATTATACAAGAGTAAAATAATGCATCTAAAATTAAATTAAACACATAACAAGTTTTAAATAAATACAATTAATACAAATTACAATAACACATCTAAAATCCAATGGAGAAAAATAATACAAAACAAACTACAACAAATTTTCAAACGTTCACCACCAACCTCAATACATTTTCTTGCACATAAATTTTTTTTATAGCATCTCTGATCATACGTGAATTATTCTTCAGTTCAGTGCATCCTCTTCTATGCATTCTTAATTCTTCTCTGGTTGCAACTTCGGTTATAGGTAGCATATATACACTTTTTACCTTTAAATAGCCCTATAAAAAATAGTCTACTGAAGTCAAATCTGGGGACCTTGCAGGCCAGGAAATTGGGCCATTACGACTAATTCGCCTATTGGGGTAATGATCATTTAAATGCTGCACCTTCTCTCTCTTAGGTTGTGAGGAGATGTACCATCGTGCTGGCCTGCAAGGTTCCCAGATCTAACTCCTATTTAAAACAAAAAGTGTATGCTACCGAAGTTGCAACCAGAGAAGAATTAAAAGAAACGCATAGAAGAGGAGTCCACTGAAGTAACTTATGATAGATGGTATAAATAATTTACAGTTACATGCAAAAAAATGTGTTGAGGTTGGTGGTGGAAATTCGAAAATTTGTTCTAGTTTGTTTTGTATTATTTTTCCCCATAAGATTTTAGATGTGTTATGTATTAATTGTTTTTATTCAAAATTTGTTTATTTTGTTTAATTTAATTTTAGAAGAGTTTTTTTACTTTTGTATAAATACAAATATTGTGTGCTTTTTCTAGCAAAATTCAACTACAAAAAACGCGGGTGTTTTAAAGTTACCATGGCAACTTCAATAATCCGAGAAACGTGAAGTGTAAATGTCAACTTTTTTATTATTGATCTGACAGAAGTACCTTGTAACGTCAAATAAAATATTACTGACAAATGTTTTAAAAACTTTAACTGTGATGACAACAATCAATCTTATATGACATTATAAATCTTAAAATCCACTTATACTTTAATATACTATTATTATGTGTACACACATAAAAAAAAAATAAAAATCAGTAAATAATCGAATCAAATCGAATTTTTCTATTTATATTGTACAAGACCCCCTAAAAAAAAAATCGGTCGCGGCTATGAGATGGCAACCATCGCGATTCATAATCTACATATTTTTCTCAAACGGATGGTATCATTCCCTATACTCCTTCATCAAGGAGCACACGAACCTCAATTTTATTACTTTACGCCAAGGACTAAATCATATTAGTGAGGTACATAAAGAAGTAATGGATTTGCTTTCCTCCATGGGAAAATAGTTGGTTTATATATTGTATCTTCTATATACAGCAAGGGTATAGGAATTGAATCACACATAACGGTGTAGTGATATATCTCTGTCTCATCATATCCTAGTAGCGTGGTAAGGCACAAGACAATTTTATCCTGCAACACAATTGGTCGGGATTTGGCATTTTGTTTGAGACAAGCTTGAACTTGAAGTCTTGAAGCGATATCGTGTGTATCCAATAATTATAATTCAATGGTTTTAAATTTCGAGCATGGGTATAACAAATGTACTAGGATCAAGCGACAGCAAGAGTACTTCTATCTCTGTCGCACTCATGTTAAAGTTTGCTTCAATTGCCTCTCATTGGAAAGAAAGGGCACTCGCCATCTAGAATAATAATAAATAAATAATAAATACACCACATGTAATTACGACCTCCTTTATCCCAGAAGGCTCTAGAAGAGTCTTGTGCGGGAGGAGGCTACACATTTAAAGACAAGGGACACACATCCAATATCCGTGTATAATGGAAAAATCCCTCTCACAGTATTTTCCATTGCCACGACCGGGAATCGAACCCGGGACTTTTGGGTGAGATGCAGGTACGTTACCATCTCGACCATCAGTCATATATTATTATAAGATATAATATATTTGGGTTATACGATTCTTTCGTGGATTTTCAGATTTCTCACCACCCTTTATTTCTCTTTCTCACCAAACGTAAGCTGCAAATTCTCGTATGTAATTTTGGGGCCCATGGAATATTTCCTGTCCAGCAAGTCCTGAAATACAATTAAATTGCATTACTGTGTTTTTAAAAATAAGATTAATTGTTTTAATATACAAAACTACATAGTAGAAGATTTATGTGGAATTTGTTTCATGAATTTTAAAACGTTTCTACACTGCAAACTGCTTGAACTGAAAAATTTTTTGAACCTGGCGGTTTGTATAAAATCAAATACTTACGTTTCACAACGTATAGAATTTATCCATTTTTCTCTTCGTTTGACTTCCCATTCCCGACCGGGAAATGAATAAACTTTTTTCGTTCTTTGCCTTGACAGCCGCCAGCCGCCGGCTCACAACATACAGTTTGAGGTATTTTCTTTGGGCACATTGGGTTTATACTGCACGATAAATAGAACAACGCAACGTTTACAAAGCTCTTGGCCATTTCAGATGTTGGGTAATTAAAAATAAGGTACGTAGGTATTTCAAAATAGATAAAATAATGATGTAGTTTTAAATACCTAATAGGTAATATAATAATAAAATAGAAACGTTTAACTTAAAAAATATTCGAATCGTTCTCCTGCCTGAGCTGGCTGGCGGCGTTGTAGGTACAGCTTACGCCACGGGGGCTGTTTCCTTGGCATTTATTTGCCGATATCAGCCGTCTGTCTTGCACACACTAATCTCCTAGTACCCAATGTTTTATCCTCTCGATTCACACATTTCGTTAACTGTTGTCGTAGGTATTCACTAAGTGTATTTTATGAATTATGATTACCTGATGATATCTGAAATAGTCAAGAACCTCGTACACATTGTGCTATTATTATCGTACAGTATAAAACCCAATGTGAATGTATCCAAAGAAAATGACTCAAACTGTATAAGTACATGAAGAACTGCTTGTTTCCATATTTCGCAGAAAACAAATCACTAAAACTCCTGTGCAATATTATAATTTACTCATTAACGTGTCACTCGGTAACTTATCACACGTTTTACTTTGTGATTGTGGAATTGTGGTAAATCACACGTAAATACGCAAAATACTAATATGTTTACATTGAACGATCCAAACTAAACTAGTTTGGCCGCTGTGGTGGCGCCACAAGCGTATTAAAGTAGACCACACATCTTTATAATCAAAGATTCCAACGTTTTTTATGTGCACTATAAAGATGTGGTCTACTTTACCAGCGACTTAATAATACAAGACTGCCTATGTTATCCACAGCACTTGTTTGGCCTGAACGCCCTGAACAATGGATTTCGTGCGACGTATTTGTTTACGATACTCCCAGTGACCCAGTGGCGTGCCGTTGAGACTTACAAATGATTAAAGATGATTATTACCGGGTGCCACAGGATACTGGCTCACCCCTATATTTTCTTTATTTTTTAACTTATCCATTTGAAATTTGGGGGGCCTAAACTACCGTTTAAAATGTATTTCTGCACATTACAGACACTATGGTACCACTTCCGGTTTATCCGGAAATTACCTCAACTTTCGATTTTCAAATGGAACACCCTGTATATTTTTACATATTTGGATGCAGGGCAACATTCTGCATACAGCATGTAAGTTTCGCGAATTTTTGAGCCGATGTTCAATTTTTTCAAGCATCTTAAAAAATCCGTCTAGAGTGCTTTGGAATTTCAAAATTCGTTATACGGTAGGTAAACTTCAAAGGAAAAATATAATTTTTCTTTTCGTTTCACTAAGAACTGTTTGCGAAGCCTCCAAAGTTGAACATATCACTTTTTTATCAAAAACTTTTTTTTTTCAAATGGGAAGGTGGTGGCTCATAGTGTTTGAAAAATTATAATTTTCTTTCTGATTTCATTGATATCTATTTCATATCTGTGCTATTTATTTTCAATTTTATTTCATTCGTTTAAAAATAAAGTCCACTTTCACAGATTTCTTAAAATGCTTGAAAAAATTGAACATCGGCTCAAAATTTCGCGAAACTTACATGGTGTATGCAGAATGTTGCCCTGCATCCAAATATGTAAAAATATACAGGGTGTTCCATTTGAAAATAGAAAGTTGAGGTAATTTCCGGATAAACCGGAAGTGGTACCATAGTGTTTGTAATGTGCAGAAATACATTTTAAACGGTAGTTTATGCCCCCCAAATTTCAAATGGATAAGTTAAAAAATAAAAGAAATATAGGGGTGAGCCAGTATCCTGTGGCACCCGGTATAGATAAAATATAATAAGGAAAAAGAAAAATGACAAAAACAAATTATGTATTTTTTCTAAATTCATAAAAAATGTTATTTCGATTCAGCAAATATTTGGTCGAAATCAAGGTCTAATAATATGTAAGTAAGTACAATTAAAATTAATATATTACGTTTTGAGTGCTACTAGGTGATTTAGAGCATTAGGTGATTTAAAACATCAAAATATGTATTTTTATAGGGTGGTGTAGGTATTTGTTTAGCATGCTAAATAACAGAACAAGATTACAGAATTAGTAAAACTTAAAATTTATTTTCTGAGTAGCCAAAGTGACACTTATGGCATCATGATTGTTGAAGACTCCTAAAATGGCGTGGTAAATAATAAAACGAAAGTCACTGCGCAACCGCACTGTGACGTCAACTAGGGCATTGTAAACAATATTGTTCCCGCCAAAGAAATTCAGGTTATCAGAATCTCCTCTTTATAGGTCGTTGTACTTTATCTACGATCGGATTTATTGAAATTAAAAGACAATTTTTTATTTAATACATTTTATGTCAATTTTGACAGTGTTAGAAAATTAATTACGAGCGGTGGCGATAGGAACTACAATGGTGTTGTAATATGGTCACGTGTGATCTATAAAGATGCTGTATGGTCAGAGAGATCACGTGACCACATTACACCACAGATGACCACAGTTCAGCGTTGCTTTTTGTTTTCAATTTACATACATGACAGATAGTGCGTTAGCAAACACTAGTGGTCGTAGTAAACGTGGTTTATAACATGTGCGGCATGATTACAGAACTAAGTTATCGGGTGCTCTGTAAATTAACACTAGCTTATTTTGAATATAACTATTCCATTATTCTTTTACTATTTCATGATATTTATATTTGACCACATATGGCACACGTTCAAAATCTAATTATAACTTACCCGAAAAAATATACTTTTTCGCACTACCTTTGGTAATTGTTATCTGACTGAGAAACGTCAAAATCAGACAGTCAATAGTCATGGCTACATGATTGTTTAATTTTTAAAGTTATAGACTAGAGGCTACTTCAAAAGGGTTAGTGTAAATAAAAATTGTTTTAATTTCACTAAATTTAGGTAAAATAGGAAAATATAAATAAAAAACTTTGGCATATTAACTAACACGTTTTCAAATTGTAATTATAACTTGCTCGAAAATACAAATAAAAATATAATTCTAGTGCAGAAAAGTACACTTTCGAGGTTAAAATGAGTGCGGAAAAGTTTCCGCATGCTCGTAGAAAAAACATATTTTAAACATACAAAATTTAACACATTCTATTTATTAGTAAATAGTGAACTTCTTAGGAGAGTGAGTTAAATCGATATAGTTCTAGTATAAAAGGTCACACAAAGTGGGATGACCGATGTAATTGCCATTACAACTTTAAACTAAATGCATGTCACGTCTTTTTCGACTATATATAACATTGGAGATTCAATAGAATCCATAGACAACATACTTTCCTCATCATTTGCTCAGCGCCATGTGGAAGGATACTTTTTTATTATTAAAATTTAATATTTTAACAGGCAGGTTATTTTTAACGGAAAATTTACAGAATACACCTGTAAATATGATAATAATACCGCTTGCTATCTTCGCAAACCTGTTTCAATTATTGTTAAAACTCAAATCATTATTGTCCATTCTTGCATAAGCGTTGCCTTCTTATACCATTGATTAAGGGATGAATTCATTCCTTAATCAATGCTTATACCATATGATCCACGAAGATACGAACAAGGGAAGCAATATACCAACGAAGTTTACGAGTTACCAGTTTTAAGGGTGTAGTTAATCTGAGCATACATTATTAAAACTCGTATTAAAATAATTTAAATTTTTTTTTAAATAGTTTACAAATGGAACAAAAAATGAGAAGAGTGATGTTTTTCTATCGAATAAATTAATCTTGCGTATGATATAAATAAATAAATAAATAAATAACACCACATGTAATTACGACACCCTTTATCCCAGAAAGCTATAGAAGAGCCTTGTGCGGGAGGGGACTACACATTTAAAGACAAGGGACATACATCCAATATCCATGTATAATGGAAAAAACCCTCTCACAGTATTTTCTATTGCCACGAGCGGGATTCAACTTTTGGGTGCGAGGCAGGTACGCTACTATCTCGACCATCAGTCATATAATATGAAGAATATAACGTGTAATAATGTAATGTAATAATTAATCCCAATTAAAGAAACAAAGAATATTTTAAAATGCAACAATAACTTTACTATACCTATAGCTCTTTGGACTAGTAGATAATTTAATAAATTCAATAAGAAATAGATTTATCAAAAATATTAATTTAGGTAAATAGGTATAATAAATCATCAATTTGTGTAATTATTCCTTATTCCTTTAATACTTTAATATTTTTAAATAAGGCAATAAGTCCGTGTTAGTCCGATTCATGACAACCTAAAATATTGATTGGCAAACTTTATACGTTTATATTCTAGCTAAGAGCTCGCTAAACTAGTAATAGCCGTAAGCTGTACGGGAAATGTTTACCCTCATGAGGAAGACCTTAAATTAACATTTTAATCTATCGTGACAGGTATTGTGGACATTCATCAAGTAATTATTTTCGATGTATGAAATGATTCCATGGCTTCTTACAGTTTTGCGTAAACCCAGTTTAGTATCACGTAAGGTGTGTGTTTTTTATACTTGTAAGTAGATTACAATTTATTCTTAAAATTAATTAAAGATCGGCAACTATAGAAAATGTACATACTTTTTTATTTAGAATTATGAAATTGAAAAATTATTGTGATCTACATTATGTTTAAATTTGACTCAAAAGAATGACGAAAATTGCCGAAACGTCATATTGTACAAAATTCGAATTTTTTTAGACAGGGTTTTTGGCACAGTAAGCCGTAAAATTTTTAATTCTGTAATTATTTTCGCCCTTTTATTTTCTAAAAGATATTATTCAACTGTCAACATACCCAGAGTACAGACGTAATGTAATCTAAGAGAGCTTATGAATTACCAATTTTTCTAAATTTTTTCTTGGCATTTTATTTATTAATTATTAATTATTGTGTGTCTAAATAATTTAAATTATGGTGTAGTTGGTCTTTTTCAAACATACAGCTTCTGATAAAAACACATTTGTGTATAAAACTGACACTATCAAGTACCCTCGCAAGTACCCTATTAATTATGTTAGGAATTTATGTAATAATCATAATTACGTATACCTGTCTGGGAAAAGTTATTTTTATTAGCTTTCATTAGCACTTTCTGAATAGAATCGGCCAAGGCATTCACAATACAGAAAGTGACATATGTACTCTGGCAAATTGTCAAATAAGCTGCTTCCGATTAATTTTTTTATTATAGTATAGTATAGTATAGTGAACATTTTTATTTAGAATTGATTAGGCATTTCCACTCAGTCTTGGTGCAATTCCCATCTAACACACCATTGTGGTATATTAATAGAACAAGGTTAAATTTTTGTCGAATTGCAATGAAAATTTGCCTTTTTTGCGTTTTCCGATTTGAAATCGAACTGCTATTCGTCCAACAACTATAACCCCAAGACCTTCCTATCATTTTTTTGCTAAGATGTGTACCTATACTTCATTTACTTTTTCATTTATCCAAATGAAATTTGAGAAAAGGGCTCTACTTTATTTCTAGACCCATTAAACAAATTTTTGTTGTATAGTTCATTTCATATTTGTAAAGCAGGAAAAAATGCCGCATTTACAAAGCAGAAACACCGGCTCTTTAACGTTCGAAGAAGCCGCCGCACGTGCTCCTTTGTCGGGGATTTTTTATCTGCGGTACAAAAATGAATTCGACTTTAACACTATATTTTAATGTAAAGCCAAATTCTTAGTATACTAGGAGGTTGGTATGAAAACTTAAAGAAATTGAATATTAGCTCAAAAATTCAGAATTTTTTCATAAATTCAAACGCATAAAATCAAAAGATTACTTCCGATTAACTTGATTCAATAATACATTTTTTAACAGTAATTTGTACTCGCCATGCCGCTTCATTTCGATAAGATGAAATAGATGAGGAAATTTAAAAATAAAATCTTTTAGTCAGAGTTGCCAGCCGGAATTTTTTAAATTATTTAGTTTTTAGTGCAATCTCGCATTTTTTATTGACTTTACAGTATAACCGAGACTCCCGAGGAAAGCTATTACAAGCTGCCAACAGCGAACGAAACAAATAGAATTTCAAGTATATTAACAATAGTGTTTTGTTTTCTCACAATATTTATTCTTGTTTTATTTCATCATATTATTCTATCAATCTTCAAGTGCTGATTTGTAAAAACTAAGAAAATTGTTTTATTGACATAATTTGAAATATATTTCAAACTAATTTTTATGTGTTTTACAGTAAGGCTTGAGAAAAAGGATATTCACTACTTTATTTCTTTTTTTTTAAAGATAGCAACCTTTATAAATAAATAAAGGTGTCGATTTTTTATTCTTAATCAGTATACCGGGTCACAGACCGGGTGCTCCATTATATTTTGAGCCTTTTTAAACCTAATTATTGAGCGAATGGCCACGCAGCCTCAGCCATTAATTCAGTAGATAGATAGATAGATAAACCTATATAACTTTTGAACTAATTGAGATAATGAAATGCGGTTTTCGCCAGTCTTCTTCTATTTTTGATAAGTTTTTTTCTGAGTATGCGTCTTTTTATGCTCATTTCCGGTTTAACCGGAAATAACAGCGTATTTTCGGGGATAGGGCAATGGAAAGCCCATATTGTTTCCCGTTTCAAAAATTCCATGTTCGTCATGGAAATTATACAGAGTGATGGTTTTATAAGCTTTTAAACGAAATGCTACGAAAAAAATAATGATTCACAAAGTAGACCATGGAAGTAAAGGACAACATCACTTGTAAACGTCAAACTAGTTTATTAGCAATTGCATGTAACTTCAATGAGGTTATAAAAAATAATACAAAATAAAATTAATATGTAACACTTTTTTAATAATTGCCACAAACGCAATGGCGTTTGTTTCATTTCAATACGTTAAGTATTTACGGAGATACAAATTTTTTAATTTTAATACCGCGCTGTCGATCCGACGAAATTATGTGACGTCACTAACGCCGATCGCGTAGTTATAGTGTATCGCGCAATAATACCCCAGAACAAATTCTCTTTGTTCTGGGATAATACTACAGCATGCATGGCCCTATCCCCGAAAATACGGTATGTAATTTCCGGTTAAACCAAAATTAAGCAAAAAAAGGCGGATACGCAGAAAAACTTAACTCAAAATTAGAAGAAGACTGGCGAAAACCGCATTCCATTATCTCAACTAGTTCAAAAGTTATACAGGTTTAAAAAGGGTCAAAATATAATGGGGCACCCGGTATTTTTTAATCTCAACTGAATTTTTTAAAACAAAAAAATGCCTTAGTATGAAAAAGCCTGATTCTTTTATTTTTATTTTTAAGTTATTAACAATAATTAGTTGTTGCATACGACTAATGGTCGAGAGGTAGCGCACCTGCCTCTCACCCAAAAATTGCGGGTTCGATTCCCGGTCGTGGCAATGGAAAATACTGTAAGAGGAATTTTTCCATTATACACGAATCTTGGCTAATTGTGTGTCCCTTGTCTTTAAATATAGCCCCCTCCCTCACAAAGCACTTCTAGAGCCATCTGGGATAATGGGGGTCGTAATTACATGTGTTGTTATTATTTTTATTATTATTATTATCTATGGTAAAACAAATTATTAATGTGGTAAAATATATTATTAATTATGATTTTTTATTTATAGTGGTTATTCCCAAAACTTATTTCATTTAGTAAAGTAAAGTAAAGTAAAGTAAGGTAAAGTAAAGTAAAGTAAAGTAGCAGTTTATTGAGTAATAATACATACAGCATATTACACAAAAGGACGAAGTTCGGCAAGCCGATGTTCCACTTCGTCTATAAGTAAATAATTAAATCATACATACAATGAGATTAAGTGAAACAAACTAGTAATCAAAATGAATACAAACTAGGTTAGTAACTACATACATCAATTTTTATATATAATGACAATTTTATAATAATAACAATTTTATATAATAACAACTATAATAACATTTTTTTTAAATTTTGTTTAAATGAAGTTTCAGAAAGACACAATAATTGTTTTACTGTATTTAGCATTATTGGAGCATTATAAGAAAAAGAACCTTCAAATTTAGTAGTTCGATGTTGAGGAATAGTATAATTATCTGTTCTGATATTAACATCGTGAATATCCGATCTTCGTGTTAATAATTTAAATAGATATGGGGGACATTTCGTCGAAATTATTTTGTGAATAAGTACACCGTATATACAGGGTGTTCCAGTTTTTTGTAGCAGGACTTTAACAGTCGATAGACATTTGAAACATATTTAAAAAAGTTCATATAAACATAGATTGAGAAATGCTTAGTTTTCGAGATACAGGGTGTTAAAATTTGAAAATAAATAAATAAATAAATGGATTTATATTTATATTTATGTTTTCAGAATGCTAAGAAGTATCGAATCCAAACTTACCAATTCGTTACATACAATTTAGAGGCCTATTTTAGAATAACAAACTACTACTTTACTTAACCATGGGCGTAGATATATGGATTTACTAAGGTTCTTTTTTACAAAAAAGTAGTACGCCACTGATATTCTCCATGTTTCCAGTTTAATTAAGCAAGAAAAAACAAAAATTTAATGTCTCTTGGCACTTTTTGATATGACAAGCCGTTGTTCAGAAAATTTACATTTAATCTTTTGATGCTCGCCTCTGGACCAATTTTAGACAACCTTGAAGTCGCTCAGAATTTCAACAAATTTGGTGGTACGAAAAGTCTCTTAAAAAGAAAGAATGAAACATTTAAAATATTTATCGTAAAAGTTTATTATCATGTAAATCAAAATTTTTATAACACAAATGTATTAAAATGCAACGGTCGAACCAAAATAAACTATTAGAAACACAAACACAAAAGCTAGCAACATGTAAAAGTGTCTTACTTCATTACAAGCATCATTAGCGATGTTTCTTTCTTTCTTTTTAAAAGACTTTTCATACCATCAAATTTGGTGAAATTCTGAGCGACTTCAAGTTTGTTTAAAATTGGTCGAGAGGCGAGCATCAAAAGATTAAATGTAAATTTTCTGAACAACGGCTTGTCATATCAGAAAGTGCCAAGAGACATTAAATTTTTGTTTTTTCTTGAAATGTTATATCAGAAATTGATCTGTGATATACAGGGTGCGAAAAAAATCTTACCAAACATGATAAAAGAAAATTTGAAAAATCTCTTTTAATTCAAATGGATATTTTTTTGTGAAAACGCACTTTCATTATAAAATTGCCTTTGGTTCTGTTTCTTTATCGGAAAATCATAGTGAGTGCCTGCCAAAAGTTTAATACCACAGATTTTCTTAAACATTTTATAAGGCAAAGATAATTCTGTGCATAAAGCGATTTGAAATAAAGTTCCCAGTTGTACGCCACCGACTCGGTGACAGTCATGGCTCTGGCCACACTGCCTATCGTATCCGGGTTCGAGACCCGGCACCGGCAGATGGCAATGTCGGTGGGTATGGATGTTTGTCTGCGTTTTTTGTGTAGCCCCCTTCCGGACAACTTTTGGCTTTGGATTTGGGGATTGTCTAATTTCTGTGGTGTGTTTTATGTTTATGTTTTTATGTTTAAAATGAATTATTTCATATACCGTAAATAAATATTCATAGAGTTATTTTTTGGTAAATGGCAGCAAATGATAATGATTTTACTCTATTTAACACAAAGGAAAACGCAAAACTAAAAAAATAATAAGATTGTGAAATGAAGGTAATTTTTATGTATTCAAAAATTCTTAACAAAATAAGATAATGAATATATCACAGACAAGTAATAATAATGGTAATAATAATAATAACACCACAGGTAATTACGGCCCCTTTTATCCCGGAAGGCTCTAGAAGGGCCATTTACAGACATGGGACATGCACTTAATATCCGTGTATAGTGGAAAAATCCTGTAAACCCGGTAAAGAAACGACCTCTTGTGTATTAATAACTGAGAGTGCGTTTTTTACAAAAAATATTCAACTTAGGTATAGGGAAAGCGGAAAGCTATAGCAAAATTGTAGAGTGTTCAATGGTGCATCTAATTATTCAATAAAATACAGGGTGTTCCATTTGAATTTATATAACTGATGGTAGCGTACCTGCCTCTCACCCAAAAGTCTCGGGTTCGATTCCCGGTCGTGACAATGGAAAATACTGTGAGAGGGATTTTTCCATTATACACGGATATTGGATGTGTGTCCTTTGTCTTTAAATGTGTAGCCCCCTGCCGCACAAGGCTCTTCTAGAGCCTTCTGGGATAAAGGGGGTCGTAATTACATGTGGTGTATTTATTTATTTTAGTTAACGGAGATTTTTCAAATGTTCTTTTAACTTGTTTGGCAAAATTTCTTTCGCACCCTGTATATCACAGACCAATTTCTGATATAACATTTCAAAGAGCTTTTTAGTGAACTCAGAATTGCAGATTTTGCGAGCAACGAAAATTGAGGAAAAAATATGTCGAGCCAAATATCTCGAAAACTGTCAATATTTTCGAGTATTATGCATAAACTAACTTTTATTTTTAGCGTAGATTACGAAAAACATAAAAATATATAGGTTGCTATTTAAAAAACCAAAGTTGCTACACCCTGTATAATTGGCATTGTTTTGATTTTGTAGAGCTTGTGAAACTAGGTACATCGCAAAAAAGAAATATCTATTTATCTGTTTTAATAACCGAGATATTGGACTTCCGCGCGGTGGACACGCTGTATACTTTAGAAATGTGTTAATTTAATAGTCTGCATTCAGTTATCTATTTATATTTGTTAGAACAATCACAAGAGGCTAATGTAATGTAAACGTATATTTTTGCTAAATCAAGGTAAGAGTTTTCGTATCTTAGCCGCTTAGCCGCTCACAAATTTAATAAGAATTTCCTACGAGCGTGCGGAAAATATCACTTTTCCGCACGCAATTTAGTTTCGAAAGTTGTACTTTTCCGCACTAGTGCGGAAAAGCGTATTTTTCCTCTCAAGTAATTATTGTATTTTTATTTGCATATTTGGGTAATTTTATACATATTTATAGCTATTAACACATCTAGGAATGTTATGACTATCATAACTGCCGCAGATGTCGGTTTGAAATCCGAGCTCGTAGAGCTAGGATTTTAAGACATCTAAGGCTGTTATGATTCATAACATCCGTGATTTGTTCAATAGTTTATCGGTTTCAGAAAATAAAGACATTATTAATATTCCTGAAGAGGGGTTGGAACCTTTGGTGTAGAACTTACACTTGGAGTAGTTTTCCACACACACCAAAACACTTTTGCACACACTCGACGCGCGTTTCGCCAACCAAGTTGGCATCATCGGGAGATGATTAAAACTGATAAATAGATATGACCTTTTGATATTCTCTTTATTATAACGTTTTCATTTCATTAGTTGGTCAAGTCTGTATAGGTTGATTTGTCGCCATGGTTATAGTTATATTTTGTTTGATTTTATTTGTTATCTTTTTTCATATTACATAAATGGTTACATTTTTAATGTCACAACGGCTACATAAAAATGGACCTTGGATTGCCTGAAAATACATTTCAGTTGGATTTCAGTATTTAATTATTATTGTTTGGAGTTTTCTGTCTGTTTGTATTAATAAATAGCCCTATAGTTTTATTATTTATTATTTCATCTGTTGACAGTTATTGACAGATCTGTATTGTAATATTACCGTACAAGCAATAAATATAACTGTACAACTTTAGTTATGACTTATTTACCAGCCTACTTTTGCATATGTAAACAAAGGATTAATATCCTGAAACCGATAAATGAAATTAAATCATTTCTATTTATACTAACTCTTTTCAAGTAGCTCGAGCCTATAACTTTAAATATAAAAAAATTACGTAGCCTGCATATAGTCTCATTTTGACGTTTCTCAGTCACATAACATTCATAACAATTAACAAATGTCAAGTCAAACAGTAGCATCTTTTTAAAGTAGAGTCTAGTTTCTTAATTAAGTAAAAAATGTATTCATCAGGCTCCTAAGAAAAATATTGTTCCTAACACACGCGGAAACTGTCTTTTCCGCACTCGACTGCTTTACCGAACTCCGCTTTTGCATTTTGTGCAATAGCAATAAATATAAAAATGGAAGGTGACATTTATTAAACAATTTTTTAATGCTTCTGTCACTTAAAGGAGAAACTGTAAAACATGTATAATATGCAAGCAACGTTTGAAAATTGGTTTAGCAATGTTGTCGAATGTTTGTGACTTCAGAGGTGATGATATAAACTGTTGCGTTAATGGTGTCAAGACATCTGATCAAAATGGAATGTACTAAAAATGTAAATAACAATAAGTTTAATAAATAACCTCGGAAATAACCAACCGAACAAATTTTAATTAATGAAATCAAAAATAATTTATTTCATAGTGTGGAACCATTGCCTATAGACAATGGTGGAACTATCGTTCGCTATTTGTTTAGAAAAAACTAGTGATTTAATAAAATATTTCACAATTGTAAAATTTATTTAGAAATCTATTTCCGACTTGGTTTATATTTAAAACTTTTCTTAGAAAATGTTACGATAACTTTTAATGATTTCATTAACTTTAACTATCTTTAGGTTTATTTTTATTGCATTGTTGCAGGATTTTTATAAATGTATACTGAAAAAACCACAAACTGTTTTAACATTGGAAATGTTTTTGTTTTCGTATAGGGGGTTGAAAATCAGTTTCATATTGCATATTATGAAGCATGACTTATAGAAACAGTGGCGACAACAGAGTGACCAATTTTTGATTGGTTGTTTAAATCACGTGGTACCGGCAGTCATGTTATTATTTTTTTATAGGCGTCTTCTTGTCGAGAAAATCCCAATGGCTATATCTCGTTGCGATTCTTTGAATATTTAAAAAGTTATTAGCGTTTCAATACCCCATGTCGAAGAGTTTTGTAAATTTTGCGAAATTAAAAAGGCAGAATGCGCGCGCAGAACCCCCCAAATTTCATGCGCGTGCAGGACTTGCCAAAACTTTAAAATTTTTCGTTAACGTCACAAATGTCACTTTTTAGTTAGGATCTGCTGACCTCAAAATCGCAGCTGGACCGTACAATTCACGATATACTTTCAAGTTGGACTTTCGAGCTTGGATTTATTGCCAGAACGGCGGCCCGGCGGCCCGGCGGCCTGTTTTCGTTTGGAAATAAGGTTTAAAATTTTCGTGTTTTCGCAAAATTCGCCAAAAAATCCATAGTGCGTCCGATAGTCGACCTTATAGTCGATCCAGCGAAATTTAATGATTTCTTAATATCGGTCCTAGGACGGAACCGATTACAGTTTCGGACTCAGGACGACTTCAGGACCCCGAAACAATTTTCTGTTTCTCGATAGTGCCTTTCCTTCACTTTGACATTTAATTGTATCGAGTATTGTATCCAAGTAGGAAACTGCATGTTTCAAGAGCAGGATTAAACAAATGTTTTTAGTTTCCTAGTAGGGGGTCGATAATCAGTTTCATGGCAGAATGAGATTTCAGAGGTTTCAGAACGATATACGTCAAAATTACACATTTTCGTTCACTCCTATTGAGCCTAAAATCAGAGCGTGACCGTGCAATTCACGATGTAGTTCTAAGTTCGACCCTCTACCTTGGATTTCTTACCACAGTTTCTCGGAAATTCGTTTGGAAATAGTATTTGAAGTTTTCGTGTTTTTGCAATTTTATCAATTTTGTCAGTGACTTGCAATTTGACAAATCATAGGGGTGGATTTAGGATCGGGGTTGCTCTGGCAGGTTGCCGATACCTGATTTGTACGTATTACGGAGTGTTAGAGGTTTGAGTGCCATTACTTTAACATGAAGTAGATTAAGCAAAAGTAAACAAAAAATTATTACATGGGAATTTATCGCTGCGTTAGAAAAGTCACGCCCAACAATCTTCAACACAACTTAACATCGAGAAGCACGTCGAACAGCTTATTTCCTTTTGTCTCGTTAACTTAAAATTTTGTCGTTTTTCGCAATTTACAAAGATAACGGTTATTTGAAGCAAAATAAAATATATGTTCAACTCCTCTCTCAATGCCTGATCCAATGATATGTCACACGGTTACAGTATAGGCAAAATGTACCGAAATTAATCAAATAAGCAAGAAAATTGCGAAATCTTTGTAACTCTATACTTATTATTTATGTAATTTGAAGGTGGATTTTTATTGCATCCACATTCCACATTAGTACGACGTATGTTAACTACGTGAAAACCAAATTTAGGCAAAATTCAGTAATCGTAGCCCTCCCTCAAGAACAGGATTGTTTGTAAAACAAGCTGTAGATGATGTGGATTCACCTATTGTTAAAATAGCAATTGAAATATTATATAATAGACGAACATTTGTACTTAGTTGATGAGGACGTTGATCTCCTTGTTCTATTAATCGCTTTAACTCCAGAAGAAAAAGATATATTTTTCATAAGGCCAGAAACAGGAAAAATTATATGGAAAATTCTTTCTTCGTCAGAAATCCAGAAATGAAAAGAACGTATAAAAATAGTTATTTACATTACTAGATGCGAAAGGTTACTTTAAGGTGTGAGGTGATTTTTGAATGGTCGAGGCGAAGCCGAGACCTTTCAAAAAACACCGAATACTTAAAAGGGCTTTCGCATCGTGAAATGTATTATATTTTTTCTACTATACCGAAAAAAATTATGGGATTTACTAATTTAAAACTAATTATTTCATGAAATTAATTGACGTTTTTAATAAATTTTATAGTTTAGGAGGCTGCCTGTGAAAATTGTTTCCATGGCAACGAAATATTACACATTTTTATTTCTGGTGGTTTCAAACTAAAATAAACAAATACATATGTTTTGTGGCGATATAAATGGAAATATTGCTTGTGCCTTGTTTTACCCCAAGAAATCCAAAGCAAGGTATATGCAAACTTATGAAGCGTTTTTAAAATGGAGTAGGTAGGTACTACGTGCCGACCGACAAAAATGTTGGCGTACTTCTTAGAAAGACCTTTCTGTATTAATACAAAATTGTTTAGTTGTATTAATTTGTTCAAATAGAACGAATTAATTTCGTTTAAAATTTGTTTTTCTACTTTTCTGTCCTGGCCGCATAAGTTTTACTTTCGTAAATAGCAACGCCTTAGCAACCAGGTAACTCGAATGTTTACTTTCGTTATCGCGCGTGTTGCTAGGGTTACAAAGTTCATTTATATAGACGGTAGTAGAAAAATACAATTTTACTGACGCATGCCTTCAGTGGTTATGATACCACGTCTAGAATATTTCAGAAAGAAAAATTAAAATTCATCAAACTTCTTCAGAAAGAAATGCAGTTGATTAATGTAGTAAGAACTTTCAATGGCAATAATTCAACCCCCACACAAGTAAAACAGGCTGGTGAAACTCTTTTCCTACTTGTATACGGTGCAAGGAAAATCACAAATGTCTCACTCAACTCATACAGATTTAATAAATTCAAAAAATCGCTGCACAAACAAAAATCAAAGTTGGAATTATTACCACTAACTTCAGAGGCAGTCACTTAATATTCATTACGAGTATTCTATAAAATTCAGAAATGGCTTGGCAATATAAAAAATCCACAACAGTGGGGATAAAAGAAAATTAACGGCTCCTTACAACCTGTGACAACACTTTTTGTGCCAACAGCAGAATTAATATTGCAGCTTCTCTCCTGCAACCGCAACAGAAAAGCAGGTTGAAGATGCTCACAAATTTACGGAAATTGTCAGGGAGTACGATGTCTAAATTCATTCATGGATAAAATTATCGAGGATCTAAACGACGCAGAAGATTTAGATGCTATCGATTCTGATCTTCTTTAGATACAAAGTGTGTTTCATTCAATATATATATAAAATTTTAAACAACTCGATAATCCTCACTTGTTCAATGATTATGTACTTTTTCATTTTGCAGAATATTCTCACAGATAAACAAGCAGAAAATGAAGGAAACAAACGTAAAATTGGTAAAAAAATTTAATAAAAAAGTCAAAAATTAATATTTCTCTATAAATGAAAATATTCTTATTTTTTGAAAATTTCTCATGGTTCAATTGCCAATTTTTATTATGCATGTAAAAACCTAGTTCATCCCACGATTTTTCAAGTAGGCAGCTTCGACACACCCCTTACGGTTCGGGACTCTTAAGTTTCTTGAAACATAGGTATGTATTCTTAAACGTATATTATGTCAAGTTTCAACGAATTCACTATGTTCTTGTTCAGTTTGGACACTTTTCCTGTAATATTAGCTGCGTTTAATAGTTTGCGATTCATCGATATTGATATTTGTAATTGTTAGGAATCACTTTTCATCTTCCCGAAATTATATTAAATTATTTTAGTTTTAACATTAAAAATGTTTGTTAGTGAAAAAAATTTGTATAATACCATTTTAGTTTTCATTATGAGAATGTTTTTGTTAATAAAATAACTTTTTATTTTAATTTCTAAATAAAACTACTGATAATAAGATTTTACTTTTTGAAAATGTTTTGTGTTAATGAAATAACTATTTACTACTTTGCAACAAATTTTCATTTTTATTACATCCGAAATATCACAAGATTTGCGTTCTACTTCGTCATTTCCAATGTCTCCTCCGGTTGCATCTTTGCGAAGGACTGGGAATTTTTTTATTGACATATTCACCGTGGCTTATTCGTACATTATGAACTACAAAGTGAATCGGAGAAACCCTTTACCGAACCCTTTACCTACATGACGTGTAGTAATAAAGAAAAGAAACTTACAGCATATTAGCGACATTAAAACGACAAAATAGTTAAAGCACTAACTAAATAAGCAGTAAATTTGTATTATAATTTTATTATTACATTTAAAATAAAATTAAAATTAAATAATAGCCTAAGGAAGCAAATAAATTAATATAATAATATAATTAAATGACTGGTGTTGCTTCCTTAGTCTACGCTTTTGAAGTACGTATGTATTGTATACCAAGTATGTCTATCTGTTAATTTTACAAGCAATGTTTGAAAGTCATTCTGTCATTGTACTACATACAGACGTGTAGATGTATAGGAAATATAAAAAAAATTGTTCGCTCATAACTTAAAGACGACTGGCAATTATTTCTCTGGGAAAATTTGATGGAGCAGTGAAGGAGGGTGGCGGAGCACATTGTTGTCCTCATTTCTCCTCTCAAGAAGAATAGTTAACTGTTTCGCGATCTCGATCTGTTGTGCGCATATAGGTGTCCGGAAAGTAATGGGACCCAGCCAGCTTTCTGTGATCAAGTGGGACCGAATAAACCAAACATACCTTAGTCCAAAAAGTGTTGTTTTATCTTGTGCATATTTCATAAACAAAACAATCGATCAAGCTGGAAATTAATTCACCTATATAGGGGAAACCGAATATTGTGAGGCTATAAACATTGCTACAAATTGTAGGGGGCGCTGTCGGCAGCTTTTCTTTAATATTTTTCTATTACAATTGTATATCCGTATGACTAAGCACTATGATACAGAAATTAATTTCACAAAAATGAGGTTTACTTGATTCATATCGATAAAATGCACCGGGAAACGGATTAAAAAAAAATTAAAAAATTTGTTTCAATCTCCGTTTCCCGCGCACATACCGCAAATTTTTGTCTGTCAGCGTAATTGGGGTATGTGAAGTACATATACTAACTACCTATGCGGAAACTGCGAAAAGATATCGGTAATAATTCGATATAAAAAAATTTACTTGGTAATTTAGGATTATTAACCCACTAACCATAGGTGATATGATAATAAAAATGAAATTTTAAATTGTAATAATTGTAATAAAAAATGAAATTTTGAAAATGAAGTTATAGATGTGTTTACAAAAAAATCACTGAAATCGTTTGTAAAAGACTTATCAATTTTAAAAATAAAATATAGGGTGTCCCAATAAAGAAATTATCGATGTCGTCACAGATAAGTGAAAAGTGTCAAAAAATTGTTTTTTCCTTACGCACAAATGGAGTAATCCGGTATTACCAAGTGACATGTTTTTGTATTTTTGCGAACGCAAAACAGAAGAAAAGTTACGAATTTTATGCGTTTCTTTTGACGCATTGTAATATGTATATCCTTTGTACTGTCTGACCGGTGATTGGTGAAAGAAGTTCCTCGAAAATGTGACTTCCTGCATTCCATTCCATTTGACACTTCTTCTGAAGTAATTTTCGCACGAATGTTTTGACGTCCAATGGAAACAACTACAGAAAATGTTTTCTTTACTGAAAAAAATAATTATTATAATTCCATCAATTTATTTTTATTATTCAAACCAACAAACTAACGTTACTGAATGTACAAATATTTTTCTTACAAAAAATAAGCATACATATAAGATGATTTTAAATTAAACTTTTCCACTAAAGATAGAGTTCTTAAAATTTATTAAAAATTCGAAATATAGATTTTATCTGATCTTTAAGTTTTGACAAACAAGAGTTTTTTTTTTTAAGTTTCGATAGAACTCGTCAACAGTCGGGACTTGATATAAACTTTTTGCTATAATACAGAATTTCTGAAAACAAAATCCTAAATCTGAATAAACTTTTTTTTAAGTTTTTGGTTATAACTCCAGACAGTTCTTGTAAAAATAGATACATACTACCAGTTTGTAATTATTAGTAATAAACTTATGTTTTGACCTGAATAAAATAATTCCGTGACGTAACTTACTTTTTGTTACTGTTTTCGTTAGGAAACCATTTAGTTTGTCAATGTATTCTAAATCAAGCAATATAAAAAAATGAGAAAACTTTAAAAGTAAACTCTTCAAACTGAAGTGTTTAAATTGACTTTGGATAAATTATATCAGAATTAATCAAAAACAAAAATGAGTTACCGTTTATTTTTTTGTGGGTCTGAAATTAAGACATTTTTATACTCTTATATGACGAGCACTACCTTTTTATCTATATGATTAAGGTATATTGAAACGATGGTAATTTTATTTTGCTGTTGAGCAACTTATGTTTTTAATAAATGTAAAAATATAACTAAACATTTCAAATGAATAAACAGTGGCCCACTTCAATACTTATTTGCAATATCTTATTTCTTGCGATTTTCAGTTGGAACCTAGTCCTGTTCCACTAAAGAGTTGATTTTTTTCAGGTATCACGTGTTAACCCCTTACATTACGTGACTTACTATCAAGTTACTAGAGTGTAATTTTCTAGGAGAAAAAAAAAATCGCGAAAATTGAAAATTTTGAAAAATTAACAACTTTGACCCCTGAATACTTAAGTAATGTAGAGGAAAAAATAAAAATCTGAAATTTTCAGGAAATTTAGTCTCTTATGTGTGTTATTACAAACCAGTTATTCCCGTTCTGTTATTTTATGTAGAATTCATTAGCTTTGAATATAGTTTTTAGTTCAAATTAGTGTTATTTTAACCCTTTGAGGTGAATGGGTGTTTCCCCCACTCTTTAGCCGTCCGCGGAAAAAGGGGGTAGACCTACTTGATGCCTGAAAAAAACAACTCTTTAAGTGGAACAGGATTGGCACTAATATCCAACTGAAAATCGCAAAAAATTGCATATTTAGTGAGCCCACTATTTTTGAAATGTTTAAGTTAAATTTTTATATTTATTATTAAAAGCACACTTACCAACAGCAAAATAAAATTACCATCAGTATTTGTTATATATAAAAAGATAGTGCCCGTCATATGAAAACGACATAATTTCAGACCTGTGATGGATTCTGACTGAAAGTGAACCATCAAACAAAATACACGGTAGCGGTTTTTCGTTTCTGATGTTTAGATTATCCTCAATTTTTTTCATTAAAATTAAAAATCATGCAGTACACCTTATTCATCTAGCGACTCAAACTAAATAACTACATGAACTTGAAATATTTAACCAATTATATATGTTGACACTCGTATAACCAGGGTAAAAAAAATAAAAAATACAATTACTGATTTGTTTTATTTTCAAAAAAGTTCTATAAGTAGACTTATTTTATTATGTGTACGTTCGTATTTGCAACAATTTTGGTAACTTGAATATTTACAAATTGAAACTGAAAAAAATAAACTGGTAAAAATCTCAGCCAAAATTAATATGGTTAAGAATACAGTATTTGTGTTTCTTCCTTATAAACATGGGCAACGTTTTTATTTGCTTAAAAGCATTAAATCGAAATAAGTCTTTTCGGTTAAGTTTTAACAGCTAAAACTGCTCTGTGTCTACAAAATTAGTTTCTCAGAACACATATTGCTGGCTAAAGTTAAAGTCGGATGGCCACAGAGAGGGGAGCTTAAATACTGAGCCGATGATACTTACCGGTGTGAAAACAGCAGCTCAAGATAGCAGCTCAAGTTTACGGAAACGCCCGAATGTTCATAGACGTTCGTGAATTAAGGAGTAAAAAATAACAAATCAAAATATTCATTAAATCTACTCAGAATATAAACAAAAATAATTATAATTATGTGGAGTGGGGTGAGAGAGGCCGATAGGGTAGAGCTGAGTAGTTAACAAAAAAATGACCATAATAAAGCTATTTAAACGCTTATTATTTAAATAATTAGCTTCAAAGGCATTAACAACGTCAATAAAAAATAGAGGTAGCAGTCGTCATCCGGAATTTCATTGACTTCCGGGGGGATCCAGGGGTTAAACCTCCCCCGAAAAGCCAAAAAAATTCATATCTCCGAAACTAAAACCATGCGCACTTTTTAACTTCCAAGGGAAATTGAAAATAACGTAAAGAGTCCTATTCTAGAATTGCATTGACTTCCAAAGGGATCCAGGGGGTTAAACATCCCCCGAAATGTTCAAAAAATTCATATCTCCGGAATTAAAACTGCGCGCACTTTTTAACTTCCAGGGGAGATTGAAAATAACGTAATGAGTCTTATTCTAGAATTGCATTGACTTCCAAAGGGATCCAGGGGGTTAAACATCCCCCGAAATGTTCAAAAAATTCATATCTCCGGAACTAAAACTGCGCGCACTTTTTAACTTCCAGGGGAGATTGAAAATAACGTAATGAGTCTTATTCTAGAATTGCATTGACTTCCAAAGGGATCCAGGGGGTTAAACATCCCCCGAAATGTTCAAAAAATTCATATCTCCGGAACTAAAACTGCGCGCACTTTTTAACTTCCAGGGGAGATTGAAAATAACGTAAAGAGTCTTATTCTAGAATTGCATTGACTTCCAAAGGGATCCAGGGGGTTAAACATCCCCCGAAATGATAAAAAAATTCATATCTCCGGAACTAAAACTGCGCGCACTTTTTAACTTCCAGGGGAGATTGAAAATAACGTAAAGAGTCTTATTCTAGAATTACATTGACTTCCAAAGGGATCCAGGGGGTTAAACATCCCCCGATATGTTAAAAAAATTCATATCTCCGGAACTAAAACTGCGCGCACTTTCTAACTTCCAGGGGAGATTGAAAATAACGTAAAGAGTCTTATTCTAGAATTGCATTGACTTCCAAGGGGATCCAGGGGGTTAAACATCCCCCGAAATGTTAAAAAAATTCATATCTCCGGAACCAAAACTGCGCGCCCTTTTTAACTTCCAGGGGAGATTGAAAATAACGTAAAGAGTCTTATTCTAGAATTGCATTGACTTCCAAAGGGATCCAGGGGGTTAAACATCCCCCGAAATGTTAAAAAAATTCATATCTCCGGAACTAAAACTGCGCGCACTTTTTAACTTCCAGGGGAGATTGAAAATAACGTAAAGAGTCTTATTCTAGAATTGCATTGACTTCCTAAGGGATCCAGGGGGTTAAACATCCCCCGAAATGTTAAAAAAATTCATATCTCCGGAACTAAAACTGCGCGCACTCTTTAACTTCCAGGGGAGATTGAAAATAACGTAAAGAGTCTTATTCTAGAATTGCATTGACTTCCAAAGGGATCCAGGGGGTTAAACATCCCCCGAAATGTTCAAAAAATTCATATCTCCGGAACTAAAACTGCGCGCACTTTTTAACTTCCAGGGGAGATTGAAAATAACGTAAAGAGTCTTATTCTAGAATTGCATTGACTTCCAAAGGGATCCAGGGGGTTAAACATCCCCCGAAATGTTAAAAAAATTCATATCTCCGGAACTAAACTGCGCGCACTTTTTAACTTTCAGGGGAGATTGAAAATAACGTAAAGAGGCTTATTATAGAATTGCATTGACTTCCAAAGGGATCAAGGGGGTTAAACATCCCCCGAAATGTTAAAAAAATTCATATCTCCGGAACTAAAACTGCGCGCACTTTTTAACTTCCAGGGGAGATTGAAAATAACGTAAAGAGTCTTATTCTAGAATTGTATTGACTTCCAAAGGGATCCAGGGGGTTAAACATCCTCCGAAATGTTAAAAAAATTCATATCTCCGGAACTAAAACTGCGCGCACTTTTTAACTTCCAGGGGAGATTGAAAATAACGTAAAGAGTCTTATTCTAGAATTGCATTGACTTCCAAAGGGATCCAGGGGGTAAAGCAACCCCCCGAAAATAATTTGTCTCATTTTACGTGTCTATAACTCGGTGAGGGGGCTGGAAAAAAGAAAGTCTAATATTTGTTCTCATCTCTCGAGAGCACGGTAGGATTTATGGATATTATTATTGAAACACTTATCGGCATAGATATTATTTAATTTTTTTTTAATAGTAATGACATAATTCGTATAAGTTGTTTTTGAATTTTGAAGCGGGTTAAATGCGACTTCTCCAATTAAGGAGATAATCATTTAACACTGGATCCAAAAGAATATTTGAGCAGATTTATTATTGATATTTGCCTTAATTTCTTTAATAACAATGCATATTTCCAAATTATATCAACAGAAAAATCATCATTAATATTTTCAGATGATATGTGCGTTCTAGAATATTTAATAGAACAAACGAAAATAGAAAAAAACAATATAGTAATGCCTATAGGTAACAATGAACACTACGTATTGGCAGTAATAAATGTAAGGGATAAATCTTTTAACTTAATTGATCCCTTGGGAAGTTCTGCATTTAAAACTCAGAAATACCTCAAAAAGATTTTATCTTTTTTAAATTTAATAAACCAACGAAATAAACAGTATTTTGATTTAGATAATTGGACTGTTAATATAGATACAAAGAGACACGTATAATTGTGGTATGTATATCACGAGGTATATCATATATTTTTTTCAGAATATTTGTCAAAACAAAGGTTTAAAAACCTACAAAAACATGGATACATTTAGAAATGAAATAAAAAATACATTGTTAAAAGAATCATCTGATATAAAAGATAAATGCATTTATTGCAATCAAGACGCAAAGGACAATGATTATTTTCAATGCAACATGTGTCTCCGTTTCAGTCACACTAAATGTATTCTTTCTGCCGAAGAAATATCGAATAATATTCAACCCGCTTCAAAATTCAAAAACAACTTATGCGAATTATGTCATTACTATAAAAAAAATTTAAATAATATCTAAATTCTGCCGATAAGTGTTTCAATAATAATATCCATAAATCCTACCGTGCTCTCGAGAGATGAGAACAAATATTAGACTTTCTTTTCTCCAGCCCCCTCACCGAGTTATAGACAAGTAAAATGGGACAAATTATAGTTTTGATGAATTATTCATCTTTTCGGGGGCAGCTTTACCTCATGGATCCCATTGGAAGTCAATGCAATTCTAAACTAACACTATTTTTAGTCACTCCTGGAAGTTAAAAAGTGCGCGCAGTTTTAGTTCCGGATATATGAATTTTTTTAACATTTCGGGGATGTTTAACCCCCTTGATCCCTTTGGAAGTCAATGCAATTCTAGAATAAGACTCTTTACGTTATTTTCAATCTCCCCTGGAAGTTAAAAAGTGCGCGCAGTTTTAGTTCCGGAGATATGAATTTTTTGAACATTTCGGGGGATGTTTAACCCCCTGGATCCCATTGGAAGTCAATGCAATTCTAGAATAAGACTCTTTACGTTATTTTCAATCTCCCCTGGAAGTTAAAAAGTGCGCGCAGTTTTAGTTCCGGAGATATGAATTTTTTGAACATTTCGGGGGATGTTTAACCCCCTGGATCCCTTTGGAAGTCAATGCAATTCTAGAATAAGACTCTTTACGTTATTTTCAATCTCCCCTGGAAGTTAAAAAGTGCGCGCAGTTTTAGTTCCGGAGATATGAATTTTATTAACATTTCGGGGGATGTTTAACCCCCTGGATCCCTTTGGAAGTCAATGCAATTCTAGAATAAGACTCTTTACGTTATTTTCAATCTCCCCTGGAAGTTAAAAAGTGCGCGCAGTTTTAGTTCCGGAGATATGAATTTTTTTAACATTTCGGGGGATGTTTAACCCCCTGGATCCCTTTGGAAGTCAATGCAATTCTAGAACAAGACTCTTTACGTTATTTTCAATCTCCCCTGGAAGTTAAAAAGTGCGCGCAATTTTAGTTCCGGAGATATGAATTTTTTGAACATTTCGGGGGATGTTTAACCCCCTGGATCCCTTTGGAAGTCAATGCAATTCTAGAATAAGACTCTTTACGTTATTTTCAATCTCCCCTGGAAGTTAAAAAGTGCGCGCAGTTTTAGTTCCGGAGATATGAATTTTTTGAACATTTCGGGGGATGTTTAACCCCCTGGATCCCTTTGGAAGTCAATGTAATTCTAGAATAAGACTCTTTACGTTATTTTCAATCTCCCCTGGAAGTTAAAAAGTGCGCGCAGTTTTAGTTCCGGAGATATGAATTTTTTGAACATTTCGGGGGATGTTTAACCCCCTGGATCCCTTTGGAAGTCAATGCAATTCTAGAATAAGACTCTTTACGTTATTTTCAATCTCCCCTGGAAGTTAAAAAGTGCGCGCAGTTTTAGTTCCGGAGATATGAATTTTTTGAACATTTCGGGGGATGTTTAACCCCCTGGATCCCTTTGGAAGTCAATGCAATTCTAGAATAAGACTCTTTACGTTATTTTCAATCTCCCCTGGAAGTTAAAGAGTGCGCGCAGTTTTAGTTCCGGAGATATGAATTTTTTTAACATTTCGGGGGATGTTTAACCCCCTGGATCCCTTTGGAAGTCAATGCAATTCTAGAATAAGACTCTTTACGTTATTTTCAATCTCCCCTGGAAGTTAAAAAGTGCGCGCAGTTTTAGTTCCGGAGATATGAATTTTTTTAACATTTCGGGGGATGTTTAACCCCCTGGATCCCTTTGGAAGTCAATGCAATTCTAGAATAAGACTCTTTACGTTATTTTCAATCTCCCCTGGAAGTTAGAAAGTGCGCGCAGTTTTAGTTCCGGAGATATGAATTTTTTTAACATATCGGGGGATGTTTAACCCCCTGGATCCCTTTGGAAGTCAATGCAATTCTAGAATAAGACTCTTTACGTTATTTTCAATCTCCCCTGGAAGTTAAAAAGTGCGCGCAGTTTTAGTTCCGGAGATATGAATTTTTTTAACATTTCGGGGGATGTTTAACCCCCTGGATCCCTTTGGAAGTCAATGCAATTCTAGAACAAGACTCTTTACGTTATTTTCAATCTCCCCTGGAAGTTAAAAAGTGCGCGCAATTTTAGTTCCGGAGATATGAATTTTTTGAACATTTCGGGGGATGTTTAACCCCCTGGATCCCTTTGGAAGTCAATGCAATTCTAGAATAAGACTCTTTACGTTATTTTCAATCTCCCCTGGAAGTTAAAAAGTGCGCGCAGTTTTAGTTCCGGAGATATGAATTTTTTGAACATTTCGGGGGATGTTTAACCCCCTGGATCCCTTTGGAAGTCAATGTAATTCTAGAATAAGACTCTTTACGTTATTTTCAATCTCCCCTGGAAGTTAAAAAGTGCGCGCAGTTTTAGTTCCGGAGATATGAATTTTTTGAACATTTCGGGGGATGTTTAACTCCCTGGATCCCTTTGGAAGTCAATGCAATTCTAGAATAAGACTCTTTACGTTATTTTCAATCTCCCCTGGAAGTTAAAAAGTGCGCGCAGTTTTAGTTCCGGAGATATGAATTTTTTGAACATTTCGGGGGATGTTTAACCCCCTGGATCCCTTTGGAAGTCAATGTAATTCTAGAATAAGACTTTTTACGTTATTTTCAATCTCCCCTGGAAGTTAAAAAGTGCGCGCAGTTTTAGTTCCGGAGATATGAATTTTTTTAACATTTCGGGGGATGTTTAACCCCCTGGATCCCTTTGGAAGTCAATGCAATTCTAGAATAAGACTCATTACGTTATTTTCAATCTCCCCTGGAAGTTAAAAAGTGCGCGCAGTTTTAGTTCCGGAGATATGAATTTTTTTAACATTTCGGGGGATGTTTAACCCCCTGGATCCCTTTGGAAGTCAATGCAATTCTAGAATAGGACTCTTTACGTTATTTTCAATTTCCCTTGGAAGTTAAAAAGTGCGCATGGTTTTAGTTTCGGAGATATGAATTTTTTTGACTTTTCGGGGGAGGTTTAACCCCTGGATCCTCCCGGAAGTCAATGAAATTCCGGATGACGACTGCTACCTCTATTTTTTATTGACGTTGTTAATGCCTTTGAAGCTAATTATTTAAATAATAAGCGTTTAAATAGCTTTATTATGGTCATTTTTTTGTTAACTACTCAGCTCTACCCTATCGGCCTCTCTCACCCCACTCCACATAATTATAATTATTTTGGTTTATATTCTGAGTAGATTTAATGAATATTTGATTTGTTATTTTTTACTCCTTAATTCACGAACGTCTATGAACATTCGGGCGTTTCCGTAAACTTGAGCTGCTATCTTGAGCTGCTGTTTTCACACCGGTATGATACTTGAGTAACAGTCCGTACAGGAATCGAATCGAAGGTTGGTCTACGAACGACCACAGTGTGCATGATTTAAAGTTTAAAATTTCTCTACAGGTAAACCGATAACGTGGCTTATCGGTAAATATAGTTTAAAATAATATTTACTCGTGATTCGGTGATAGAAGTGGTTCCTTGTTCGCAGAAAATACGTTTCTGTTACACTTAAAGTTCCTTTTGTTATGTGACGTGGGTTTTGTGTTTAATTAGTGAATTAGTTTGTGTATTGTGTACGAGAATGGTGGTTAATAAAATATCAATGCCTGCACAACCTAACCTGAATATGCGACGCATTTTTTTGAACAGAAAGGTAAAATTTTGTTTGCATATTTCTATAACCTTGATGTACTATTTTTAGTATTTTTGAGAGAAACCAGCCAAAATCTCGTCGTGGTTAAATCGATACCGAACTATTATTATAGAGAAAACAGAGGTCAAATGAAATTCGCACAACAAATTAAGCTTGGCACTTTTTTTACTTACCTTTCTAAAATTTATTCAATGAGCACGCATTATACCATCGATTCATTCATTAATAATACTGTAAATCGGTAAATTGCTGATTTTAACAAATCGGCAATATTTGGAAATTAATTCCTTTTGTCGAATTAGGGTACTTTCCGAGGTACTTTCAAATTCAGTCAAAAGAGAAAGTTTAAGTAAATAATGTATAATATAGTATATATAATATTGTAATGTAGGATATATGAATATGAATCATTTATTTATATTATTTTACAGCACGTAACGGTTTTTCGTATTTATGTAAATACATCATGTTAAATCCCTGTTGTTAACATGGTCAAAATGGGTTTTAACTTTTCTGTATGAAATTATTAAAGTTATTAATGATTGTGTTTAATGAGTAAATACTGTAAATAGGCGCACACACAACCTACGATGATGTTCATATCAACCCGAGTATTAACCGGAACCTCCACCATAATTTTAATTTTAACTAAAAATAGAAGAAAATCAATTTATGCAAAATAATAACATCATATTACAGAACGTGAAAAATGAAAGATAACATTTTTTTAACCAAAATAATGAATATTTTAATTTAGCATGATTATTGATGGAATAGGAAATATATTAATACAAACATAAATAAAATAAATAATAACTGAATTTACACCTTATCTTGTCGTTGAGAGATTAGAAAACATTTTGATAAAACATGTTCTTGCTTCTTGCGTTGGTAGTTACGGCCAGTTACGGGCTTTCCGGCACATATTTGTATTTTGACAGGTAATTAAACCAAGGCCAAAAGTTTAAAAAAAATATTTATCCGAACAACTTTTGCCCACTCAATTTCCAGAATGGATTAGCCATATTAAAATATTTAGTAATTATTTATTATTTGTAGTAATAACAAACATCTAAAAGTTATTATTTTTTATAATAGGTAAATAGTTTCTCACAATTACTTTTTATACCTAACTTTGGTAAGATTCAAATTGATAGAAGCATTTTTGTTACATACTAAGTGGTATATCAAAAACGAAAATACATAAACAAGGCATTAGTTACAGCTGTAATAATTTCTTTTATTTTATTGTATTTCTTATATTTTTATAAATTAATTATTTACCATAAAGCGCAGATTTTTTAAGTACTGAGGGAAGTAGTGAATTATTTATAATAATATGTACCTGTAATTTTTTTATTGATTGGTAGAAGTATCTACAAAATTTTAAAACGGAAAAAATATATTAAAATACTGTGATAATTCGGTAATAATTAATAATTTCTAGGAAAATATTGATTCAATAAATTCAAGATTTAATTTAAATTTATCATGTTTATTTTCAACAAAGCACGTCAAAACAGCAGTTATAATGTAAATTTTGAAATTTAAATAACGTATATGCGTTACGCATATAATGTTTGTTTAGTAACCGTTATGGTCCCAGATGTTTAATTTTTGATTGGTAGTGGACGACAGGTCTGGCCTGATTTAAATCACTATTTAAAATGTCAGATATTTAAGATTAGAAACATAATTTAAATCAAACTTGAGTATTTTTTAAAACATTTTCTATAATGAAAATAAAATAAATTAACATCCCCTAGAAACAAACAAACAAACACAGTAAATACCTACATTCTAACAGAAAACTTGACAATACAAACTAGACAATTTAAAAATGCCGAGAAAAAGTATAACTGGAGTTCTTTGTATTATTAATAAAATAAAACATTAATTTTCCCTCTTTTTACACTATCAATTTTGTTGGAGTAAACAAGTGCAAAAGCGCTAAATTGTTTTAATACCGGCATCTAGTTTTTTGATTTCTCGTACGCTTTCGACACGTTTCGGCAGATACTTTTTAAATGGTATAAAACGGGACAAAAAAACGAGGTAAAAATTTTGATAAATTGTAAATAAAACACTTGCTTATCACCAAACTACCCTTGCGTTTACCCCTGCTAGACTCCGGCCGCTATAAGAACAAGCCACCAACGTCATCAAAGAATATCTGCAAGTATTTTCTCATTTCAGTCATTGTTATAGAAAAAATAATTGGCTCAATGAAACGTTAATGAAAAAACGGTATTTATAAATATGTTAAACAATATATCGGGTGGTCCAAAAAAAACCGGAATTTTCATTTTACCTTATAACTTTTTTATTTTTTCAGCGATTTTCAACTTTTTGGATTCGTTCGACAGCTAAAGCTTTCAGCTAAACGATTCTCTGTCAGAAGCTGATATTATGATCATAAATGTCAAGGCAGACGTATTTGAACTTGAGCAATTTTTAATAACTGCTGGAATTTTGTTGAAATGCCGAATTTACAAACGGCTTGTTTCATCATCATAAGTGATCTTGTGGCAATATTTTGATGGGTAGTTTTAAAAAATCGGTCAAAGAACTACGGAGCTGTACCAAAAAATGTAGAGGCGTGTTATCAACGTCTCGGCAGCAATGGTAAAAACAGACATTTTTATTTTCCTTTATAACTTTTTTGATTCCTTACCGATATTAATTTTTTTTGGATCATTTAAAACCCAAAGCCTTGCAGTACAATATTAAATGTCAGAAATTGACATGAATCATAAATCCAATATGGCGGAAGTGGTCAAATTTACCTAATATTCAAAAGCCGCTGGGATTTTTTTAAATGGAAAATTAAATGGCTTTTCTTTTACTCTTGAAGCCTTATTATCTTCTAAAAACATTTTCACGTATAGATCATGAAAATCGGTTAAGAACTTACAAATATGTAGTTGATAACGTAATCATGTGACCCATAAGAACAGTATGAAATTAATTCTTAACAGAGTTACCGATGATCGTCATGGTTACAAAACAAATGAACATTGATATACTTACTACTTAACTGTCACTTCGGCTGTTTTTAAAAAGTGTTTTGTGGTACCTAGTTTTGTTAAAATGGTGTTGTCAAATGAAGACAAGATTTTCATTAAGAATTTATTGATTCGTTCCAGTTCCTTGTTCCTTGAAACTTTCGTGCAAAGTCGTAAATAGTACTTTTTTTTAAGTTATTGCCTGGAAATTATTTCCGAAACTTTATAGCCGCGAATCAATAAATTCTTAATGAAAATCTTGTCTTCATTTGACAACACCATTTTAACAAAACTAGGTACCACAAAACACTTTTTAAAAACAGCCGAAGTGACAGTTAAGTATCAATGTTCATTTGTTTTATGATGACGATCAGTATAGGTAACTCTGTTAAGAATTAATTTAATACTGTTCTTATGGGGCACATGATTACGTTATCAACTACATCTTTGTAAGTTCTTAACCGATTTTCGTGATCTATGCGTGAAAATGTTTTTAGAAGATAATAAGGCTTCCAGATTAAAATAAAAGCCATTTAATTTTCCATTTAAAAAAAATCCCAGCGGCTTTTGAATATTAGGTAAATTTGACCACTTCCGCCATATTGGATTTATGATTCATGTCAATTTCTGATATTCAATATTGTAGTGGAAGACTTTGGGTTTTAAATGATCCAAAAAAAATTAAAATCGGTAAGGAATCCAAAAAAGTTATAAAGGAAAATAAAAATGTCTGTTTTTACCATTGCCGCCGAGACGTTGATAACACGCCTCTACATTTTTTGGTACAGCTCCGTAGTTCTTTGACCGATTTTTTAAAACTACCCATCAAAATATTGCCACAAGACCACTCATGATGATGAAACAAGCCGTTTGTAAATTCGGCATTTCAACAAAATTCCAGCAGTTATTAAAAATTGCTCAAGTTTAAATACGTCTGCCTTGACATTTATGATCATAATATCAGCTTCTGACAGAGAATCGTTTAGCTGAAAGCTTTAGCTGTCGAACGAATCCAAAAAGTTGAAAATCGCTGAAAAAATAAAAAAGCTATAAGGTAAAATGAAAATTCCGGTTTTTTTTTGGCCACCCGATATATATTTTTAAACCGGACAGAAAGTAGTACCTACTTTCCGGCTTACTTTTTTAGGCCAAAAAATTTATCTACCTGCGGCATGTCCATAATATAGTCATTTTCCTGCAAAAAGATAGCAGGGCATCCATTGAATTTGTCAATTATGAGTTTAATCAAAATTTTTTGGTCTTAAAATTTGTCGCTAGGCTCCTTTTAATTATTTGCTACGGAAAAAAATTTGTCGCGATTGATTAATTCCCGCATATCTTCGGTCTTTGTATCATCACAACTAATTAGCGACAAAATAACTATACGTATTTTAAGATAATCCATTAATTTTTTAATAAATTTTGTAACATTGTTGCTTCGCTAAGATATATTTAGCAGGGCAACTTGTTATTAAAAAAGAAAATCGTAACTGATTAGCAACTAGAGCAATAAGTGATTTTGGGCGGTTTATCAATATTAAATAATTTTTTTCATTATAGTTGCCCTGCTGACTTTATATCAATTTAGCAAGGCATACCGGAGTAAAAAAACAACAATAGCGACAAAATCAGTTGACTCGCGAGTAATTAGCTAAGTACTAAAAGTGAACAATTTTCGACTTGGTAATTTTTCGATTTGGGAAGTCAAGGAACTCGAGTCTTCGTAGGAACTCAATTACACATACTCGAGGAACTCGAGAACCCATTGCTCTGCAGTTCAGAATTGCCGAGAAAACGAATTTTTTGTTCTGCTGACTTTGTTCTGCTAACTTTAGAGACATCGTTTGATAGGCTTAGTTACCCAAGTATTATCAATTCAGCCGAGAATTCAACATTTTCAAGCCCTCGTTTTTTTCAAAATAATATCTTCGGCCTTTGTCTTATCGCAACTAATTGGCGACAAAAAAACTGCGTACTTTGATAATCCATTAATTTTTTAATAAATTTTGTAACATTGTTGACTTGCTAAGTTGATATAAACTTAGCAGGGCAACTTATTTAAAAAAAAAAATTGTATCGACATTATTCGATGGCATCTAATTAGCCACTAATAGGTGGCAAATTTTCAGCATAGCACGATTTGCCCATGTTGCCCTGGTTGCCCTGCTAACTTTATATCAAGTTAGCAGGTACACCTCGGGGAAAAAAATAAACAATAGCGACAAATCGGTTGACTCGCAACTAATTAGCGACTAATAAACGGCAAATTTTTGGCATACCAATTTTTCGATTTGCCCATGTTAGTAGGACCGCATAGGGATTTTCGTGGGAATTAAATGATTAAAGCTGGCAAGATATTTTTTATGTTTAATTATTTCATACTAAATATAAAAATGTTTCTTGCCACCCTGAGATACGCGTTGTTCACCCCTACCATCCCCTTAAGGGTGGAATATTTCAAATGGCTATATCTTGTAAACGAATGAAGATATAAATTTCGTTCTTACGCCAAAATGTTTGTCTCTTAGAGTAGAATAAAATAGTTTATTATAATTTTCTCGAAATTTTGATAATTTCAAGAATTAGACGAAATAACACACGTTTTTTTATATTGTTCTAAATTTTTCCAGACATAGTGCGTAAACTGCAGCTTTTAGAAAAAAAAGTTCTAAATGATAGTTATAGTCCACACTTTTAGCTTTCGAATGATATATATACTTCCCTTTTTAAAACAGTCCTAGGTCGAGAAATCATCGAAAATGTTAGCTGGTGTATAGGTTGAGTATGTATATTTACAAAATTGCAACGGTTTGTTGTCGAAATAAATTTATTGTACATTGAACGGAACTTTATATTTTAAACATAAATAAAATTCCTTTTTGTATTTTAACAAATCACGCACTTGGAATAATTAAAATGCAATGAAAGTTCCATCATGTAATGTCCCGGAAATAAAAAAACTGAATTATCGGTCACTATTGTTACACAATAAACAGAGCTTTTCGGATACGGCGACGGTATCTCACGAATTTAGAGCGGTATACGAAACGTTAAACAAGTCGAAAAAATAATATTCCAAGCTAGAAACTCGGTTGCCTTACTAAGGCCTGTGGATTTTTCGCTCGACTTGTTCAATTTATTCGTGAAGAATAAAATTTTTCCAGAAATTGTTTATCGCATTAATAAACAAAAAATTTGGAATCCACGGAGTCAACCGAGTTTCTCATTTTGAATATTATTTTTTCGACTCGTTTAACGATTTAACATTTCGTGTACCGCTCTAAATTCGTGAGACACCGTCGCCGCCGCCGTATCCGAAAAGCTTTGTTTATTGTGTAACAATAGTGACCGATAATTCAGTTTTTTTATTTCCGGGACATTACATGATGGAACTTTCATGGCATTTTAATTATTCCTAGTGCGTTATTTGTCAAAATATAAAAAAAAAATTTTATTCACAATCATATATGTAATGCTTCAATTGCCTGAATTGCCAGCTTATAAAGAGTTGGGAGGCAGGCATTTGTTAACTCTTCTTTTCCAGCTAGCCAGCTAGCCAGTAAAGTAGCTTTACCAGTTAAACGTCACTTTTCCGGCAAGTTAAACGTCACTTTGTGGCAGCAAATCTTCTGGTTGTCTTTTGTGCAGCAGCTTTCAAATTTGGTGGAGTACACTCTCTAAGTCACAAATGATCAGAATCAAACATTTTGTTGTAGAATTTTGAGCGAATTTAACAGAAATTATTAATAATAAATACTTGTGGAAATAACCTAATTTATTTGACAGAAGAACCTTAATGCCCATTACCTAGCAACGCTCAACTTTTATCACTGCAGCCTACCTACTTATTTTGCATAATTTCCTAATTCTCATTCACTATCTATTCAATTAAATAAAAATATTGTATGCTGAGATTATGTTATTATACAATGATTGTGAATAAAATAGTATACATACCTCGCTGGTCGTCTTCATTACAGCCTCGCGTTTATATCTGACCTCGGCGCTACGCGCCTCTGTCAGATATCAACCCTCGGCTGTAATAAAGTACCTCCCAGCTCGGTATGTAATGTACTATTATTTATGTTTAAAATGTAAAGTTCTGTTCAATGTAAAATAAATTTATTTCGACAACAAACCGTTGGAATTTTGTAAATATACATACTCAATCTATACACCAGCTAACATTTTCGATGATTTCTCGACCTAGGATTGTTTTAAAATGGGAAGTATATATACCATTCGAAAGCTAAAAGTGTAGACTATAACTATCATTTAGAACTTTTTTTTCTAAAAGCTGCAGTTTCCGCACTATGTCTGGAAAAATTTAGAACAATATAAAAAAACGTGTGTTATTTCGCCTAATTCTTGAAATTGTCAAAATTTCGAGAAAATTATAATAAACTATTTTATTCTACGCTAAGAGACAAACATTTTGGCGTAAGAACGAAATTTATATCTTCATTCGTTTACAAGATATAGCCATTTGAAATATTCCGCCCTTAAGGGGATGGTAGGGGTGAACAACGCGTATCTCAGGGTGGCAAGAAACATTTTTATGTTTAGTATGAAGTAATTAAACATAAAAAATATCTTGCCAGCTTTAATCATTTAATTCCCACGGAAATCCCTATGCGGTCCTGTAGTATTATGCATTTCGCGTGGTCTACTTTCAACCAATTTAGTGACATTTTAAGGTACACAAGTGCCGTAATGGTAAAATTGATTATACCGTTAGATAGGTAAAACTTTAGCAACTAAATTTTATTTAAACAATTTTTGTGATCGAGTGAGTTTTATTAGACAAAATCGATTATAAAATACAATGGTATCGACAAATAAAGTTATTTTTTTGAATAACTTTGTTAGAAATAAAAATTGGACAAAAGTGCTAATGACCTTTTCTGTTCCTTAGTAAAAGATTGACAGTCCATTAAAAAAACTAACTTGCTATCTTTAAGGGTTCAAGAGATATTGCCTATTAAAGATTTTACCCCTTAAGGGGCGTCAAGGGTGAGAGACGCGTAATTGGGGGTGGCAAGAAAAGTTTTTCTATTGACAAATGCATATACTAACATATAAAATGGATGCCATTCTTTAATCATTTAATTCCCACGAACCCCCTATTTCTGGCCCTATGCGGTCCTACTATGTTGTCCTGCTAACTTTATGGCCTGTAAAATGATTGGTTGCTATGGTAAGAGTCCTGTAAAAGTTTTACAGGCCGCTCACCATAGCAACCGAGTGTTTGTATTCTTTAAAACTATAAAATAGGTAACTTGACAGATTTTGACGTTTAGTTGAAAATGTGACAGTTGTTATAAAATGGAATGTGGAAATGACAATTGCGAATTAATGGTATAGTTATAATAGTTTATCCAATATCAGTTGAGACACTGATGTTTGATCTGCACCGCCTTAAAGATAGTCGGTACTTTGGATAAACTATACAATACTGTGTCCGTTTTAAAAACAATATTGTACGTAACAGATCTCAAAAGTGCTTTTACTGGACTCGCAGGCTTCCAGGACTCGCAGGCTTTTTTTTGGAATTTGCGAGGGAATTTGCCTACTCGTCCAGTAAAATGCCACTTTCGGGACTTGTTACGGAAACTACTATTTACGAAACAATTACTATATGTTGGGTTTATATTTATGTAGCACCAATAATTTTGGCAAAACCGGTAATTAAATAAGTAATAGGTATCTAACCGTACGCATTATCCTGTTAATTCTGAATAAAAAAATTATATTTTTACGTGTATGTATTTACATCTGAACATTACTAGACACTAGATTAATTACATTACTTATATTTCATATTTCAATAATAATAAATATTTTTGACAGGTAAAATCCCGATAAAATCCGTTAAACTTTAATAATCTAAAATTTAATTGCGATTTATTAACAGTGTTCATTTAAACGCTAGGTATTATTAATATTGAAATGTAAAAATTATGTGCAAATTTGAGTTTTAATTAGTTACTACTTAAGTAAATATCTACATAATAAAATGAACATTAACCAAAGACTGTATAGTTGCAAATCATATTGAATTCGAAATAGGGAGACTATAATAATTAAACTGTGATGTTTTTTTTAACAATAATAACAACAAAGTGCTACTTATAAAATACAAATACTAGTGTGCGATAATGAATTTTGTAGAATCATTTGAAAATAAGTGTCAATTTTAATTGAAAGTGAAAAATAAATGAGTAAGTATCTTTATTTATAATACATGCTGACGAAAATATTTCGAGTTTTTCAAGTTCAAACGATCTCAAATTAAAAGTTTGGGAATCTTATTAGTTAAATTAAATTGACTTCAAAAAATAGGGTTCGTGTTATGTTCATATTCGATTATTTCATTCATAAAAAAATGTTTATACATACGTGGTTTGTTAAGCTAAGCTCCTCTGCTCCTGCTCCTTTATGGACAGGCTTGGCAGTCAGAAAAATATACCATGCCTGAAGAATTTCTCAGTATTCTTTTATGATAATAATATACATATTTGAATGGGAGCAATAAAAAAGACTTTATGACACACATTTACATGTAATTTTCATGTGATATTCAACTAGGACCATATTAAAGTAATAAATTACACATACATGTAGGTACTCGCTTTTATGTAATCTTTACTATTATATAACTATTACATCTCTAATAAAATAACAATTAGATGAGTTTCATCACATGACTACGGAATTAAAGAAATCGGCAGTATTTTCCCATTAAGTATCAAAAAAGATTATCTAGAATACTATTTTATCTACAGATTTGTCTAATAGGATGCAACTACTATTTGTAATTTTTCATTTACAGTTGCTTTACAGTTTTATTATTATTTTACGAAGTAAAATAACTTTGTGGCATTGTTATTTTCAAGTAGATTGCGCACTAGAAGTTGTGTCCTTCCACTCCTTCCATAACAGTTGAAGAAAATAATGATTTAAAAATGATTAAATCATAACACCATTCTGGGACGAGCGCTGCTCATTCGTATTCGATATAAGGTGATCCCAAGAGAAACATCGACCTCGCCCCATCTTTTATCGGCATGAATGTATAACTTTATAACCTCGTTTATAACTTTAGAGGGGAGTTATATAGTTGATATGTCATCTTTCGAAGGGGATGTAAAGTAGTCGGCCCCTTGTGTATTACTTAGATGTTAAGTAGGTGAAAAATTGCTACTCTCCGACAAAGAAGAGGTTCGACAAAATTTCCAAGTTGGGGGTGACTCATCTCCTCGCGTTGGTGATAGATAGACCTCAGTAACGAAAAAAAGAGAAGAGGTTACACTGTTCTAAATTGTACCAGAAATTTTTTAGCTAATATAAATATGTAGATAGTACGTTCCTTTCACATTGTGTTCCTTGTTTCTTAAAATAAATAATACTTGGAGTACTTAGGAAAGATTAGTTACGTTAAATTGGTAATTTTGTAAATAGATACCGAAAATTATGACATAATTGGAAAATCCATACCAAAGTAAGTATATTTACACTGATAAGATAACCTACTTGTAATTATTTAAAATACAGGTTGCTCTGAGAAATAATATCAATTAATATGAATTATACATTCTTAATATTTTGCATATCAGGTACCTACCGTTATCTTCACGTGTAATTAATACTCATGAATGTTATCTTGAAGATAAAAAATTTGCCTCATACGACTGTACCTTAATTTGATACAACTTTTGTTGTGGCTTGTGCCAATGTCGATAACATTAACTTGATATGTTTTTAAAAAAAGCTTATTACGCTTTAAAGACAGTTAAGTTTGCAAAATATAATGTGGGGTAATATGAGACAAATGTTCAGGTGGATTAAGGTCAAAGTTTTCCTCATTTCCAGTAACTTTTTGTTGACTTATCGTCTTCTCGCTAGTTAAATTTAAATGAATATTAATAATATTAATATTCCAATGCGAGTTTTATATGATGATTTGTTCTAATAAATTAAGATGCTTTATGTAGGTGAGAAATCCAGCCTAAAATAATAATTAGTAGTAGTTTATTTTTAATATATAGTCAACAATATTGAAAGATTATTTGTATACCGTTTGAGAAAGTTTAAATGTTATATTTAATCCAAGATAAAAATGGGAATAAAAAATAAACACAAAAGAACTAAAAATTTCAGCCGTACGCAAGTCATATATAATGCACAAGCTCTATTCGTAACATAATAGTAGGACCGCATAGGGCCAGAAATAGGGGGTTCGTGGGAATTAAATGATTAAAGAAAGGCATCCATTTTATATGTTAGTATATGCATATGTCAATAGAAAAACTTTTCTTTCCACCCCCAATTACGCGTCCCTCACCCTTGACGCCCCTTAAGGGGTAAAATCTTTAATAGGCTATATCTCTTGAACCCTTATAGATAGCAAGTTAGTTTTTTCAATGGACTGTCAATTTTTTACTAAGGAACAGAAAAGGTAATTAGCACTTTTGTCCAATTTTTATTCCTAACAAAGTTATTCAAAAAAATAACTTTATATGTCGATACCATTGTATTTTATAATCGATTTTGTCTAATAAAACTCACTCGATCACAAAAATTGTTTAAATAAACTTTGGTCACTAAAGTTTTACCTATCTAACGGTATAATCAATTTTACCATTACGACACTTGTGTACCTTAAAATCTCACTAAATTGGTTGAAAGCAGACCACTCGAAATGCATAAGGATGGCAGTGGTCGCTTTTGAGGGAGGGCGCGGGCGTCACAGGTAGCCGATTAATAGGAAACTTTGGCGCGTGCCCATTGTCTTATTGTCATAATTTCTACACATCTACTATGTATATAAAGTTAGCAGGTCAACTATTGCAAATCGGACTGAGTATAGCATAAACATTTGCCGTTTTTTAGCAGTTAATTAGCCGTGAAAGGGAAAATTTTGTCGCTATTATTTTTTAAAAAGTATGAGATGACCTGCTAACTTCATATGAAGTTAGCAGGTCATCTATATAAAAAATTATTAAAAAAAAATTTAGGTAGCTTAAAATTTGCCGTTCATTTGCCGTAGAACAATGGTTATAGGCAAAATATCGTAGGACTCGATTTATAATCGGGAAACTTATTTTCTCGATTGTAAATTCCCGAGAAGCAAAAAATAAGGTTTGAGATAAACTTATACATTGAAAAAAATAAGCCAACTCATCTCGTCGATGAATCTTCAGAATTAGAGTTGGTCCGTCTGAAATTTTGTTTAAATAATAATTGATTTTCAGTTCACCCGACTCTCAAATAATTTTCTCAACTCTGTCAATGCGAGATGTTCAAGACTATTCAACCATGCGCATCAGTTGATCCAACTAAATTCTGGTTAGATCAACTAAAATATGTATCCAGCAATGCATATGTGCGGCAAGTAACTTGAGAAAAAATATTAATAGCGATAAACAATTTCCGAAAAAATTTTACTTAAGTCGAGCGGCAAATTCCTATAGGTAGAAAACGAGTCGAAAAAATAATATTCAAAACTAGAAACTCGGTTGCCTTGTTGAGGTCCGTGGATTCCAAATTTACTGTTTATTAATGGCGATAAAAAATTTCCGAAATAATGTTATTCTTCACGAATAAATAGAACATGTCGAGCGGCAAATTCCTAGGTAGAAAACGAGTCCAAAAAATAATATTCAAAGCGAGAAACTCGGTTGCCTTGCTGAGGCCCGTGGATTCCAAATTTATTGTTTATTAATGGCGACAAACAATTTCCGAGATAATGTTATTCTTCACGAATAAATCGAACATGTCGAGCGGCAAATTCCTAGGTAGAAAACGAGTCCAAAAAATAATATTCAAAGCGAGAAACTCGGTTGCCTTGCTGAGGCCCGTGGATTCCAAATTTATTGTTTATTAATGGCGACAAACAATTTCCGAGATAATGTTATTCTTCACGAATAAATCGAACATGTCGAGCGGCAAATTCCTAGGTAGAAAACGAGTCCAAAAAATAATATTCAAAGCGGGGAATACTCGGTTGCCTTGCTAAAGCCCCTGGATTTTTCTACCTAGGAATTTGCCGCTCGACTTGTTCAATTTATTCGTGAAGAATAACATTTTTTCAGAAATTGTTTATTGCATTAATAAACAAAAATTTGGATTCCACGGACTGAGCAAGGCAACCGAGTTTCTCGCTTTGAATATTATGTTTCCGATTCGTCTTCTACCTAGGAATTGCCGCTCGACTTGTTCGATTTATTCGTGAAAAATAACATTTTTTCGGAAATTGTTTATCGCCATTAATAAACAAAAAATTTGGAATCCACGGACCTCAGCAAGGCAACCGAGTTTCTCGCTTTGAATATTATTTTTTCGACTCGTTTAACGATTTAACGTTTCGTGAGACACCGTCGCCGTATCCGAAAAGCTTTGTTTATTGTGTAACAATAGTGACCAATAATTCAGTTTTTTTTTATTTCCGTGACATTACATGATGGAACTTTCAATGCATTTTAATTATTCCAAGTGTGTGATTTGTCAAAATACAAAAAGGAATTTTATTTATGTATAAAATGTAAAGTTCCGTTCAATGTAAAATAAATTTATTTCGACAACAAACCGATGCAATTTTGTAAATATACATACTCAACCTATACACCAGCTAACATTTTCGATGATTTCTCGACCTAGGATTGTTTTAAAATGGGAAGTATATATACCATTCGAAAGCTAAAAGTGTGGACTATAACTATCATTTAGAACTTTTTTTTCTAAAAGCTGCAGTTTACGCATTATGTCTGTAAAAATTTAGAACAATAGAAAAAAAACGTGTGTTATTTCGTCTAATTCTTGAAATTATCAAAATTTCGAAAAAATGATAAACTATTTTATTCTACGCTAAGAGACAAACATTTTGGCGTAAGAACGAAATTTATATCTTCATTCGTTTACAAGATATAGCCATTTGAAATATTCCACCCTTAAGGGGATGGTAGGGGTGAACAACGCATATCTCAGGGTGGCAAGAAACATTTTTATATTTAGTATGAAATAATTAAACATAAAAAATATCTTGCCAGCTTTAATCATTTAATTCCCACGAAAATCCCTATGCGGTCCTACTATAACACCAAAAGTTATATCAAAGATCATTGTTATATCAAACATGCGACTTGAGTCTACTACTACTTACTGTCTTGCCTACTCGTCTTTACAGATTTGGGTCACTGGCCTACGTCATGACATGACTGCGTTCGGGTCTGATCGTATCAGCTCACTTCCCACATAATTAATAACTTTGTGGCAGTTATATTTCTCACCGTCATGCGCCAGGTTGATAGGCCTAATTACGGAGCCGCGGCGGCAAAATTCACGTTTTTAGAAAATTCCATAGCTGAGTGTCCAAAGTCCAGTGAATCTGGAATTACCCGGTAGGTATATGTACAGGGTGGTCCATCTAAGCGGAAACGTTGACATAGGTTGATTAGAAAATACGAACTTCATTGCGATTTTGCGACCAATTCGAACGCAAATTTTGAATTTGAATACTTATTATCATTGATAACATCACAACATTTCATTTCCAGTAGAAATATACAAGGTGATTTTTTTTTCGAAACAGGTTTTTTGCGAATATTTTCACCATTTGATGTTCTATTGTTTTTTTGGCCTCAGATTCGGAATGCCAGGAAAAAATACCATCTTTTCAGCGTTCAAATTTTTTTCCTAGTACAGCCGTAAAGCCCCTATGTCAACGTTTCCGCTTAGATGAACCACCCTGTACATATACATATACACATTTTATATTTTAGTCAACTTCTACATACAATATTTTATACACCAACTTAGGTAACTTTTGTTTATTTTTTTAGTAACAGAATTACTCGCAGAATAAATAGGTACTTCAATATATATTATCTCTTACTTTTCTTGCACGGTTACTTATGTTGAATTAGAGCTCTTTCACACGAGGATACTGTATACGAGATACACGTATCCGAGATACCACAAACCATACGTTCAAATGTAGCTTTTCACACAGACCCCCCCCCCCCCCCCCCTGTATCCCCGTTGATATTTTCTTTCTGACCAATTACAAAATTTAGGAACTTACGACAATGTTTGACCAAACTTTCTCACTTAAAAGAGTAAACATTTTCTGTGGGCCAAACTGTGATCACTAGGTGGCCACGGAAGATTATTAACGTGGCCTAATATTTGATATAGATGAAGTTAGGTTGTATTCAAATATACAATGTATTATAAGTGAAAATGACCAAAAACTTTTGAGTATGAACACGCTTTTTGTATAGATGTGGATGCTGGTAACGACCTATAAATTGAAAATCGCTTCAGATAACCAGTCTCTTCTGTGCAAGATATTGAAAAATTTTGTCTATACATTTTTGAAAGTTTAATTTAATATACCGAAAATAAGTTTTGATCAGAAGATCAGAATTCAGAAAACCGTGTTCATACTTAAAAATTTTGTGACATTTACACCTATAATACCGCTTTCCCTTGGACACATTGTATATTGTAGAATGTCAGAATTTAACGCAGTTTTAGGCAATGAAAACAACCTTAGAGCTTTTATCTAGTTAAATAAACCATTTATTTCCATGTCCGCCCCCTTCTCTACCTGATCGATCGGTTAGCTTTTGTTGTAAAGCAAGACAATTTTTTAAAAGATCCTCATATAATTTTAAAATATCACTAAAAAAACATACAAACCTCTGGTTTGGCGCGCCCCTTTAGCGTGGCGCCTGCGTGCGATGCACTGGGATGAACCCACATGGTAGGTTTACTTTTTTTTCTTTTTATTTTATATATTCGATAGCATAACGCACTCGTTAACATTCATAACTGTATTGCACTGGAATTGTTTTCACACTGACTGAATTTAAAAGCCCGAGTATCTGATACAGTCGCCGGCAAAACTTTGACCGCTATTCTGTATCCCGCATACTGTATCTCGCATACAGTATCCTCGTCTGAAAGAGCTCTTTAGTACCTATTATAATATTTTGCTTTATAAAATGTTTCAAAGTTTGAATTTTCAAACTAGGTAGGTATAAAGTGGGATCAGATTTCTAAAAATATAAAAGTGGTTTTTCCTGTGAAATCTAAAAATCGATTATTGTTCTTAAAATTTTATAATATAAATGCAAGCATAAATTCGTAATTGTTTACTAACCAGGTTCCCTAATTAAATTGTTAGGTGCATAGTAAAAATTAATAAATAAAAATCATGTATATAAATTTATGTTGTTTAAATTTAATAACCAATGGTGCATACAGTATAACAATTATCTTTGTCGTTCAATTAAGGTTAAATAATATTTTAGAAAACATGTAAGAATTTTTTCGATCCGGAACATCGAATTAAGCATTTTAGGTTTTATAATTTTATGTATTACTTGATATCAGGCAGGTAAATATAATAAATTTGTGTTATCTGTTTCTGATATTTTGTACATATTTTATAGCTTATAGGTGTATACGTACAATAAATAAAGTATCATCAAAATGTTATGAATACGTAACATAATTACGTATAAAACCTTTTACTGCGTTATTATTTTATAATCGACACTTGAAAATATTGCAATCATGTCTATTTTATTGGTATTGGTGGTAAAAGTTCTTGTAACTTTCAGCAGTCTGGTAGAGCTGGAACTACTTTTTGTAAAAGCCGGGTGCCGAATATAATTTTCTGAATTTTTTATGGCATTGCTTTATTTTAAAGTAAAATTGAAAATATATAAGCATCACGTTAATAAATGCACATTTCCCCATGTTCAGCACTTGTCAAAAAATCAATAATTACCATATTACTTTCGTAAGTTTTCCGATAATTTCCCTATTTTAGAAAAATATCTTTAATAGTAACATTTAAACACATTCTTTTTGCAATGAGACTGAATGCACCGTTTTAGAAAACTACCTGTACAACGCCCTAACTAATTTTTCTCAATTCGGTTTTGATATGATAACAGGATGTTGATCCACAACGTATCCAAAAATCCTTAGAACCGATCCACAAATAAGAAAGTTATTTTGGGTCAAACTAGTGTCCAATGGGCTCATTTAGTGATATTTGTTTTTTAATTTATTTTAGCATTTTCCGTAAGTATTTCATCCTCTTAGTATATAGTGAAAAAATTAGATCGCTAGCGTTAATATTAACCCTAATATTTCCCATTTTTCGTCAAAATTAGAAAAAATCTTGTATGTAATACGTTATGAAACAAGATTTTATGTAACTCGTGCGATATTGAGGGATCTCGCTTCGCTCGTCCCGCAAACTTACACTCGTTACATAAAATCATACTTTTCATAACTGATTACATAAATAGCTATTATATCATTTCCATAGATACTTACCATAGAAATGTTGAAAAATATACTAATTAATATTAATTTTATTGAGTTCTCTCAACATTGGTAACCAAGTTGAATAAAATTCTACCGATACGCATTTATCATTAAGTAAAATTATTGCAGATTCTTGTTTTCGCAAATTCATGCGAGATGGCAGCACTTTTAAGGCACAGATATATGCACTTTTTGTTTTTCGAATAAATTAATTTACTGTTCATACCAAGAGTTGGAGAAAATGAATTTAAAAGTTAGAAGCAATGAATAATGTCGGAAAGTTAGTAAATTTTGAATTTGGCCAGAAAAAATATAAAATGCATGCAAAAATTTTTTATTTCTTTTGAAGAAAAAAATAACTTCTCTATGTTTTATACATATTTTAGATTAATCTGATAAAAATTGCAATCAAATCGGATAAGTTTTAAACGAGAGAAGTATTCGAAAACTACGATTTAAGTGGATATATAAGACATAAGACTCTTAAATTTTAAGTTATATCTATCACTAATAATATGACTGTTTTTTGGCGTTTTTATCGATTAAATCGTGATTTTATAAAACGAACTATCAAAAATCTACAACTACAGAGTTATCCTTTATTACTTTCTGTATGCATTAAAGAAAGAAAAAATTAAAAATGTTCCAAAACAAATTATTTAAGTTGATGAGTGTCGATAGCCAGCTAGTGTGAATTTTTTGTAACGTAGGTGTAAGACAATGACGATTCCTATACAATGTGTAAACTGTCTAAAAGGAAAATAAATTTATTATTATTATTATTATACAGTGCGCGCCAGCCGACTAGGAACATGGGACCTCGAAATGAATGGGCAAACGCACCTCGATCGAGCCTCGTCCTTTGTACCGTTGATCGAGTGCGGCTGCCCGTTCATTTCCCGTCCCGTGTTCCTAGTCGGGCGGCGCGCACTGTACAACAGTTTTATATTTGCAGGCTAATAATGATATTGAGAAACTTAAAAAATATTTTACTCTTACTAAATTAATGCTAAATAATTGAAAAAGCCTTATAAATAAAATAACATACCTACATAATATGTGACGTCGGTGTTAGAACAGCCTTAATATATTTTCGAAGTTATCTTTCAAAAAGAAGAAAGAAGTTGAAATTATACAATTTTCACTGAAGAAAAGGACGGACGCGCTGCTTTCGATGCGCTGCTAGACAAAAGCAGACATAGGCAGGCGAGAAAACTGGCCTAAATATTGACGGGTGCTTGCTCTCGTTATATACAAATTACCGAGCAAAATACAAATATAGGTTAGAAGAAAAGACGGATCAAACTACCGTCTGCTTTGATACTGTAAAGTTAATACATCTTTATAGGGCACGTAAAAAACTTCGGCGTCATTGACGGCTGTAAAATCTTCAAACATGCCGACGTTTTTTATGTGCCTTATATCGATGTAGGGACCTTTACTTACATTAACATTGACACTCAGAAACTAATACTGATTATTTCTGAAGGGGTTAATTTTGTTTAAAAAATGGATGGACAGAATATTATAGTTTTCACTTTAGATTTTTGAAAATTTGTGAATTTACACATTTTTCGCCTCCTCCCATATTTATAAACCGTTTCTGTATATAAATAATAATGTATAATATTGAATTTGCCAGATCTATTCTATACACACATCAAATTTCATCAAGATATGTTCTCAAGTTATCACGAAATACAGACTGAACGACCAATGGATTTTTTAAAACATTTTCTTTGTACCCGTAAGTTATTTATAATTTCCTTATTAAAAGAATTGGAATGTTTTACTGATTTAGAAAATCTTGAATATATCCATTAATAACTATTCATTTATCCATCGAAAACTTGCTATTATCATCTCGTAGTTTTTCAAAACTATGAAACTTTTATAGGAATTTTTTTTTTAACGACTAAATTCAAAATCAGAGTTTTGTACTATGGCTTTTATTTCTTCGCTTTGTCATTTCAGCTTGATTATCATAAATATAAACAAAACATATAACACAGTCAGTCGGGAGAATAAAATTAGAACGTTAGAGTGAGTCTAGACTTACTGGCGCCGTTTTAAAGACCCTTTGGTGCCAGGATAAGTACTGGATGAAAGAAAGTAAATAACGTCGTAGTTATAAATCATTTGATTTAAAAAATGTAATGTTTTTGTTTATAAGTCTACTCAAGTATATAAATTATGTACCTATAAACTATAAATAATGGTACTAAAATTATATACCGTGTCCTAAAGTTTGAACCATATTAAGTATGGGAATGCTTTTTCATTAATAATGTAGCAAAATTTTCTAAGAGAGCATATTATTTTGATGCATTTTGAGTCACTGAAACCGAATATAACGTTCAAATTGCTCCATCATGCCGTGTCACAGTTACTTTTAATCTCAAATTCAGAAATTTCCAATTCTCTTCGTTTCATTTTTTTCTGTTTTCAAATATTAAAACAGATCTATAAAATTTTGCTATATAATATGTTGTTTTTGTGTGGAAGTGAAATATACTTACGCACTATGAACTGATTATACAACATGGTTCAAAAGTTACGTCTAAAGAAAGATTTGCCAAAATCAATGAAACGTCTTGGTATCTCCGTAACGGAAGACGATTGACATTAATTATGGGTGATTTGAGACTGCCAAACTGCCCTCTATTCACAGGTATCATAATACCTATGTACATTTAACTGGAACACTCTGTATTTATATAAGATTGGTTGAAAATAATTTATAGAATAATGAGAAAAAGTAATAATCGAGCATTGCTGACTTCGATACTTTTTGAAGTTTTTGAGTTTCGGAAATTTGTTGAATAGGTAGAGTAGCATATTTGGAACATGTCATAATTCAATTAACAAAAAAAACCGCAGTTCTTAAATGAAATAAAGTTGAAAAATCCGTAAATATAAACGAAGTTTCTTATAGGTTCGGACAGTGTCGGACTGGGAAATCTGGCAAATGTCCGGTGGGTCAAATGAATTCGTACAGGGGAGTCGCAATGGAAATACCAAATATTGATTAGATAATATGAAAGACAAAAATTGAAATTTAAATGTAAACGGGAGGGGCCAAACAAAATATTTGACCGGTGGGCCAAACTGCAGCCAGTCCGACAGTGGATTCGGTGTGCTGTATAAAGAATAGTGATTTATAAAAATGTATGCAAAAAATGGTTTCATGTTTCAATTTCAGTAAAAATAAGTTAATTTGAAGTGTAGATTCTCGTGTAGATTCCTATAGGTTTTCGGTCATGTGATAAAATAAAAAACTATTTTCTTACGTTTCAGCTTTATTAAACCATATTCAGAGAAAATTTAGGTGTGGTAAAAATTATATAATGATTAATATTAAGTACATTTTTATGTCTGTTTTTGTAGAGATCTTAAAAGGAACTAAAAACCATTTTTAGTTCCTTTTACATGTCATCTTCATTTTTAAAACACCCACTTGATATGAACATAATAATTTTATTTACTAACTTTTCCGAAATTTAAATCTTATAGGTACAACCAAATACCAGCAATAGATTTAGAAGTGTTAATAAATACATTAAATAAACTAATATGGTAATAGCACCCATCATGTAGGTAGCCACGATTTTTCCAGAATTCATCTCGGTCATATTTATTCATGGAATATTAATAGTATATTATATACAGCGGGACTGAAGTAGTATTTTTAATCCCGAAGGTAAAGTTTATAATTTACCTGAGGGATTAAAAATACTACTTCAGTCCCAAGGTATATACAATACTTTTCGCACTTCCGGAACTGAATGTAAATGTTAAGAAATAACAAAAATTGTTGTGTTTCAAAAATTTCCGATTTTGCGATTGCGAAGTCTCTCTTAAAGAACACTTAATAGAAGGTCTTGATAAACGTTGCCGTAGTAACGTTGTAACAAGCTGGCGTTCGTACGTGCAGTATACAGGGCGTTAGAAAAGTATGGGAACGGTGAAGAATCTCGAACACTTTGCATCAAATCGAAAAATAAAAAAATACGTGTCAAAAATTTTTCAAAAAACTATCTACTGATACCAAAAATGACCTCACCACCCACCACCCAGTGTGTGGGGCGGGGGGCAACTTTAAGATTTCAAATGGAAACCCCTATTTTTTATTGCGGAATCGGATTCCAAGGCGTAAACGTATTTTTGCCTTGGAATCCGATTCCGCAATAAAAAATGGGGGTTTCCATTTGAAATTTTAAAGTTGCCCCCCGCCCCACCCACAGGGTGGTGGGTGGGGAGGTCATTTTTTGTATCAGTAGATAGTTTTTTGAAAAATTTTTGACACGTATTTTTTTATTTTTCGATTTGATGCAAAGTGTTCGAGATTCTTCACCGTTCCCATACTTTTCTAACACCCTGTATAGTAGTGCCTCTTTATTGGTCTGTCATCATGTCATCATGTAGAAAATGCGACATCTTATACAGGACATTGTGTAAATATTATTGTACATTACCATTCTAAGTAATTTTTTTCAATAAAATAGATATTAAAATTATTTGTTAGTAATTTCATTCTTCCGGGATTTCTGTCATTATTTGATCCCGGAGGGATTAAATGTGATACTTCAGTCCCTATCAAAATGGAGTGAAGTTGTTACTTTATTCCCGGAAGTGCGAAAAATAATATAATTGGCCAAATAAGCAAAAAACGGCGAGATTGTTAGTCTGAGCTGAGCGTCATATAAAGTGTTTCCTAAATGTATTATCTTTTCTGAGCAATGAAACCAATCCTGATTCAATTTAAGGAATATAAAGAAAAAATATATAAACATTATATGATTCCATAAATTTTCTGAAATATAAATTTGGGCAGGTTAACAAAAATATTAAATGCTATTTTATATTTTACACTCGATTTTACCATAATCACACCTTTATTATTTATTTTTTTATTTTAATATTTTGCTTTTAGCTGTTTATTTAACAAAATCAATGATTGAACAAACAGGAATTTCTATTCGATTATTACCACCAGGCAGTTTACAAGAAAATATTTTTTAATTCTTTCAGTCATTAATATGTATTGAACGTAGGATATAACCTAGAGACAGGTCAATATGAAAGCTTTAATTTAATTTAATGCCGCTGTCTGGCTAAATTAGTTATAGTATGTACGTACCGATGTATGTACGTACAGGAGTGACCAACTAATGTCATCCTCATCATTTTCTCAGAAATTGTTAGGAAGAGAAACAGTTGAATATTCTACCTACATGCTCTTAGCATGTAGAATGAATATGTATTTTTATTTATTAAATGGTGTCCCTTGATTCTTGAAATCTGATCACAAAATTGGTCTCTCTTCTCTTTTCAATTTTTATTTAAAAAAAATGTGTTAAAAACAGTATGCAATAAACATAAACAAAATTATATATTACATAGTTCTAAATATTTCTGTTATTGCTTCTAGCTTTTTAAGGTTAAAATGAAACATGTTATTCAATGCCCAATGGTATATAATCCTCTTTTCAAAGAATCAAACTAAGTCAATCCGGCAGTGCATTTCCCGAATAATATAGTATGACCTTAAAACTCCAAAAATTTTGAGTCCAGAATTGCAAATAAGTTATTTCTTTATCAGTTTACTGTCAAGTCAAGTAAATTGTAGCTAATAATGTAGATATTAATTTTTGTCTTTATAACAAGGTGAATAATGTTAATCAAAAGACAAAAAGGACAAAATATGCTCCGATTGTTGCATGAGCTACTTCGCAAAATCGTTATTATAAAACGGGGACTGTAAGCATATTATATGCTGCTTTCAGAATTAACGGTCATATTTGCCAAAACTTATTGCTCAACAGATCATTCAATGGTGAATGTGGTCCAATTAAAGTAACTTTACCCTTGACTGTGTCATGTCATTGATTAAGGAATGAGGCAAATGTGAGACCAATTCTGACCGCGAGATTCTCAGTAACTTGCTGGCATTCCTGTGATTCACGTAGTATGCTTTTGATAAAACTGTGTCGTGTCTGATTTTATATAATTGATAATCTAGTGGTAATAAAAAATTGAATGTTCAGATTGATTTTAGTTTAAAATTATGTGACGATTAAAAGTCGAACGTTGAGAAAATAGCTGGTGGCTGAGAGAACACGCTACGTTAATACGCCTGTGTAGCAGAATCGGTATTATACCTAACATTTGACCCTTTGCTTACCGCCAATATGATATTACTATTATGTTACAATCTCGGTAACAATATAATTTATACCTTGTACTCATCTTTAGTTATAAAAAATAAATATCTTTATTATTATTATAATTATTAAAATTAATCACTTTTTCTAGAAATAAATATAACTTATTTTATATCGTTGGAAAGCTAATTTAAATTGTGAATGAATAGAGAACTAACTTACAGGGTGTTCCATTTAAAATAACACAAGTTATTATGTCTCGAAAAACAGAGGCATGCATAATTTTCTTTTTATCAGCAATGGATTTGACTGAAAGAGTGCTTTAAGAATGTGTTACTCGTTCTTCGATTCGACACTTGGTAATTGAGATATAGAGTTCACCCAAAAATGACAATTTTCCAAAAACACTCTGTAGCTCGGTAGTCGAAATAGATAGACGATCGCGGTTTGCGCCGTTGCTTGCTTCTCGAAAATCGAGCCCAGGACTAGAGATAAATAACTAACATATTTTATATCGTTGGAAAGCTAATTTAAATTGTGAATGAATAATTAAATAACTTAGGTACAGGGTGTTCCATTTAAAATAACACATCCTGTACTATTGTTGTCCATACTATGATTGGTACCTAATTGTACATATTCAAACATGTCATCGTGATAAGTAAAGCTCTTTCTGTACGTTTCATGAAACGTACAGAAAGAGCTTTACTAATAACTTTGCTAATAAATTCAAACAAAGTAAGAGAATTGTAAAAAAAAACTAATAAACTGTACATAAATTCTATTTACCAGAAACATTCCTATAGGAAAATTTACATTTTATTTGTTTATCAATTATTCAAATGAGTAACCGACAGGTATAAAATATAATAAATAACAGGTGTGTGTTAAATTTTTCATGTAAATTCATTAGCCAAATTTTAATTTGAAATATAACGTATTTTTATTTAAAAGATGAACGCTGGACCAAGGTTAACCAAGAGTTTAAGTTATTTATATTAATATTACCTATCATTTATTAATAATATGTATTAAATTTATTAAGTGCATTTTGTAAGTTACAAAATTCCTAGAAATCGTGGCCAAAACCCAATATATGAAAGTTGGATTTTTTTTGAATAAATTCAAGTAATAAATGTCTAACTACCTAGATTTGCTAAACTGACCCCCAAAGGTCATTTAGAAGAACATTTTCGAAGAACCGTTAGTTTAAACTTTGATGTTTTTGTCACAGAGTGTCATGATACAATAAATAACCCTGTGAATTAGGACGCCATTAAACGCCCGACTGTCAGGCAAAATTGACAAGTTGTTGCGGAAATTTTTTATGTTTAAAAGTTAAAAAACCGTCGAAAATGAAATGTACTGTGTACGGTTGTGCTGTTGATAATCAATGAGATTCTACTTAACTTTCGGCACGAAACAATTTTTGAGAAATTAATTATAAATAAGTTTTCTATTATGCTGCATACTTTTTGGCGATCTCTGTATTTTTACGTAAAAACATTCTTCAGAATTCTTAAATATCAATTAAATATAATGTTATTGTTATTATATAGTTAATTTATCCTTGTTTACCAGATATGCAAAAAAATTGATTACAAGTTTTCACGGATAATTATAGAAGCCTTTGTTTTACAGTGGTATTGGCGTATGTTTTGGTAGTTATGTAAATACACGCGTTGTCAGATTTGCAGAATTTTCTTCAATATGTAGAATTTTTGTCTTAGCGGTAATGAAGAAAGGAAGAATATTTTAAGAAAATCACTGAAATTATAAGATATGAAGAAATTTTCCATTTTAAATTTCTTTGTATGGTATGTAATAGTTTAAAAATATTTACTTGTTACCTACCTATTGTTTTGTTCATGCCAGAGACATAGAGTAGGGAGAATGATCTTAGAACATGCGCGAATGGCTAATCATTGATTTTTTTACTGGATGACCACGTGTCGAGAGTATGTGGATTTTAGTTATGAGGAACTACAACGTCTAGGAAAAAAAAACTGGAAGCTCTATAGTTTGGCTGCCGTTACACCCCTTCACCTCTTCAATCAAAGGATTGGGTTTTCTTTTATTTTCACCACTCTCAGTGGCGCTGGAGACCGGATAAGTACCCCTTTAAATTCTCTTCTGTGACGTTCAAATAAAAGATTTATATGTTGCGTTTTAATTATTAACTTATTATAATTCTCTTACTATTGAACATATACCTATGCGACCTGTGAGTAACTGCGCAGTTATATACGTATATATCTACAATGTACAGGGTTATCCAACGAAAAGGCCCACCCTTATATTTTCTTTATTTTTCGAGTTAGGAAAAAATGTTTCAAATAAAAGTTGTAGTGAATCAAATGATCTCATTTAAAACCCCTGCAAAGAATATACAGGGTGTTCCATAAAAGCGGGACAAACCTAACTTACATTTTTTAAATGGAACACCCTATTTTTTTTACATTTTTCAAATCTGTATATATATATATATATATATATATATATATATATATATATATATATATATATATATATATATATACGTACCCAACTACCTATACCAAGCCCGGTACATATCACAGGCTCTCAGAAGCCCAGGCTTCCTATTGTAGTTAGAAGTGTGTATTTCACGTGACTGCGCATAGGACAATTTATATACATCTAGCAACAGGAGAGGGGTAACCTTATTTAATATTTACTTAAATATATATTTCCCAGTTCTTCTCAAGCCACCTCAAGCCACTTCACATCACCACCTTACTAAGCCCGACTGTATATAATTAATACAGTTTACGCATTTTAAGAAGCCCAGCAACGTTGCCTTTATTTTCATGTTCTCAAGTATTTTATTACAATAATTAACGTTTTGAAAGATTCGTAGCTGTTCAACAAAATTATTATAATAATAATTTGGCCTCAACATGGAGAAAACTAAAGGGCCCGCACAAAATATAGGCAAAAATGGCTCTCGGTGAATTTCTGCTAAAATGTAAGTATGTTGTAGATTTTGATTTCCTGATCAGAACTGTCAAGGTCCCAACTCAAACCTGTGACTAGTTTTTGAGGTACAGGGTGTTAAAGATATAAAGTGGTTATTTTTATAAAAAATATTTATAGCTATTTAGGGATTCGATTGCAATTTTTTGCATGAATGTTATTTCTTTAACTTCAAATAATATATTGTGACAAATATGTGTTTGTATACAGGGCGAGACACAAATAAAATAGAGTACCTAATTTTTAAAAATCGATTTTTTCCTGCTCAAACCACAAAATATTACAAAAATCTATTAGGAATAAAATATAATTTTTTGATGTTACCGAAAGCCCTAATTCGTATTTCATACAGGACGAGTCAAAAGTATGGCATCGCGAATGACCCATTCTAATGGGACTTCCTGTATATTATCATATTAAGTTGGGCAAACCCAGGTGTGTCTCCGGATGAGGTACCGCACTCTTGTAAACTCTCTTATTTTTGATTTGCCGAGAAAAAGTTATTCTTTATAACAAGTTTTCCTTGTCATAGGAAGTCATAAACAACTTAAGATACATTATTCTAAAAATTTTAAAATTTATGGACTTTTAAGTGAATTGCTTTTTTACATCTTTATTGAACATTTTATTTAGCAAAGTGTTTCCAATTATTAAAAAAACTTAATTTCAAAGAAATTACATTTCATTTAACTAAGTTGAGAACTATTCTACGTGTAAACCTCCAAAAAGTACACATTTCTCTAATGTTTTTCTAAATTCTTCGTATGCATTGGAGGTCACATCTTCATTTGTGGTTGCAAGAGCTTCCACAATTTTTTGCTTTAATAAATCTATGTCGTCTTCGAAATGGTTGCGGCCGAAATGCTCGAACTCGAACTCGAATTGTAGAATGTGCTGGACATCCGTCTTGTTGAAAAATTATTCTTCTACGTTTTAAATTTTCATCGTCCAATTTCCCAAACAAAATTATTTAAAAGTTCTAAATAAGTATCTTGGTTCAAAATTCTATCAATAAAATAAGGACCGTTTATTCTATGATGCAATATGTCGTTTTTAAACTTTCGACTGTTAGTGGTAAATCAGAAAATAGGATTTTCCTGAGCCCACTACCTACAATTTTGAGAGGAAACTATCCCATGGCCCATTAGTCTTAAAAGTAGATTCGTCCATAGCATAAAATGTTTCGATAAAATGATCTATCTGCTAAAATTTTCTCACCCATACTTAAGTAAAAGTCCAAACGACGAGCATCATCTTCAACTTGAAGTTTGTGAATTAATTTAGGTTCGAATGCACTAAATTCGTTTCTGACTAAAATTCTCTGAATACGAGATTTGCTAATACCTAAATTTAACGACCATCTTGGGTGTTCTACAATCTACAGAGTCTAAAACTACACCGGTAGCAGCGTCATCTTCATTTAATTGTTTTTGTTCTTTTTTCACATTTTTTACTTCCCCGGTGGTATCAAATTTATAAATTAATTTACATACTGTGAATCACTGTAACATCTGGATACTTCTCATTGAAAACTTCAATTGCGTATTTATAAGAAACATTTCCGATTCCATACCATTTGATCAAGTAAATTCGTTTTTCCAAGGTTAAGGCGCTTTTAGACGGTCATGCAAATTGTGCCAATTGGCTTGTGCATGCAAATTTGCACAAATGTACTGAGTCGTTGTACTTCTGTTTAGATGCTCATGCAATTTGCGCAACTGATTTGTACATGCAAATTTGCACAAATGAACGTCGTTGTATTCATTTAACGTTCAGTCTACCTTACACAGTTAGCATATCAAGAGTGTTGATTTTTGACAAAAAAGAATGGAAAATATTGATGAGGAATTACTTTTGCTACAGCTGTGGTTTGTGTTATATCAGACGTGCGACGTCAGCTACATTGAGATTTTGACGGAGAAGTTACGAGGATCTGAAATTTTTCACATGTATTTCCACACCAGCACGACGGGCAATCGGTAATAACAACAAATTACGCTGAACAAATACGCCAACCTCATATACGTACCCAACAACCTATACCAAGCCTGGTACATGTCACAGGCTCTTAGAAGCCCAGGCTTCCTATTGTAGTTAGAAGTGCGTATTTCACGTGACTGCGCGTAGGACAATTTATATACATTTTTATTTTTTATTTAATATTCACTTAATCATATATTTCCCAGTACTTGTAAAGCCCACCTAAGTTAATATATATTACACGCATTTTGGGAAGCCCTTATTTTCAACTCATAAGTGTTGAACGAAATTATTATAATAATAATTTGACCCAACATGGACAGAACTAAATTCTTAATGAGTTTAGTTAGGCAGCAGAAAGTACGTAAGTAAATCATTTTGTAATGAATTTAATATAAAAAATTAAATAAATAAAAATATTTAAAAATTGTATAGATATAATTTCAACAACTAAATCTTTAGAATAAAATTCAGATAAAAAAGGTAACCCACATAAAGAAAAATTTCTGATATTAAAAAAAGTGCAAGTTAATGGTATATGCTTATTTAATTTTCCTATGAAACGAATATCTTGACAATTATTTAAATTATGAATAATATTTCCTGCACATATAAATAATAAAGCTTTAAATAAAGCATGAGTTAATAAATGAAAAAAAGGTAATTTATACTCTCCTAAAGCTAAAATCCTTATTATTAAACCTAATTGACTTAATGTTGATAAAGCAATATTTTTTTTAAAATCAAATTCAAAATTAGCTCCTAAACTTTATATAAATATAGTTAAACTTGAAATTAATAATAAAATTAATATTAAATTTGAAGAAAAACAAAAATTAAAACGAATTAATAAATAAACCCCAGCTGTAACTAAAGTTGAAGAATGAACTAAAGAAGAAACTGGAGTTGGAGCTGCTATAGCCGCAGGTAATCATCAATTTTATAGAAAATTCATCTTTTATTAGATCCAAATAGAAAATAAAATTTCATCTTCCATAATTTATTATTCAAGCAATAGATATAAGTAAAGCAACATCTCCAATACGATTAGATAATGCTGTTAATATCCCAGCATTAAAAGATTTAAAATTTTGGTAATAAATTACTAAATAATAAGAAACTAAACCTAATCCATCTCAACATAATAAAATTGAAATTAAATTAGGTCTAATAATTAATAATATTATTGATAAAACAAATATAACCACCAAATAAATAAATCGATTTAAATTTTCATCACCAAACATATATTCATGACTATAATAAATTACTATAGAAGAAATAAATAAAACAAATCTCATAAATAATAACGACATTCAATCTAATAAGATAGTTATAATTACAGATAAAGAATTTAATGTTAATAAATTTAATTCAATAATTAAATTAAAATCTTGGGTTAAAAAATTTAGCCTAAGAGAACAAAAATGATAAAGAATTTAATAAAAATAAATTAAAATAAACTTTAAAATAGAATAAATTATCTAAAATAGATCTTTAAAATCACAAATCAATATTTTTTATAAACTATTTAGATTAAATTCATGACACCAAATAATCACCTTTTAAAATTAATAAATTTAAAGGTATTCAATGTAAAAATAATAATAAATATTCTCGTAAATATTCCTTGATAAACAGAAAATGTCCCTGAATAAAAATTACCATGCTGAGAAAAAGAATATAAACATAACGAATACACAGCTCTAAAAAACGAAATTAAAGATAAAAATAATATTAACCTATTAATTAACAAAATTTCTCCTATTAAATTTAAAGAGGGAGGAGCAGCTATATTAGAAGAACAAAGTAAAAATCATCAAAATGAAAGTCTTATTATATAAAAATCCCTTATTTAAATAAAGTCTTCGTCTCCCTATTCGTTCATAAGAAATATTAGCTAAACAAAATAAACCAGAAGAACATAATCCATGAGCAATTATCATTACCAGAGAACCTCAAAACCCTCAAATATTTAAAGTTATAATACCTGCTAATACTATCCCTATATGTGCAACTGAAGAATAAGCAATTATATAAGATTTTATATCTCTTTGACGAATACAAATCAAAGAAACAAAAAATCCACCTACTAATCTAATAATAATAAAATAATAATTAATTTTTATTCCAATTTCAATAAATAATATTATTAAACGTAAAAATCCATAACCTCATAATTTTAATATAATACCTGCCAAAATTAATGACCCTGAAACAGGACGCGCAACGTGAGCTTTAGGTAATCATAAATGAATAAAAAATATAGGTATTTTAACAAAAAATACTAAATTTATACATAAATATATAAAAACTCTATTAACATTATTATTAAAAAAATAAATTTAAAGAATTACATTTTTCATAATAAAAAAAAATTTAAATTATTATAGGTAAAGAAACTAATAAAGTATAAAATAATAAATAACAACCAGCTTCAATTCGCTCAGGTGGATAACCTCAACCAATAATCAAAATTAAAGTAGGAATCAATCTAATTTCGAAAAATATATAAAACATAAATAAATTTAAAGAAGAAAATGTTAAATACATTCTAATTATAAGAAAAATTATATTCTAAATTTTAGAATTAAGTGACTGGCTGCATGTAGAAATACTAATGCCATAAAACAATTTTAGAATACCCTGTAAAATTATCTCAAGTTATGGCTTCCTAAGACAAGCAAAACTTTTTACAAAGAATGACTTTTTCTCGGCAAATCAAAAATAAAATAGTTTACAAGACTGCGTTACCGGATCCTGGGACCCACTGTATTTTTCTCTTTAGTTAATAGACTATTCTTAAATTCCAAACACTTTATAATTTTTTAATCAGTAATACCGTTTAGAAAAAAAAAACATAATGTTCTAATTCTAACTAAAATTTTCTCTTATTTGATTCAGTTGCTTCCTTATGCAAAACTTAAATGGATAAACAGCTTTAACAGTTGAATAAACTGCATTTAACCATAAATTAAAAGAGAATTAAAATTGACATCGAATTACATCGACCAATTTAAAAATAATGACGGTTCGAGTTTCGTGATTATATATACAGGGTGATTCACGTTGACCGCCTATTAAAAGTATCTCAGACAGAATAATTAGCAGAACATGCAGAACATTTAATGAAATGTATCCTGAATTACCATCAATAAACCCAAAACAATAACACGAGTTACATATTAGCTGTCACATTAGGCTTGTTCTGGTTCTCATTAGAACAGTTCTGGATCAGTCCCCGTCATGCGCAATGAAGAAACAACCATGCGCTGTGTATTAAAATTGGTAATTTTTTACATTGCGCAAGACGGGAACGGTTTTAGGACTGCGAAAATTTTGAACCAGAACCAGCCTATTTGTTAAATTTGTTGTATTTTGTTTCGTCCACAGTCAAAGTCAAAGCATACTCTTCAATTTTCATATGGCACTCTTCAATTTTCATCGATCAAATTAGAAAATCGCAAATATCTAAAGAATCATACATTTTGGGTATAGGAACATGACACATGCTTAGATGCGGATTTTTTCTCGCTATCGATTGGTGTATTTAATTAGTTATGGTTCCATTTAAAAAAAATGACTTATTGCTGTTTTTATGAGGTCGATAGATATCGTTAATTTTAGAAACTTTGCAGTTGAGATGTTGACAATTTTATTACATGATGGATAGCTCCAATACCTTGTCTTACCTCAATAAAAAATTCAACGTCTTATCATTAATTGTTACTGAGATATTGATTTTTACATTATACAACTATTCCGTCAATATTTTGGGAAAAAAATTAATATCTCAGAAAATATTCAGTATAGACATAGGGAACCTTTAATGAAGTGACCTTTAAATTTTCCGAGGAATCTAAAAAAAAATTGAAAATGGGGGCATCTCGTTTAAAATAACAAAGTTAGGGTCAACTTCCGGTATAACCGGAAATGCCACCATTTTGAAAATATTTTCATTAAATAGATCCTACCCATTTAGGACCATAACCAAAATTTCAAATCGATATCTCTTTTCTTTCTCGAGATACTTCTTATAGGCGGTCAACGTGAATCACCCTGTAGAGTAATCCACCTACAATGAACCCATTAAAAATTTATTGGCTTTTATTTTTATAAACAAAACTGCACTTGACAATTATTAGTGAAAATTGTCATAGTACTGACTACTTTCAGTTTTTTAATAAAATTGGTGTATTTCTTAATAAAATGAAATTGTTCAGGGTAACTTCCAATTGTTTAATTAGAAGAGACAGCTACTTTACCTGATGCGATGTTGGCAAGTTTTCGGGCTACGCATCATACGAATAAAATACTGGGCTTCGCTAAATCGGTCATATATTATCATTGTATATACTGATCAAGTTGTGCGCCCTCTATATGAAATTTTCGGAATTAATTCTGTATATCTTGTGAGAAATACCGACCTTACCAAGCCCATCAAAAATTTGGGGAGGACGTTCCATTAGCCCTACCAAGCTTAACCACTGAAATATACACGTAAGTTTTTACCAAGCCCGGAGTCGGGCTTCGTAAGTAGGTGTCGGGCTTCCTATACTCTAAAAACATACAATTTTGGGACTGATAATGCCGGTTTATATGTATATATATATATATATATATATATATATATATATATATATATATATATATATATATATATATATATATATATATATATATATATATATATATATAAAAACATAATTTGACACTTATGCCTTACAGAATAATTGAATAAATTCAAAAAGCAAACTTTTCATCCATGGCTAACCTGATTGATACGCATGCAGATGCTGGTGGTATAAATAATATTGTTCACGAAATTTGCAATAAATAAAAAACAGTAAAAGATAAGATACAACATATATATATATATTTGAAATCACAAAAAACCCCAGATTTGAAAAATGTTTCGTTGGATAACCCTGTACATTTGTACTTTCCATCTTATACTAAAATCTAACGATCTCTCTTATAGTGTAAATATTTTGTTTTTGGGTAAATTATTAGTAATAATAGTAGTAATAATAAAATCTTCCTGTCGATAGTTTGTATTTTTCAGCAAATCTTAATATTTTAGATGTGAGTTAAGATATAATTTCTTTAGTAACTGTACGTTATATCATTTAACCTGCACTGTGAAAAGTTATACCTATATCTACTGATTGTAATATATTTAGTAATTCCTTAAATTGTTTTTTTTTTTTACTTAAAGTTTGAAATAGACTGCGTTTGGTAATTTTATAAACGGTGTGCCTAACGTGCGCTTGAGGTTGGTGAATTTAAATTGTAAATTACCTGGCGCCTATCATTTTATAGAACTGGCAAAATCCTAGAATCGTTAAAAATAAACGAATCTCACTCTGGGAGTCTCATCAACACCCGTCTGAAGCTAACTTTGAGCAATTTACTATCATTTTGGATATTTTAAGTCAATATAGTAAATTTTGTATTAATTTCATTTTGAACTGTAACAATATTTATAAACATTGCTCATTTAGCTTTATTGGTGGTTTCTCTGCCACATTCAAACGCAGATGCTGAAAGCTGAAAGAGTGTTTCTATAATAAACGATAAAGCTAAAAGCGTATGTTATATGATTTTTGAACACAGTGTGGTTTGGTTATTTTAGGTAAAACGTACGATACTTTTATTAAGTATTTCTTGTATATTTTAACCATTGTTCACCTTCCCTTGTGCGTTAACCGTGGTCTAATTTTATCGAGAATTTTATCCTTGTTTTATTTTAAGTCGCACTGACAGACCCCTGGGCGTGAAATGTGTGCATCCCGATTCTTTCCCTACTTTTTCCTATACAGGGTGTCCCAAAGTTGATGTCTCGGGGCTATATCTAGAGCAGGGGTGGGCAACCTACGGCCCGCGGGCCAACTGCGGCCCTAGAAAGTGCTTAATGCGGCCCGCGAAAATCTGTTTTAAATACATAAGAATTGGCCCGCAGATCGCAGAACTCAATATAACTTTTAATTTTGGTATCGATTCTTGAGACAAATTGGCAAATTCTTAAAAATATCCTTCACTGTTGTTCCGCGAAATTCGTTCCTCGTCCTAAAAAAAGCCTAGAATTTTTTTACGCGAGCGAAAAAAAAATTTCTGGCCCGCGTCAGCTAGTACGAACTCTGACTGTGGCCCATCACCTAAAAAGGTTGCCCACCCCTGATCTAGAGAATGAAAAAAGTTAACACAAAACCGTTTACATGAATTAATTTGGGGTGCACTAAGGTACATTTTACGCTAGAATTTTTTTTTTCGAAATCTGGAAAATGGCGAAACTGATGTCATCAGAAGTTTTTTTCCAGGAACATACACTTTTTTTGTGCTACCTGAAAAGTGCTATTTTTTCTGAACATTTTTTATTAAGAAAGTTTTTTCGTATCTTTTACATTTAAAAATATACATGGTACAATAGTTTGGAAAATACCCTTAATTGCATACGAGTTAGCCTCAGAGTTAGCCATGATGTAATCGAGTGGCCTATGGAAAACAATGAACTAGGGCTGTTGACATAAGTTTTTTTAGTGAATATTGTTTGTGTCAAATAGTTTACGGATGTGAATTATTTTAAATAGCGCCGAAATGCTTACACAAGCAATGAAAAAGTAGACATGATTTTAATCTATGGTGAAACTCAAAAAAAAAAAGATTTAGAATTTTGTTACTGCTTTAAATTTTTTTTTTTTTTAAATATACTGTTACAATAAAACGTATAAATAGCTTTTTTACATTGTTTTCCATAGGCCATTCGATTACATCATTGCTAACTCGTATGCAATTGAGGGTATTTTCCAAACTATTTTACCCTGTATATATTTTTAAATATCAAAGATACGAAAAAACTTTTCTAATAGAAAATGTTCAGAAAAAATAGCACTTTCCAGGTAGCACAAAAAAGTGTATGTTCCTGGAAAAAAACTTCTGATGACGTCAGTTTCGCCATTTTCCAGATTTCGAAAAAAAAAATTTCTAGCGTAAAATGTATATTGTGCACCCCAAATTAAACCAAGTAAATGGTTTTGTGATAACTTTTTTCATTCTCTAGCCCTGAGACATCAACTTTGGGATTTGGGACACCCTGTACAGTGAGTGGTTTCATTTGAAAAATTGTGTTTTGTCCCAAAATCCATTCTGATGAATTTCAAGTGCCCATAAATCACATAATATAGTATTTTCGATGGTATTCGTTTCTTCTAGCATCAATTAGAAGTAAATCGGAACAGTCATGGCACACTTGAAAGAAAAACTAAAAAATAACAATTAAATTATATATTGACATTTGAAATGTCACTTATGTGGTAACATTGGATTCAGAAAATTATTCAGAATTAGAAAATGTGGTAATATATAGGGTGTTCCGTTTAAAAAACAAAAGTTACGGTACATTCACGACCCGGAATTCAGCCCGGAACGGAATGCTAGAAAATCTCCCTGATTGGTTGATTTGAAATCCGCAACCAATCAGAGAGATTCTAGCATCCCGTTCCGGGCCATGTGAATGTACCGTGTGTGTCACCTTCGGTGAAACCGGAAGTGGAACAAAATCATTAATATGTCTTGTTAAAAGTGACGTTTATTAAAATATTCCAAGTTTTAATCATTTATCTTTAAAACTAAAGGAAGAAAGGGGGTCCTGTTACATCCGGTATACCTCTGGTCTTGTCTTGTGTATATATCCATGGATATATCGATCTGTCTACGTCTAAATTTGTGGATAAACAACATTAAATTGTTTATCGGTTTCAGGATATTAATCCTTTGTTTACATATGCAAAAGTAGGCTGGTATAAATAAGTTATAACTAAAGTTGTACAGTTATATTTATTGCTTGTACGGTAATATTACAATACAGATCTGTCAACTGTCAACAGATGAAATAATAAATAATGAACCTATAGGGCTATTTATTAATACAAAATACAAACAGACAGAAAACTCCAAACAATAATAATTAAATACTGAAATCCAACTGAAATGTATTTTCAGGCAATTCAACGTCCATTTTTATGTAGCCGTTGTGACATTAAAAATGTAAACATTTATGTAATATGAAAAAAGGTAACAAATAAAAACAAACAAAATATAACTGTAACCATGGCGACAAATCAACCCATACAGACTTGACCAACTAATGAAATGAAAACGTTATTAATAAGAGAATATCAAAAGGTAATATCTATTAATAATGTCTTTATTTTCTGAAACCGATAAACTATTGAACAAATCACGGATGTTATGAATCATAACAGCCTTAGATGTCTTAAAATCCTCGCTCTACGAGCTCGGATTTCAAACCGACATCTGCGGCAGTTATGATAGTCATAACATTCCTAGATATGTTAATAGCTATAACTATCCAATTATGAATAACTATTTTGTTATACCGGGTGGTCCAAAAAACCGGAATTTTTTATTTCTCTATTAGTTTCGCCAATTTTTAACCGATTTTAATTATTCAAAAACTAAATTATAACTAAAAGATCACGTTATGAGGTAATATAAATATATTTAAATGCCGTTTTGACTAAAATAAATATTGGTGTTTAGACGAGTGGCATAGAATATCAACAAAATTGTGATAAAGCGGTTTTTTGTTACGGACTATATCTTCGGAACCAACTGGTCGATTTTAGTGTTTGATGTCTAAAATATTCACAAATGTTTATTCTATTATACTTCCTCAATCTTTTCATTGTTTATTTAGCAAAAAAAGTTCCAGCCGATCTTAAAGAAGGCCCAAGTTTGATGACTAACGCCATCTACAATTTTGATAATAATTAAAATATATTTATATTACCTAACGTGATCTTTTAGTTATAATTTAGTTTTTGAATAATTAAAATCGGTTAAAAATTGGCGAAACTATTAGAGAAATAAAAAATTCCGGTTTTTTTTTGGTACAATTGTTTTGTTTGTGTAATTACAGTAGGAAATTTAAATTAGGTTGTTTTAATCCCATCCTATATTGTTATAACAAAACATTTTAATAATTATATACGTTACTAACAAAAGCTATTTTTGACTTCTATCTAAAATTAAAAAGTGTATTAATAATTTTATTGTTATTTAGGTATAAATCATAAAATTACATTTTATTTCATAATGATACGGATGAAAATTATAAGATGAATATTTATGTGTTACGTTCTAAATGTAAACAAAATTATATAGCTAGCCAATCTGGTAGAACTGTGAACCGTAAATTAGCAACGGCTATGACTTGTGAGTCCTCGCTGCCACCGCTTCATTACCAGTTTGCCAACGGTCGTTGATCAGCTGATTTTAGTTGAAAATTTCTCAGAAAATGGGTGAATCATTCATTACGCTGCGATCCTCAGACGTGACTCATGTTCCATTGATAACAGGATCTGAAAATAGTAACGTACAACATTACAAATGTTTTATTATTGTAGCGCGTTGCGTAATCATATAATAAATAAACATGCTCTGGGAATCCACAAGGATCTATTCATTTTAAATTACTTAATGAGCTGGAAGTGACACCACCTATGCACCCATATGCAATAATAGATGTACCTACTCGTATTATTTACATTTTACGTTTGTCTTATTTCTTATTTATTTTTTAGGTAGTATTTTAAAATATTTTTTTTGTATAGTCTCATTTGAAATGATTGGTCCTTCCAAAGTGGTTACGCTGCATTTGACGATTTTTGTATTTGGATTTTTTATACTTAAACTTAAAGTTAATATTTCGCTCATGAAATCGATTGCAAAATTTGGAGTTGCGACGCCTGCACCTGTCGGCTTTGATGTCCAATGTTTGTCTCTGTTTAGTTCATATTGAATTTTTACTGAAAATAGTTATTGCGATATATTTTGTTAAAATTGTAAAATATGATAACTACTAATAATAGTACTAATTACCATTGGAATCGCGAACTACCTACCGTTCGGGAATCTGGATACAATTCACAAAAAGAGGAATGAGAGAAATAAAAGTAAGTAGTTAAAATTCCTCGCATTCCAGAGGCTGACGTAAATACCATATAACAATTTGGGTTATGTTAAGAGCATTGAGTAAACAAATAATATAAAGAGGCGTAACTGTCAAGGGGCCGAGATTTTAGTGTTGTATTTTTTTGCCAATAACTACAGAATTATCTGTATTTAGGGCTATGGGCTATGCAACCGAATTAGAAATACCTTCCCGTAGCACTAAAAATTGATAACAATCCTGAAGCTATTGGCAAAAAAATACAATACTAAAATCTCGGCCCCTTGACGGTTGTACATCTTTATATTATTTATTTACTCAATGGTTAAGAGCTTAAAGCTGCTGGTTTATGTACCACTGGGACTCCAAAGTCTCCAAATTAACTTTTAGTCTGAGTTTGTTTCGAGATGGATTGATCATGGATTAAAACAATATGTTGTAATGTAAATTATTGATTTTCGCACGTTGATTGTTATACGTATACGTACAGGGTTTTCCCTTATAGTTTGACACCCGCCTACATGGTTTATTTCAACATATTATGAAAAATTGTAAATACATAATTTAACGTTTTTTCCTAAACTGCTAGAATTAACTAATTAACAAAATCTTATGATTACAAATTGTATGTACTAATGGTGGGTGATCGTTTGAAAAGTCTACTTTTTAAACCCTTTTATTTTGCATAAAAATATAGCTAGAAAAAAAAATTGATCTGTAGCATATTTTGCCAAGTTTTTGTGTTATGTTATGAGTCTGCATCATTGATATAGAATTATAATAGGGAGATGGCATCATGTGGCAAAAGTGGTTTCATGTCCGACATATTGCTACGACGTTTTTGTCAAAGCGTAGTGTCATTTATTGTCAGTTCATGTTGAGCAATATTTAGCGTTTCATTTGTGTTTTGAGAACTATTAAGTATTGTTTGTTAGTTTTCTTAAAAACAATCATGGTATTTTGTGTTGTGCGGTGCGTAGCTGCTGTAGCAGAGACGACGCCGGCGCGTGGATAAAAATATGTCGAGAAATTTCATAGGTTGGTATAAACCTCAGATCAACAAATGTTGATTTGAGGTATAAATAATAAACCGGATCGTATCTACAAAATTATGGCACATAAATGCTATTATTGGTAGTGTACACTGTACAGGGTGTCCCAAATTGCTTGATTTTGGCTGGTTTTCCTATTTCCAGACCAGGTAGAGAAAAACTGAGTCTAGAGCTCGATTTTTGTGAAACGCCGATTGGTGAAAACCACATTTCGATATCTCTAACCGTTTCCGAGATATCGGCAAAAGTTGACATTTTACAGATTCAGAAAAAAATTTTTTAATGTTAAAAAATGTAATTTTTAAAGAGAAATGTGTTATATTGGCAGACTAGACATATCTTGACATATATATTTTTGGAAAGCCTATTTTTTTCCTATTTTCTAAAGTCAAAGCCAACTATGGTTTCCATTTGAAATTTAAAGTTAGCTTTGATATTAAACAATCGAAAAGCGATATATTTTTTTTGACAAATGCATCTTATTCTACGTCAAAAAGTGCCTGTAGAAAGTTTTTACCATTTGAAAAAATATCCACAAATAAAAAAGTTGACAGTTTTTCGGAATCTGTAAAATGTCAGTTTTTGCCGATATCTTGGAAACGGTTAAAGATATCGAAATGTGTGGTTTTCACCAATCGGCGTTTCACAAAAATCGAGCTCTAGACTCATATGTCATTTTTTCTCTACCTGGTCTGGAAATAGGAAAACCAGCCAAAATCAAGCAAATTGGGACACCCTGTACAGGATCATCACGTGAAAATGTTAGATTCTATTGGTAACTGTGTTGCCTTTTTATTTATCGGAAAAGTAAAAATTGTTTTACTGACAAATTTTTAAAGAAAAGAACAATCGATAATCGCATTAAGGCTCAAATTCGATTTAACGGAAATGTGTTAGGGAAATGGGGTTGCCACGGTAACGGTTGTCATGGGTACCAGTATCGGACAGTACCATTCCCAAGGTGGGCAAATGATTGGTTGCCGAGTTAGGTACTTCAGAATAACGAAAATGTGATTTAGAAAAACTGCTGCTATGGAAACAATTGTCAAGGTTATCATTACATAATGGTACTTTTCCCATGGTGGGCACTCGCTTAGTTAAGGAGATAGGTACTTCAGAATTATTCATTTTATAATTCGGAAACGTGTTACGGTAGTGGGGTTAACAAGGTAACGGTTGTCATGGTTACCAATATCTGACAAGTACCATTCCCAAGGTGGGGAAATGCTTGGTTGCATAGTTACTAGTTAGGTACTCCAGAATAACGGAAATGTGATTTAGAAAAAGTGTTGCCATGGAAACAATTCTCAAAATTATCATTATAATAAATAAATACACCACACGTAATTGCGACCCCCCTTTATCCCAGAAGGCTCCGGAAGAGCCTTGTGCGGGAGGGGGTTACACATTTAAGGACAAGGGACACACATCCAATATCCGTGTATAATGGAAAAATCCATTGCCACGACCGGGATTCGAACCCGGGACTTTTGGGTGAGAGGCAGGTACGCTACCATCTCGACCATCAGTCATATAAAATGGGAAAAGTACCATTATATAATGGTACTTTTCCCATGAAATACATCAAGAAATAAGGTAACGGTTTTAGAATTATTATGTATTATATTATTATGACCTCGATTATGACAATCGTTTAACCTTTTTCTGTTGAAAATATTCGTACTATTAATATTCCCCTGATGATGGCTTGTAGCCGAAACTAGTTGGGATAAAACAAATATTGTGTACAGAAATAAAAAGGATAATTGGAGAGCTTTGTTTGCTTTTTTTCTTCTCTCTTCAATTAAAAATTTTTCTGTACTATAATGGATTTTCGTCAAGAAATTTTGTCACTTGTCTGATGATATTATAAGTAATAAAAAGAATAGTTTATATTTATTATTTACTAAACTAAATATCGACTATCTGAAATCTTGTGCCCAAACATCTTTAGTGGCACTAAATTCCATTCATTATCACGTCCCCAAATTGTTAATCCTCCAAAAATAAAATGAAAGAAAATAAAAGAATATTCACATGGTTAGTCCTTCAGTTGTTTATATAAAACATTATCATCATCATAAAATGGGACAAAAGTGTATTCTCCATAAAACTACATAGAAATCAATAATTTGGGTAATCTCTTGCATACATTCATTGAATAATAACTATAAATTAATATGACAGGCATGGGCTCCTATCAGCTGTTACGAATTGATTACCTATTGAAGATAAAAATATACAATTATTGTTTTTTACGTAGAGGAAAAAATTCACTTATTTTTTTCACTCATATCGTCAGACAAGTGACAAAATGGTTATAAATAATAAAACGAATAGTATATATTTATTTACTAAACTAAACACGAGACTAAACATCGACTATCTGAAATCATATGTTCTACGAGTTTACGCCCTACATCTTAATGTACAGGGTGTTCCAAAGTTGATGTCTCGGGACTATATCTAGAGAATGAAAAAATTTATCACAAAACCGTTTACGTGGTTTAATTTGGGGTGCACTAAGGTACATTTTACGCTATAAAATTTTTTTTTCGAAATCTGGAAAATGGCGAAACTGACGTCATCAAAACTTTTTTCCCAGGAACATACACTTTTTTTGTGGTAACTGGAAAGTGCTATTTTTTCTGAACATTTTCTATGAAAAAAGTTTTTTCGTATCTTTTATATTTAAAAATATACAGGGTAAAATATTTTGGAAAATACCCTCAATTGCATACGAGTTAGCCATGATGTAATCGAGTGGCCTATGGAAAACAATGGACTAGGGCTGTTGACATGTTTGTGTTTAGTGAATATTGTTTGTGTCAAATAGTTTACGGGTGTCAATTAGTTTAAATAGCGCCGAAATGTTTAAAAACAATGAAAAAGTTGACATGATATTAATCAATTTTTTTCTCTTCCTTTTCTTTTTGGGATTTAATACCAGATCTCTTGAAATTCCTATCCAATTTATATTATGTAAGTATCTAAAAAATTTTCAAATTAACCAGTTTAAAACTGGGAAATAACCTCTACGCCTTTGACGTAATGTCAAAAACACTGCGCTGTCGTTTCAGAAACTATATCTGTTTCCTTTTCTTTAGATTTTTTATGTAACGTGTAGAATAACACGGCATAAAAGAAAATTGTTTATATCATTTCCAAAGATACTTACCATAGAAATGTTGAAAAATTTTCTAAATAATATTAATTTTATTGAGTTCTTTTCTCAACATTGGTAACCAAGTTGAACAAAATTCTACCGAACAATTTGATACGCATTTAACTTCATTAAGTAAAATTATTGCAGATTCTTTGATTTTTCTCTTTTTGCTGTCTGCTTATTTGGTCAAAATTTTTGCTGAATCCCATTTTATCCTGTGATCGTTTTCCCAAGCATGTTCAAAAATTTTAGATTTTTCTATTTTACCTTTTCTAATATAACTTTTGTGTTCGCCCAAACTTACATTAAGTGGTCTAGATGATTCACCCACATAAAATGTTTATTACACTCACACGGAATACTGTAAATACAGTTTTTTGAATTTTGTTCAGGATTTAATGGCTTCGTTTTTGTCAAGATCGATCTTAAAGTATTATTTGTTTGAAAAATTTTCAAATCATATGCCAAAAAAAAACGATTTAGAATTTTGTTATTGTTTTAAAATATTTTTTTTTATTAAAATATACTGTTACAAATCTTAAATCTTTGATAAAACATATAAATAGATTTTGTTCATTGTTTTCCATAGGCCACTCGATCACATCATGGCTAACTCGTATGCAAACTATTTTGCCCTGTATATTTTTAAATATAAGAGATACGAAAAAACTTTTTTAATAGAAAATGTTCAGAAAAAATAGCACTTTCCAGGTGGCCCAAAAAAAGTGTATGTTCCTGGGAAAAAAGTTCTGATGACGTCAGTCTCGCCATTTTCCAGATTTCGAAAAAAAAAATTTATAGCGTAAAATGTACCTTAGTGCACCCCAAATTAAACCACGTAAACGGTTTTGTGATAAATTTTTTCATTCTCTAGATATAGACCCGAGACATCAACTTTGGGACACCCTGTACAGTAAATTCTATTACCACGTCCCCAAATTGTTAATCCTCCAAAAATATATTTTAAAAGCAAATGAAAGAGTATTCGCATAGTTGGTATATAAGTACGTATATCCTAATAAATATAATTTTTTTGAAAGAAATAGACTTTGTACTTTGTGCTTCATTTCTAAGATGAACTCTCATTGTATTGACATAGGTATGAACGTAATGAACGTAGCCTCCGAGAATACATATGAGGCTACGGTATGAATTATCCAGATATGACAAATTTAAGCAAATATGGAAAATGGAAAAGTAAATATGAAAGAGCATCTTTTAGATTGCAAACTCGTGTTCCGACTTCCGAGCCTATACCACGATATACTGAATCATAAATAGTATATTGCGCATGATGGGCGGTCCAATTTGGCTATTACACTCAGTGAGTGACGTCATGCACGAGCGTATATAAACGCGCTCACGAGAGCATCCAGTGATCCAGTCCAGATTGGCTAGTTCACTCTGTGAGTGACGTTATGCGCGAAACGGATGGAAACGCGTTAATGGGAGCATCCAGCCCTGAGCCTATACTATGTCTCACCAACACATATGAATAGACTCCGCCCCATTAATTTTATAATTCCGCAGAACGATGTGCGCAATAGTCAATTTTACACGATGAAATTAATGAAAGTTGAGATAGCTTCAACAAAATTTGTTTATTATACGTGTTATATTTTATACTACAGCCATACTGTATTTTTATAATGTTTATTCCCATTAAATTTTCTATTGTACATGCCAAACACAATTACAACACACCACGAAGAAATAAAAAGTCCGAAAGCCAATTTCTCTTATTAATCGCCACAAAGTACTCCGTTTATGGTTGTTTTTATATAACATAAGTACACTGTAGGTAATATTTGGCTGCTATTATATGTACATGTTTATTTATTAATATCTATCGTAAGATTACTTTCGGTTCTTTTTACGAATAGTCGTGGAATGTTCAAGCAATAAAAACTATACCAACTATATGTATATTTATTGAGAAAAATCTTTAAAAACCCTATCATTTGCTAAAAGGCGAGAACTTAACTATAAGTTTTAACATGTCCAAATAAATAAAACAACACATACCTACCTATTTTTTCTTTATTTTCACAAGGTTCTATTACAGCTCGTACCTATAAAAAGTTATGAGAGATATCAGTACTATTATACTTGTAATATAATAATAGAATGCTTTATTCATAATTTCAATACATTTGGTAGAAAAAAAAATAGATTTTAAAAGCCCTACGTGTTGCATATATAACATAAATTTGTAAATAATATTAAAACAACGATAAGTAATAAGATAAACGTATAAAATGTAATTGGAAAAAAATGTATGGTATCACTTTTATTATCTACACTGAACTGTCAGAACCGGCGAGCGGTTTCTATTTCTTCACCGAAAAAAACCTTTTTGAGAACCTATAATGCCAAACTCAATTACATTACAATACGAAGAAATAAAAAGTCCGTTTACTCACCGAAAGCCAATTTCTCTTATTAATAATCTCAAACTACTCCGTTTAATGGTGGGTTTATAAACCATTAGGCATTATGAACTAACTATTAACCATTAAGTCAATTTATAAACTTTCTGGTCAATGTCAAAATTGTGAAACAAGCTACATAATATAATAAGTATAGCAGTTTCTCTGTTTATTTTTATCTTTTATAATGATAATCAAACACACAGAACATATAAAACACAAACAGCAATTTAGACTTTTGGTTAGCGTAAAAATGGCAGGGCGCAAGCGCGATCATACCGCAACATCCAACTGCCGAGTTTATAAACTGGAAATTATTCTCAACTGCTGCAGCAACAGCAACGGCAATAAAGCCATTAAGTTTTATGACATTCCTGTTTTTGTGTATGCGGAGTGCAGTCATTGCAGAATTCTTTGTTTGTTAGGCATTTGGTAAATTTGTCGGAAAAGTAGGTTATAGGTATCCTTTATTCCTGTTTTTAAAGTAACCTTCGAAGTCGAAATTCTTAATTATTACGTACAACGACCACAACTGTTATGTCACCAGCTCGAAATGTCAAATCTCAACCGGCATGACATATCACGCGCAGTCGCACTTTGAATTTCCACTAAGCATTATGAAAAAAGATAAAAGTTCGCTAACTTAGTAATGGTTAATGGTTAGTGCATAAATACATAATGGTCTTTATAAACCTTCTTATGGGAATACGTGTATTTATCTTATAATTCTTAGTTGCTAGTGGCTAATGTTTAGTGGTTAATGGTTTATAAATCCACCATTAGATTAGGTAAATAATCATCTTCATGCGCTGCTGCTAAAATTTGACAGATGACGTAAATGATTAAGAAATGTCACAAAAACGAATAAGACAGTTGACTCCCCATTTATTCGTGTTTTTCGTACGTTTAGCGTTTATGCGTTTTGACTAGCGGTTGCTTTGTAATTCGGGTTCTATAAATACGACCAATTGAGAAATTCCATTTAAATTTAGCGGACATTTTTGGGGCGGAGTCTATTTATATCTGTTGGTCAGACAGATTATAATAAAAGTTTTAAAACCAAACAAAGTGAAATGGAAATGTTGCAGACAGTATAAGACAGTAACCACTTAACTATGTTCTAATCGGTCCATAATTTATTATCACATTTTTTATAATTAACGTAGTCTTTGGTCTTTGAATTATAAATACAATTTCTCAGTACATAATAAAGTTTATAAGCATTTAACTTTATCAAAATTGATGGTAATGATAATAACTATAAGTTTTATTATTACGAATCACCTCGCCAAACATTCTATAACACAGTATGCTAGAGGCAATTGAGGCAGGCGAATGCCGGGATTTTTTGCGATCTCAGTAGGGCATTTGATTGTGTCAATCATGATATTTTAAATGGAAAATTATCCTTATATGGGCTGAGAGGATTATCACTAAACTGGGTAACCTCATTCTTAAATAACCGTAGTCAGTATGTTAATATCAAGTATAAGGAACAGTCAAGCACTCATGATATTAACTCTGATCATCTAAATATCAACATGGGAGTACCACAGGGCTCTGTTTTGGGTCCTGTGTTATTTTTATTATACATTAATGATATTGACAATATTGCATCAAATATTCATTTTACTATTTATGCCGATGATACTTCTCTTTTAATCTCAGACAAATCTCAAAATATTTTAGAAACAAAATGTAATGATCTCCTTCAAAAACTGAATACTTGGTTTATTAATAACAATTTATATTTTAATGCACAAAAAACCCACTCGCTTATATTTCACAGTCGTCAAAAAGTAATAAGAAATTTGGATTTAAATATTGACAATACTCCCGTAAATAATGAGGTACAAGCAAAATTTTTGGGAATTGAATTTGATAATAATTTAACGTGGAAGAGCCATTGCTCAAATCTCTGTAATAAATTAAACTCAATTTGTTATTTGTTTCGAAATCTACAGAATGTGCTTACAACACAGCAACTTTTAAACTTATATTATGCTCAGGTTGGCAGTAGATTAACATATGGCATTTGTTTCTGGGGCGAATCAGTCAAGTTCTCTGATGTGTTTATATGTCAAAAAAAGATCTTAAGAGTAATTGCCAATGCACCTAGTACATTTTCCTGTAGATATATTTTTAAAATGTATAGTATTTTAACCTTGCCTGGCCTTTTTATATTTGAATTGTGCATTTATATTTTTAAAAATAAAGCCAAATTTGCTACTAATAATGAAATTCACCAGATCAATACAAGACAAAAAAATGATTTTTATGTTCCATTCATGAGATTAAATCTTACCAAAAATTCACCAAATTGTTTAGGTCTTAAAATATTTAATAAACTTCCAAATAATATAAAAGAGTGCACAACTTTGGATCTCTTTAAAAAATTACTCAGGTTACGTTTAATAGAAATATGTCCTTACTCTTTAACTGAATATTTTAATTTTTATTCTTCCAAATTTGACTCACTTGTAATTTGTTGAAGTTATAAGTAACACAATTTGATAATTTTATTATGTATGTCTTTTTATTTTTTATTACATGATATTCTATACGTATTATGTATCTTACCTTACTTTTTTAAGTATTTATTTGACTTTTCCTATACAATGTAAAATTGTCGTTTGGAATAAATGTGTTTATTATTATTATTATTATTATTATTATTATGCGTTATACCTAATTGGCTTACCCGTTGTTACCTAACAGCTAATTAAAATATTTATTTTATACGAATTTAATTTCACATTTTGTGGATAGGATTAGTTCGCTGCGACGATCAGACAGACGCTATTTGCCTATTGCTTTTGGAAAGCAGCCTCCAGGCTCCACATTATCCTTTTCCTGGGCGTCGGTGATCTTTCGAAGCAAAAACGGCCTTCCATGAAAAATCACCATATAACATGAAAATAGTGATTTTTAAATGCAGGATGTAGTACATACACTATAGGTTCCTTGCCCATTCATCGTTTTATACCGTGGGTGCTCGCGGTCGTGGTGGCCTTGTATAAACAACACATAACTGTGTGAATTCAGTCAGTCATGGTTTACCCGTTGCGTTCTTGATTGATTTCATGGACTGCTTTTATTTAGTGAAATTATTTTGCGAGTTTACTGTGAAAATGGTGATTATTGTCAGTGTTTTTGTGTAATTTATTTACCTCCATTATTACTGAGGACGTCTCAATTCCACGAGGTAATATTGCGATATTGTAGTTGCATATGGTGTGTATGTTGCGTTTTAACTATTGTAGGGATTATTCTAAGTTCAATTATGTAATGTAGTACAGAAAATTTACTAATATAAAATGCTACCATAAGTATGCCCCGAAGTAGCCTTTGCAAACTGATGATTTCCATTCTTTCTCGTTACTTTTACTTAGAGCTTATGTTTCTTTTTCATTATTTCGGTAGTATACTGAACAAAGGAGTGAATTTAATTAATGGAAGTTATAAATTACGTAGGTACCTATACCGATCTATTTACAGAAAAAAAATTTACAATGCGCGTGTAAAATTCAAAAACCCAGAATTCCCAGAATATATTAAAATATAAAATATAATCTTAAAGGCCTATAACCATGGGATGTCTCTGATTTATTTGGTATTAATTTCTCTTTTATCGGATATCACATTGCCATTGCCAACATGGATTAAAATTAGTTTTATTAATTTTTAGAATTATTTATATTCCTTATTTAGAAAATATTTCGAACCGAAACAGAGTTTAGAACAGTATCATCTATTCGTCGAAAACTAAGTGATACTTAATTAAATATAATAATAATAATAATAAAGGACTTTATTAGCAAAAAATTACAATAAAAAAAATACAAATTTATAAGTAGGGCGAGATTCAGGTCGACCAACAGAGATGTTGATCGTCTGTTCTTCCACCTAACCCCCAAAAAGTCTAAAGACATCTTAAAAATTATAGAAAAAAAAACAAATATGTATACAAATAAAAACATTGTTGTAACATAATTAAAATATATAGTTACCTCATAATAAAATTAGAATTCATTGTTTAAACATTTATACTTAGTTCTAGTATGTACTTATAAATGAAAAAGCCAATTATGAACAACAAGGGCAGAATAAATACTATTATTTAATTGTTTTATAACATTTAGTTCTGAAAAGTAGTTGTTTTGATAGATTCAATAATAATTGCATTCTAGTGATTTTTACGTCTAATGTGGGTTTTACATTAACAATTTCTTTGTCAATAAATTCATGAATTAATTCTCCAATTGGTAATTTTCTATATTACGGAACGTCCGATTTTTGAAATTTTTAACATACCTACGTAGTTTTGCCTCCAGAACAAAAAATTCTAATAAAAAAATCGGCGGTCGGCAACGGTTTTCGAGATATTTGGCCCCAAAGTCTCTGAAAGTCGTATTTTTCCACTGCCATAATCACTTATTTTCACCAAATTTCTCACTTTATGCTTATGGACACCTCTAACATAGACTTATTTAAACATTATTAAATAGTTTCAACATATTTATTAATTTATTCCATCAATAACTATTTTCTGAACTTTCTTATAAAAGCCATCAAAACATAACCTAAAATTTCAAACAACACTAAGATCATCCGAGGTTATGATAGTGCCGTAAGATCTAGGGTCCGCGAATAAAACGAATATTATGTTCCTTCTTTGATATAAAAATATACTGCAAAGGCAAAACTACGTATGTTAAAATCAAAAAAATTTCAAAAATCGGACGTTCCGTAATATAGAAAATTACCCTCCAATTTCTTGTAGAACTGTTTTTGTTTTACACTTGTGAAGAAATTCATAAATTTATTTCACAATACTGTACTGAAGCAATTGTACCAATTACCAATTTGAAATTTGACGGATCCCAAATATTTGAGGTTTTCAAAACACTTTTTGCCGACCTTTACACATTTCTCATTTTAATTTAATTTCTTCTAGCTCAGTAAAACGTCAACAACGAAATAAATGAATCCAACCTAACTTTTTCAAGTGTTTATGCTTATTCTGCTAAAAATTTGATGTTGGTAGTCCTGTCATTCAAGGTAACTTGCTACCCCCATAATTTCCTTATTTATAAGGTAATAAAAAAATTAAAAATTTCATATTATTGCATTTTTCACATACTTTTCAAATATGTTATCAGATCATATCTCTTCTTCAAATAATGGTTGTTGTAGAGATAAAATAAATATAATTTGAAAGAAATGAAATCCAAAGAAGTCAGAAATCCATAGAGGTAAACTTTAATAGAATAAAATAGCAAAATAAATTTTACTATTCAGCCTAAATCCTCTAATGTCTTAAAAAGACATAAATACTCTTTTCAGAGCTTATTTGCAAACTATCTACATTTAACTGATAAAAATTTGGTCAGTCCACATTCGCATCTTACCGACTTCATGTCGATCGATGTTGACAAGATCTGGAGTCCCTTTGTTATCGTGCAGTGTGAGTTGCCTATACCATGCTGATGAAGGCTAATAAGCCAGAAACCGGTCCATGGGTTGGTGACTTGCACTGCCTGGTAACAGAGGGAGTCCTTATTTGGATTAATCCGTCTGGTGGGGCTTATTGCAATTATTAAATTATTTGCTTTCTACATTCGTAGTACTGACCAAATTTTTATCAGTTAAATGTAGATAGTTTGCAAATAAGCTCTGAAAAGAGTATTTATGTCTTTTTAAGACATTAGAGGATTTAGGCTGAATAGTAAAATTTATTTTGCTATTTTATTCTATTAAATATAATTTATCTGGTACTTATTGCAAACGGTTTTTTATTAATAACTTCTTTAATATTACTCGAAATCAGAAAAAATAGGCAAATCCAAATATGTTAAAACATATAGAGTGTTCCATTAAAGAAAAACACATTTTTTCGCACCCACTGTATATTTTCTGACATCGATATGATCTGATAACATATTTAAATAGTATGTGAAAAATGCAATAAGATGAAATTTTTTATTTTTTTATTACCTTATAAAATAAGGAAATTATAGGGGGTAGCAAGTTACGTTGAACACCCTAGGCAACGAAATATACATCCTTGTGAAGTTAATATTGTATGTGGTATGGGCATGCGTAAAAAAGGCACTAGTAAAAATTAGGTTCTTAAGGTTGGCAACGAAAATAGGGAAAACCAGAGAGAAAGTTGTTGTTTTAGGTTTTAACGAATAATTTTATTATGAAAGAACCAAATAAAGCAGTTTTGTATCACATCCGTGTGTTTTTTGTGACTGACTCCATAACAATACAGTAACTTCACGAAAAGATAGAACAAGTTCTAATTCGTGAAGAAATTTATGAATAAATTGATGAATTTATTGAACGTCCAAGTTGGTGTTTCACATTAGTAAAAGTTCTTCATAAAGCGACTTAATAAATTGTTAATGTAAAACAGTCATATAAGAGATTTTATATTTTATGTAGAAGTAGAATATTAATAATACATTAAATTTGATATTTTTGGTATTATTATGCTTGTATAAAACCTAAAATAAGAGTATCAGAAAAATTGAGAAAATATGACTGACGCGTATTGATATAATATACATATACATAGTATGTATACCCTTTGTTTGGTTCTGTGCTTATACAGTATTGTGCGATTTGTGCGAATTAATGTGAACACAGGCAGATTTATGTTAAATATTGTTTATTGAAAGAAAATACCTAATATACATATACAGTTACAGTACTAGTTAATATATCTTGTTATTCAATGATCACATTGATCCATTTTGTCTTTTTAAATGTTTACTAATAATTTCCAATAAATGATATACAGGGTGTTGTTCGGGGCACTGAAAGCAACATAAAAAAAATAAGTCTGGTCCTGGAATTTTTCACAAATAAATTATGCTTGTGATTGGACGAAAAGAGTGTAATATTTAAACCAAATTTTATTCAAATATGTGCGGCTGTTCCGAAAATATGGCGGTATGAATAATTGGTCAAGAACCATAAAACGTCCCGTATCTCGAAAACCATTCACTTTCAATTTCAAGGGTAAGTTTGGGGGTGTTTTGAACTTAGCAAAGTGTGCTCCCATTTCACTATGTCCGTTTAGATTTGAGCTTGAGACACCCTGTACCTATACGTTAATTAACAAAACACTAGATGGAAAAGTGGGTCTTTGGAACTCATACCCATATTTTTTTTAATATGCATATGTTCAGAAAATATCGCTACAAACTCATTTAAGTATTAATTTTTAAATAAAATTAGTTTTTACAAATCTTCTATTTTAGGTCCTCAAAAGAGAAATATTAACTGTTTTATACCACATTAGTGGTATAAAACATCTAGAACTGTTGTGATTTATATAAATATGATGTTTTTAAAAAACAGTTTTTTTAATACTAAATCTTTGTCCCAGACCCGTGTCAGAAAGTATTCACAAAAGCACGGTGATCATGTCATTACAACTTTGATACGACAAATATTAAAATTTTCGTAAAATCCTAATATGCAATGCTCCGCTCTGAATTGATGCACTTACGAATAGATTCCGCAATATTCCAAACTCGTATCTAGAGGTCTTGAAAAATTCTTGACCCAAGCCCAAGACCCAAATAAAAACTACACAGTTTGAGTTACCAATGACCAACTTATTCAATTGGTATTCGATTCCTATTTCTATTTGAAATTTTATAGAGAGTAGGGGAGGGGGTTGAAGTAACCAATAACCATTTTATATCAAAAGATGCCTTTACAATAAATATTATTTAATAGAATAAAATAGCAAAATAAATTTTACTATTCAGCCTAAATCCTCTAATGTCTTAAAAAGACATAAATACTCTTTTCAGAGCTTATTTGCAAACTATCTACATTTAACTGATAAAAATTTGGTCAGTACTACGAATGTAGAAAGCAAATAATTTAATAATTGCAATAAGCCCCACCAGACGGATTAATCCAAATAAGGACTCCCTCTGTTACCAGGCAGTGCAAGTCACCAACCCATGGACCGGTTTCTGGCTTATTAGCCTTCATCAGCATGGTATAGGCAACTCACACTGCACGATAACAAAGGGACTCCAGATCTTGTCAACATCGATCGACATGAAGTCGGTAAGATGCGAATGTGGACCGTGGGGCCCTCTGGTGAAACTTATTGCAATGTGGATTTTGCCCAGACTAGGCTCGTATGAAAGAAATGAAATCCAAAGAAGTCAGAAATCCATAGAGGTAAACTTTAATAGAATAAAATAGCAAAATAAATTTTACTATTCAGCCTAAATCCTCTAATGTCTTAAAAAGACATAAATACTCTTTTCAGAGCTTATTTGCAAACTATCTACATTTAACTGATAAAAATTTGGTCAGTACTACGAATGTAGAAAGCAAATAATTTAATAATTGCAATAAGCCCCACCAGACGGATTAATCCAAATAAGGACTCCCTCTGTTACCAGGCAGTGCAAGTCACCAACCCATGGACCGGTTTCTGGCTTATTAGCCTTCATCAGCATGGTATAGGCAACTCACACTGCACGATAACAACTTGCACTGCCTGGTAACAGAGGGAGTCCTTATTTGGATTAATCCGTCTGGTGGGGCTTATTGCAATTATTAAATTATTTGCTTTCTACATTCGTAGTACTGACCAAATTTTTATCAGTTAAATGTAGATAGTTTGCAAATAAGCTCTGAAAAGAGTATTTATGTCTTTTTAAGACATTAGAGGATTTAGGCTGAATAGTAAAATTTATTTTGCTATTTTATTCTATTAAAGTTTACCTCTATGGATTTCTGACTTCTTTGGATTTCATTTCTTAAATATTATTTATTTTTGTTTTAAATAGGACAGCCTGTATAAATATTTATTTGCTGCGGAGTCAATTATTATGAGAATTACTGGTGACCGCAGTACGTGTACAGACAGACTGTATGTCAGAATTATGATTCTTTGGTGCTTTCAGCTTCAGTGCTATGGCAGCTGATCACGGACCAAAGACCGAAGTATATAGGTGAATTAAAAGTCCAACAATCAATTGAAAAAAATCAAATATAATCAATTGCTACTGGTGAGATACGATTTATAAAATTGATACGAAACGTGATTACTTAACACCTAAACCACAAAACTTTAGAAAAATCCATTTTTATTAAATCAACGTCGACTTTAATTTTTTTCACGTACACTTTCTTTCTTACTCTCTCTCTCAACCAGTTTTTAAAAATAGCTCGATCGTGGAGCAAACTAAATAATTTTTTTTTTATTATTTTTTTTTTAATCACTTATTTAACGTCGGCCTATTTCCGCTACAGAGGCCAATCACCGACGCCAGGAGACGAGCAACCCCCAACCTGGAAATTTTGCCGAACTTCTTATCTTACTAAGAGTACGGATTTTTTACTTGCCTAACATTTAATAGACAAGGGACCGACTGCTTTACATCCCCTCCGAAGGATGGTATATCCTCAATACACCTCTCGCCTACAGTTGTATTGCTTCTGCGATATAGCTGATATACAAGCCGCTAGAAGTTGGGAAGCGAGACCGCGTCTTTCCGTGGATAGTCAGTCACCCATCCAAAGTACTAACCGCGGCAATGTTGCTTTACTCCTAATATCGCTATGAAGTGAGTGAAGTCAGTCCTCCGCTCGCTGCCCTACTAAATAACTTGAACTACCTGTTTGACCTCGTTATTTGGCTGCACCAAACGATCCGAACATCAAACTGGAAGTTGAAAGTACCTATGAGATAAATGATAAGAAAAATTTTGTACTTAGTACTAGCGAGGGTACTAGTATCGCTTCTTTCTACATTTCGCATGTAGGTATTTAATTAATCAATCAGGGATTATGTTTTTATTTACGTACAAGAAATTAAGTGTTTTCGATTAGAGGATTAAAGTAGTTCAGCAAGTTTAAATTACATTGCATAAAACAGATTTTCCGTTTTCTAATTAAGTTTAAATTAATTTTATGCCAACGTTAATAGTTGGTTCAATGACCTTCTATTTGAGCCGAGAAATTAAAACAGCAACCATATGGAATGTGTTCTTAGAAATATATTATATTATAAAATGAAATATATCGAGATACTAAACTAATTATTAATAGGTAAATTATTGTGGACCATTAACAGTACTAAATAAGTATTTTTTAACAATTAATTCATACATATTTTTCAAAAAAAAAACTTTATTTGTGCTCATATTTTTAGGCCTACTTTCAGTCCATCTTAAATTAATATAGTTATTACGTTCTTGTAATTAATTTGTAAAAATGTATTGTATAATATATTTGGTACTTTCTGTTATTATACAACGGCGAGACGACTGAGAACTACCTTGTTTATTTGTCCTGTTTAAAACAGATTAAACATTTCCTATCTGCTTCTTTTTGTAAGAACAAATAAACAACTCATAATCTGACTTGAGCGAGCATCTTCATCTCTACTCTACACCACAGCTTAATACCACAAACCCCCATCTTCTTAACACTTTCACCAATGTTTTAGTTTTTAACTTTTGACGTTTGTTTCTTTTTGATATTGTTTTTGTGCTTAGTTTAGTTAATAGAGAAACTTGTTTATTTGCTATATCCATATATCTAAAAAGATATATTCGATATTTAGCTATCACTGTGCATTTCTTACACTTTTACCAACAACAGACAATTGTTTCGACCTGTTAGGTCTCATCAGTGTTGTACAGGTTTGGTACGGGTATATCAGAGATATCCCAAGTGAAGACAATTCCAGCGTAGTAAATATCGAATGTATCTCAGTTTGGATCCGATGAGAATCGGACACTTATAACTTGCGCCATCTAAAAGATGAGTAAGGAAGACATATTTTTACGGTGAGAGCATTGTTACATGCAAACTCTCCATGTCTTCCTTACTCATCTTTTAGATGGCGCAAGTTATAAGTGTCCGATTCTCATCGGATCCAAACTGAGATACATTCGATATTTACTACGCTGGAATTGTCTTCACTTGGGATATCTCTGATATACCCGTACCAAACCTGTACAACACTGATGAGACCTAACAGGTCGAAACAATTGTCTGTTGTTGGTAAAAGTGTAAGAAATGCACAGTGATAGCTAAATATCGAATATATCTTTTTAGATATATACTTTTGCCAAATTTGTTTGTCTGGGGCAATGTAATCCTCAAGAAATACCTATATATCCATATAGGTTTTTCCTCGGGTTTTTCTTTATATAAAACGTATAAAAAAATGCCCAAGATAAAAAATATTGTAATTATATAAAACTTTATTTCATCCATATAAAATTCTGGCATAAAACAATTTTCTTTAAAATAATTCAACTTAAGTCTTCTGAAAACTGAATTCTCTGCTTACGCTATGGGAAGGAGGGAAACAGAGCACAACAGAACTATAGATACAAAATTTGATATTTAACTGATAATATTGCAGCCTAATAAATTAACTTTTTTTTCGTATAAGTTAACATTATTTGTAATTATGAAACTAATCTAAGACTATTTTTAAAAATGTTTTTAGAAAATTCATAGTCAAGAACTTGAAAATATGTTTATCGTTTTAAAGTTCTCCAAAAACAACTTAAACGTTTTGTTGTTCCTATCTATTTTGCAAAATATCTATTCATTCGTAAATTTAAAATTATCCTTAAAATACCTACCCACTAGCTAAATAAACTAAATAAGACATTGTATTATTGTTTTTTTTTTACCATTACCAAATATCCAATATAGACTAGCTAAAATAAAAATGAGCGAACAAACAGACTCAAAAATAAAAAGAAAGGCTATTGTGTTTGTAGTTTGCCGACAGCCATAACGCCATAACCCTCAGAAAAATAATGTTGAATGATGGCGAGGGGAGTAAATATTTGTTCAGGATATTTTATGTCATGTCGGATGTTAGTGTTTGTCATAATTTGTCCAATATAAATTAAATGACAATAATATAAAATTCAACAGATATTTTTATACCCATTATAACAGTAGCTTTCGAATATAGACTTTATAATATACCATTGATTAAGGAATGAATAAGATACGCGACTTCAATGGTAAAGTGCGAGGCCTTTTTTGGCAGCGAGAATCCCGGTAAGTTGCCAGCATTTCTGTGATTCATGTAGTATGCTTTTGATAAACCTGTGTCGTGTTTGGTTTTATATAATTTATAATCTAGTGAAAACAAAAATTGAATGTTCAGATTGATTTGAGTTTAAAATTATGTGACGGTTAAAAGTCAAACAAACGTTGAGAAATAGCTGGCAGAGAGAACATACTACGTTAATAATTTTAAAATAAAATTAATCTGGACATTAAATTTTTATTACCTTTAGATTATTAATGATATAAAACCAGACACGACAGAGGTTTGTCAAAAGCATACTACGTAAATCACAGGAATGCCCGCAACTTACCGGGATTCTCGCTGCCAAAAAAGGCCTCGCACTTTACCATTGAAGTCGCGTATCTTATTCATTCCTTAATCAATGAATATACATAATTCAATGCATTCCTACCCCATCCACTATATCGTTATAGGTACCTATAAGATAGATTATAAAAAGTCGAAGAACTCAAAGAAGTCGTAGCCGCGCACTGATGGCTGATCGCAAATAACGTCCAGCTCGAATCATGATGATTGGCGATTTTTTCCCCGTCAGATATCTCCAAATTCTAACAGGTCCGCAGTATTTTTGTTAACAAATACATTCATTTTATCAAATTTCATAAATTTTTATATTCTATTAAATAAATACATTTTGAAAATCGTCAATTTTATGCTTACAAGTATTTCATTAGTTTATTTAAAGACAGATGAGTAATTTTTATCAAAAACAACTTATGTCTAAATTTTATGTTTTCTAAAGTAGGTAATTAAGTAAAAATCCATTATTTTTTCTATGGGGAGATTTGTTAAGTTAATATTAATAGTACCTGACAAAAAAATTATTTTTAAGAAATCTATTAGTTTTGAAATAACTGTTTTTTCTGTTTTTCTGTTAAAATTCTATATACAGAGTTGTATAAAATGGTTCTTATGGAAATTGGAAAGTACCAAGTTTTCACTACTGCACCGGGCTAAATGGCCAGAATTTGTTTTATAAATAATATACGCATAGCACATATAGTTATTTTCAGTCTCTTTCGAAAAACATCCTTGCTTACAAAACGTGTTATCTGAAACGCGAGGGCAAGTAAGTAAAATTTCTCTATTTTGTTTGATACACATAATGACCGTTTTACATACCATGCATTTTTCCATGTAGGTAGTTACTATACATACAGGGTGTGCGATTTAAGACTGGAACACCCCATTATTTCGGAACGCGTTGACCGATTTTAATATTTTCTTTTTTTGGGACATAGTGCTCGATGAGCTCTATTTGACCATGTAGAAAAATTTTAAATTTTCATTTTTTCAAGGCCTGCTAAGACCCGCTAAATGGGTCGAAATTTAGAGTTCGACCATTAGACAATTTTTTTTCAAAAAAATGGATAGCGCATTCGATTCAGACGTGCCTCAAATACCTTTATACAAAGTTTGAACTCAATACCTTATATAGGGTGTTTGTCACAGCGTAGCGAATTTTCAAATTTTTCACTTTTCGAATGACCCTGTATAAAAATCTATTATGCGTACAAAAAAGGTAAAGTATTCATTCGACTTAGAGCCATGTCAGACATCTAGGAACGAAGTTTTATCGTTGTAACTTCTACAGGTAGATGTCTGGATTTCAACAATTTTTTTTTATTAATTAGATACTTTATTGTTGAAATCCAGACATCTAGATGTAGAAGCTACAGCGATAAAACTTCGTTCCTAGATATCTGACATGCCCCCCCCCCCCTTCAAAATTTGTGTCGATATCAATGAGATTTGGTGTGATCTTTTCGAATTAAACAAAATGTATTATTGTCAGTGGCGTGCATTTTTATTAAGACAAAAAAGGGATCGTTTTTTCGAGAATACGTAATGTGATTCAGGCTATATTTTATAACTAGATGGACGTTATTTGCGATATCGTGTGCTGTTTAGCGCGTGTGTTGCGATCACAAGCGGCGTGTACCACCCTACGTTCGGCCTGACCCGATTCGCGATCATGCGTAGCTTGTAGAAATATGCTTCCGGATCTATTACACTTACTGCGGGAATGTCATAAATGTTACTATTATATTAGGTATATTTTTTATTTAATAATTATTTGTTTATTGTATTTTCTTTTACTTCGTTATCACGAAAATAACGCAACATTTTTAATGTTACTTGTTACGAGTTTAATTACAAACCACAATGTAGCGGTAGTTTGACATCTATTAAAACTGAACTGTAAAATGTTTCTTTCATCAATTAATATACTATACCACCTAAATATTTTTTAAGTATTTGCGCATAATCCTTAGGTGCTATTTATTATCTGATAAGATAAAGTTTGTCGCCTCTCAACAACAGGTACGGTACCTTAGTCATATTTCTTGGCCCAATAGATTCAGACGTGGTTTAAGGATTTTCAGTGGTTATGTGAACGAGAAGTAAAACTAACCGGTTGCTTGCATATGTATAAATAGTGATGAAAAACGGTATGTACCGTATTAATGAAAAATCATTTTCCGCGGACAAACGAATTGACAGGTCAACATTTGAGAGAAGAATGAATTTTTTTAAGGTATGACTAATTTATATCAGTAGTATAATAAAAGTTGTTAAATACCAATAAATTTGATTATTAACGACCCATTTATATTCGAACAATAATCGGCTAAATATTGGACTTTTTCACCACCTGATAAGTGTAGCCTATTTTTGTATACGTATATTTGTGATGAATCAGACTTGAGCTTATACACATTAGCGTTTTATTCATTAGGTTATACATTAATTAATAATATTAATTTTTAACCGTCTACCTGTTGTGAGTCATAGTACCTTTATTATATTGGTTTGAGATTTATTTGTTTAAATGCAAGTGACTCATTCTTAACTTGTCAAATTTGATCTTTCTGCTATTCTGTGTACTTTGATATATATAATAACTATGTATTACATAAACGTAATAAAATAACTATTAACGTATTTATTTAAAAATATGGCATGATTACAATAATGATAAGTGAGTGTGTACACGATGGATATTTTGAGTAACGTCAATATATTATTTCTGTTGATAATGTCAATGTGTTTGTTATGATAATTATTATTATTCTGTTTGTCCTTTATGATGTTGAAGTTTAAGGATTTTTTGAATAATAACTGTAGGTACTAGATAATAATGTAATGTTCCTGTAATAAAAGTCGAAAGGAATCTTGATTTGAAAATAGTTTCAAGCGATTATTTTCAAACGTGTAAAACTTTTATCAAAAAGCAAATAAAAAACTAATTATATTGTTGATTTTATTGAAGTTGTCGAGTTTTGTAGGGTCTGTTTCCGAAAAATTCCGTATTGTTCCAGATAACGACATTTTCATATTATCATGAAACAATAAAATAGAAAATAAATAATAGATAATGCGTTTAAAAAAGAGAATTTTTCCATCCAACCCATAAACAATTTGTGGTCAGTGAATAACTGTAAATATCGTCTCAGAGAAATGCGTAAATAATAAATATTTCTAATCTAAAGGCAATGTTGCCACAGTTCATTTGTTTATTTGATTTTAACCTGGATACTTTAAGAGCAATTGGGTATTGAAATTACATTATAAAGCTTAATTTAGAAATAAAACATAAGTGAAATTAAATTATTGTACAAAGAGGTATAGGAAGATATTTGGTCTCAAAATATTGGACAAAAACTGACTAAGTTAAACAAAGTATGCCTAAAATGGCGGCTTGATTTATTGCGCGTGATTTAATAGCTAGCGCCTGCCGTGGGCATGCAGGGGCGAAATTAAAGGAACGACACATATAAAGTTCATTACATTTCTGTTCTGCAGATAAAAAATTACCGACAAAGGAACACGTGCGGCGGCTTCAAAGAGGCCGCGTTTCTGCTTTATAAATGCGGCATTTTTTATCTGCGGAACAGAAATGAAATGAACTATACATAGATATTTTCTCTTAACGAATATTGTCCCCAAATTATTTTAATTTCTAAAACTCTTTCATTCACGAAAAAAATCTTCCAATTTCCACCCCTAATTGACAGGTTCTTATTTAATAATAATAAATATATTATTAACACATACATAATAATATATAATATTACCTATGTGTATTAAAATATTTGCGCGAATATACCTTAATACACGCCTATTCAACACATAAAGTAATTAATATGTAGTGACTGTCGTGCGCGTCTTTGTGGTGCATTATATCACATTAGCATTTCATTTTTAAATTTTTTATATCAAATACCGTTAGGACTATTATACCTAAGTACTTATTTATATTGTGGATGGTAGATTGTGATATTTGTAGTACGAATCACAGGACTCGCAAGAGATTAATCCTCGACAGGTCAATCATAAGTCCATAATCCGAAATCTTTTCAGCGTGTGTAATTATTGAAATTATTACCATGATTATTATTACCATGTTTTGAACGTAAAAAATGATTTCTTTATAAAATATATAAAATAAAAATGAGAATGATTTAAATCTGTAAAACAGTGCCGTTTTAGAGTCTCCTGGTTCTTAAAGATCACTAAAAATTTACACTTTTGTAGCCTTAAAAATATAATAAACGTATAATAATTATTATACATTATGTAAAGTGAGCTTTTTCAACAACTGCTGCCATCTTATTATTTCACTTTACGCACTAGTGCACCAGCTGTAATAAAATCTGCCGCATCGTTACTCATTGGTAGTTCAACCTCCATAAATCAAAATATTAGTTCCTTAATCCTTCACGGGAATTCATATTTGGAAATAATATTTTTACTTCATGCCTATTTGTACAATTGACTTTTAATAATTTTTAGAATCTTGGCAACGTCGACATAAGTTAATGATTGATTTTGAAGAAAGTTTTTTTTATAGTTTGAGTTGTTGATGTTTTAGTGTTAGTACATAATATTATCATTTATTAATAACATTAAAATTAATTATGTGCATTATGTGAGAGAAGAACTAAGAACGCAAACATACCTTTTCATGGGTAATATACAAACTGATAACAGTTGCCTCTGCAATATAACTTGCAGTACGTTTTGATTGTTACTTAAATTTTACGAAAACATTATTAATGTTAGTTTACTATTGCTAGTCCACGGCCGCACCAAAACCCTCTAGAAATGATTTCTGTTTGCACTTCGAGGTTAAAAGCTAAAACCTACTTCAAATGATTCGTTACCTTCTGGAACATCAAAATCAGATGGTTGTCAAAATGTCGTCCTGTACGGGGTCGCTGTAGGGGATGAAATGTGAAAAACACCCTAAAAATTTTTTTCCCACTATTTTAATCTACAGAACATGATCACTTTTATTAAAGCAAAATATGCTTTAGACTAAGACAAATATAAAAAAAAAAAAATTAAACAATTCGGAAAGCACGGAGTTAAATGGGCGACGTCTATGTTTATCGTACGCTGGTGAAAAGTGTCTTATTGCACAGGCAATGTTTTCGCTTAACACCGCTCTAGCTACTGTATTCTCATTATGATCAAAAAACACCCTTTAATAACATTGTAGATTGGAATTTCAGGATGCTAAGGCACTTTTTACTTTTTTTATATGACCGTTGACCGCTTCCCAATTTTTTAATTGTTTTTTTAGGAGCGCCCGCACACGATGTTTTAAGGTCGACTTTCGTTTGTTTTCGTACCGCGCGAGGTCTTTTAAAGCCCATTATCGCCTGTCTTCGCAACACCTCAAATAGGAAAAATATGAGTAAACTGTATAATCACATTATATTAATTATATTATGTATTTCACTTGAACAAATTACTACTTTTTATATGATATTATTATTATGCTTTAAACAGTTTGAACATAGTGGCATTAAATTATTCGCATTCTGATTCTAACGATTCTTCAATTATTTCAAAAATAAGACGAGATTCCTTGGTTTTGGGATTATTACAAAGGGCCTTTTGTCCCACACACTTGCAGGAACCGATGCATGATAACACTGCAGGCCTGCAGGCCACTACAACCTTTAAAATATTACCAAAAAACTTTAGGAGTTTCGAAATATAAATAATAAACAAACCTTTTTCCAGCTACATGTAGATAAAAATGGTGTTTCATTGGATATTGATGGTTTAGTACAGGGGTAATCTTATTGTTAATAGTTTTCATCTCATTTTCCATTGGATCTGCTAGAATTAAGTAGTTTTGGATTCAGACTAGCTAGGTATTAATCAAGACAGGTATATGTTTGGTAGTTGACTCGTAATAGGTGTTAATAAAAGACTGTCTTTCGTTGGTAAATGTTTGTTTATTGGTTTTTGAAGAAGCCATATAATTCTTTTGTCCTATTACGAGTCAACTACCAAACATACACCTATCTGGATTAATATTTTGAATCCAAAACTATTTCTAGCAGATCCGTTGGAAAATGGGTGGAAAATTATTGATAATAAGATTACCCCTGTTCTCAGTACTAAACCATCAATGCCCAATGGAATGACACCATTTTTATCTACATGTAACTGTACAGTGGCGTAACCCTCAGCAAAATCCACGTATACCAAACCAAAACAGTGCACACTATACTTTACTTTAGGTGATTAAAATCTACCATCAGAAACTTAAATTATCTTTCAGTTAGTTTTATCGCTTGGCTTTGGCTCCCCCCTCAATTCAGTTCTGGTTACGCCACTGTAACTGTACATAGTACATTGTGTACCTAGTAGGAAAAGCCTAACATTCTCGGACTATCCTAAAGATTGCCGGAGTCCGGTGGGAATGTGCCAAAAAGTACCCAAACCCTATAGCTGCTTGTAATTTTTTTTTACGCCTTTTTAAACTTTAGGGTATCAACCTGAAATATTAAAAAGGAATATGTAGATGTGCTTTTACCCCTAAGAGGGTGAAAACCACCCCTGAAGTTCAAAATTTAATACTGACTCAAGTATTAAGAGTCAGTTATTAAAAAAATTCATGTATATTGTATATGTGTTTGAGGTCGCTGATTAAGAATCTCAAGTAAAAATTTTAGAATTCGCGATTGTGATTGTAGATACCCCTAATATAGCCGATATAATAGGGGTACAATGGAAAAACATATTTTGCTTGTTTTGAGCAAGTAGAACTTTTTATTTGCAAATTCGTATATTTTAGGACATAAAACTTATATCTTAATAAGAAAAATTATTGAGTAAAAACGACCCCTAAAATCAAAAAATCAATAATTTACCAAGTACTGAGAATAAATTATTTAAACTTATTTATGTTTTTGGAGTCGCTGATCACGAATGTGAAGTCAGAAATTAAAAATTTTAGGTTGCACCCTCAATATGGCCGATATAAAACTCATCCCCTAATAGAAAAATAATTGATCTTACCCCTAAGAGGATGAAAACCACCAATAAAGTTAATAAATCAATAATTAACGAAGTTCAGAGACTAATAAATTACCGCCAAACGAGCAATATCGTAATTTGCTAAAATGAGGCGCGCTTCTTATTTCGGTCATATCTCCTTTGCAATTAACGCTATAAATGATCCAAATAAAACCCCAAAACGTTCAGAACAACATAAGTTTAATTAATTTTGCGAGGCGTTCAGTTACAAATCTAGTATATGAATATGAATAATCTCTAGTTTTAATATATCAATAGCTTACTTATGCCAATGTTTATAATATTAATGCTTATACTTAAAATTTTTCAAAAAACTATCTACTGATACCATTTTAAAGTTGCCCCCCGCCCCACCCACCACCCAGTGAGTGGTGAGATCATTTTTGGTATCAGTAGATAGTTTTTTGAAAAAATTTTTGACACGTATTTTTTATTTTTCGATTTGATGCAAAGTGTTCGAGATTCTTCACCGTTCCCATACTTTTCTAACACCCTGTATGTATTGGACACAATACTGACGATAATTTGATGATTGCCTAAATACGCAAAAATATTAATAAATATTTTATTATATTTTATTATAATGTATAGGTATAAGAAAAAGTTGCCTAATCTTTTTTTAGACATACCTATTTACAAATGTATTCTAGAATAATTCCGATCATGTTTAAAATGAAGGTCGTCTAGGAAGATGACACCCACGTTTTTAAACATATTATTCATTACAACTCTAAATTAAAATAAGGAGTAAGAAAACATTAATGATGTAAAGTGTTTTATGTGACATCACACAATACGTTACATATTACGTTTTCATTCATACGTAATATTGCGAATTCTCTAATGATGTCATTAATCTAATAATAGTTTATTTTAATGTAAGGTCGGAAACATGTATGTCTTTGCAACGACAATCTAGTAACATTTCCAAATTGATACCAGTTACCACATGCTCCTAGATAAACTCATTCACTCAGACATAACTTATCAGTTCTAAAGAAGATAGGTTCACGTTAAGATCAAGTTCAATCGTTGAGCGAACACAGTGCAAATAATGTCAGTATGTGAAGTAGTTAAATTTTGGACAAATTGGTTCAAGATAACTTTGTGATGATTTTATGAAAAAAATTTTCCATGGTTCTTATTTCACGTGTTGCAAAATGCGACAGCATTATGACTGTAATGGTAAGGCATGTTTATCATATTAACGCCTATGTAATCGATAATACCATAACTGTTTTGTAGAAGAGTTTTCGGGTTCTCTTCTCCGTTAAATATTTTGAGTTCTTGAAAAAGACCACGACAAGACGATTAAAACATCGAAATATTCAATGCGGAAGAGAACCCGAAAGCTCTTCTACAGATCATCAGCTTCGCGATAGTGTTTTTAAATTTAATATACAGTGAGCACGTAAAGGTTGGAATAAATTCCGTAAAATCGTTACAAAGCAAGTGACAAAAATTCGCTCAGACACGTCGATTTTTAAATTCATTTCCCAATTTGTTCATTTAAAAAAAATGTTTACAAACTTTTTTTTTTTAAACTCTCCCGACCTAAATTTTATTGCACGTGGATCTAAGACAAAAATTCCGACCCAGCAGCAATCTCCATGAAAATGACAAAAATTTATACCTAGTAGCGATTAAACGACTGTGCGTAATTAGCCATCTTGCCCTAAGCGCAATCCTGCTATAATATTATGTACTTTTGTACTTTGTAAAGTACAGTTTGTGGGTAACAGATACGTATGGTATACATATTTTATCATTTATTATACATAATAAACATTTTCAAAGTCTAACTGCTACGTTCAAGAATCTAAAGTTAATTATTTCACCCTCTTCTTTTTCTTGTAATCAATGTTTCATAAACATCAGAATTACTTGATTATAATAATTCAAGGCTGTGCATATTGTTTCATTCACTGCTGCCAAAAACAAAATTCTGAGAAGCCAATTAAAAAATAGGTTTTTGGTTCCTACTACTACGAATCAGTATAACTAAGAAAAAATGTTAAAAATAATAAATAAACTTGATTAACCTCGATTGTGTAAATCCCATTAATTAAAATAGTTTATCTAAAAATGTCTGTCTTGTATTTACGGTGTGACGAACCAGGAGTTGAATACGCGAGAGAGTTACTCACCGCATTAAAACTATAAATATTTCGAATATGACGCAAATTTCTTTTATTCTATAAAAACAAAGTCCCGCGTGCCAATATTGATATAAAAATAGACAAATACGGATTTACTCTTAATACAGTGATATATTGTTTAGTTAAACATTTCATAAAAATAACTACGAGGTACAATAAATTTGTACCGGATGTCCGGCACTGTAAAACGTGATAGTATTACTGCAGCTAATTTCACCAGACAAAGAACGTGTGCATCCAAGGGAAGCAAGTAATTAATTAACTGTTTCTTATGGCCTGTATTTTTTGAGTAATTTTAGAGTTAAATGGATCCGGCGTTTAATATTAATCAAGTGTGCTATGGTAATATACTCGAAATACTAGTGATTATTGCTTTATACAGGGTGTTTTTGAAATACATCTATGTATTAAAATTTGTATTTTATATTTACCTACTTTATATTAGCAAAAATATTTTGTAAATGTGTATCTAAAGATAACCAAGAAAAATAATATAAATATTGTTGTACTGGTTTTGTTTACTATCGTTTCTGGTACTGACTGCTCCAACTATACTAGTGAATAATGCATATTACGGAGGTATGTTGTATAACATATATGCAGATATATCGAAATAATAATAGTAGTAATTTTAACTTGTACAAAAGAGCAACTGATAAACAAAAACAAACCTTAAGCTCTTAAAGCAGAGTTTATACAACAGATCAAGTTAAGGCAGTTCGCGTTTTTATGAATGAATATGAGAACTCAAATTGGTTGATCCTAACTTCCAGTTTGGTAGGTTTTATGGGAGGAGCAAATAAAATTTTACCGGGTGGCTTAGTTTCGTAGAACAGGTGGCTTAGAAAAGCTTAATATTATTTATTTTATACCTAACGCGTTGAAATCAATTTTAAATAAAATATTTAAATATCTAGGGTTTAAAACACGATTTTTCTCGATGGGAAAACACTACAGAAATATTCTTCATTTTCACTTTCCGATGAACAATCGATGACATTATTGCATGTTTCCTCGCTGTTTACATACATATGTGGTACATAAGGTTGATTTAATAATGCAATAGTTTCTTCGTAGGCAACTTTCTATAGCTTGAAATCAGTGGATCCAACATAATCAAAAGCCGATTTTAAACATCTTCCATATTGTTTATCCTACTGCATTTCCTCGCCAAGCTTTGTGGGCGTTTTTAAATATAATTATTCTTCTTCTTCTGATAATTAACCGATTAGAAGTAAAAGCGAAGCAAGAATTTGCGACCCATGAATTACAATTTTTGTGCACAGCAGTAGTTGGTATGAGGAACCAGGAATATAATTCAACAAATTTTTGCGCTGTTTCTAAATTGAACTCCTGAAATTTTTTCTTGTTTTAACATCATGACCACAGGAAATGACCTGTAATATGAACACATGAAATCTTTTAATTAGCTCGATACTCAAGCCGGGTATGTTAGCAGAAATTTCAATATTTTCGAAAAAAAATCTGACTGCTGTAAAAAGAAGTTTTTAATATTCGACAAAAATTGTAATTGTTTATTTTTAACAAATGTTAATTAAGAATTGTTTTACATTAAAGTTACAGTAAACATAACAATGTAATCGCAATGTAATTAAAAATATGAAGTAAATAAGAGGTTTTTAAAAGCACGTTTGTGCATTTCCGTACAATATCGTGGATAGGAGCCAAAGTGGCAGCTAAAGGCAGCTAGATATCTGCTTATTTTTTTAAATAAATTTTCATTAAATAATTTCTGATCAATTAAAACGCGTGATGTGGCAGAATTTTCAATTTAGGTCTTTTGGAATACAAATGTTAAGGAGATAATAGTACCCAACATATTTTTGAAAATTCATATTTTCGTTACTATTCATCGGAATCGTTTTAAATTTTTATGAATGATATAGAATTATACAATCGAAAAAAATCGAAAAAATGTGTAATGTTCCAAACCCCTGCACATGCATCTAGAAAATGTATGTAATTCTAAATACGGTGCTAAAATTCAAATCATTTACCTGCTGTCGTTTGCGTATTATAAATTTTCAAAACTCATGGCATTTTGTTTTTGTACCTGGAAAACAAAATGCCATGAATTTAAAAAATCGGCTAAATCCGAGCTAAATCAATAATTAGTTTTCTTTAATGTCCTAGCCCTAGCTTACTCCTATAGAAGCAATCTCTTATTATAAATAGGATATACAAACCCAAATTACTTTTATTATAAACTCCACCACACGGTGAGGAAATTCTGATCCCATAATTGGCAGCGGTTTTTTTATTTGTATAACAAGAAATGCATAAGTTCATTTTTACTAAATTTACTTGTTCAATACTACGACTACGCTCTTTACTATGTTCATGTTATTATATAATATTTAAAAAAAAAGTAAAATAAGTATTACGTGTTTTTTACCGATTATAACGAACTCCAAATACATATAACGAACCATGTTTCATGCATCTTTGGGGTTCGTTGTAACCAGACTTTGATGTATAATTTTTTTCCTACATTTTAGTTCATTTCTTTTCTTATTTCTTATTACCACTGCCCACTACAACGTATTTTTTTTAACTTTCAGATGGCGACTGATTTCCCCGCCGACAATAATGCTAACGCCAATGAATCGACAATGATGACTCTAAAAAACCCAAGGGCAACTGTAACCACATCTTCGGTAAGAAAAGCTATTATTAATGTATTTATGAGAATTCCAACTTATTTATTTATTTATTGTTTATAAGCTAATTTTTATTTCTGGTTGCATTTACATCAAAAAAATTAACTTTACGGTTTTAATTAATCTTAATTTTATCTAATCTATAAATTAACCGACAAGGTCGACATTTATAACATTGATTGTTTATATATTTTCCGTATAAATATTTATGTAATATGCGTATATCTTGATGAAATTATCAAGAATCGTGCTCTCACAAAAAAAAATTAAACAAAACGAACAGGTAAACTCACAAACAATGTGCAAAGAACTAGATGACGATGTTATTTTCACAGTGCAGACAAAAAAGAAATAATCATTAATAAAAATGTTTCCTATTACGGCCACACGTAATACTGAAAAGTTAAAAAGTACTGAACAAGCAAATTATTTTGGTCATTAAAACATTCGGAAATCACGTACAGGGTGAACTACAACTTATTTCATTCCTTTTAAGAGGGGCTCTCTGTTGATATTTGTAACACGAATTACGAGTAAAAAAATAAAAAAGAAAGTTGAAAAACGGGCATTTTATACTTATTGTGATACACTCATAAGCTATACACAACCAAACTTATATGGAATCACCCATTTTCTCCTATTTGATCAAATTTAAAGAAAAGAGAAATTGATAGAAAATAAATAGAGGTGTATGCAAACCACTTTTATTGAAAAAATAAACAACAACTTTTTAAATAAGTTCTGTAATAACACGAAACAAAACTTTTCTCAAACAAAAGCTTTAAAGTAATAGGGAATTTAAGAAACAAATAATCATTTTTTGTTAATTTAATAATCAGTGTTTCCACCCCTAGCCTCAATACATGCGGGAATTCGACGAGGCATGCTTTCCATTAGGTTATTAATATTTTCTTGGGGAAGATTTTCCCATTCTTCTAAAGCTGCTTGAATCTATTGGTCTGTGTTGCCAGGGTTATTGACTCGGACTCTAATCCTTTATTTAATCATATCCCATAAGTGTTCTATGGGATTAGGGTCAGGTAAACAACTAGGCCACTGTAAAACAGTCACACCTTCTGTTTCCAAAAAAATTGTGGCGACTTTGCCTGTATGAGGAGGTGCATTATCGTGCATAAATTAAAAATTTTCGCCAAAAGCGCCTCTCCAGTTTCTTACTATGGGTCCTCGAATTAAATCAACATACCTAGGACCCGTTAAGTTTTGTCTTATGAGAAGTAAAGGAGTTTACTCATCCATCATAATTCCACCCCAAAACATTACAGTTCCTCTTTTGTATTTGGGGACAGATTTGGCAACAGCGAGTCTAGCCTGTCTCCCACGACCTTCCAAAACTCGAATTCGCCGGTCGTCTGAACGAAGGCGAATTCTGGTTTCACCTGAAAATAAGACATTTCGCCAGTCTTGTATAGTCCAGTTTTGATGCTCCAAACACCATTGTAAACAATCAATTTTATGTTGTCTTGATAGTTCGGAAATAACTGTCTTCTGCTAAATAATCCTCGAGCTCGAAGCCTTTTCCTGATCGTTTCGACGGAAACGCTAATACCCGTAACTTGCAAATGTTGCCTTTGAAGCTCGGGATGAGATACAGTCGGATTTCTTCTTGATATTTACAGTTTTTCAAACGAGTTGAGAAATTTTTCGTTCGCTCTATTGGTCGGATGCAGAGTGAAGGAAAATTTGATTAACGTTACTTTCATAAGTGCTTCATAAGCGATAACCGTGCCAAATGTTTTAGTCGGATATATCGAAGTTAGTCGGATATATCGAAAACAAAAGACTATCGAGCATTCGTTTTTATACCAAAATATTAGTCACCAAAAAGGGTCCTAATCATGTAAAAGTCTGAAATCTGTCTGAAGGAAGGATTACTTGATTACAGTCAAAACGAAGAATTTTCGTGTGTTTGGAAAATCTCAAAAACGGTTTCAGTTTGTGTGATTTCTTAACAGATTTGGAATCAGCACATTTGCTAAAACTTTCTCCATTTAACCGCCCGGCGCCCTTGTAGCTCTTACCGTTTCCGAGATCCCAATATTGAGCATCGAATATGCTGTATAGGTACTGATTTTATGTCGGTAATGACTCACGAATGAATGAAATACTTTCAAATCATTATTTTGTTATTATAAAATTAAATAAATTAAATAATTATATGTTTAGAGATGAAACATCAATATAAGTATATCAAATTGAATATGTTTGTTATTATTATGTTTGTATAAAGCCTAAATAAAGTCATTAATAATTTTTTTTAATTCACCGTTCAGTCATACATTTTTCCTCGTGAAAGCTCACAAGTCATAGAATCTCTGAAATGTTAACTCGGTTCATGGTACTTTACTATCTCTAAAATTGAACAGCGTTTAGTACTCCTTAAATTGTAGAATAAATATAATGACAGCTGCACCCTCTCATGGTTTATCTTATCTAAAAAAAACAATATTTTACTGAAACAATAAAACACAAGGAATTTCTGTATAGGTCCTTTACTCAATGGAATAGGATAGAACGTGTAGAGGTTTAATGAAAAATTCTCGGAGAAATTATTAAAATAAATTATACTTGATCACAAAGGAAACTTAAATGAACTAGTAAGTCTTTGCACAGTGTTATTATTTTGTTTGATACTCATTTTGATCTAGGTTTGTAGATTTGTTGCAGAAATTGGGAAAAAAACCGTTTTATATAAGTTGCACAGTAATCTGCCAAACTTTTATTTACCACTAATAAAAAATGTATTGAATGGCGATTTTTTCAGATATAGATATAACTTATGTCTTTTTAAATACATAGAACATCCTGTGTATTTTTAACATCAAAAGCCGAAATCGCCATTTAATTAAAAAAATAAATGTCACTCCCGGTCAAACTGGAAGTACATATCTGTTCCCTGTATGTCAAAAGCTGCAATTTGTAAATTTTATTCGGGTTGTTTAATAACAATTATTCAATATGCCAATGCAATGTTTGAGATTCACTGTGGTATATGATAAAAATAAACATGCGTTTTATAAATTCATCACAAAAATTAATGAATGTACCGAAATTCTAAGATATCGAAATATTGCGAGAAATGTGAACATATCTCCAAAATAAAAAGCACACTACTCATAGTACTAATAAAAAGTGAATCAGTAATGAATTCAATTCGTAATATTTTTCGATGCCTAAAAATATAAAATTTAGTATTTCTCGAAATTTACATTTATTGTCAAGCCATTTATGAAAATATATTGTAATTACTTACGTATTTTGCTAGATTTTTTTTTTATTTCCTGGTATTAGTTTAATAGGAAATGCAATATAACCCAAATTTATTTAAATAAAAACAAATCTGGCACACAAGAACAACAATACCTGGACCTATGTTTGAGGTAACTTAATTGGATTGGTTCCAGCACTTAAAAATGTCTTAACTGCAAATCTAAAAATAATGTTAAGAATCACTACACCCAAAATATAATTCTGTCTCATTAGCCTTTATTTTATATAAGTTACAGACAAACTCGCAGAGTAGTTCCACAACGACGCGAGTGAGTAAGTCATCTACAAGTTCAACCTCTACAAGTACCCAAAGGGTTCATGTGACTTCAGACCTCAAGGCATCTAATATGAAATCAGATCTAGTTGATTTTAAGAATAATTTAAACGACATGAAGAGCAGCATCTCAAATTCTATCGACCTGAAGAAGTTGAGGAGTTCTTTGGAAAACCTCGTTGATGCTGATGACGACATGAACGAAATTTCGCAACCCCTTGTCACCTTTCCCGACGATACGCCTGTGCCCTCCGAAATTGGTTCCCCGACCAATCCAGTGGATACGCTTAAGTTCGAACAGAAAACGATGAACAATTTTAGGAAAACCAAGGTGAGTGCGACTATTTCACTTTTTGCGTTAAGTAAAGAAAGCATTATATTCCTTGGCTCGCTCGACCGTTTTCTGTCGACGCTTTTTGGTGATGAAGTCGCGCAAGGAAACATTTGCTTTGTAATTATGAGAAAATCATATAGAATATAAAAATTTACAAAACAAAAATATTAAAATTTAAGTCATTTAAATTAAAATTAAAATAAAACACGTGATACGTACATTATTGTATAATGGTCAATAATCCAGGTAACTGGTTTTTATTGCTTTATTTTATTTTTTTTATAATAATTATTTTATTTATTAGCCAGTCAGCCAAAATTTACATTATGTTATACACCTATTTTGAATTGATAATATAGCATTAAGATTAATTAAAAAAAAGTAGGTACCTAGACTTAAGGGTTGTGCTGTGCTGTGCTGTGCTGATTAATATCTAATATTTATGACAATACTTTAGTGTGATATTAGTGTCTTATTATTGAAATATGTAAGTTAAATAAGAAAATCAATCTTACTCAAACGTGTCAAACCCAATTAATAGTAATAACATTGATGAGGACTCCGAATAATTAACTTAATTCACGTGTAATGAATTGGCAATCATTATGTGGATTTAAAAAATAGCTAGTAGCATTAAATAATTCTGAATTCTGAAAGAATATTTTATGTATGTTCAACCATCAAACAACTGTACGCAACAATCTCTTAATCAAAACAGGAAAAAACAACATACCCTAAATAAATAATTACCTATATTTGTAGAAGAGGCAGACAGACAAAATCAAATATATTAATAAACAACATTTGAAGGAACACGTCAGTAATAGAATGAAGTTTAATTATTGCAATTAACTTCCACATTTTTTTAAATAACGTGATTACACTTTGTAGTGTATTTACTAATCTGTTCTACATCAATCACTAAATACATCTCAAAAATGTCATCCCCTTTCCCATACCCTCAATATGTTTTTTAAGTAGAATCGAAAATAAAATAGTAATAATTGCTAACTCAATCCCAACAAAAAATTTTTTTTCAATTTTTAGAATGTATTTTACCATAATTGCTTTAATTTTTCTTCTTGGTTTATAATAATTGTATTGAACATTAAACATTTTGTATATAACACTCCACCACGGTATTTCGTAATTATTACGTGCATCTAATTTGAGGATGAATCAGACGCAAAGCTAACTTTGGGGGCACAACTGTTTATGCTGTGCTTTAGTTAGGCATTGTTTTTTTAGGCGCCGGCGCCGTTATTGTGAACACTCAAATATTTGCCATAAGCCCATAAGACGTCACGATTCCTCATTTTGATTTAAAACATTGTTTTTTTTTCTCCTTCTCCGGTCTACCAACTTCATTTACATTTACTGGGGTTGTACCAACCTCCAAATTTCAGTTAGTAGATTGTGTTTGTAATAAATGATGGAGGACAAAGATTTGATTTAGTTAGGAATTAGGATCGCCTTATCCATTGTCCTTTCAAAATTATTCGTACGAATAGAAATACAAACAATAAGTATCAACTATACTTAAGCTTAAAGCTTGCCAAACCTGGTTGATTCCTTCTGGCAAACAGTAATGTTGCCGGAAGGCTAGGCCTGAAATATGACCTTCACTTCCAGGACAGTCTTGATTTTTAGCTGCAGGCTGCAGGTTTTGGTACATAAGGTCTATCGTACATCCTAAGGTTTGTCGATAAATTCGAAAGAATACGGTTATAAGAACAGTTTACCATTTGCTATTTGTATTAGTATTTGCAGTAGGCTAAGGACCAATCCTCGCTGAACAAAACAAAACAGAAAGTCATTGTTTCAAAACAAATTGGCGACAATTCTGAAACGTTTCTACAACTTGTGTTTTATTTTGTTTACTACTTCAGAAACAATTCCGTTCCCGGCGCAAGTCAGTAATACATTAAAATGTCTCTATTTGGTATTTAGTCTAGGATATCGTGTGAACTTGGTAAAATTAAGTGTAACGACTGTAAACGTGTAAACTAATCAAGTTACATGGGAAAAACTTTAGGCGATCGCGGATCGCCTTCATCTTGTTGAAAACGCCACGCCATCTAATTTTTTTTTTTGTCCCAAAAACGCACACGAACGTTTGAATTCGAAAAAGAAAAACTCCCCTAAACTTTTATTAGAAGTGGACAGCTGTAAAAAATACCCAATTAATTTGTGTTTTGTCTCATAATCGTTGAGATTTATAACTTGATTACTACTGGATAGATGTTTCAGGTATCTTTTATTTTTATTGTATGTCTTTGTTGATATTTTTGTTTCAAACTCGTGTTGCATTTTTGTGAGCTATATGTGGATCGGGCATTATGATTATTTTGAAAGAACAATGATAAGGCCAAATGCTAACTCAATGAAAATTAAATATTTGTTTTATTGTTTATGTTTACTACAAACACAATCTAGTAAATTATATGTATATGCACTTAATAAAAACTAAAATTAAACCGTAAACGTCAATGCAGTGTTGAAGGATTTACCTGAGGGCAAGCCTCTTCGATTTCCGAAAAATGTATCGAGTGTGTGCAATATGTAAAGTTTTAAATTTAATTTTCGTGTGTAATGTTCGAAAAACATGTGCATCGTACCGACAGCTATGTACACAAACGGCATACCAATTCGGACAAATATGTTCAATTTGCATCATATTCTGCATCTATAGAAAATTGTAAAACTCCAAATAATATAGTACTATAGTACTACTAACTGTAAATAATGTTTTAATACTTATAACATAATAATTATAATTATCAAACTGTCATATCTTAAACGTTAAAACAAAATAAATATGATTAAATACCTTGGAATTTTTGCTTATGTATTGGATGATTCATATACATTCCAGAATTTTGTGTATTTTATTATTTTTGTTTCAAAATAAATAGAGGTTATACTTGCCAACGTTAACTGACGTGTTTTAATTATAAAAATATGTTGTCATGTAGGTACCGATATGCGATAAGTAATAAAATTTTGTTTTAAATTAAAGAATTTAGCAACTAAAAATTTACTAATCTAATTTGGACAATTTTCCCACATTTTTATAATTTCACGATTATATTATTAGATGTATCATCGCCGCACAAATAAATAGAGATAAGTGACTAGGCATAATTATAGGTGAAATAAAAATTAATATTATCTCAACGTAATTAATTGAATTGGTGTAGGTGCAATGTATATTTTTTTAACATTTTACATTATACGTAGGGAACAATGACTGAGCCACAAATATAATACAATCTGATCTAATTTTGTAACGAAACCTAGCAATTATTTGGTTTACTAAATTACGGTAGCTTCTGAAGTTATTTAACGATTAACTAAATATTCCAGAAAATCGTTTTTATGTTTATAGATAATTGGCAATAGCGTCTTGCAAGCGATTTTTTAATGACTTTGGATTTCTTCGTTTCTCACCGAGTTTTCCACAAAATGTTTATAATACTATTATTGTTTTATTTTTAATTAATAGGTCAATTTTAGCAAAAAAATTTAAAATAGTTCATTTGTGTGATAAATTTAAAAAAATATTCTGAATATACGTAGGTACAATAAAAAATATGGGTTATTATTTAACAATTTGAAGTTAAACTGCACATGACTTGACATCTTAATCCAAGGGCAAATGAGTGGTACTAGTATTGACATTGAGCGCGTTTTTCTAAACCTTAATATGTATGAAATATTCTCTAAAATCCTTCATTTCGAGTATATCCAAACATTTGGGACACTCCGGATTATATACGATAATGTTTTCTATGTTTGTATATTTTCATTAAGATATTTTGACAGACAAACCATCGTTTTTGAATGTGAGTAACAGCTAAATCTAATTATATCAAGGCCAAAGAGCTAAAATAGTTTAAAACAATAAAATTAATAAAGAAATTTCCTAATTTCTTTCAACAAATTAAAGTTTCTTGTTCATCTCTCATTTATATTTTGAAACATAATTATTAAACTATTTATTGTGTCCAGGGAATTTATCCAGGAAATCGCAATGGATTATATGAGTTCGCCAAATAATCAGTATATTGTACACAACTTATTTTTTCTTATTCAGATGTGATAAAAATCTTGACCTATTTTGATATCGCGACTTAAATTAAAATTAATCACTATTATATTTTGTGAACATAATATGAATATAATGCCATTTGTAGTCAAGTTAATCGTCTCATTCAGGTAACAATTTTTGTTTTACTATATTGTAGGTAGTGAAAGACGGATTTAGTGCGGAAAAAGAGAGTGCAAAATGTGCAGAAACGAAAAAGTTACAGGCCGGGGAAGTTTCTTACGAAGAGAACAGTGCCGCGGCCGCAACAAGAGCTCGATTGGAAATCGATGGAGTATCCGCAGAAAAAAGTCAAGTCACTGCTAACGTAAGTAGAAGAAATTAAACCATGCATGAGCCAGTGTCATGAAGATAATCATTACGTCCATACGGTCATACCTAACCTCTATTTCTTCTCATAAAGTCTTGACCTTGACTGCATTTGATCTTTTGGTGGAAGGATAACTAATATATTGACTAGTCAGCTATTGCCTACCTTTTCAAAATATTAACTAAGTTTTGATGTTAGATATTTCTGGTAGATAAATAATAATATATTTTATATTTAATGGCTAAGCATTAATACATATTACACTAATCAAATATATAAATCGACTTTTTACAAATAAATCTATAAAAACTGAGACAAATACGACCGATTTAATTTTATTGATATAGTCGGGATCATTTAAAAGATCCCGACCGCAATAAAACGTGCAACAAAGAAAACTCCAGCTTTGACTCATGTTTCTTCGTTGTAAACAAATCATAGGCAAGAAATGCGCAAAAGTAGTACCTACCCTTTATTGAATGTCTTTGTCAGGAAATTCCCAACCCCAACCAACCGAAGAAATTATTCTTAGAACACGTTTTATTGCGTTCGATGTCTTTTTGAATGATCCCGACTATAGAAAGACTGTTTTGATGATATATTTTTAACAGTTTACAATGCATTGAGATGATGAATACTTTTATTTTCGTTGGCTTTTCTTTATGAACAACTTTACAGGCAAATCAGCAGTTTTTATAATTATAATTTTTGTTTGTTTAATAATAATTCTGTATACAGGCTAGGCTGTCTTCTAAAAAACGGCCAAAGCCATAACTCAGTGAAAACTTAATTATTATTTTTCTTAATTGGGGAATATATTGGCCCACGAGACGCTCTTTTTAGCATATAAAATATGGAGGTACTACTTCCGGTTTTACCGGAAGTGACTTTATTGTCATTTTTTTAAATAGCACCCTATACATTTTTTTCGAAATCTCTACTAAGCTCTACTAAGCGTAAAATTTCAATATTTTCCCACCAATAACCCCCTAACAACTTAATTCTTCTCGAGGTAAGACAAATTGCTATTAAATTATCAATTGTGCCGTGAAGAACAAAAACAAACACAAATGTCAACAAATCGACATTTAACATTAGTGTCACAGTTTTTTTGCACTTTGTTTTGTTTTATGATGTTATAACAATAAAATCTCATTCCATGGCACAACTGATTGATAATTTAATAGCAACTTGCCTTACCTCGGGAAGAATTAAGTTGTTAGAAGGTTATTGGTGGAAAAATATTGACTTGTGACACATCATCGGAAAGGAAATTTTACGCCTAGTAGAGATTTCGAAAAAAATGTATAGGGTGCTATTTAAAAAAATGACAATGAAGTCACTTCCGGTGAAATTGAAACTCGTACCTCCATATTTTATATGCGTTTCGTGGGCCAATATATATTCCCCAATTAAAAAAATAAAATAATTAAATTTTCACTGAGTTTTGGCTTTCGCCGTTTTTTAAAAGACACCCTGTACATCATATAACCTTTAAAAAACACCAGAATAAGATGATTTGTATTCATTATTATTATTTAACATCTTCACTTATATCGAGTTTGTATAACACGCCAGTCTTTTATTTTTGTTAAGATATATATAATTTCTTAGTGTAGTCTAATGTAAAGAAAGTAATTGCATGTAGGGTAATATACTCGTACTTAAAATTAAATAAAATCACGCCATGGTACTCCATTTCGTTGTTTTTCCAAACCTTGAACCGAATACTACGTAGTTTAATAATGCCCCTTGCAATGTTATTCAGGTCATTTGAGGCACAAAACACTCCTTTTCAGGTGTGCCACATTATAAATGTAAATAAACCAGCAGATAAAAAAAAAATTTGCCGTGTTGCATGATAACTACAAAGGAAATATGATCATTGCTGGTGGTTTTTATTTTTTTTTTTTGCCTCAAACGAATAGCGAATGAATTATATATACAGGGTGTCCCGAAATTAGTGGTTATCCAGCGTATTCCTCGATCAAAAATAAGACAAAAAGTTCCTACAAACATTGCCCCGCAAATGCTTCCTAAGGGAGCTACAACCCTTTAAAAGGGTGCATCCTTGACGATGGTTTTTATTTAATACTTCCGAAACTGGTAAAAATAAAAACATGAAATTTTGGTCAATTACTAATCGTTTTATGGCCAATAAGGTGATGTGATAATGATTCAATAATTTCATTCAGGAGTGGGTCAAACAGGGAGGGGGTGGAGTAAAATGCCCCACAAAAAAATTAGTGCACATACTTTTTTCCTTAAAATTATGTCGACGTGACCACACCGCACGCCACTGCGCGCCTCAGTTCAACTCTGTACCATAGCAAAGATGGACCCTCACAACCTAACTATGTGTACCAAGTTTGGTTTCCCTATCTTTAATATTGTGGAAGTTATTCAAGAAAAACAAAAAATAAATTGAATTTTCAACACCCTGTATCTCCGTTAGGAGGCTCGATAGAGAAGAAATGTTAGAACGGGTATGTCATAATTTCATGTGAACTTTCTGTACCCGAAGTTTGTCTGTTTAAAATCGGGACACCCTGTATATAAATGATTACGCAGGTGGATGCTACAAGTTTGTTTTATCATGAATTTTATATATAAACAATGTGTCATAAGTCATAATATAACTCATAACAAGAGTTGTAATTGGAAAAATGCTGAACTGAAAAAAATACCAGCCAACGTCGTGGTGGGATTTTACATTTTATTATTGTGAAAGTTGTAATACATTTAATATCAAATAAACCATAAACCAAAACAGTAGAATACATTAAATCGACACTGTTCAAGAATAAACAAAGCAATTTCATTACAACTATCTGGGTGAACGGATGTTATTATTAAAGTGACTTAAACGACAACCTCACACGCCCGCCAAGAGAAAATTGTGCAGATAATTCAATCAGATTAAATTTTAAATTATCGTAAAAATTTACACACAGCATCAAAGGAAAGTGTATGTGTATGTGAAGCTGTAAATACAACTATCATGTATACTATAAGAAGATATTTATATAGTGATCACAAAAGTTCCTTTTCGCCTTTTTCATTTTTGACTATTGAAATATTTGCAGCAGAAGAAACTAATGCATTGGTAAGATCAATCAAATGGATAAGTAATATCAGAATATCTTTAATTAAAATTATTATAGGATTAAATTTAAATTACCCTATGATAAATGTGGTTCAAAACGGACAGTATATTTTTGGAAATAACAAAAAATTGAAGCCTAGAAAAAATTTGGGTTTCCGGAAAACTAGAGCATAATAATAAATCGATCGATAAGGGTGCCACTAGCGCCAACGCTGGCTTCGTGACCTCAGTTATTGCCAGTGACTAACGCCATGAGGTATATAATTCTCAGAGTAATTCACGAATTTAAAAAAATTGCATATATTCCAATCAATCGCGGTAATTATCCTATCGTCAATACGAAAATACCCCAAGGTGGAAGTTTTACGTCGAAAAGAATTTTTTATAAAATCAAGAGACAGGTGCGTTATATAACCATAAACTAATTTATGTTTCAGATAATGTAATAAGTACATATTATATCAAATTTAAAAAAAAATGAACAGTTTTAGCACAGCAGGTATAATAGTAAGATGCTAAAATTATGTGCATATGGAATATGTGGTTAGATTTAAATACATACGTAAATTCCTAATTTATAAAACAAAATAATTCTTCGTTTTATATTGTATTAGAACAAATACGTAGACAGCCATATTTACGGTAAAGATAATACCGCTACCATATAACTTAGATTGTCCATGTCACACTACAAAGAGCGCAATGGATACTATACGATACGCCACTACAGTATCTATTAATTATTTATCAATGAAAAATGTTTCAAATAAAAGTTGTTTGGCTATTTTTTTTACACATTCTGATGATGACGTTGAAATTGAATTGAATGTAAAGAAGAGATTAGAGTCGGTCAACTGATGAGATAAATAAATATTAGAGAAAAGGGTAAATACAATTTAATTTAATAATATTTTTTTTATCTGGAGTAGTTTTTAGAGATAGGTATCAAAATCGTATAATGTAGACTGGCCCTTCTCTCATTCTGTAACAATATTAATAGAATGTAAAGATAGTAAAAGTAAAAATCGAAATTCAGAAAGGTCTAAAAAAGATAAAGAAATAAATGGTGCAGTCGTCCCAAATTACCTTTCCTGCTTTGATATTTTCGGTTGAAAATTCGAAAATGTGATAAGTACAAAAATTGTTATAAAAAATCATAAAGACTTACCTTTTAAGCATTTTGTTTAATTACAATTTATTAATTTATTCATACCTATCTATAGTAATTTGTCGAATATGTAATGACTTTCAACTGAGTAAAACTAACCAACTAAACTCCATGTAATAGGTTGGTAGGTACCAATTTATTATATCTAGGTTTTTAAAAAAATAAATTACTGATCGTCTTAACAGAGCAATTAAGTGTGTTTTTCTATAAGTTCAAACCGTTTCGGACTTCAATTGAAAAATATTATGTGTTTCATATTAAATTGTAGGATTTTCCGGGGTTTACTTCGTTGACTTGAGAGGTGGTTAAGAAAATATTTTTTAAGAAAACGTAAAAAAAGTTTCTATATCAACCTTTTTTATTTCCTTTCCAAAAAATAATTTTAAAGATAAAATAACGTACAGGGTGTCCCACGGTAAAGTAACCACCCCCTTTTCTCCCGAGTTTTTAAGATATTTTTAAATTTCAAAATGCTAGACTCTGTATTTTTTTCCGTAGTTTTTGAATATGCTAACCAGAGTTTTCTAAAGCCAACGGTATACAGGGTGAATAAAAAATGTACTTTTTTCTTATGGAACACCCTGTATATTTTTAAATATGTCGATAGAGCGTTCTTTTCTGATTACAAAAATATATGATACTTATTATACACCCAAGGACAAAATTGTCGATTATTTTAAATTTTCCCAATTTTTTTGTATTTATAAATTTTAATGAAAGAACGCATTACACAAGAAAGAAATAGTTTATTTCACACATTTTAAGTAAAGAATATTAAGTTTTCATTAGCAGAAAATGCTAAAAAAATTTACAACGACGATTTGAAACCATATTCAAGTAATAGTGATAACAAAAAATATTCGATAATTTTGTCCATGAGAAGAAATACGGATAGTGATGATTTTAAATTTAATTTAAATTAACAAAAATATTACACATTTAATATATTAAAAAACAAACAAAAAGTATAAAACAAAACTAGACAGACGAAGCAATTTTGGATTATATGAGTAATTATTTTATTAATTGCCTAATTAATTAATGATTATTAGTAGACTTAATTACTGCAAGAGACTCAACGTCGAAAAAGAAATACGGCTAGTGATGTTTTTAAATTTAATTTAAATTAACAAAAATATTACACATTTAACAAACATATTAAAAAACAAAAAAAAAGTATAAAACAAATTCTTCATGGCACCCTATTTTTTTCGTCACTCATAACAATTTAATTTAATCATGTTAAACGATTTCATGATATGTATCGGTAAATTAATTTTTTTGTGAGTAAATGTTAATTTTTAAATTGGGAGACATTTAATAGGAATAGGTTTGTTTTTTAATATGTTGGTTAAATGTGTAATATTTTTGTTAATTTACATTAAATTTAAAATCATCATTAGCCGTATTTCTTTTTCGACGTTGAATAGCTCCGCCATTTTTTATCTAAATATAGAAGTATGTATTATATATTTTTCTAATTTTGACATATAAAGTGACATATTTTGTTATTGAAACAAGTGACAAAACGTTCTACTTTATGTAACTGGTTACATAATGAAAACCATTATGTAACTGGTTACGAAAAGTTCGTTATGTCACTAACTGTAAAAATAATTAAACAAAATACAACAGAAAAAAAATATATTAAAGTAACTTTTATTTAAGTCAGTAATTTTATAAAAAACAGTTTATTATTTATTTGTTAACTATTATTATTTAATTATAAATATTCACAAAATAGATCAGCGTCTATTAAATGTCAAGCCAAATGACAAGATAATTTAAACTGACACTGACCTACTAGATAATTGTCATTTAAATTATGCTTGTAAGTGATCAAAATTAAAAACTTGTATTTCCCATTTTTCGTCAAAATTAGAAAAAATCTTGTATGTAATACGTTATGAAACATGATTTTATGTAACTCGTGCGATATTGCGGGATCTCGCTTCGCTCATCCCGCAAACTTACACTCGTTACATAAAATCATACTTTTCATAACTGATTACATAAATAGCTATTTTGTAATCAGAAAAGAACGCTCTATCGACATATGTAAAAATATTCACCCTGTATACCGTTGGCTTTAGAAAACTCTGGTTAGCATATTCAAAAACTACGGAAAAAAATACAGAAGCTAGCATTTTGAAATTTAAAAATATCTTAAAAACTCGGGAGAAAAGGGGGTGGTTACTTTAACGTGGGACACCCGTACCTATGTACCCATAAAGATCTATATACGTAAAATATGGCATTCGTCCAAAACGACGAGTTGTATTTTTATACAGACCAGCTTAGCGATTCCAACTGCCAATTTAGTGGCAAACTGTTCCGTGCGTAGTTCATGCGTAGATTTTTAACATGTCCAACCGATTACAGAATTAATTATAGTCTGTTAATTGTGGCGCAATTTTTTGTTCGCGTGCTTTCAGTGTTTGTTTCTTCGGTACTTGTGTAGGTGTCGTAGTTGAACACGGATGATGTCGGCTCCTTGGCCTGTAAGAGAAGGGGCATATAAAAGTATTGGGCAAAGTACCGATCCTTTACCAATTATAATGGCTAAAGTTAATGTCCCGCCAAAACTGAAGCTCAAACTGGTGCCTAATGTAAATAGGAAACATTTATATTAAATATAATAATAATAATTCGTCTAATATAATAAAGATTTTAAATTAAATATTTTTATCATATATTTATTTATATCCGAAATTCTTTATTGAATTTTTATGTCGAGCCCTAAAAATAATTACGAAATCTGTGTTTATGGTTTAAGTTCTTCATTTATTTTCGGTGGATTACAAATATTTCATGTATGGTATCTAAAATGGTTTTAGGCACTACTTAACTATTAGGGTAATAGGAAAGTAATTAAACGTTTATTTTGGTGTACTTGGTGGAGTGTCGTGATCTGAAAATGAAAATGAGTGTATTTTCTTCATTAGAACACGGCTTTCCAATTACTACAAAAAGAGCATTTTATAGTCTCTGAAATATCTGTAATAAACCAAAAACAAATGATCATTTTCTCACTCTTTCTATGATGAGCTGTATGATACAAATTTTTAATGTTAAACATTACTTTTCTTCAGACGAACTACAGATTTTGTTTAATATATTGCTTTATTCAATTTTCCCATGAGGTTACTATTTGACTAAAAGATACTTATATGGGCAATTATCCAAATTTTAAAACTATAGTTTATTAATGCTGTTAAATAATACCTATCAGATTTGTGGAAAATATTGTAAAGATATTAAAGATCTTACTTATTTCATTAGCTATCACTATTAACTACAAAACGGCTAACGGCTAGTTATATTTATATTTGTAGTCACAAAAAATTTTTGGATAAAAGCCATGTATATAGTATATTAAAATATTTGTGTATATGTACGGTGTGTCCCAAGATTGGTGTGAAGTTGGATATGATCGACTAAAAATGTAATTAATTTCCGCCGAGCATGAAAATTATTTTAAATACATCTTTTAAATATAATACAAAAGACCAGGATGAAAGAATTATACCACATATTTTTCGTGTAATTAAAATAGACATATACGTATATCTTAATTTAACAGGGCCATTTAACTACAGTGCTAAATGGGCTATGGGGCGCTAGCCTTTTAAGGCGTCAGTTTTCAGCCTTTTGAGGCGGTAATTTTGCTTGCACTCAAATCAGTTTACCTTGCTCCCATCCCCCCCGAAGAGGGGCGCATTATTATTAGTAGCCCACGGGCCCTGGCCTAGATTCGTGTTTAGCACCTCCAGTACTGCATATATTAAACAAACAGTTACTATACAAGAAAATTTAAAATCAATATAATCCTACTTTCATCCTGATGAATATTGGAATAACCCGAAAAAAAAAAAGAATTGGAAAAGATCAACTATTAAGTAGGTAAATACTTTTAAAATGGAACCCTTCATCTAGAAATATCGCCACAAAAAAAAACACCTCTTGAAGATCTCCAATACCAGCAGATGAAATTATGTAGCAACAATAATGCAAATTTATTATTTTTGAGTGTGTGGATGGTCGAGAACCACTAAATAACGTTTTATTTCGGATCGTAATTGCACATACTAAAAAAAATTGCTGTTGGGTCACCAGCAGTATTTCACACTGCTCGCTCTTCAGTTGCAGAGTATGACCAATTCATTCTAATTATGTGTTAAAATTTCAATTGGATGCATGCAAAAATTCTTAACACTGTTCTCATTTTGAATAGTACCAAATCTACATCACTCAAAGCCGTACTTGTACAAGTCTTGTACAGTTTTTAGTTTGAATTTGATATTTGTAGAACTCTTTTAATTTTGAAATATTATACAAATTATGTTAACAATCCTTGTATCGCCGTATATGGCAGAAAGCTCATTTTTAGCTCTCCAACATTTAAAAATCTACCTTTAATTCAACATTTTACCAGTTTGGCTAAACCATCATGCAGTTTTGAATATTCGTTCCAATCTCGTAATCTAGAATTAGATTTAGATTGATTAATGAATAAGTTTATTTGTAAAAATAATGTAAAGAGTAAATAATATATACTTTTAATACTAGTGTAAATAAATAATAATATTTAATTTTCTGTTTTTGATCAACTGTAGTATAGAAAAATACAATCTCCCTCACTTCACCTTCTCCCCTTAACCTTTTCCTCCTACAAAATTTACATTACACACTTCAAAATTTTAAAGTCTGCGCCCCTGTCTGTATACATAATATACATGATACACTAACCAGTGGTGGCCGATGAAATTAAGGTTAGCCTATAGTGTTGGAGCATGGTAATCAAGTTATGGTTCAATGCAACTAAATGAGGAATTTAATGTATAGTACTTATACCTTAAAGAACATCTTGTCTACTATAGTTCAATGCTAAGATACGGCTAACCAAAATTTTACAGAGGCACACACACGTACTAATTTAATTATCCAATTACTAATTTAAGATAATTTGATAAGAGTCTATACAGTTTTAAATATCTCAAATATATATTTATTAATTATAAATATTCTTTGAAATACTTAATTTAACGTTTTTACTTAGAACATACCATTTATTATGTTCTAAATATTTGGTGTATTTACAAAGTATTCTTATCTTCCTTATCAGAAATTATACTAATATTATGCAAAAAGTAGTGTTTGTCATTAAATCATACAGTATACACTTAAACAGCCTAGTTGATTCATAATATATTAATGTGTTGCATGTATTTTTAGGAAGCCAGATCACTCAAAGCTGGAGAATTAAGTCAACAAGAGTCCAAAAATATGGCTCACACTAACATGAAAGTTACCACAGATAAATTTAGTAGCGAAAAAACTGCCATGGAATCACAACAACAAAGGCAAACTGTCACAGCTAGTGGAATATTTAATCAAGAAAAACATAGCTCAACTTCTAGTCACGTTTATACCACTTCATCCAAAGGTTTGACCCAATCTGCTACATCCATGCTGCAAGCTGCCAGCAGACAAGTAAGTAATTTTGAATTATAGATATCAATTTATAATAATACTGCGATAAATATTCAGGTACGACAAAATAAACCAAATGTACATATTTTATATAAATGATTATCAGACATAAAATTCTAAAATAATTTAAAACTGAGCGTACAAAAATTAAAAATTTTAAATTTTAATATACGAAAGCTGAATAATCTTAGTAAATACGTTTAGTTTATAATGACAAACAATTTCTTTAATTATTGTCATAGATTAATGACTATCTTTATATCATTATCTACAGCTTTTAAACATTCTTGAATAATCGTGTGATAATTACTACTTATTTAAATTCTTAAATAATATGTTGGAATCTTATTATTCATGTGATAATTAAATTAAGTCAATGAAAACATTTATTCCAGTTCCAGTTAATGAACGGTACGCCAGAAGAGGACATCTTAAACACCTCTCTAGATGATCTAGAAAATCTTTCTGCAGTGTCTAATGTACAAGATGTAGAAAGGGCCATACATAAATATTCCACATATCTTGATGCGTCCATCAGATGCCTACAAAAAATGGATCAAAATAAAAATGCACCGTCCATTCTTAACAAAATAAATGACGTAATGCGCAAAGCATGGGCTGTACCAACTTATGGTCATGAGTTGGGCTATACCTTATGTAACGCACTACGGAACTGTGGTGGTCTCGACTTAATTATGCAAAACTGTACAAAACCGGATAAAGATCTGCAATTTTCCAGTGCAAAACTCTTGGAACAATGCCTTACAACAGAAAACCGAGCACATGTTGTCGAGCATGGGTTAGATAAAGTAGTAAATGTTGCTTGTGTTTGTACCAAAAAACCAAACTCAGTTGACCATTCTAGAGTAGGAACTGGAATTCTAGAGCATCTATTTAAACATAGTGAAGAAACTTGCAGTGATGTGGTTCGCCTTGGTGGACTAGATGCTCTATTGTTTGAATGTAGAAAAAGTGATATAGAAACGTTGAGACACTGCGCTGGTGCTCTTGCAAATCTCAGTTTATATGGTGGCGCTGAAAATCAAGAGGCTATGATCAAAAGAAAAGTCCCAATGTGGTTATTTCCATTAGCTTTCCATACAGATGATAACATTAAATATTATGCTTGCCTTGCCATTACTGTCTTAGTAGCCAATGCAGAAATAGAAGCCGAAGTATTACAATCTGGAACTTTAGGTTTAGTAGAACCCTTCGTAACTACGCATAATCCATCAGAATTTGCCAAGTCTAATCTAGCACACGCTCATGGACAAAGCAAAACTTGGTTAAAAAATTTAGTGCCTGTGTTAAGCTCAAAACGTGAAGAGGCCAGAAATTTGGCAGCTTTCCACTTTTGTATGGAAGCTGGAATTAAGAAACAGCAAGGGAATACAAATATTTTCTCAGAAATTGGTGCAGTTGAGTCTTTGAAAAAAGTAGCAAGTTGTCCAAATGCTGTTGCCTCAAAATATGCCGCTCAAGCTTTAAGGTTAATAGGAGAGGAAGTACCTCATAAATTAAGTCAGCAAGTACCACTGTGGTCAGCTGAAGATGTAGAAGAATGGGTGAAACAAATTGGATTTACTGAAATTGCATGTAGTTTTGTTGAGAGTAGGGTGGACGGAGATCTTTTATTACAGTTGACCGAAGAAAATCTTAGAGATGATATTGGTCTCACAAATGGAATCAAGAGAAAAAGGTTGGTATTAAACAAATAGAAAGAAATACATATCTAAATAATATCATTACAGGTTTACAAGAGAACTACAGAAACTGAAGAAAATGGCGGACTATACATCTCGTGATACTGCAAATATTAACACCTTTCTTCAAGCACTAGGTCCTGAATTTTCAATTTACACTTACAGCCTTTTAAATGCAGGTGTTGAAACAAAAGATTCCCTTCGTAATATCTCGGAGGATCAACTTCTAAATGAATGTGGAATAATGAATTCAATACACCGTTACAGAATAATGGAGGGTATTAGACTGTTAGAAGATGGCTTAGCTAATGGGTTAAATGAAGACAATATGGATAAATCACTAGACGTATTTGTTAGTTACAGAAGATCGAATGGTTCACAATTAGCTAGTTTACTGAAAGTCCATTTACAACTTAGAGGTTTTAGTGTATTTATAGACGTTGAGAGATTAGAGGCTGGCAAATTTGATAACAACCTTCTGCAGAGCATTCAAAAAGCGAAACATTTTTTACTAGTTCTAACACCAAATGCCTTGGAGAGATGTATAGGGGATCACGAAAGAAAAGACTGGGTCCATAGGGTAAGTAAAATATATGTTACGTGCTCATAAAATCTAATCTTTTCTCTGCCTTAAATCCCCTTCAAAGGATAATATATCAACTACACAACTTTCGCATTAAGTCGCTTCCGTTTTGCGTATGCAATGATACACGAGCCATTAATAATAATAATATTAATTTATTTAACTACTTGTACATAATATAACAATGTTTGTAGCAAGTCATGTGTGCGTATATAAAAATATACTGAAAATAAAATATTTTGCACTTTATGTACAGGGTGTTTCCTATAAAACTATACCCCCCCTTATTTCGGTCAATTACCACCTATTTGAATATTTCAAAAACCGATCTAACAGAATTTTCCGTAGATTTTGAATATGCTATTATTTTTTTCCTACTTCAACCGTATACGAGGGGAAGAAAAAAGTATGGTTTTTTTAAATGGAACACCCTATATATTTTTACATATTTGGATTCGCTTCATCCTTCTGATTACAAATATATATGACATTTATATATTTGCTATAAAAATGGCGTAAATAATTGAATTTAAACTTAGGGCGTTTCCTTCAAAACTATACCCCCCTTATTTCGGTCAATTATTAACGTTTCAAAATTTTCAAAACCTACATATAGAATTTTTCGTAGATTTCATATATTCTATTACTTTTTTTCTTCAACAGTATACGAAGGGTGGAAAAAAGTATGGTTTTTTTTATGGAATGCCCTGTATTTTTTTACATATATATAAGTATTATCTATATTTATAATTAGAAAGGTAGGACGGATCTAAATATGTAAAAAAATACAGGGCATTCCATAAAAAAAGTCAATGTCAGTTCCTGTTTTTCCGGAAGTGACATCAACTTTTTTGTTTTAAATATATCACTCTATATACGGATTTGTAGAGACGACAAAAGGATGTTTTCAAATATGTAGTAAGCATTTTTTATTATTTACCAAAAACGTGAGATCCGAACTAAAGAATATGAATTCGACTAATCTCACCAAAAATGATTCACAGTGTCCAACGAGAAATAATTAAAAAATGTATTAAAGTAACCAGGTAACACATTAAACATCTATTAACTTTTATTTTAGAAAGTTAGTAGGTACACTACGTTAGTATCTCACGGTTATAAATTATAAAAAAGTATTCATAATAAAAACATGTTTACTACATCTTTGAAAACGTCTTTTTGTCGTCTATACAAATCTTCAGATTATATTGAATTTATCTACTCTTATTAGGGTATATATATATTAATTAATTAACTGGTTTTGAACAATTAATAATAATATCTATAAACAAATAGTGTTGAGTTATAGTCGTAAAAAGTCAAATCAAAATTGAATATCGTGTGTCGTGAGTGTTTTTGGCTAAACCACGTTGTTAGGATTATATTGTATTTACTCCTTTCATTGTAAACGCACTGTATATGGCAGTCAAAAATCTTCCAGACAGTTTAATAATAATGTGTTTCTGCCTGCAATATCTTTATCGCACAGTGCACATGCAATATTCATGACTTAAACTAGTACACTAGCAATCGAAAATCATTTACTATAATCCGCTGTGCTGTTACGATATGACCACAGTCACAGATAACAATCATAATTCTAGAATCACAGTAACATTTCATGATTTGACAGTGTGATTGCGAAATTACCTCTAATAAATATGTATAATTAATTTTTTTCAGGAAATCGTTGCAGCATTGTCAGCAAATTGTAATATTATTCCGATTATTGACAATTTCACCTTTCCTGAAGCCGATGAACTTCCCGAAGATATGAGACAAGTTTGTCACTTCAATGCAGTACGTTGGATTCATGATTACCAAGATGCATGTGTGGACAAACTAGAAAGGTGTGTATTTTTAGACATATTTTTATTAAAATAATGACATAGTGTCCGGTATTCAACATAAAATATCTAAAAATTGTATCATTATAGTATCTACAAAATTTTATTATAATTGGTTATTGTTGATTCAGGTATGAATGTAATGAATGTTTCTTTAAAATGATATCCTGATACTTCTTCACAGTATTCATTTACGCCTCTTTATGCATCCATCCGTGGACACACTGTAGACTTTGTGTCCGTAAGGTCCCCAAAAAAATTTCAATTGGTGTATTTTTTCGATTTGTCGAATACTTTCAATCATCTTGGATTTTTGTCGTGAGCGTTCTCATAGAAAAATTAACAAATATTGTTATCATTTTATGGGTGTAATTTGGTTATCGAAATATTTAAAGGTTTAATCACAAAAACACAATTATTAGATACACTGTATTTTGTTTCAAGAAAGAATTTTGGACAATTTTCCTTAATACTCATATTCGATTTTCTGTCCAATGAAAAAAATTGACTGTCATACGATACGCATATCGTTTTCTGTGGTAGTTTTATCGACTAATGCCATGTCTGATCATTTGTCAACACTGTTAGTCAGTTTGAAGTTGCCAGCGGAAGTAGATGATATTGTGCAGCAATTTAATATCAGTCCATTACTAATTCCACCGAATACTTTTTTTGAAAAGTCGACTTTTTAAACCCCCTTAAAATCGCACGCTACTGACATGTATCACACATTACTACGTTCAAAGAATCACCTTATCGATCTCTTCTTACCACCAAAGTTTGAAGTTAATCAAGCATCAATTAACGGGTATACAGGGGTGTCCAGATCTTAAGTGGATCACACTGTATATTATACTATTATGCAATATACAGTGTGTCCACGGATGTACGCATGAATAGGTGTAAATGACAAAAAATTTTCGAATTGGACATTACTCTTCTGGATTTAGCCCCTGCTTTGTCTAAAACTAAGAAGTGCCAAATATGAGTGAAATCACTCGTATACGGGGTGTTCTAGCGACATTTTTAAAAATGCACATTTTTAAAAATGCACTAGAATAAACTACCGTTACTTTTGAAGATACAACAAAATTGTATTAAGAAAAGTTGTTCAGAATAAAAAGAAATGCCTAAATACAAATTTTCAAAAAGATTGGCCTGTTTTGATGAACTCGTCATTTTTTTCAATTTTGTTATTTTTATTTGAATAAATAAATAAAAATCATGTATGTAGTTAACCATAACAGAACAAAAATCCGATACATTGTTAATAAAGTAATGAAAAAAAAGAATGCATAGGTAATTTAATAAACTTTATAAAAAAAAAATATATGTTCTTTAAAGTTGGCCGATTTTCCTTAAATTTTGCAACCCAACATAAATCTTTATTCTGAACAACTTTTCTTAATACAATTTTGTTGTATCTTCAAAAGTAACGGTAGTTTATTCTAGTGCATTTTTAAAAATGTGTCGCTGGAACACCCCGTATAAGAGCGATTTCAGTCATATTTGGCACTTCTTAGTTTTAGACAAAGCAGGAGCTAAATCCAGAAGAGTAATGTCCAATTCGAAAATTTTTTGTCATTTACACCTATTCATGCGTCCATCCGTGGACACACTGTATATCATTTTCTAATTGTTTTATTCCATTGTTTGATTGTTGATTATTTTAACACTAAAAACAAAGTATTTCTGTTTTCTTAACTGCTATGTAACTTGTAAACATTGATATTGTAGTTACTTATTAGGCAGTTTTATCAATTTCGCTACAGGAATTAAATATATTTTTATTTTATAACTAAATGGCTGTTTTCTTTTACACTTTTAATTTCTGAAATTAATCAATGTTAATAATAGATTTTATAAACGTATGCCAACTGTCCTATTTTTACTTTTAAACTTAAAGAATAAGATTCCTTTTTAAAAATCAGTCGAATTTTTTTTACTTCATATCATCGAAAAATATTACAAATAAATCATGTTTCTTAAATATCTTCTTAATTTTTACAAATTAGTTTAAAAACCACCTATTTTTTAATGCTATCAATTGGTAATTTTTTTAATATCTATACAAATAAGAAATATTACAAAATAAAACGGCCTTATAGATGTTCTAAAATAGATATTTGCATAAAAAAAATGTGCAAATTTTTAAAAATTGGAAAATTATTATCTAAATCTTGATAGGTATATTTACATTTTTAAACTAAATTAAGGAAAAGATGCAACTAATTAGCTGTTACAAGCAATTTTCATTTCTGAAAAAATTATTGAAGAAAAAAGTGAAAAAATTTAAAATTCGTCATACCGGGTGGCCACGAGAACCAGAAAAATCACTAAATTGGAAAATAAGTCTTATTTACAAGTTCCAAATTTCAAAATATGTAGTTAATTCATAAACAAAGTAGTTATAAGCCTGGGCCAGTTCTCGTAGCCACCCGGTATAACTTTTAATTAAAAACAACTTTCCAAAGTTTCCAAAACAAAATTCATAGTTTTACGCCTCCTCTCTCATATGACTAAAAGTTTTCAAAATTTGGTTACTAGGTTTTTAGCTTTAAGTACTGGCTTTTACAATAGTAAATGTACTATTCTCTTTGAAATTTAAGTACAATACATCTAACTAAAACAAACTCCTTACTTGAAACTTTTACATATAAAAAAACTGTTTAGGAAGTGTTCACTAGCTGTTTACTTCCGAAGTATCGAGTTCTAAAACAATTTTTAAATGTTATTATTTTATATACATAAGCTTTTGTTACGAAAAGAAAGAGAGAGATCATTGATAATCTCATTATTATATTAACCAAAGGTAGTTCACTATCTCTCTATGTACTATGTACTTATTAGTTGATGTTATTAGCGTATTAAAATGTCTAAATTGTGCTACCAAAAACAGAATTAGAAATAGGACATTGTTTTACTAATAACAAAATGTTAATACAGAACGCCACCGTAGTGGAAATTTTTTTACTAGTAACATAATGTTAGTACGGAAAGCCACCAGAGCGGCCGGTGACGCGCTATCTACAAACCATCTATCATATATTATGTCATTACTCATTAGTGGTTATGTTGATATTCGGAGTCACAGGCGCCTGTCGCTGTGATGAGCTAATTTGAATAATTGTACATTTATAATAATAAATAAATAGAAAAATGTTTGCATTTTAATAGGCTTGAAGAAAACATAGTATATATTACACGGAGTAGAATGCCTTTTTTTGTATTTCGCCCAGTTTGCAGCTTCGGCTTCGCCTCAGCTGCAAATCCTGGGCTCAACACAAAAAAAGAGTGCGTTCTACTCCTAGTAATATAATATACTATTCTCCTTAAGAAAGCCATTTGAAAACAATTACTTTATTACTTGCAGCAGTAGAAATACACATATTTTTATGGATATTAAGAAGTACCTAATCATGTTAACATAATAATCATCTCGTTTTAAACATTTAATTTTTTTGTAACATTTGTCTTAATACGTTTTTCATTCCACTTTTCCAATACAATTACACTCACTAAACTTAGTAATAAATATTTCAATAAATTTTTTCTAGGTTTCTTAATGGTCACGAACCTTAGATTTCTAATTCGCAATGTGAAAAGGCACTCGCACAAGCTTTATTTTATTTTATTTTTGTTCTGTGATTTACTTTAGTTACAATAAACATTTGGTCTGGGTTTATTTTTTATTTTAATTTTATTGACATTGAAATAAGATATTATTTTTCTTATCCTTGCAAATAATATTTTTACTTTATATTTTAGACAAATTGTTTACTTAAACCATTCATTTTTATTTTTCATGGTAGTAAAGCAGTTCTTTAAAATAATGCTCTTATTATTCTTAGAGATATACGAAGAACTTTAAAAAGAAGATATTAAAACAACTTCTTAAAGTGGAATGTCAGTTACTGTTTTTCACTTAAAACTTAATCATTCTGGTACCAGTTAGATTTCTAACGATGATAAAATTAAAGTATCTATATTTAAACTACATGAATGTAGAACAATAAGATAATAAAGATTACAAGCATAAAGTGAGTATTATCACAACAATAAAGGTATAAAATGAATGTCGCCTACTAACAATTTCTGGAAACGGTTCTTATAAAGATAAAAAGTAGTACCAACCTAACTATAAAAATGGAAAAGTGAAAACCATTAATTAAGTTGCCTCTTTGCATGCCTCACTGATGTGGTTGAGGTGAGTTTTTAATATAGTTTTCAATAGTACTGGTGTCGTAAAAATTAATGTACCATTTTATATAATATATGTATATATTATATAAAATAAAATATTATATAATAATTACTCGATTTTCGCGTCGTTAAATTGGACAAAAGTATTATGACTATGGATGCGATGCTTCATATGTACGTTTTAGGTTAAGCAATGTAACTAACGGCAAGACATAACAAACAGCATTTCAATATTTATTTTAATTCTAATAAAACAATAATTTCTTGTATCTATCATTTTTTATTACCTATTCATCTTATCCAAATATGTCTAAAATTCGTAAATAATAATTTTTTCGTTAAATAATTTCTTTATCATCATATATTTGTTTTTCCTAAAACGATCCAGTCACATGCCCATGACCAATTGTAGATTGTTATCATCGATAAATTTTTTTCGTTGCCGGAGCTTACATTATTAGTATTCAAAGTCTAATTACACGCTAAGAGAAGCTTATACTTAAAAATTATAAATAATAAAGTAAAATGTTCCCTTTATTTCCAGTCTCTTTATTACGTAATTAAAAAAAAAAGTTGCGAAATTCCTGATTTCTGGCTTTAAATAGTTTTTTAAAGAGTAGCCTATGTCCTTATTAATAAAGACGTTTTTATTTATATATTTCTGCACTTCACTGTTTTTTCTTAACAATATGATTCATGGAAATACGAATAAAAGCATCGTTGTAGGTATTTTTTTTTTTGACCACACATTTCTATACATTTTTCAGTCAGATAGTATAAAGATGTTTTGTAATTTTTTTTATGCTTTACGTGCTAGAATTGCACTAACATACAGCAGCAAAATAATTGGTGCAAAAATCTGAATTTTTTTGCACTCAGTGCAGATACATCATTGAATATATGCTGGTCAAAGAAATGAATTAATGCCGAAAGTACAAATAGTGACAGTGAAAGAAAAATGCCTTGTGATGTGATACTGCACTGTATTTCAATTTGCACCTTGGGAACTATTTACTCAATAAATTTTTTTTATGTTTAACAACTCGTATAGTATACCTTGTTTATTGCTACTCATGTTCTTATATCTTATTTATTGATTTTAAACGTTTAATATCCAAATTTTCAAATTATGACACTGACAATCAATCTTACAATTTACAACAGCTTTTACTTTATTATTAAAATAATTCTATCTATCTTTTTTTTTGTCCAACTTAATGTGAAAATCAACTATTAATTAGGATAAATAATAGAAAGTTAACGAACTTTATATGTTGCTATCATTTGATAATATTAAAATACCTAAAATATAAATTTCTTTTGAAAATAAAACTAAGTTTCAACCACAGCATTTGCTTCTCATTTGGTGTTATGTCTTTTTCTGTACCCATGCTTATATATTCGCCGATTCATTTGTGACTGTGTGAAAATGTTACGTTTTTTTACAGGTTCATGCGAGGGGAGCTGAATTCCCGATGTGGTGATGGTCTCATGAATCGTATAGGTTTAAATAAAGGTGATATCACACCCGGAACACCCTCAAATCCAAATTTGGTACGACAACCACCGAGCTACCAACGTATGCATAGTAATGACTCAGGAAGTGGGAAAGGGTCAGATAAAGATGTTAATGGTAATTCTGGTCTAAACAGAGATTGACTAGATGGTCCCTATGCCTCGGTTACACCTACTCCACTGCCTAGGTAAGTTTTTGCATCTATTTATTGTACAGTTGATACAACGAATGTTGGAATTCACATCACAGAATTCAAAAAATGATGATTAAAATGCAATAATATTCAGAATTTCCTCTAAATTTAAGATGTGAAATATACAAGATGTCCAATGTAAAACGCTACAGTAGTTAAATTAGAAATACACCAAAGTTAATTTTTTGTTCTGTTTCAAATACACTAACTCACCCGATATGTGTATCTGCTTCATTATCCTTTTTCACTGTATCCCTTATATTTTATTTAATTTTGATTATATACTGTGTGACGTAACCATTTAAGGATAAAGGAATATAAATTTATAGTTATCATTGCTTTTCATTTAAAAAAAAATCATTTCAGTAGTATATCAGACAGTATAAACTACATCTATCATCTATATAATCATTAAGTTTGATTTCCAAACTTAATGATATAATATTGTTTAACATGATAACCTGTAAGGTTCAACTAGTTCAGTCATAGAAAATAACATTATATTGTAATGTAATTCACCAATAATGCTTGCCATTGTGTTTATTAACAAATGTGCTACAACTAACATAAAGTTCAGTTCTTATTTACAGGTTTTGTAAGGCAAACAGTCCGTCCCGTAATTGGATAATTAACTCTAATAAGTTTCCTAGGGGTCTGCCCCCACAATATCCTTATACAAGAAGGGGATCAACAACTCCCATTTCTTCGTTAGCATTAAACAGCAGCCCTCCAACCCCCAACCGATCTCGTAGCCTTGATGGTCTTCTGGACTCAGAGCCTATTATAGCAGCTTCAAAAGCAACTGATGAACAAACTCCGTCCCAGACAACAAAAAGTTGTGATGATATAGACAAAGAATTTAGTAATGAAAATGAAATAGAGACTGAGACAAGTAATTTAAATAAAACAAGAGCCCACAGTATGGACGATTATTTAGATTGTTCTGTGGATAATAGTGATATAGACAAATCATCGATACACAGTAACTCGAGTGATTCTAAACGAAAAAGAAATTTCATGGACAGGTGTGTAAATAAAGTGAGATCTCTAATTAAGAAGTAATTTTGGCGTTAACTTGATATTAATTTTGTTTCATTGTAAACAGAATGTTTCTAGGTGATATTGTTATATTATTTATTTCATTTTAATTGTTTTACGGCAACTAAATTACTTAGTACAAAATATGTGCTTTTATACAAAATTTGTATATTGTAAAATGTGTGATCATTGAGCAGCCTTTTAAAAATTGTTGTGGCCTATTTTTGGACACATATTTATAAGTGTTGTCAAATATAGTTTTTTTATAATTTGACATTACTTATATTTTATTATTATTTAAATGTGTTTTAACATGTATAGTTTTAAAAAGTAATTTTATTGTACCAAAGCTTGCTTATTTACATTAAGCAAGGCCAGTAGGTATGTATGTAATATATTATTTATAAAACATCATTTATTTTACGTTACTTTTTATCGTAATTATTATAAATGATGTACTTTTTTGTTTAACATTTTATTAGTCTTTTAGTATTTTATAGGTAAATAATTGTTTTTTATTCATGTTATATTTAAAAATATATTTTATTAAGATTATAAAAGTTGTGTTATTTAAAGAGGTAGGTTGTGCTTCTCATAGAACTTCCACTTTTAGATAGATAGATTGATTTCTTATTAATTCTTTTAACCTTTTAATCGTTTTAACTTTTATAATACATTTGATAGAATAAGTCAATATAGATGCTAGAATACAATTACATAATGTATAACAAATAACATTTATAAGGCAAACAAATAATATGGTATAGACAATTTGGTCACGAAGAAAAAAGTATATAAATATTGTATATAATAATAATAATAACCAGCTCATCCAAAAAAGTAAATACAAATATATATACTTCAAATCACGAGAGATGACCGTTACGTCACAAATTAATTTCTAATCTTCAACGTACGCTGTTCAAGCGTTCTTTGTTTACAATAGTAAAACGAGAGAGATAGGGAAAGAAAGTCCATTATATGTGACTGTTAATATCTCCGACTGACGTTGTTGATGCGTTATACCTAAACCTAACCTCCTTGACGAAAAAGAAAGAGAGGGCCTGATTTCGTATGTCTCAGTAACAAGCGAGAATTCGATCAACTGATAGAATGCTTTTGACTAACGCCGTTGTCACGTGTTTCATAGTTTCCTGTTTCTGCATGTCAGCCAGTTGTCAAATTTGAATTTGTTTATCTTTCAGTTTGATTGTTACCGTTTTCCTTATTCCATTGATTTTTGCACTTTAAAAACAGTTCATTATGGAACTAACGATAGTTAAGAGGGCGCCGTCTTCAAAAATGCCGCTAGATGGAGGTTATGTAGTTAAAGTTTCTGGTAGCTTTTATGAAAAATACAATTTTTTTTTTTATTTACTTGCAATCGATGAATAGACAACCGTTCTGAGATGATCGTAATATGAAAAGAATTTTTTTAACATTTAAGATTAGCTTGTAATTTAATAATTTGTTAAAAACATAAAAACCCATTTAATTCTTTTCTAGCAATTTTAGGTCATTATGCGCCACATCACGATCTTCTTTAAAGTATTTTACACACATTAATATTGTTTTGACAGCAATTTTTTTCATATTTTGGGAAATTCCTGGCAAGAAAGTATGCGGTGACCGAAATGTTGATGACAATACTATACATTTAATGTTTTACAGCAAACACACGTTAGACTCCGTACTGACGGGTTTAGCCACTCTCTAAGAGAGGGCTACGCATTAGCGATCGAATTAATTGAATTATTGCCACTCGGAGGTTTAGGTTGTTATTGTGTTATTAATATTTATAAATTATCATTAACTTTGGAAGTTAAAAAAATAATTTCAAGTTTTTAACCACAATTACTAACATTCACTAGGTAAAAGCCGGGTAGTAATATCCTTGAGACAAAGAACGTGATGGTGCAATGGATAAGACGTCTACTTCACAGCGCAGGGGTCGGAAGTTCGATTCACGATGGTAATTTCTTTTTTTTTTTTTTCGGTGGTCACGGGAAAAAATATCGAAAATTGATATTTTCGGTTTAATAGAACAAATTTTATATCTGGAAATTTTCAGGTCATTGGTATTCTCAATTTCGAATGTAATACCAAAAATCTCGAATTATTGTATCTAATAAAGACCTTTATTATTATTATTATTCTTATTATTATTATTGTTATTATTATTATTATTATAAACTACATACAGTATTTAAATAATAATAATTGCTAAATAAACTGTTGACCAATTGAATCCAAGTGAACTTTTAGGATGTATCTGTAGTGAAATAATTTGAGAAGGATAATAGATATGATTGTATGCGATTTTATAATTTATTCGTGAAAACGCGGGTTTGGTCCAATTTTTTTAATTTGAATCATGTCAACAGTGTGAAAGAAAAGTATGTTTTTTAATAAAATATAGTCATAAACTAAGTACAGAGAATATATACTTTATATATATATAATATATTGATGCGTATTTTCAGTCACTGATTTATGGGGAAAAATCAATTTCAGAAATTTTTAATTTCTCTCTTATGTTATTATGTTTTTTATCTAAAAACCTCTGTCATTGTTCTCTTTTTTTTGCCGTTAAGCCTAATTATGTTGTTCGTTGTATGTGATTATATTGCCTATGAAGGGCGCTCTTATAATAAGTACATTGTTTGTACTTTAATTTCATGGTGACCACTGGCGTACCCAAAATCGGTATACGTTTGAAAATATACAATGTGTTCCATTTAAAATGAGCCAGTTGGTATCGACTTCCAGTATAGCCGATAATACCAAATGATTGTAATTATTTTTGCTGGATTGGCCACACTGACTGTAGTAATTCGTAAAATTTTCAAAATTTTTTGTTACATACTTTTTCATATATTGTTTCAGACCCCGGTGAGACACCGTGTATAAGGAAGGAGGATGGAATATATATATAATATATATTTATAATTTTGAGGTTTTCAAAAGATTAACGGCCTTTATCTCATAAAACTTTATTTAAGTTACACTAGATATATACGCTTCTGGTCTTACTTTTTTTTTATATACGCTTTTATAGCATCCAAAATAAATGGTGGGTCATTTACAAAAAGTAGTAAAGGGGTCCCACAAAAAATACTAGAAAATTCAAACCTATCTGTCAAAATCTCGACACTTAGGCAGTCTTCTGATATCCATCCTGCTTCATTGTCACTTGTACAATGAGTAAAAGCTAGCTCACTAAAAATAAAAAAGTTTAAGGATGGTGCTGCGTAGTGTGGCACCCTATTTAATTTACGAAAAAAGTAATAAATACACACCTATCTTTTACTGTCTCATCAGTACCAGGAATTTCTAAATTATGGATATCAATATCTACTGCCGTAAAAAAAAAAAAATTATAAAGAACACACGAGAATAAATAGGATATTCGTAATCAAGGCGTACTATTAGAAAATCGACCATTCGATCATCTTTGGAATAAAGAGATAATATGCAAACCGGGAAATATCGCTGGGGATTCGGCAACACGTTCATCGAATATACTGTTTTGTATCTGGATACAAGTTGCCATAACGATGTTCCGTATCTAAACTGAAAAATAGTTCGCAGATTTTAACTTATATATGTCGATAATTTTTTTCACCCCTTTAGCAACGAGATAGACGTCAGTCGCAATAGAATTTTTTTTTATATTGACAGAACTATTAAAAAAAAAATTAATTCTCGTGTCGCGATGAGGTCGAAAATCCTGGTCGAGGGCTCTTCTACTATAAAATTAGTCGCAAATTTTTTTCCCTTTTTTCACGATTTTCTCAAAAATGATTACAAATTTTCTTTGCAGATAAATATTTTCACCTAGCCTTTAATTCTAATAAAGCTTAATGCTACTAATAGTAAGCTTCAAATTTAAAACACCCTGTACCTACATAATAAACATTTTAGACTATTTTAGAGTATACCATTCAGGTAATTCAGAAAAATAATACACATAAACATGAAAGCAATTATGTAATACTTACCGCCGTTTCAGCCACAATTTTTTAGTGCAATTTGATATTTTATTGCGTTTGCGAGATCTAGAGTAAGTTCGCGCCATAATTTATAAAATAAAAAATGTATCTATCTCTAAAATAAATTTCAACTAAAATCTCTCACTTGTTTAAAAACCTATTAAATAAACAAGTACCTAACTCAAAAATAAAATAAAATATTTTCCTCAAAACAGCTTTCAAAATATAGGAATTAGGTACAGTCTAGTAAGGAATCTAGCATCCAAAAAGACGCTTCTAAAATGCCGAACCCTGCACTCGCGAGGTATATGATTTTAAAAATATGGATATTATCCAGAATTTTATGCCGAATCCGATTCCAGAGGGCGCGATGTCGGCCAAGATTGCGAAATTGCAAAAAAAGTTATATTTCCAAAAAAAAATTGGAACTTAAATATTGCATTATCTGTCGTTTACATTGCATTTACGAGCTTATTTATAAAGATTTTTTAATAATTTTTATATCAATCGAAAGCCTAAAGTTTGTAGTTTCATACAAGTTGAATAGAGAGACATTATTTTCATTATAAACAGCACTATAAATTGTTTAAACAATATGTGCTCGGAAAGTGTAGTGTAATTTTCGGCATTGAGGTACTTTTGTTATTATTGCAGATAGATATGTAGTTATGTGAGACGAAATACGTAGAATAGACCAACGAACATTTTTTATTAAAATAATTTTTTAATTCGCTGGATAATTTAGGAGATATGATTTTTTTAAAATGAAGCGCATTGTCTGGTCTACCGCGCGCGCGGTCTTGTTTCTGTAGGCAGGCCATTTACACATGATTTCGATTTTCGAGGCACTCGAGATGATCAAAGAATTTCGCACACGAGTTGCAAACAATATTTTTTCTACAACGACTTTAATTTGATTAAACTAAAACCGTAAAACGATATCTTCTATTATAATATTTAATGCAAATTAATTTAAAAAAAATATAATAGCAGATATGTCTCCGAACTATGGAAACTAATATGTTTGACAACAAACATTTTTCACTGACGTTTTCGATATTGTGAGTGTTGAATATTGTGGGTTTTTTAAAGTAAAATAATACCTAAGATAAAGATAAAGTCTCAAAAGTCATTCTTAGACTGTTTTTAAAATAATTGCAATGTGCAAGTAATAAAAAAGGGAAAAAATCACCACAACACGTCATTTTATACTATTTATCAGACTAGCCATGAAAGAAACAATTAAAAGACGTAACTTTGACAGGGGAATGAGTTTTTTTGGACGTACATTTAATTACTGCTGCAAAATTTCATTTGGATAGCTCAAGAATTGTGGAAATGGCGGGGGTTTACCATGATCCGTGGTCACCCGGTATAGTTCCAAATACAGTGGTTTTCTGGGGCAAACTGTTGAGGTTTGCCTTTGATACTACACTTTTATCTTGACATATGTTGGCAATTTTCTTATTTCTATTTATTTTTTTAGAATTTGGCGGGATTCCCAGAAATAAGTTTAATGACTATTAATTATCATTATTATCATATCTATAGCTACTTACCTATAATACTCCAATTTTAGTTATATCATAACATGTACAAAGAATTTACAATACAACCATCATTTTATCAAGACGAAAATTATTTTAATATCATTGTAGTTTTTTTAAATTAAATACCGATAGGATAGAGCACTAATTTGTTCTGTTTGTGAGCATTATTTATGATCTGTACGAACTTTCATACAAGATGTTACAAAAATGTTGCTTACCTTACAAAAAGAAAATTGTAAAATAATGTACGTAATAATACGAGTAAATACTTCTTTCTACAACTGTCAAAAAAAGGTTATGTTTGCGCATTAACGTCAGTGTCTAAAATGAGACATTTTTTCATTGACATTATTTTTTTTGCGTTACCATGACCCCGTGCGCAAAATATTTTGCACATCACATGCCGATTATAAATTTAATTATTGCCTGTTTTTTTATAATTTTTAATGTATACACAAGAATTAAGCAAACATCTAGTTCAAAAAGATTTATTGTTTTATGAAATAAATTAACTGAAAGTAGAAATTTTTAAATTATTTTAAAAACAGTCTATGACTTTCGAGACTTTCCATTATTATCTTACGTAATATTTTACTTTAAAAAACCCACAATATTCAACACTCACAATATCGAAAACGTCAGTGAAAAATGTTTGTTGTCAAACATATTAGTTTCCATAGTTCTGAGACATATCTGCTATTATATTTTTTTTTAAATTAATTTGCATTAAATATTATAATACAAAATATCGTTTTACGGTTTTAGTTGAAATCATGTGTAAATGGCCTGCCTACAGAAACAAGACCGCGCGCGCGTTAGACCAGACAATGCGCTTCATTTAAAAAAAATCATATCTCCTAAATTATTCAGCGAATTAAAAAATTATTTTAATAAAAAACGTTCGTTGGTCTATTCTACGTATTTCGTCTCACGTAACTACATATCTATCAGCAATAATAACAAAAGTACCTCAATGCCGAAAATTACACTACACTTCCCGAGCACATATTGTTTAAACAATTTATAGTGTTGTTTATAATAAAAATAATGTCTCTCTATTCAACTTATATGAAACTACAAACATTAGGCTTTCGATTGATATAAAAATTATTAAAAAATCTTTATACATAAGCTCGTAAATGCAATGTAAACGACAGATAATGCAATATTTAAGTTCCAATTTTTTTTTGGAAATATTACTTTTTTTGCAATTTCGTAATCTTGGCCGACATCGCGCCCTCTGGAATCGGATTCGGCATAAAATTCTGGATAATATCCATATTTTTAAAATCATATACCTCGCGAGTGCATACCCCATGATCGAATTCGGAGCTTTAGATTCTTGACTAGTTGCAATAATAAAAGACACCTGCTGCGTGCTCGATGGACGATGACCTTCAACTATTTGCTGCTGAGAAGTTTATTCGAGTCTGAAGTTTTCACCAAATATACTCATATGTATGACCCTCTAGTGTGCAGCAGGGATACTAACGTTTTATACCACAACCCAAATTCATTCTCTATTCTACGGCGGCGCGCTCTTAATCTTCAAAACATCTGCATTTTGCCAAATAAAATATATTAAAAACCGCGAGATCGTTAAATTATTCTGACATTTAACAGACAAATTGCAGGTTATGTTTTGTTTTGACGTTTAAGTTTGTTTACATCCGGATGTCATTTCAACGAACAAGCATGAATTTGACTAACTCAGTACTGATTTGATTCACATCAATTATAATGATGACGTAACGGTCTTCTTTCGTGATTTAGACTATAAATAAATATATCACAAAAAAATACAATGGGATGAATTTGGCGAAGTCTTACCCTAAATGGGCGTTTTTCAGCTTACCCATACAGTATGTTCAGCGATGTGGTAGAAAAGAGAACAAACGGACCAAACATTTCATTTTTCGAGGAAAAGTTATTCTTTATAAAAAAATTTGCTTGCTGAAAAATATGATTGTCGATGAAAAAAATAAAAATAAAATTGTCCAAAAAGTTAAAAACTCAAATTTTTAAGAGTAAAGTACCCTAATTCTAAAGTTTTTAGCAAAATGATATTTAAGAAAATTGTTTGCTCCGTTGTTAACATTGTAAACTAACAAAATCTTTATGTTTGAGAAAAATAAACGGCTGGCAAAGTGCGACTTACCTCTGCCTCCTGGTCTCCAGCGTCTGGTCTGATTTTAAATAACTTATCTCACTAGCACATAAATCTTAAATTATATGGAAAAACAAGGTACATTTTTGAAAGTTTAGCAATTATTCGAGCACTGTTCGATTCTTCCCAGATGAGATTCTCGCTTGGAATGGAATGGAAGTTTACACCTTTTCCAGCGAGCTCGCGCGCAATTAATTAAAAAAATTAGAACAAAAACATAATCTGCCTTAGCAAAAGAAATAAAAGAAAGAAATCATAAAAAAACATATTTATATTTACATAAAAAAAATTATTGTGAAATGGCGACAAATATAATGTTTTAAATGTTTCCAGAAGCATAAAGTTAAAGAAATGTGTTTAAATCAGCAAATATGCATCAATTGTAAAAATATGAATTCTAAAGTAAATTTAGAATTGGACATAAATCACTCCGTCTATGATAGAAATTGCCCTTGCTACGTGAGAATAGTACAGTCAATGAGAGAAAAAAATAAGAAATATGAAATATAGCAATTAAAATAATTAGAAGATCAGTTGACTTACCTTGTAAGGAAGGATGATCCTAATTATATGAGTAGTCTCGTCGAAAGATTATAAACACCATGTAGTAGCGGTTTGCTGCACTATCCGTACGACGTTCAAAGATTCTAATTTTCTGTGCCTTCTATATAGTATATTAGATCCATGCCGCTCTCCACGCGGCAACAGGTATTCACTTGGTTCAAAGTATCCTCTAGATCGCTCAGGGTTGGGCATATTATGAACCTGGGAGGGATGTTTATAATCTTTCGACGAGACTACTCATATAATTAGGATCATCCTTCCTTACAAGGTAAGTCAACTGATCTTCTAATTATATTTCGTAGTCTCGTCTCAGATTATAAACACCATGTAGATGTTTAAAGTAAAATGCGATCTAGAGCAAAGTATAAATTTTACTTGTGCAAAAATTTAACATTTTGTAATAGACAATTATTGTCATCACTTAAATAAATATCTTATACCTTGCAAGGCTCACTGTAATAACGCTAACAATATAAAAACTAAATAATAAATAACAAGGGCAACCATAAATATTTAACAATGGCTTTAGCCATAATAATACTTAATAACTTATCCTAAATTTACAATTTATTTAAGGTAATACTTTTGATCCTCTTAACATTCCTACTGCAAAAGAGTCTTGATTAGATAATATGGGTTTATTATAAAATTTACTGAAGGTTGTGGATTTTATAGTCCATCCGGCGGCCCTTCTGATTGACTCTATATTTGTACCTCCTCTGTAAGCTGCAGAGGTGGATGCATGTCTGCACGAATAACCTGAGTATAAATGAGTATCTATTCCACATTGTTCTAATACTTTTTTTATCCAGTTACTTATTGTTTGAGCCGAGGCTGCATGGATGGGTTTTTTTATGGTTAGTATTAGACTATCGTTCTCTGGGGAGCGATTATTTTCTGTCCTTTCAAGATATTCCTGTATTGTAGACGCTAAACACAGTTCTGGTTTCTCATGAAAAAAGGGCAGGATCAAAACTGGCTGCGGTCTATTTTTGCCTGATGTTTTTATTCTGTCGGAAATGAAGATTTGTAGGGTGTCTTCTATTAGTCTGATATTGTTAACTTTAATTTTAGTTATTGTTTGCATTCTTTGTGCCGAAATCAGGGCAATCAAAGTAACTGTTTTTAGGGTTAATTCCTTCATAGGTAACGTGTCGAGAGGAAAAAGTTTTGATAAAAACAATAATACTGGGTGGGGGTCCCATGTAGTGTCATATTTGGGTTTTGGTGGGTTTAGGTTATATATCCCTTTTAGAAAACGTTTTATCATTTTTTCATCTTCTTCCTTGAAGGGTAAAATGAAAACTAGAGCTGACTTATGTGTATTGATATTAGAATAGGAACATCCTGTACTAGCGACCTGATTGAGGAAGGTTACGATGGATTCCAGGTCATAAGCATATGGGTTTCTTTTTCCCTTAACACAGAATTTCCACCATTTTTTGAATACGGTATCATATTGGGTGAGGGTCTTTTTTGTTATTGAGGACATGATTGCATCGATTCCTGATTCTGGAAATGATTGTTGTAGAAAAGCTGTCCTGATAAGAGTCCTGCAACTAGGATAAGGTTCTTCGACAGGGGGTGTGGGCTCCTGAAAGGTGATAATATGAGATTTGTTTTGGGCCCAATATATAAAGGCCTCATTACAAGTAGTTTTTCGAAAATGGGGTACCAGGGTTGTCCCGGCCATTTTGGAACAACTAAAATTCCTTTTGCTTTTTCATCTACGATTTTTTTAATTGTTTTATTTATTATACTAAATGGAGGAAAAGCATAGAAAAATGTGTTATTCCATGGTATTACAAATGCATCTACGTTAATTGATTTGGGATCAGGTTTCCAGGAAACGAATTTTTTACATTTTGCATTAAGTTGAGTGGCAAAAAGGTCGATTTCTGGTTGACCGAATGTCTGACATATCATTTGAAAATATATCTGCGATAATTCGTATTCGGTCTCAATGTCCATAGATCTTGACTCAGTGTCAGCCTCTTTGTTTTGTTTTGTGTTTATATAGGAAGCAAATACAAATAGATTTTTATGTTCACAAAACTCCCAAAACTCTTGTGTTATTTTGTTTAATTCGTGATATTTTACTCCACCCATTCTGTTTATGTATGATATTGCAGTTGTATTATCAATTCTCATAAGTATGTTACAATTTGTCACCTTTTTGGTGAAACATTTTAGCGAATTCAGAGCTGCTTTCAGCTCTAAAACGTTAATATGATTTTTACTTTCTATCTCGTCCCAGAATCCCCGTGCTTTTTTATCATTACAGGCGGCCCCCCATCCTGACATGGACGCGTCTGAAAAGATTTCTATTTTATATGCGACTTCTTTAATGCCGGTCCAACTATTATGAATTTGTGATGACCACCAGCATAGGTCTTTTCTTATGTTGTCTGGTAGATGTACCAGTGCGTCATAATTCCCGTTACATTTAGTTAGTGCCAAATATTTGGCTCTTTCTAGGGATTTTATGTGTGCCCACCCATATTTCACAGCCGGGCAGGCGGAAACCAAAACACCTATGAATTGAGCAAAATCTCTTATTGAGCACTTTGGGTTCTGAAGGAATTTGTTTGCCATTCCGTGTATGTTTTGTTTTTTCTCATTTGGTAAGTACATTTTTAAATTTATTGTGTCAAACATGAATCCAAGATAACGACATTGTTGGCTTGGAATTAGTTTGCTTTTTCCCATATTTAGCAAGAACCCCAATGATATTAGTAAGTTTGCGGTCTTATGAGTATTTTTTAAACATTCGTCTTGATTTCTACCTATGATTATTATGTCATCTAAATAAGCTACAAGAACAATCCCTAATTTCCTAAGATGAGCCAGCACTGGCTTTAGGAGCTTTGTGAACACATAAGGGGCTGTACACAGTCCGAATGCCATACAATTGAACTGATACAGTTGTCCTTGAAATTTAAATTTCAAGTATTTTCTGAAATTCTTAGCAATAGGAATGAGAAAATATGCATTTTTTAAATCTATGGTACAAAGGTAACAATTTTTATATAATAAATTTTTAACACTGCGATAATCCTCTAGTTTGAAATGTAAAGGTTCAATAAATTTATTAAGGTTTTTCAAGTTTAATATAAACCTGAACGATCCATCTGGTTTTTTAGTCAAGAAAAAGTTTGAAAGGAATTCACCTTTTTCCGGTTGGCAGCCAGATATTGCGCCTATACGACTTAATTCTTTTATCATATTTATTAGCTCAGGTAACTCACCCTCCTTAGTTATGTTTGGTGGTTCAGTTACTTGTAGGGGTATTTTTTCGAAGGGAATTTTATATCCCTCTACCCATTTCAAAACCAGAGGATTGTCTGTGATATTTTTCCAGGTGTTAATGTATTTACATAACCTCCCTGCATATTTTACCTCTAATACTTCCTGTATTCTTTCTTCCTGGGCCCTCCTCTTCGTGTTGTCCTCTCCGTTGCTCTGCCCCCCTCCTCCTTCTTGCGGCGAAATTTGAATGGCTGGCGCTTGTAGTTTAAAGGAAAATGACTAGCTTGTGATTGTTTGTTTACTGGTCTGAGCACTGTTCTATCTGTGAAAGGGGCTCGGTTCCTTTTGGCTTTGAGGTCTGCACTGGCTTTTTGGATCTCTTTGTTATTCTTGACATTAGTTGAGAGATCTTGTCCAAACAGCCATTCGTCAATGGGACGTTCGTTAATAATTTTCTTGACGGACTGGTCTACACTGCCCGATATAGCATATCTCCGATGCAGAGATAGCTCTGGTACTCCTCCTCCCCGCTGGTGGAGCCTGACGAGTCGTCAGTGTCACTCGAGCCTATATAAAAATATAAATTAAATTAACCTAAAAAGACTTAGGTATGTCTTATAGACATTTGCTTTCCCATTTGATGTATTCTCTATATAGAGATACATTGTGACAATCATTTTATTCATGAAAAAGTTTTGTTTATCTTCGTTCACAGTTATATATTATAATAATAAAAGAACTTTAGAATTTGATTACTCAGTGTTTTTATAGGCATGAAATATATCAGCCTAGTGTTTTTATAGGCATGAAATGTATCAGCCATTTTCAAGGTCGCATAACAGTCCTTTTTTCTACATGTGTAGAATTTTCAATTTCCATTCAGACATAAAATATTTTAGTTGAATGCTTATGGTCCCTAGTAAGGGATGTGATTTACTAATCTGTACATGTGTACAGATTCTGTAGGAGTTGCATGATATATGACGCTTTTTGTTTTTATTTTGATATCTTATCGGTTGGAAAATGCTGAAACAGTTTAGTTATTTACACTTGATTATACTTACTGGATGATTCAATTTCTCTTTGTAATTTTGCAATTTTCCTTCGTATTTTATCTAACTTTCTAGATTTCCTTTTGTGTCCTCCCATTTCTTTTTAATTTCTTTGGCACCGGCACTCACTTTCGAGGTTAACGTTTACACTACGACACTACGTCTGCACGCTTTAAGTACGACAACCACAGTGAATACCTGTTGCCGCGTGGAGAGCGGCATGGATCTAATATACTATATAGAAGGCACAGAAAATTAGAATCTTTGAACGTCGTACGGATAGTGCAGCAAACCGCTACTACATGGTGTTTATAATCTGAGACGAGACTACGAAATATAATAATAAACTACTCTATGTAAATATACAGGGGCTAACATCACATAAAGACGAACTTGAAATGATAGTGACATCTTATAAACCAACAATTATCAGTTTATCAGAAACTCATAACAGAGAACGTTCTGCCACAAGAAATTGCTATCGAATGCTATAAAGCTGAATGTTGCTTTTCTACAAGTAGACATACAGGTGGTATTTTAATATATGTTAAGCGTGGTGTAAAATATAAGAAAATCATAAATGAAGTATTGATAATGAACTGGATTTTGGGTATTAAAGTGACTATAAACAGAAAACCATACTCGGTCATTACAGTGTATCATTCACCCAGTGCAAGTCGCAGTGAATTTATAGATCATTTTAAAAATACATTAGAAAATTATAACTTTGGTAATAGTACTGTTATTGTTACTGGAGACTTTAATATAAACATGGCTGTAAATAATTTCTACAAAAACAAACTAAATTCTACCATAGATAACTTGGGCTTCCAACAGATTATGAATCAGTTCACAAGAATTACAAATGATAGTAGCACAATCATTGACCTCCTTATAACTAACGAAAAAAATCTTAATTTCAAAGTGCTATTAACACCAAAAATAAGTGATCATTCTATTATAATAATTGACTTAAATAGAAAAATAATGCCAATGGCTACTCAAACTAATATTCGCAACTTTAAAAATTTTAACGAGACAGATTTTCAACTAGAATTAATAGATAAGGAATGGAATGCATATTGTGCAGATGTGAATGAAGCAGCAAATAACTTAACAAATCAAATAATACAAGATCTTGATATAAAAGCACCAATTAAGACAGTAATCATAGACCCGAAATTTCCCCAAAAAGGTTGGTGGAGTGAGGAACTAGGAAAAGAAATGAAAGAGAGAGATAGACTATACAAAAAAGCAACTATAACAGGTGAACCAGAACACTGGGATACATACAAACTGAAAAGAAATCAGGTAGTTTCACTAATAAAAACACATAAAATAAATTATTACGAGGAAAAAATTGATGATTGTAAGGGAGATTCAGCCAGCATGTGGAAAACACTAAAAGAACTTGCCAAAAGCAAAAATTACACATGTTCCGGAGAAATCAAGTTTAAAACGGAAACAATTACAGACATGCAATTAATCAGTGAAGCCTTTAATAAATACTTTATAGATAGTGTCTAAGAGATATCAAATGAGATCATAAAACAACATGACTATAATTATATATTTGAAGCGATGGTTTCAAATAATAAAACATATATGGGACACTTTTGCTACAGTGAACATTACTACATTAAGAAAATACATTCAATCAATGCCAAATAAAAACAGTAAAACGGATGGGATCACAACAAAAATACTAAAACTTTCTTTTGAAGCTATTGGAAATAGAGTTGCAAATGTATTAAATACATCTTTAGAAAAAGGAGTTGTTCCAAATAACTGGAAAAAATCAACAGTTATTCCTGTAGAGAAAAAAATAAATACCATCTTATGCAATGAATATCGACCTATAAATATGTTACCCCCATATGAAAAGCTGTTAGAGCTAGTAGTAAAGGATCAATTACTGGATTTTATAATAATAATAATAATAATAATACTTTATTGGTGTCAAAATACATAGAAAAATGTTTACACATGTCATGAATCAGATAATAAAACATACGACTATCGAAAATACAATTATGTGAATGAGCAATAAGAAAGGACTTATTTGATAGGATACGGTATAAATAAACAATATAACATAAAAAACAAGAATAAAAAGATTAATTAAAATATTAAATCACAAGTATAAAAATAAATGTAAGTAAATGTAAATAAGAATAAATATAAGTAGTTAAATATACATAAACATACACATACATAAACGTAACAGTGCCTCACAATACACTAAGTTAGGTCAGAAAAATCATTTAAAAAAAATTCTTCGAAAGTGTAAAAAGCCTTGCCTTTTAAGTAACCTTTAATTTTATTTTTAAACTGCAACAGGTTTAAGTTTTTGACCGAATCAGGTAAAGTATTATAGAATTTGGCTGAATAATAACCCGTACCATTTCTTGATTTTGTAAGCCGAAGAAAATTCAGATGAATTTTATCACTGTTTCTAGTATTGTATTCATGTATTTGGTTATGCAATACAAATTCATGTTCGTTTTGTTTAAGGAAAAGTAAACACTCGAGAATATAGATGCACGGTAAAGTTAACACCTGTAGTTTAATGAAATGTTCCTTGCAATCATCTCTATATTTTAAATGGAAGAGTACGCGGATGCATCTACGTTTTAAGCTAAAAATCTTGGTCGCATGGGCCGAATGCCCCCAATTTAAAATGCCATAGGACATATTGGCATGAAAAGAACCAAAGTAGGCCATGCGTAGGAAGTTTAGTGATACTATACTGACCAAGTTGCGTAGAAAATAAATGTTTTTTGAAAGTTTAGTGGGTAAATTAGTGATATGTTGTTCCCAAGATAAGATTGGATCAAGATACACTCCAAGAAATTTTACGGCATTGCCATTAGGTTCGATTGCATCTCGATTCCGTAATGTAAACGTTAAAGATTGTGTTTTATCTTCATTTAGTTTTAAATTATTAGTCAGGAACCAATCATTGATTTTCTCCTGAGTTTCAATGACATTCTTTTTTAGTTTCCTAGGCGTAAGATTTGTGTTAAGCGCCGTTGTATCGTCTGCAAACAATATAAGGTTGGTATCAACATTATCTACGTTGGCAAGGTCATTAATGAAAATAGTGAACAGTATAGGGCCTAACACCGATCCTTGCGGAACACCGTGAGTTATTCTCCTTTTTTGAGAGGTGCATAGGTTATGAGTAACATATTGGAATCTATTGAACAAGTAGGATTTAATAAGTGTCACACTGTCAAGATGAAAATTATAACCATGTAATTTGTCTAAAAGAATGTCATGAGATACGCAATCGAATGCCTTTGAAAGATCATAAAAGCTAGTAGCTGTTGTGTATTTCTTATTTTCAACGGTGTCAAGAACAATTTGAACAACATTGTTTATTGCTAGTGTTGTGGATCGCTTGTTCCTAAATCCGTACTGACCAGAGTGAAATAGGTTGTTATGCTCAAAGTAATCATTGATTTGATTTTTCAAGGCGGTTTCAAAGATTTTGGCTAATATTGGTACCAGTGATATCGGTCTGTAATTGCTTGGGTCCTCAATTGAGCCGTTTTTATGAATAGGGATTACTTTTGCTAATTTTAGTACGTCAGGAAACACTTTATTTTTGATGCACAAATTTATTAAGTTTGTAAGAGGAGATATTATTAAGTTTTTTACAGCTTTAATTAGTTTTACATTGATGTCGTAAGCATCCTTACTTTTGCTGTTTTTTAAATTATTGATTATTGTACGTACGTCATTATAGGTAATTTCCTTAAATTTAAAGTTAGTTTCAGGGTTAATCATTTTTAGATAATTATTGTGATTAAGTTTGGTTTTAGGTAGCTTACTAATGATATTATGTGCAATATCAGTAAAATATTCATTGAAATCATTTGCATTCAGTGATTCGCTAATATTATTTTGTTGACTCGAATTGTTTTTATTTTTTATTATTTCCCAAAAGGCTGCTTGGTGATTAGGTGAGTTTTTTATGTAGTCATTATGTGCCTTTTTCTTGGCTTTGCTAATCTCAGAGCGATACTGTGATTTAAAAATTTTAATATCTTCTGTTGACACAGAATTAGGATCAATTTTATTTATTTTTATGAGATGTTTTAGATGTTCACGCATATTTCTAAGATGATCATTGTACCAGTTAAGCTTGTGGCATTTACTGGAGGTATCTACTAGCTTTGATTTTATAGGAAAAGACATGTCAATAGCATTACTAATATGTTCTAGGAATCTTTCACATTTACTTTCAACCGTTAAATTCATATCATTTATGAATTTCCAGTTTATGCAATCAATTAATTGATAAAAGTGTAAGATTCCAAAATCCGTTATTGGCCTATAGTTGATTCTGGTTTTTTGGACTGGTTTATAAGTTGATCTAATCTCCATAGATATTCCAAAATGGTCAGAAAGATTGGGGTCACAGGTTTGAACAAGGGTTGAATTTTGGTCACAGTTAGTAAAAATATTATCAAGGCAAGAGGATCCTCTAGTATTGTTGAAAACTGTTTGTGTCAACCCATAAGAATAAAATATATCGCAGAGTTTGCGTGCCTCTGAATCTTGAGTGTTAAACTTAGTATTAAAGTCACCGGTTATTATGATTTTCTTACCTGTGCGAGAAAGTTTATCAAGAAGCAAATGAATTTTTTCGGTAAAAATATTAAAATCACCAAGAGGAGATCTATACACAGTAACAATTTGATAATTATCGAAAAGTAAGCCAGCTATCTCACAATGTACTTCACTGGATATACTATCGATGTCAAAAAGGTAGTGGTAAACATTTGAGATGGTTTTGTACAAGAATACTTACTCCACCGTGGATTTTTTCCGACCTACAAAAACAAGAGATGGGTCTATGGCCATCCACAATAATGGAGTTTATTTCTTGCTCACTAAGCCAATGTTCATTTAAGCAGAGGAAGTTGTAGGAGACTGTATCTTTTAAATAAGCTTCAAGCAGTGGCGGCTCGTGCATAGGAGCACAGGAGCACGTGCACCCGTGGCCCACCTATAAAGAGATTTTTTTTCTAGTATATTTTTCGCAATTTATAATTTACAGGTATCTAATATCTAATTATAATAAGCTGGGAAAGGCGCGCGCGGTCGCGCGGTGCAGATTTTCCTTAGCGCTAGCGAGCCGGCTTTGTAGAATGTCGATTCGATCGTAGGCCCAGCGCAGTGCACATAACTAGCTGCACGTGCTCAATCATTCACGATTCGTGCCCGTTATATGGTCATCTCACTCTCAGAGAGCGAGAGGGCGAAGTGAACAACACCGAACAGTACGTGGATGCGACGCACAGTTTAAGTGTGCCGTGTGTCTTTCTTTCTGTGGTTAATTATATTGTCCGACGGTCCTTTATTGCGCGCTCTTTCACGGTGCAATGTGCAGTTTAATTTGAACTAGAATTTGAATTATAATGATACATTCAAGTTCTTAAGTCTTAAAATATTGTACATAATACATAATTAACAACTAATAATTAATACCGAGATTAATACCAATAGTGTAATTATTAGTGTGTATAACACTGTATGAGTAATCAATCAGCATATCATAAGTATTAATATAAGTGTCTTTAACGTAACATAATTTTTTCCCAGAAATTTAAAAATTTTAACAAAATAATTGCAATAAGTCAAATGAAAGTGAGAAAAAACAAATCAATATCGAAAATATTTAAATTAATATCAAGTTACAAATTTTGAGGTACTTGTAAAACACAATGACCTTGAAAATCCTAAAAAAAAATCGCCTGCGGCGCGTCTCGGGGGGCTTCCGCCCCCCGCACCCCCTGCAGCTCTCGCCCCGTGTACACGGCTTTTCGCTGTGCACCTCCTTTGTTCAAAGTCACGAGCCGCCACTGGCTTCCAGTTCTAACGTTTTATTGCGAAGGCACTGAATGTTTAAATGTAAGATGTTTATCATTTGTTTGGAATGTATAGATAGATTTATCTTTAGTAGCACTCATTACGTTGTGAGCATTATAGAAGACAGCAACATACTTACTAAACATCATATCAAGCTGGGTTCAGAAAACTCAACTCACGTGAGTCAACATTACAATCAGTAATTATGGATTGGAAAACAGTAATGAGCAATAATCAGTACGTAGGTGCAATATTTATAGACTTTAGGCGAGCATTCGAGACCGTAAACAGGACATTGTTATTATTAAAACTCGAGAAAATGGGAATAAAAGGTTCAGTGCTCCAATGGTTTCACTCATACTTATCAAATAGATCACAAGTGGATAAGTATGGTAATAAATTATCAGAAGAAAGAGAAGTAGACAGTGGTGTCCCGCAGGGCTCAGTATTGGACCCAATTCTATTTATACTATATATAAATGGCATCGTAAATGTGGTTAATAAGTGCAATATACAACTCTTTGCGGATGATACTCTAGTGTACTTTGCTAGCAATAATGTTGAGGAAATTTATGATATACTAAATGTAGAATTGGCAAATATTGTAGTATGGCTGAATGAAAACAACTTAAAAATTAATGTTGAAAAAACAAAATTTATGTTACTTTGCACTAAACACAACTTAGTTAGGAATATTAATTATAAAATTAAAATTAATGAACAGGAGATAGACAGTGTTGTAGAATATAAATATCTTGGTGTAATTATTGACCAACATGTAAGTTTCAATAAACATGCAGAATATATACTGAAGAAATTATAAAAAAAAATAGGTTTTTTAGGTAGAATTAGTAGTTGTCTTAGTACCTGGACGAAACTGTTAATTTTTAAAACAATAATTATGCCACACTTTACGTACTGCCCAACAACACTGTTCATGTGTGATAATAGTACATTTAAGGATCTCCAAATAAAACAAAATAAAGCTTTACGAAGTATTTTAAATTGTAATACATATACATAGTATTAGTTATATGTTAAACTGTGCAGATATTTTAAGTGTCATGTGGTCAAACAGATCATAATAATTGTTATATGTATTCATTTTTATTCACAAAATATTAAATAATATGTTGCCAAAACATCTTAATGAGTCATGTACCTTTGTTTCTGATATTCACAATTAATATACTAGAAGCAATCAAAATTTTTATATTCAAAGTGTTAGAACTAATTTTAATGAAAATCAATTGTTTGTAAAAGGTCTAAAATTATATAATGAATTGCCACCTAATGTAAAAAACAGTACAAATCTAAATAACTTTAAAAAGAAATGCGAAGGATATGTCAAAGAGAAATGGCCAATTTAATTACTTTGTATGGATTTATTTATTTACTTTTTATTCTGGCCATATATAAACTACGCGGCAATTGAACTCGAACACCTTGAATTTTGGATAGTTTTTCAAAGTATGTAACTCCAAAACTAATAGATCGATTTTGCTTAAATTTTGACAGGTGTGTGATTGTTCCTTTGGCCTTTTTATTTTCAGTTAGCGATCCATTTTCACCTACTTGCTCCAAGATACAGGGTCAAGAAAATGTTCGTGTTTTTTTGACAAAATTTTAAGAGACTCCCATTTTGCATGTCGAGAGGTTAGGTAGATTTTCGATGTATAGTAAAGAAGAGTATCTTAGTACCTCGTGACGGTTTTGAGTTTTTGTAGATATCATGGCCCACTACAATGATAAAGATATTGTTTCCTCGGGTGGTTTTCCCCTTTTAACAGCTTTGAAAGCTCTGGCATAGACTTGGCTATGCCGTTGATAGCGATGGACTGTATAGATGAAGTTCTTTAATAAAAGGCCAGCTTTAACAACTACGCCTTTATTAAATATAATAACATAAGCCTGATGATGCACATATACAACATACAATCAACTGGCGCCAAATGACCTGTGCAACCACAGGTGACCCGTAATAATTTTGAAGTAATGAAAATAAACGTAGGTACTTGTAACCATAAAGAAAAGCGACCGACTGGTACGACAGTTAACGACCAACAACAACGGCGTCTCCGCTGCTACACCTCAAATCTGAAAACCCGCGCACACTCGTGCTGCCTACCACGGCTTAAACTCGAACCAAAAATACGTAAGGCGGTCAGTGGCGCACCTATCATTTGGCAAAATAAAAATATAACATTACACAACATATGTATTAAATTAAATTAGCAATTAAGCATTGGGGTTTTCCAACATAACTCCCCCCTTGAAGTTTTCCAAAAAACTTCAATAAACATAAAACACTAATAGGCTTAACTAACATAAATCTACAACTAGTTTAATCGGAACCAATGTCCGTGACCTCATCAGGCAGAGGACATACCTTTGCTATTGATCTGGTAAAAATTCCGTCTTTAGTGCGTAACTTTACAACTCTAACCTTCCCATCAGCTCCCGGTATTATTTCAACTATACGTGCCAATGGCCACTTGAGAGGCGGAATATTGTCTTCCTTTAATAAAACGATTTGATTCAAAGTTAAATTTTTTGAAGGGCTTAGCCATTTAGGCTTATTTTGCAATCTGTTCAAATATTCAATGGACCACCTTTTCCAGAAGGCTTGCTGAATTTTCGTACACTTTTCCCAAACAGACAGGCGATTGTCCTCAACATTTGACAGATCTCGCTCCGGATATGCAGTCAAGCTATCTCCTATCAAAAAATGACCAGGAGTAAGGCATGCTAAATCTGCAGGATCATTAGACAAAGCCGTGAGCGGTCGCGAATTTAAAATACTTTCTACGGTAGCAAGTATCGTGCTAAACTCCTCGAAAGTCAATCGTGTGTCACCGATCACTCGATATAAGTGATATTTCGCGCTTTTAATGGCAGCCTCCCATATGCCTCCCCAGTGAGGGCTTCTTGGCGGAATAAACTTCCATTGTATTTCATTAGAGGCCAAGAAATTTTCAATAGATTCTGAATTTGCTTTATTTTTAAAGAAGTCGTAAAGCTCCTTTAACTGATTATGTGCTCCCAAAAAATTCGTAGCATTATCGCTATATATAATAGAAGGGTTGCCACGCCTGGCAATAAATCTCCTTAGAGTAAGCAAAAAGGCTTCCGTTGATAGGCCAGATACAAGTTCAATGTGTACACATTTTGTTACCATGCAAACAAAAATAGCTATATAACCCTTAATAACCGGTGCGCGCCTTAACCTTGAAGATTTTATTAGATACGGTCCACCGAAATCCACTCCCGTCTTAAGGAAGGGACGTGTTGCAGCTACTCTATCCTTCGGAAGATCAGCCATAATTTGGCGCGCGGTTTTAGCCTTAAACCGATGGCAAATTGTACAGCCTTGTATTATTTTTTTTATCAGCCTGAGTCCATTCAAAGGCCAAAATCTGAGTCGAAAATTTGAGAGAACAGTTTGAGGCCCTGCGTGGTACAACTTAATATGTTCCCTTTTTAACATCAAGGCTATTACATGACCCTTTGACGGAAGTAAAATTGGAAATTTTTGGGAGTACGGAATGTCTGCGTTTGATAGTCTGCCGCCTACACGTAATATACCTGATTCGTCCAAAAAGGGGCTTAGAGCAAGTAACCCTTTATCTGTGATTTCCTTATTATTCCTTAGAAGAGAAATTTCGTGGGAAAGGTATTTCCTTTGTAGAAATTTTATTATTACAGTCAAAGCGTTTTGCAATTCATATACCTTCCCTGCCAAAAATTTCTGATACAAACTTATAAAAAAAATTATATGCGGTTTTATAAGTTTTATTGCTTTATATTGGACATTGTAAATACAAAACTTATCAGTTTGTATGTGTTTATATTCGGTTTTTGAAACAGCAATTTACTATCAGTGTTAGGAATTGTAAATTGCCTATTTATTAGTTTCTAAAAGAGATTCTGAATAATCAACATATCTGTTCTCTTCAGGATTTTCCGGTGGCCCCTAGGGGGTATCTGTTTCTATTATTTTAAACTGTATATATGGAATATAGAAATTATCAGTTTCTATCAAGATTACCAGATTGCTAATGTACTTGTTTTATTCCGGAAATACAGACCCTCTTCTATCCGTTTCAACTGTCTAAATACATATCAATATACCAATGGTTTTTATAAGTATTTTCTGATGACAAATATATTTGTAGTTTTCTGAAATTACTAAATGGTTTCTATCAGTTTCTATCAAGATTACCAGATTGCTAATGTATCTGTTTTATTCCGGAAATACAGACCCTCTTCTATCCGTTTCAACTGTCTAAATGCATATCAATATATTAATGGCTTTTATAAGTATTTTCTAATAACAAATATGTTTGTTTTTTCCTGGAATTACTGAATTGTTTCTATTAGTCTCTATCAGTATTGCCAGATTGCTAATGTACTTGTTTTATTCCGGAAATACAGACCCTCTTCAATCCGTTTCAACTGTCTAAATGCATATCAATATACTAATGGTTTTTATAAGTATTTTCTAATGACAAATGTTTGTTTTTTCCTGGAATTACTAAATTGTTTCTATCAGTTTCTATCAAGTTTGCCAGATTGCTAATATACTTGTTTTATTCAGGAAATACAGACCGTCTATCAGTTTCAATTATCTAAAGACATATCAATATGCCAATGGTTTTTATAAGTATTTTCTGATGACAAATATGTTTGTTTTTCCTGAAATTACTAACTTGTTTCTATCAGTTTCTATCAAGAATACCAGATTGCTAATGTACTTGTTCTATTCCGGAAATACATACCCTCTTCTATCCGTTTGAACTGTCTAAATACATATCAATATACTAATGGTTTTTATAAGTATTTTCTGATAATATATTTGGTTTTTCCTGAAATTACTAAATTGTTTCTATCAGTTTCTATCAAGATTACCAGATTGCTAATATACCTACTTGTTTTATTCAGGAAATACAGACCTTCTTCAATCCGTTTTAATTGCCTAAGACATATCAATATACCAATAGTTTTTATAAGTATTTTCTGATGACAAATATATTTGTTGTTTTCTGCAATTACTAAATTGTTTCTGTTTTTATCAAGATTACCAGAATACTACTGTACAGGGTTATTCATTATAAATTACCCAACCTTTATTATCGTTATTATTGCCGCTCGCTTAAAATAGACAACCCATATGTACAGAGTGATTCCTGTAACGTTCTCACCCTAATTTTTTGGTTTGTTGTTGAAAATAAAATTAAAATGTTTTAACGAAACTTATAGCATTTTTTCCAAGGCTTTCGAAAATATCAACTAAAAAACAGTTGAAAGTCAACTAAAAGTGAGAAAAAAAAAACAAAGCAATGTTTTTTAAATGTAACGAAATGGAAGGTAAATATATTATGTGTGTTACGTTATATTTTTGGAAAAAGAATATATCTTTTTTCAAAATGGTAAAAATATACAGTGCGACATTAAAAAAAATATTGCTTTGTTTTTTCCCACTTTTAGTTAACGTTCAATTGTTTTTTAGTTGAAATTTTCGAAATCCTTGGAAAAAATGCTATAAGTTACGTTTACTATTTGTATTTTATTTCCAAAGACAAACCAGAAAATTGGGGTGAAAACATTATAGGAATCATCCTGTATATATATTTTGTAAGGCTATTGATCAGCTAACTACATCAACACAGTTCTTTGTTCAACTCCAAAATGAACAATACGACTTAAGAGTCAAGGCCACTGCTTAGCACGGACAAGTAACAAGAGTAACAAAGACTTGATAGTTTCTTCCGTTCTTAAGTATATGAAATGAAGCAATATAGTTCAACATACTATGTATTACAATTATACAGTATACAAGTATACATAAATACTTACTTAATTATATTATATAAAGTATATATCGTAAACCACATCTTATAGTGCACATAAAAAACGTCGGCGTCTTTGATGTCGATGAAACTTAAAACACGCCGACGTTTTTAATGTGCACTATAAAGATGTGGTTTACTATACAATGTAAACTTATAAAGAATTTCAAAACAAGTTTTAAAAAATAATTTATCTCATCCAGCGTCCTCGTCATCACTATTTTCCTTCTCTACACATTCTTGTATATTTTGGTTTTCGCCTGGAATAAAAAAGTTATATGAACGTATAGTGGAATATACAGCGTGTCCCACTTTTAATGGCCCTCTCTTCACAACTCAGTTATTAGTTATCCGATTTCAACCAAATTTGGGTTACTATCAATGACCTTTTGTGTGATCTTTTTGAGTTAAACGAAACTTATTTTTGTCAGTGGCGTGCATTTTTATTAAGAACAACGGGGTCACTTTTTCGAGAAGTCATATTAGGCATTTTTTTACAGAAAAACTAATGCAATATTATTAATCAGCATGCTTTGGAACCCCCATGTTCAAAATTTTACTACATTTTGATGAAAGGTATCCGAATAACGGGCCCAGTGAAAATACATTTTTTCAGTCGTAAATAATTGTTAACTTGAAAACGGTTTGTTTAGAAAAAAAGTCATTCGTCATTTTCAATTTAAAATGATATACTCTATCACACCATGTGTTCAAAAGTAATGCCGCAGTTGTAAATAATTAACTTGACAACGGTTTATTTTTCGAAAAATAATTTAATTTAATATCAGTGCAATCTTTTTTTCTTTTGGTATAAAATTGATTTATTATCACATAAGATCATTTTTTATCACTTAATGCCTAAATAATACAGAACCGGTTAAAATATTTTTTTATCGTCCAATGAAAAATCTTTGCTTGCAGCATTTGAAACTTTTGATGGCATAGGGAGATAGAGTAAATCAATTTAAATTGAAAATGAGGAATGACTTTTTCTCAAAACGTAAACCGTTTTCGAGTTGCCAATTATTTACGACTGAAAAAATTTATTTTTACTGGGCCCGTTATTCGACAACCCTTAATGAAAATGTTGTGAAATTTTCGGCATTGGGGTTCTAAAGCATGCTGATTAATATTATTGTATTAGTTTTCCGTAAAAAAATGCCTAATATGACTTCTCGAAAAAGCGACCCCTTTTTTCTTAATAAAAATGCACGCCACTGACAAAAATAAATTTTGTTTAATACAAAAAGATCACACCAAAGGTCATTGACACCGATTCAAATTTGGTTAAAATTGGATAACTAATAACGGAGTTGTGAAGGGGGGCCATTTAAAGTGGAACACGCTGTATACAACTGAAAAACATTACGAATACTACAAAAATAAAAACTATTGGCGCAGCCATAATTGATATATTCCCTAATTTTCTTAAATTATTGAATTATCAATTTTTCACTTACTTTTTGTTTGAGTCTTGTTACTTCTGTTTAGATCTGAGATTTTGCTGGCAATATATTGCCCGACTTTAGCCACATGCATGTCGATTAGAACAGGGGTGGTGCCCTTTTTAATTAAATAATATTTATATCTGCAATAAGAAAAAACATATTTATACTACAAAACTAACAAAATGGACAAATATAAAATAATAGAATAAATATCCCATACTGAATAAACAGGAGATGACCGATATGGTAATACCATCCCCTCCTTCTGCATAATCGTTCAGGTGCAAATGAGCCCAGTGATTGCGCGAACAGATCCAACACATCGCAATCATGAAATTGATACGTGACACGTGAGCATATATGTAATAGTTTTGGTGTCGGATATTAAGAACCGGCAGATGCCAATACAATAACAAGCTATATGTGAAACGATAAAATGTGTATTTCGCTCGCGTTACATGAATAATTGACAAAATTTACATTCCAATGGGTCATTATTTGCATCTGGCCAGATTACTTAAAATAGGGAGGATATAATAACATTTAAATACCTTGTATGGCCTGTAATTTTGTTCCTTTTAGACTAGGTTTAGCTTCAGTTTTTATTCTATTAGATGATTTTCCTGTCACGGATGAGTTTTTTAGTAGGTACAGAGGCGCCGACAACAGTCATTGCCATGTTTTTAACAAACTGAGAGCCTGTTTTTGACAAGGAGAATGTTGTATCGAATGATTCTTTAGAAATAAAAATGTTCTGTCCCAGATGCACCTGAAATTTTAAAACTTTAAGAAACAAATGAATACTAACAATAAAAACATTTATATGTAATATAAATAAAATCATTGAAAACGAACTTACAACAATTAACAATTATTGCAAAATTTACTATTTTGTAGTTTTATTCACATACTTTGCAATTTTTTTGTGGCGATTTTATTTGGTTATAATAAACCAATTTAATTATATAAATTTACAATCTACAATTAATAAACTTACTTCTTCTCCGACGATCGCCCCAACTTCACAAGTCAAATCATTTCTATCTCGATTTTTAGATATAACCCCAGACGTAACATTCTTGATAAATTCTAAAAAATAATGATTGCATTGCAATATACATATAATTAAGAAACTGTAACTAAGCATTTAGTCTCAATTCATCAACTAAAGTATAAGAAAAAAAATATATGTACCTAGATAATATTAAATATTGATTAATGCGATTACTACAACTTCGACCCAACTACATTTATAAAAATAAGAGAATACCAAAACTAAACTAGTTTAAAACTGTTTTTTCTTACCAGCACAATTCACAATTACTGCTTCATAGTAATTGCCATCAGTCCATTTTATTTTATATTTTTTTTGGAAATCAACTTTCCCAATATTGACATGGTCAATTTCACTCTCTTCCACGATATGAAATTTTTTGTCCTCTGTATATTGTACACAGAAAAACGTTTTCTTGAAAATAATAAGAAACAAATTAGGTAATTTTTCAGTTCACTGGCCTTTGCTATTTTTACAAATAGAGTAAGAAATTAGTGTCACGTGATGTTTGACCAAAAAGCAAATTTTATGGGACCGTGGAGCGAATAGGGATGATGGGTGGGTAAAAATATAAAGAAAATAATTGATTATATACGTAAAATACCTATCATGTATTTAACCCAATTTTAATGAAAAAAAGTTCAATATTTTAACGTCAAGGTCAATGTTGGTTTTAGAAGGGACATAATTTAAACACTCTTTAAACGTTTTAAATTGAATTTTGAATATAATTTATTCGATAATTTACTTAAAACATAGAAAGGGCAAGAGGCATAGGTAATATAAATATTTTAAATTAAATTATAAATATTACCATATTGTAAATTGAGAACCAATTTTAAATAATTATTAATACTTATAAACATTTGCGCAAAATACAAGGTGGCGCAAAATGAAGTCCCCTATCAGAAGTCGCTATAATTTTGTTTTTAGTTGACATATGTCAGATATATGTTGTCATTTGAAAAATAGATACATGAGAAATTCATCATGAATCAATATATGCCTAGAGAACGTGCGGAAATTGCAAAAAACTTTACCAAAAAAGTTCGTCGATTATCTTAGTTGCTCAGCGATGTGGCATATCCGCCGAGATCTTCAGATTTGACGATGCCTGACTTCTTTCTCTGGAACAATCTCAAAGATTGAGTTTTTATGAATAAACTTAAAACTTTGGAAGCATTAAAAGCTAACATACCTACCAGAGGAAATCGTCAACATACCACCTGAAATGTTGGAGTAAGTAATGAAAAAGGCCTTAAAAAGGGCTCACTATTGTGTCAATGCTAGGGTGGTCATTTGACTGATATTATCTTTAGCATGTAAATACAAATTTCCAAGATATAAGTAAATATTTATGACTCACAAAATGAGAATGTCTTGAATAACCTAAATATTATAAGCAAACCATATCGGGGACTTCATTTTGCGCCACCTTGTACAATAGGTTTTCTGAATTCCTTATTCTACGGGAAATAGGTATGCAGGGTGTGTTTTTTTCTTGTACGACAAAAGCCAGTAAACCAGATATGACCACACATTATTTTGAATTCGATCTTTTTAATAAAAATAATCGATTTTCGATTTTTTCTTTAATCATGATATTTTTTTAAATTTAGAATAATTAATCATCAAAAAATAATCAAATATTTATTATCACCAATACAAAATAATTAGTAATTAACAGGTATGAAAAACTAATTTCAGATCAAAATCTACGACCTTAAAATAGGGTATTCTGAACAAATCACACGAAAATTCGTGTTTTCCAGTATTGTAAAGAATTACCAAAATAAATAAATAAAATTTAATTTCATCCTACCTACATACATTCTGCTATTTCTCGTGGTCGCCATTTTCCGGTGCAAATAATGGTTTAGATCTTTACCTACCTATATTTTACTATCATAAAAACGAAATAAATACTTACTACGTAAAACAAAGGTCGTAAGACAACAATTTCCAACAACACTTTACTTCTAAGCAAGAACAGCAAGATCAATACAAAATTTAATACATTAAACGCACTGCCTTTCCAAGCCAAGCACCGAATTTCCGCCATAATGAAAATGAATTAGCTTGGCCTTGGCAGTTTCGCACACCACATGTGTTCTGTTGGTCGGTTCCGTAATCCGTGGAGGAGATCACGATCGAAGGTGCAGGTGCAGAGTGGTCACAAATTTGTTACTGTAATGCACTGTTGCATATTGCACAAGTACAAGTTTGTCTCCTTTACGTTGATTGGAACAAGTCCGGGAATAGTTATTAATGTCATAAGGCCGATATGTAGCGCAAATATCAGACAAAATTGAAGTTTGTAAAATCGAGGCGATCGAAGCCGAGATTTTACTATCAATCGCGTCTGTTATTTTGCGTATCGGCCGTGTGTCGTTCAGTATTTTTCATTATAGGTACCATAAATACTTTAATATTTAATGATGATTTGTAAGCCTTGCATTTTTCTTCAATTCATTTATCGGCCTCGGCCGATATATTGGTGTCATATCAATGAAGAATAGAGTAATGATAAATCATAATATCAGAATGGTATAATGAAAAGTAACTTCCCGGACTCGTCTTTAATTTAATAGTATATTATTCAACGACCATATAATGATGGGTATTAATCACGAGGTGAAGTTTACGGCCACGAGCCGCAGGCGAGTGGCCTAAATCACCGAGTGGATAATAGCTATTATACGGGAGTAGAATACTATACTTTATCCACGACTACTAAATATTTTTGTTGTTTGTAGCAGAACAATATAATATTATAGCTAAATCAAGGAAGCATCTGACAGTAGTAATTAATGACTCATTGATCACTGCCGTGATTAATGGGTCGAGCAAACAGACGTATAATGGGTACATTATACAATAGTCGTGGATAAATTTATTTATTTGTAATAATATTGATTGCGATTTCAAAAAAAATAGTTTATTTCATCCCGTCCGGAAAGTACAACATTACAGAGTATACTAATATACGGCCGGAATGAGGTATTACGGTACTAAATACTGTAATGTACCGGATGCCACCGGAAATGTCTAATGATCTAAGAAAGTAAACAAGTTTCAAATTGTACAAATAGACCATTATTAATGACGGGGTGAAATAAAATATCATTCGATACACGTCCGTTGGTGTTGTCCAGTTTCGTTTAGATAATCTGAACAACAATTCATGCTGATAGAAACTTATGTAATTTATTATAGGAAAATCACATATATACTTTTAGAACCTAGTGTTAGATAAATCGATATTGGAACATTATACATTTTCATCTGGAACTGCTCATTGAAACAATTTAAATTACTTTCAAATTCATACTGATAAAAACTTATGAAATATACCTACTATTGGAAAGATAGGTAGATAATCATAGAAACTGTCCTTATAGAATCTCATCGAAACAGTAATAATTTACATCTGGAATTTAGAATTAAATCTCTTGTATCCCGTCAACAATTCATGCTGATAGAAACTTATGCAATTTATTATCGGAAAATCACATATATACTTTTAGAACTCAGTGTTATATAAATCAATATTGGAACATTATACATTTTCATCTGGAACCGCTCATTGAAACAATTTAAATTACTTTCAAATTCATGCTGATAAAAACTTATGAAATATACTATTGGAAAGATAGGTAGATAATCATAGAAACTGTCCTTATAGAATCTCATCGAAACAGTAATAATTTACATCTGGAATTTAGAATTAAATCTCTTGTATCCCGTCAACAATTCATGCTGATAGAAACTTATGCAATTTATTATCGGAAAATCACATATATACTTTTAGAACCCAGTGTTATATAAATCAATATTGGAACATTATACATTTTCATCTGGAACTGCTCATTGAAACAATTTAAATTACTTCCAAATTCATACTGATAAAAACTTATGAAATATACTATTGGAAAGATAGGTAGATAATCATAGAAACTGTCCTTATAGAATCTCATCGAAACAGTAATAATTTACATCTGGAATTTAGAATTAAATCTCTTGTATCCCGTCAACAATTCATGCTGATAGAAACTTATGCAATTTATTATCGGAAAATCACATATATACTTTTAGAACCCAGCGTTATATAAATCAATATTGGAACATTATACATTTTCATCTGGAACTGCTCATTGAAACAATTTAAATTACTTTCAAATTCATACTGATAAAAACTTATGAAATTACTATTGGAAATATAGGTAGATAATCATAGAAACTGTCCTTATAGAATCTCATCGAAACAGTAATAATTTACATCTGGAATTTAGAATTAAATCTCTTGTATCCCGTCAACAATTCATGCTGATAGAAACTTATGCAATTTATTATCGGAAAATCACATATATACTTTTAGAACTCAGTGTTATATAAATCAATATTGGAACATTATACATTTTCATCTGGAACTGCTCATTGAAACAATTTAAATTACTTTCAAATTCATGCTGATAAAAACTTATGAAATATACTATTGGAAAGATAGGTAGATAATCATATAAACTGTCCTTATAGAATCTCATCGAAACAGTAATAATTTACATCTGGAATTTAGAATTAAATCTCTTGTATCCCGTCAACAATTCATGCTGATAGAAACTTATGCAATTTATTATCGGAAAATCACATATATACTTTTAGAACCCAGTGCTATATAAATCAATATTGGAACATTATACATTTTCATCTGGAACTGCTCATTGAAACACTTTAAATTACTTTCAAATTCATACTGATAAAAACTTATGAAATATACTATTGGAAAGATAGGTAGATAATCATAGAAACTGTCCTTATAGAATCTCATCGAAACAGTAATAATTTACATCTGGAATTTAGAATTAAATCTCTTGCATCCCGTCAACAATTCATGCTGATAGAAACTTATGCAATTTATTATCGGAAAATCACATTTATACTTTTAGAACCTATAGTGTTATAAATCGATATTGGAACATTATACATTTTCATCTGGAACTGCTCATTGAAACAATTTAAATTACTTTCAAATTCATGCTGATAAAAACTTATGAAATATACTATTGGAAAGATAGGTAGATAATCATATAAACTGTCCTTATAGAATCTCATCGAAACAGTAATAATTTACATCTGGAATTTAGAATTAAATCTCTTGTATCCCGTCAACAATTCATGCTGATAGAAACTTATGCAATTTATTATCGGAAAATCACATATATACTTTTAGAACTCAGTCTTATATAAATCAATATTGGAACATTATACATTTTCATCTGGAACTGCTCATTGAAACAATTTAAATTACTTCCAAATTCATACTGATAAAAACTTATGAAATATACTATTGGAAAGATAGGTAGATAATCATAGAAACTGTCCTTATAGAATCTCATCGAAACAGTAATAATTTACATCTGGAATTTAGAATTAAATCTCTTGTATCCCGTCAACAATTCATGCTGATAGAAACTTATGCAATTTATTATCGGAAAATCACATATATACATTTAGAACCTAGTGTTATAAATCGATATTGGAACATTATACATTTTCATCTGGAACTGCTCATTGAAACAATTTAAATTACTTCCAAATTCATACTGATAAAAACTTATGAAATATACTATTGGAAAGATAGGTAGATAATCATATAAACTGTCCTTATAGAATCTCATCGAAACAGTAATAATTTACATCTGGAATTTAGAATTAAATCTCTTGTATCCCGTCAACAATTCATGCTGATAGAAACTTATGCAATTTATTATCGGAAAATCACATATATACTTTTAGAACCTATAGTGTTATAAATCGATATTGGAACATTATACATTTTCATCTGGAACTGCTCATTGAAACAATTTCAATTACTTCCAAATTCATACTGATAAAAACTTATGAAATATACTATTGGAAAGATAGGTAGATAATCATAGAAACTGTCCTTATAGCAGTTTATTGAAACATTCATAACTATTTATCTGGAATTTCGGATCAAACCTTATATATACAGTTAACAATTAATACAAACAACACCTTATATAATTTATTATGAGAAAACTGCATAAATACTTATAGATGTAGGTTAGTACATCACCAATTGGAACCGATTAAATATATACTTGTAATTACAAATGAAAACTGTCTATAGTTTTTGCACACTCAAATCGATAAAAACACATTTAATATATTATTGGATAGACACATAAATACTCTTAGAAGCAGATCTCATAGAACCCTGTTTAAACATTTTAAATATTCATCTGAAATTACAAATCAATACTATTCTCACCGATTACAGCTAATTTCTTATAAAAACTTATACAATTTAACCACGGAAAACCACACACATTGTTGTAAATACAGTTCTCATAGATTCTTATTGACTTATTATAAGTGAATGTCTGGATTTACAAATGAATACTGTTTATAATATTTTGCTGATCCATTCTGATATGAACTGATACAATTTTCAGAAGCAGCTTTACCCTAAACTTGTAGAAACTTATTGACCGTATAGATTCTCATATAAACTCATACTTTTTTGAAAATTTTCTATATGAATTTGTCAGTAATTTTTGGCAGGGTTAAGAGGGCCCGATATTTTCGTTAATCTTGATCGTGTATTATTACAAAATCTTAAACAGAATGCAATTGTGCGTTGCAATTTGACGAAGCATGAAAATTTTTCAAAACATTGTTCCCAACTTGACTCTTTGGTGCCAACTAAAATATTTTTTCTCTCTTCCGGAATGTTTACAATTTTTTGTGAAAGGTCGCAACCTTGAAATGTATTTAAATTTAAATCAATATCCCTTAAATATTCAGGGCCGTGCCACCACTGTTCACAACTAATTAAATCTGCAGAGGAAAGACCTCTTGATAAGTAATCCGCAGCATTTTCAGCAGAGCGTACGTGCCTCCAGGTACTATTTGACGTCAATTCTTGTATTTGAGCGACCCGGTTAGAGACAAAAATATTCCATCTGCTCGCATGTGAATTTATCCAGCACAAACAAATCTGCGAGTCGGTCCACAGGTTAACATTTTCAAATGTCAAGTTGTTTTTAAAAATGTCTAAAATTTTGTGAACTAATTTGGCTAGGAGCAGACAAGCGCACAGCTCAAGTCTAGGAAGACTTACAGTTCGCAATGGAGACACTCTCGATTTTGAGCAAATTAAATGACAAGATACAGTATTGTTCTCGTACAAAACCCGTAAATATAGACAGGCTCCATAGGCCTTAAGACTAGCATCCGCATAGCCGTGTAATTGCATTCTTGCCGTGTTATGTTTTGAAATTAAACATCTTGGTATTTTTAAGTTTGACAACCCGGAAATGCTAGTTACAAAATTAATCCATTCAAGCTGGAGTTCTTTACTTAAAACTTCGTCCCAGCTCAATTTTGCTAACCAAATCTTTTGCATGAAGATTTTCGCAGTGACAATTAAGGGTGCAACTAACCCCAAAGGATCGTATACCTGAGCAATTATAGACAAAATATTTCTTTTTGTTAAAGGGTTAATATTAATATTATTTGGACATGAAATAGAAAAATAATCCTCTCTGGGATTCCACGAGATCCCAAGAACCTTATTAGAATGATTTTCAGAAACTATATCATAATTTGGAGAGACTAAATTTTCATTAAACTCTTCTAAAAATTCTTCTGAGTTTGAGTTCCACTTGTGCAAGGTAAATCCAGCAGATTCTAACAAAGTGACTAATTGTTTTCGCATGACAATAAGGTCATCGACCGAGTCGGCTCCCCCCAAAATATCATCCATATAACATTGGGTTTTAAGTACCTCAGACGCAAGAGAAAATTCCGAATTGCTCCTATTTGCTAGCTCAATAAGACATCGCGTGGATACATAGGGAGCAAAATTTGTACCGTAACTAACAGTAGACAATTCTATACACTTCAAGGTGTCAGTAGGTTTATCTCGCCACAGGATATTTTGTAGATAGGTCTGTGACGGATTGATTAAAACTTGTCTAAACATTTTTTGTATGTCCGCTACGAGGGTGTACAAAAATGAACGAAACCTGCACAATATATCGAAAAGATCTGGCTGTGTCTGATATCCCTTTAGAGTAACATCATTGAGACTATACCCTGACCGACTTTTCATTGACGAATCAAAGACTACCCTTAAGCGCGTCGTCGTCTTGTCTTCTCTTATAACACAGTGGTGGGGCATAAAAAATTTATTTTCGCCGAAATCATTTTTTAAAGAAAGTGGAACATAAATTGCATGATTAAGAGAGATATACTCGTCAATAAATTCTTTATATTGTTCAAACAAATTTTTGTTTTTATGGAGTCTGCGTTCTAAAGACAAAAAACGTTTTTCGGCAAGCGAAAATGATTCACCTAATTTTAAACTCTCTTTTGGCGTTTTTAGCGGTATATCTACCTGAAATCTGCCGTTTTGCAGAATTTTAGTTGTATCTCTAAAAATTTGTTCAGAAAGTTCTTCTTCATCTGTTAAAAGTTGCTCTTTAGGTACTTCTTCTAGAGTCCAAAATTTTTGCATTAACTCATTAATTTGTACTGTGCTAACAAACAACGAAACCGATTCTGTAACATTTAAATGTGAAACGCAGTCTTGAGGCGTAGAACCACCAATAACCCAACCCAAATACGTGTTTTGCAAAACTGGAAGTCCACTTCCTAACTTTAATAACCCGGGTGCAAGTATTTCATAATAAATGTCCGCGCCTAACAGCAAATCTATATTGCTTGGCGTTGCAAAGCTCGGGTCTGCTAGTATTAGACCTTCCGGAATCTCTAATTTGTCCTGATCTAACATTACTTGTGGCAAAGGACATGTGATTTTGTCCATGACAGAACAAGAAGCTTTAAAAATTTTACGAGAATCGATTCGAGATAATATGTTTAAGTCAACCATCCGATTACACAATGATCTTTTACCCGAAACCCCAGATACTTGCACATTTTTTGTGTATGGTTGGCAGTTTAATTTTTTAACTAGGCTAGACGTAACTAACGAAATTTGCGAACCGTTATCCAAAATCGCTTTAGCACATATTGTTTTCCCGTTAATATCAGGAATAAATACCATAGCCGATGCTATAAGCACATGCTGTGATTCGCTACCTGTCATTGTAGAAAGCGAATTTACCTTTTGCGTGTCGTTGTTCCCGTCAGAACGCCGCTGTGTATTACCCGCTGCTTGGCGGTTACCACTCGAAGAAATATCACTTTGCGCACCATCTCGTGACATCGCTCCGGACGCTCCGATTTTAGCTACTCCTGCGCCTTGAGGAGGTTCGTGTTGTGCTACAGCGCCTTGACCTTGATTTGTATTTGAATAAACCCTATTTTGATTCGAATTATCATTGTGATTTTTATTTTGTGGATGTAACAAAGAATTATGAGATTGACCACAAATTGGGCAATCTTTCCAACGACACTGATCTACAGGGTGTTTTGAAAAACATTTAAAACATAAACGTTTGGTAAATACAAATTGTTTTCTGTGATATACCGACAGGTCCTTAAATTTAGAACATTTGTACATAGGATGATCCGAGGCCTTGCAATACATGCAAGCGTTTTGAAATTTAGTGGTACTTTCGGATTGAATATCTGAATTTGAGGTAGTAAAATGAGTAGTTTTACGTTTTATTTCTGGAGATGACAAGTTTTCTGTTGCAAGACACCTTTTTTCTACAAACTTTAAGAAATCGTCAAGAGTTGGCAACTGCGCTGGCCCACGCTCTAGTTCGTAGGCTCTTCTAGTATTAAAATCTAATTTTTGTGAGAGAATATAAACTAAAATTAAATTCCAACTTTCGATAGGCACTTTTAAGTTTTTCAATGACTCTGTATTTTGTTTTATACTAACCACGAAATCACGTAAACTGACGGGATTGTTTTTTGTAATAGACGGAAGTTCCACCAGGCCTTTTATGTGCGAATAAATTGTGGCCAGCTTATTCTGATATCTGTCAGTTAGTATTTTTAACGCCACCTGTAAATTTGCTGCAGTAAGAGACAATGTTTCAATTAATTTGAGAGGTTCTCCTTTAAGAGATGACTTTAAATAAATTAATTTTTGGACATCAGCTAGCTCCGAGTTATTTAAAACGAGTGCTTGAAAAATATCAAAGAAACTGGCCCAATTTTGCTGAGAACCCGTAAATTTTTCGATTACAATTTCCGGCATTTTAGTAGTTACATTACTAGTTTGTTGTGAGCGTGTATTTGAGCTATTCTCTGAGTTTGCCGACAATTCAGCCGACCTTTTTAACTTTGTTAACATATCATAATATTTTTCTTCTATCTGAACTCTTTCTGTTTCATCAAGGTTACTGTCAAAACTATCAATTACATCTTGTGCCTCAGAGAATTTCTCAAATGCCCGTTTTAATGCTTCTTCTCTTGTTGTATACTGCAACATATCTAATTTTTGTCCTTCATTTTTTTCTAAAAATGTTCCAATTCTTGTCATTGTGGACTTAGCACTTTTTCTCTGCTTAAGTATAGTTTCAGATGCCATTATATTTATTATTATTTTACAATAAATTTAATTTCAAATATTACTAGTTTTATAAACTGATTGTTTTAAACAGTTAAAAATTGTGTAAATATTAAGAAGTAATCGCTTAAAACAGTTTATTATTCTTTTTGTAAGAATATGGATAGTTTAGTACATAAAGAGTACATGCAAGATAAGGAAAGGTCTGACCGTTTTTTGTATCCAATGCCGAGCGTCACCTCACTTTTTGCTGGTCCTGGGCGGCTACCTGCTGCCCGCTGCGATAAGACGTGGCGTGGTATTCTGGGTGTGGCACTTTTACAACACTAGACTTTTCACACAATTTTATTAATTATTCAGTTTCACAACACTTGTTTAGCTTTTAGTAACTGATGAACATATCCTGGAATGGCCAAATGCTTCTGCTCGAACCAATGCTTCAAATTAGTTCAAATGTGGCTCGAAGAACCAAATGTTTCCTCGGGTGGTTTTCCCCTTTTAACAGCTTTGAAAGCTCTGGCATAGACTTGGCTATGCCGTTGATAGCGATGGACTGTATAGATGAAGTTCTTTAATAAAAGGCCAGCTTTAACAACTACGCCTTTATTAAATATAATAACATAAGCCTGATGATGCACATATACAACATACAATCAACTGGCGCCAAATGACCTGTGCAACCACAGGTGACCCGTAATAATTTTGAAGTAATGAAAATAAACGTAGGTACTTGTAACCATAAAGAAAAGCGACTGACTGGTACGACAGTTAACGACCAACAACAACGGCGTCTCCGCTGCTACACCTCAAATCTGAAAACCCGCGCACACTCGTGCTGCCTACCACGGCTTAAACTCGAACCAAAAATACGTAAGGCGGTCAGTGGCGCACCTATCATTTGGCAAAATAAAAATATAACATTACACAACATATGTATTAAATTAAATTAGCAATTAAGCATTGGGGTTTTCCAACAGATATTTTTCTGATTTTCTGAAAAATTGTGAAAAAATTCTGAAAAATTGTTTTGTGTAGGTATACAGCGGAGACCCCATATGATTATTTTTTAATTATACCGAGTGTTTATCTGATAAGCATTTACAAGAAAATAATACATTAGTAGTAATTTTCTTGTTGTTTTTGTTCTTTTTCCTGAAGTTTATATTTATTGAGTTATATTGTTAAATTGTAAGATATTTTCACCTTGTATAATATTATTCTAAGTGTGTTCTAGAGTTCATATTTTTAATAATATTCTCGTAAATTAAGACCCATTAAAGTCATAAACATTACCTTAAAACTGTGTAGTTAACTGAATTGCATGATATTTATTTTATAATGTTGCCATATTTTGACATTTACGATAGATTATTAAAATTCTAACACTCGGTATAAATATAATTGAAAACAATCACACACCTGTCAAAATTTGAGCAAAATCGATCTATTAGTTTTGGAGTTAACATACTTTGAAAAACTATCCAAAATTCAAGGTGTTCGAGTTCAATTTCCGCGTAGTTTATTTAGACATGTACATAATATGTGTTTGTATGTTATATAGTTTAAATTATGTTTACTCTTTTCTATTTTTTGTACATTTCTTACTGTTGTGCATTTAGCAATTGCTATTAAAGTCTAATAATAATAATAATAATGTTGCAATATACTGTGTGTTGGTGTGCGGCCGCAACATACCGCCTACCTAAAATACTGAATGCATTTTATTAATTATCAGAAATGGGCAAAGGACACAGTTTTATCAGTGGCCTTTGCATTAAGCCTTTGATTCCATCCGTGCCAGGGTGAATTTGCTCAATTCGGGCTAGACGCCATTTTTAATGGTGGTGCCAAACTCATCTTTTATGAGTACTAATTTTCCCGGAGAAACTTTAAAAAAATCTGACTGCAACCACTTTTGTCGTTGTTGCAAAGTATTGAGGTACTCTAAGTGCCAGCGCTTCCAAAAATCTCGATGGAGTCTTTGAAGTAATTGCCATCGTGATAAACGGTTTAACGAAAGGTCGGAAAGATCAGAATTTGGAAGAGAGGTTAAGGGTTCTAGAGTGAGGAAATGTCCCGGTGTTAGGACAGAAAGATCGTGAGGATCAGAACTGAGTGGACAGAGAGGACGGGAGTTTAGGACGGCCTCGATTTGCACAAGAATCGTATAGAACTCCTCATAGGTTAATATTTGTTCACCTACGATACGTACGAGGTGAGATTTCACGGCCTTAATGCCTGATTCCCAGAGCCCACCAAAGTGAGGTGCGGAGGGTGGATTAAATAACCATGACTCTGTCGCTTAAACAAACATAAAACACACCACAGAAATTAGACAACCCCCAATTCCAAAGCCAAAGGCTGTCCGGAAGGGGGCTACGGCTACACATTAGAAAAAACGTAGACAAACATCCATACCCACCGACATTGCTATCTGCCGGTGCCGGGCTTCGAACCCAGACGCAATAGGCAGTGTAGCCAGAGTCACTCATGCCCTGGCCCACTGCGCCACCGAGTCAGTGTCGGTTGTCTCATAAGCTCGGTCAGTTCATTTCTTGCTCCAATAAAGTTCGTTCCTTGATCAGAAAAAATGAGAGCAGCGACCCCTACGGGCTATGAAACGCCTTAAAAAGCGGCAAGGAAACACTCGGAAATGTAACCGAGGCTAGTTCAAGATGAACTGCCTTGGTGGCGAAACAAATGAAAAGACACAGGTACGCCTTCTGAGATTTAATGCCTCTTGCCTTTCCTAAGGTAATTGAGAACGGGCCTCCGAAATCTACCCCAACATATTGAAAAGATTCACTCTGACGGACGGTAAGTTACCCATCAGGGGTTGGTATGGTGTAGGTTTAACTCTAAAACAACGTAAACATTTTGAAAGGGTATACCGGATGGCGGCTTGTCTTGGAGGAAGAATCCAGAAATTTTGAGACAGAAGAAAATGGATAGTTTGAAGACCAGCATGGAGATTTCGTTTATGAACATCCTCGATTATATGCTCGGTAAGACGATGTTTGCGAGGTAAGAGAGCTGGATGTTTTTGATCATAAAGTAGTCCGGAATGAGTCAGTCGACCCTACCCTGAGAACTCCATCATCTTCAAAGAACGGATTTAATTTTCGAAAATGTTTAGGAATGGATTTGCCCTTTTGAAGATTGTCGGTGATATCCGCAAAACATAAATATTGAACACGTTTAACGATGAGTATTATTAGAGCTTCATACAATTCTTGAACAGTGAATGCATCACAAGTTTTAGTATTAGGATTTTTAGTATTTCGAATGAATCGTAAACAATAGCCGAGAATGCGGTTTATTTTCGAGAGTGAAGAATATTTGTCAAGCAGATTATCAATGGTATCCAAAAGTACGAAATTTGAAAGAATGATTGTTCGTTCTTCTTCCAATAAAGCAGGTAACTGAAAGATACCAGGAGTACCTGTAGGCCACGAGTCACGAGGTAATTTGAGCCATGATGGCCCTGCCCACCATAGCGGATGATTTACTAGTTCAGAAGGAAATAATCCACGGCTGGCACAATCCGCGGGATTATCTACAGAAGACACGTGAAACCACCGATTAGGAGGAATTCGTTCTTGAATCTGACTCACAAAAGTTTTAAACCGGTGAAAAGAGGATCTGATCCACGATACTACCACCGAAGAATCTGACCATGCAAACATACTTTCGAACGAAAGTTTTCCTGAATAGGCTTCTACAGGGTGTTCCAAAATTATGCGGTCAAACTCTTAGAGCGTGTAGATGGGCTCAAAACAACACGAAAATTATTTATATATATACTGCATATTAAAGGAGCTATAACCTTCCAAAGACGAAGAGAATCAATTTTTTTATGCTCTAACCGAGGCTGTAACTCAGAATCCAAAAACGGTAGGCACATCAAAATTTAAATGCTACTTTTTATTTAGATGCTCAATCGTGTCCATCATTCATTTTTTAAAGAAATTTGAGTATTTGAAAGCGAAAATAGATTACGGCAGCATAACCTCTTTCCGAACTATCACAAAACCCGTGAAGCTGACAATTGTCAAATCGTTGGGGGACGCAGTGACGTGGAATTTTTAATTTTAAGAGACATGGAAGATCCGACTTATATTGATTTCACCGGTCCAACACCGTAGAAGGAGGGGTTTGATCCCATTCTATTCCTAAAGCCCAAAGCTACTGAATAAGATATTTTGTGAGGCGTAAGAGGCGACAGAAACCCCAGAGGATCAAAAATTCTCCGAGAGAATTGTACGCTTGGTACAAGGGCGATTATTAGTTTCGAGAGAGTGAAATAAAACATCACAAGAAGGGAGCCATTTTAGACCAAGGACTTTGATACCTGAATTATTTTTGTCTGAAAATCCGAGAGATTGGGTTTGTCGAAGATCTTCAGGAATAGTTTTTAAAAAGTCAGAATTATCGCTAGCCCATTTTCGTACAGTGAATCTTCCCTTTTGTAACAGATAAGTGAGCTGACCTTTAAGTTGTATAGCTTCGTTGAGCGTGGAACACCCTGTAACTACGTCTACATACATATCATATCAGAACGAATGATGTTAGCAGCTAAAGGAAAACTTTCGACTTTATCGTCAGCCAATTGTTGAAGAGTTCTAAGAGCGAGAAATGGCGCTGACGAAACTCCGTAGGTAACGGTTTTAAGTCTAAACTCCTGCACGGGGCCTTCAGGGGAGAACCTCCACAATATTCTCTGATAGTCTCTGTGACGAGAATGAACATCTATCTGCCGATACATTTGCTTAATATCGGCGGTGAGAACAAATGAATGAAAGCGAAAATGCAATAACAAAGTGACAATAGTCGTTTTTTGGCGTTGACCGGGTCAAAAGATTGCGGTCATTATTGGTCATCTACACTTTCGGTTTGGTTTGGGTCATACGACCAAAGCGCGAACATGTATGTTTTGTGATTTTCGGTCTTCCTTAACCTCACATCACATTATCTGTACGAAAATTAACCTTGCAGAGTACTTTGCTAATGTGAATGTGACCTATTTGTTTACAAAAATTGACGTTGATAATGGAATAGTTTTAGATTACCTACCTTTTTCTTCGTAAATTCTTTTATATGTATGATCATCTACCACTTTTGTATATTTTGTTATTTTTATCCAGTAGACTAATTTCTCTCATTTTAGAGAATTTCTAACCCTATACCTCTATATACCGGGTGTAAACGAATAGTGGTCCACCCCTGTAACTTCCTCGTTTTTAAAGATATCAGGATAAAATTTTGTATGATGAAATTAGGTAAGATTTCCAACTTTTTGAGGCCTATCCGCCATATTTGTTACTTCCGGTTTCACCGGAAATTGCCCCAATAGTCTTTTCTAAATGAACCACCCTGTATATTTTTACATTTTTGAAATAAAGATCACATTTTACTCATTTTAGATACATTTATGCTATTTTGAACAATTTATACAGGGTTGCACGAAAAATAATTCGAATTTTAGTTGTCAATCTAGATGGCTGCGAATATGTTAAAATTATTTGTGTTCCAATGTAATTCATATAAAAAATACGAAAACGTCAATATGTCCAAAAATACATCATACAGGGTGCTCTAAACTCATTAACCTTTAACTACTCGCGCTGGTGTAAAAAGTACACCAAAAGTGCGCCGCAAGCTGCCGATTTTTCTGAATGCTTCTTCGGCGTCACCGAACCAGCTAACCCTCGCGTAATGTGTCTTCTACCTGTATCTGCAATATCGCACTGACTGTTGAAAAGGGAAGTGAGATATTTTGCAAGTTTCGTCGTGGTGTACAGAATACACCAATGTATGTAAGTACGTTTGGATGTTCTTTTTTTAGTTTTTTGCAACGAATTATTTCTTGTCAAGTTTGTGAACATGTAAATGTCAAAAGTATTTAGTTTTTATGAATTAATAATCTATTTTTAGGGATACATATTTTTATCTTTTAGAATCTATTTTTTGTTATATAGAAGATATTATTTGTTACTTTCTCTATTTTTTTCACTTTTTTGTGCCAGTAAACAAGTTTGCACCTTAGTTAACCTGTTTTTTTCATAGATGTATTTTTTAAAGTATATAAAAAATTATAAAACATTTTATCACTATAAAAAATTAACGGTGTACAAAATACACCGCGCGAGCAGTAGCGTGAAAATTTGGTGCGCGAGTAATTAAAGGTTAAAATCACATTTTTAAAAATATTACGATATGGGCCACCCGGATATTCAGAAAGCTCTATTTAGTAGGGGTTAAACGGTACCAAAAGTTCTGTAATGTGTAATCGTTACCGGCAGGAATGACAATTTGTCTTAAGAAATTTATGATTATATCTAACTTCAATTAAATTTTGATCAACCCTGTATAATTGTGTTAATATTTTAGGATATGCTACAAGAATGAGCCAGAGGCCCATTCTGATTAACACAAATATACAGGGTTGATCAAAATTTAATTGAAGTTCGAGCACGACAGCAGTGTTTTGATCAAATACTTCAACAAACTCCAGAACTTGTTCAATCAATTCATGAACAGCTTGAAAAAATGAAACCTTTGAAGAGGCTAGAAAACTTTTGACCAAAACGCCAAAACGCCAAAACATACGTATATTTGACCAAGGTTGTTGGTCATATGACCTGGTCAACGCTAAAGAACGATTAATATCTTTCTGAAGTTTAGGTCCAATTAATAAACTGTCATTTAGAGAAAAGCCATCTGCACTTTTCGCAGAAGCATCTAAAACAACTCTAAGAGGAGATGTAATACTATTTAGTGGCGGCACAATCTGTTAAAAAGAGGCCTAACCTAGACATTTTGACTACCGAGCTGAATATGTAGTTTTTGATATGTATAATAACGAGTATAATAACATACTAAAAGTCCCGAAGAATCCGAATTGAGCGTTTGCCGCCATATTAAAAAAATGGCTTGCGCGCGCAGTCGTAGAAAATATTTTTTCCTCGCCTTATTTATTAACCGATTTTAATTTTCTAAAAAAGCAATTGTAACCAAAGAATGAGGCTATAATATATATTTAATGCATTTTACTAAACTCAGTATAAGTAATAAAAAATGTATTTCAAATAAAAAAGTTTGTTTTGAAAATTTTTATTTATGCAATTAAAAAGAAAACTGTGGGTTTTATGAAAGTATTTGTTCAATAAAAGTTGTAGGCCATAAAAAATCAAACAGAATTGTTTTTTGAATTATTTTGTAGCTCTAAAAATAACGGAGATAGAGCAATTTTATTATATAAAATCATATGTTAGGATCGTTAGAATCAGAATTAAAAAGGTAGGATGTGCATTTCAATCACGAAGCAATTAACCAACACAAATATTATTTCCCAGATAAGTTTTCAGAGGGTGCGTGAGTTAATAATCATAATAAAGAAAAAAAATTATAACAAAAATTATAAAATAATAGTCTTGAGCCGAGTCCTGAGCTTACGATCCTCTCGGCATAAAAGACCAATCCGGCCTGCCGAAAGTCTCCGTTTACTTAGGGCACATGATTCTTACATCTACAGTCATTAAATCTGCGGTATTTGGGAAATGACTGTACTTATACATTTGGAGGCCACGGGAGGAACTATCCAGTATCGTGAAACGGAAAATATTAACCTTTCAAATTCACTCCAAAAATGAAAACAATTGAAATCAACAAATATTTTGTACCTAAATAAATATCACTGGGATTAAGATTGATAAATGGCAATGGCGTTATAAATAATAATAATAATAATAATAATAATAATAATAATAATAATAATAATGCGGACCGGCAACCTCCTCGCGGTGCACCCTGGACAGGGAGGGGCAACCCTCTCTGACAAATGTCGGACGTGGGATTTCAGGGCTAACCACCCTGTAACCCCAAAACCTCTGGTTCTAGACCACTACAGAGGACAGGCCCCTCACAATCGACCCCATTCGGATGGGGGTCAAAGACAGGTGGGAGGGGCCTTACCGGACGGTCTTCACAATGACGACCCTGCAATTGTTCAAGGACGCTTTAGGTGGACGAGGGAACTACGGGATGACCTGCTCAACTGCCATGAGAGCAGCGAACCTGCGCGCAGGGGATACATGGCGCGATTACACCGGTTGTGGTGCGATATGCACACGGAGTATCGCGCGTTCTCTCAACAACATCTGAGAGATCAAGTATCCTTCCTGCGCAGAACAGGTTACGTAAGGGCACCTCGTCAGCGTGAGGAAGTGCCTGCCGCACTTCCACCGCGGCAAATACCAGCTGACGAGCAACATCCTCCTGAGTACACCGATATCGCTTTAAGGACGAGGGTTAACCTTAACACCAGGGTTAACCCAAAGCCACAAGACCTGGCACGAATGGATTCGTTGATTAGTGAGGAGCTTCCAGAAGATGCCAACATCTGGCAGATCAACAGCGCGGTGTACGCTGCCGCCAAGCAACTCGTCCCACAACAGCGCCTGGCAAGCGCAGTTGATAGGGTCGAGAAAGCTAAGCGGCGCGTACAGAAGATCGAAGCTAAAATTCGATCGGCAAGGCAACACGCTTCTCGAATCCAGAGTGCGGTGGATTATATAGTCGCAGGTAGATCATTTACACCGAAGGTCCGGCGAGTGGCAGCCGGACTGAGACGCCAACACCACACTCTAAATCGCACAGTGCTGCAGACCATCAAGCAGCACTGTCTAGATAGGATTCGAGCGCTTATGGCTATTAAGAAAACTTTGGTCAGGCGAATGCGGAGTTTGGAACAAAACAAATTGTTTCAAACCAACCCGTCTCGCCTGTTCCAAGAGCCACAGCGTGTTGTCGAAAATCCGCCGACTGTTGATAATGTCGAAGCCTTCTGGAAAGGAATCTACGAAGTCGCGAGTCCATTCGATAATGACACTCCAGCTATAGCACACTTCGAGGCTCTCTGTCGTAGAGTCTTAGAAGAGCCAGACGAAGTGTGCCCGGCAATCAGTACGGAAGAGGTTCAACAAGCACTTGTTGGAACCAAGAACTTCGCTGCCCCGGGTCCAGATGGTATAAACAACTGGTGGTGGAAGAAGTTTCCTTCCACCCACCGCCATCTGGCCCGAGTTTTCAACTCATGGTTGAACGAGGGGCAGCAAATTCCGGACTGGTTTGTCGAGGGGCGAACTGTGCTAATCCCCAAAAAGGGGGATCTGTCTGACCCAAAAAATTATAGGCCGATTACCTGCCTCAACTCCTGCTACAAGTTATTTACTCGTATCTTGTATACCAGGATGTTGAGGTCTGTTGATCCGATCTACCAACAGATAAACGAACAGCGTGGTGCCAAGAAGGGCCTGGCAGGTTGCAAGGAAAACCTGCTGATAGACCGCTGTATTACACAGGATTCTGTGCAGTACAAGCGGAATCTGTCAATGGCCTGGATTGATTATCGCAAGGCATTTGATACAACATCCCACGAGCTTTTGTTACACTTGCTCGGATGTCTTGCGGTACCAGCACCACTAGTGAGATGCATCGAACAACTGTTACCGCTTTGGAGAACTCGCTTCACCATAACATCCGGTGCCGAGCGAGTTTCGACAGAGTTGGTGACATTTAAGAGAGGAGTGTTTCAGGGTGACTCTTTGAGTCCGCTCCTCTTCTGCATCTCACTGCTGCCGCTATCTGTTGGACTCCGCCAAACCCGCGGGTATCAGTGTGGGCCACCCAGCAACCGGAGGCATAAGGTCACCCATCTATTTTATATGGATGACCTTAAACTCTATACCTCCGGAGAGCGAGAACTTCAAAATGCTCTCAGGGTGGTCGAGGAATACACGCGGGCAATTGGAATGGAGTTTGGGTTGGACAAATGCGCAGTCGTCCACCTCAAGAGAGGACGATGCGGGGAATTCCACGAAGATGCGCAGCTCGCAGACGGAAGCATCCTACGACATTTGGATGCCGGAGAGACCTACACATACCTGGGTGTGGAACAACGCCACATCCAGGATGTGAACCAAATAAAGGATTCTCTCCGTGGCAAGTACAGACACCGACTCCGAAAGATTTGGTCTTCTGAACTTTCGGGGAAGAACAAGGTGTCTGCCACTAATATGCTTGCCGTTCCGATTCTGCTCTACTCCTTTGGAGTAGTTAAATGGCGAGTAGATGAGCTGCGCCAATTGGACAGGGATACCCGCAAGATGATGAATATCCATAGGAGTATTCATCCTAGATCGTCCGTACCTCGTGTGTACCTCCCACGTCAACGGGGGGGCCGAGGACTCTTGAGTCTGGAGTGTATGCATGGCAGAGTAGCACTGAGTATGGCATGCAACATCCTCAGGAGCTCGGATCCGCTCCTACGATTAGTGAGAGATCATGAAACCGTGGGAGTTGGCACTTTATTGTTTAAGGCAGCACAGAGGGCCGCAGATGAACTCGGTCTCGTGTTCGACTACAGGCGAGGAGGCAGGCGAGGTGCTGATGCAGAATCAGTTACTGAGCTTCCGCCGAATCGTCTGACAGCCCAAATTAAAGCTGCCGAACAGATGAATCTGTTCAGGCAGCACGTCGATAAACCCCTGCACGGTGTTTTCTATAACAACATAGAAGCACTGGGTTTATCGACGGAGCTGACCTTCGCATTTTTAAGGTCAGCGGGGCTGAAGTCGGAGACCGAGGGATTCATTGTGGCCTGCCAAGATGGTGTTATTAACACATTGGTCTATCGGAGTCGCGTGATGGGTGTAGAGGTTCCTGATATCAACTGCAGGACCTGCCGTCAGGCGCCGGAGTCGCTCATGCATCTATTATCTGCATGTCCGATTTATGCGACTTCGGCCTACATCCGCCGACATAACGCGGCTTTACGAGTGCTATACTACCATCTTCGGCACTCGTACAAGATAGACCAAACACCAGTGCTGCCTTATATCCCCGGAGATATCGAGTCCGTTGTCGAGAACGAGAAATGCCGGATTTACTGGAACTACTCGTTCCCGACCGTCAGGCGAATTCAAGCCAATAAGCCTGACATAGTCCTCCTCGACCATCAGACCAAGGTGATGTATGTCATCGAGTTCTCAGCACCTGCTGAGACAAACATCGCCTTGAAGGAGGAGGAGAAACGGACTAAATACAGAGATCTCCGGTACGAGCTCCAAGTGCTATATCCAGGCTACTCTGTCAAGATGGTCGTCCTGATAATCGGTGTACTCGGAGGTATGAAGCCCACGCTGCTCTCCGCATTGAAGACCATGCCTGCCTGCCAAACATCGGCAGAATGGTTGGCTGGTCAAATGCAGAAAGCGGTCATCCTGGGATCCCTTCGTCTACTTAGGGCACACGAGTCTGGAATCTACAGTGACTAACCCTGCGGGATGTGGGGAGTTGCTGTAGATTATTCGCTGGCGCTCTCTCTGTGTGGTGTCGGAGGCCACAGGGAGACTGTCCAGCATTAGGTTCGGGAAACCGAAAAAAAAAAAAAAAAAAAAAAAAAAAAAAAAAAAAAAAAAAAAAAAAAAAAAAAAAAAAAAAATAATAATGCCTTTATTGCCCAACAGGTTACACCCAATAACAGGACAATTTATTATTATTACGTAAAAAGATTCATAATAATAATAATATATTATTATACAATAAACAATAAGTACAAATAGAAAATACAAAAATAAATGCAATGAGCGATGTTTGGTTAAAGATTATTCACAGCCGTATGTAAAATTTCATTTTTGTACAATTATTTAAATCATACTATGACATATTTGATTGAAATTACTACACATTGTATATACGGGCGATTTTAAAATAATATTACTTCTAGCATGAGGACAGTAAAACAGGTAATTATATCTAGAATGATAATTTGGTACATTAAAACATAACTGCGACAATAGTTCTGGACAGCAAATATTACCATGCAATAAATTACATAAAAAAGAAATAGAATTGCACTTTCGTCTTAATTCTAAGCTGTTCATTTCAAACCTGGTCAGTGTGTTTTGTTCAATACCTATTTCAGGATAAATCGCATCAACTTTAAATGACAGAAATTTTAGAAATCTTCTCTGCACATTTTCTAAGGCAAGTTTTCGATTCGCGTAATAGGGATACCAAATAAGATATGCATACTCAAGTTTAGACCTTACGTAAGAAAAGTAAAGAAATTACCAAAGGTATGCTTAGAACATTGCTGCAGTCCTTGATTAAGAAAGAAGGTATTAGATCGAGACCAGAGGTCATTTTGTTTTTTAGTTTAGCAGTTGCTTTTTGAATTTCAATATCAGTCACACTATCAAAATGAATGGAAATACTATGTAGAGCAGTAACAGTTACATCATATAAGTTAGGAAAAACTCTCATAGGTAAAGATACACTTTGAAAAAAAAAAGACCAAAGGATATTACAATATTCTGAGGGCAATCAAAGTAGTTTCCTTCATATTCCGTTTTACCTGGAATTCTAGATGTGGACCTTTTCGAGTGAATGTATAAAATATAAAAAAAAAGTATGAAACTGACATCGGTTGATTTCTTGTCTTTTAAAGCTGTTGGCATGTAACCACTCCAATTAATTAGTTCTTCCACGACTATACAATAATGCATATCGTTCGCGTTTGATAATTTGCCAATAATAGTAATCATTATCCTTTACAGGGATTTATAAACTCTACTGATCAATCAGGAACTCACAACTTTCATAACCATTGGCCTCTAGTCAATCAGAAACTCACAATTTTTATAATCACCGGGTTTAAATTTTCAGTTCACACAAAGTAGGCTAAGTGACGAGGACATTTTAAAATTAAATAAAGTTCTTCTGACAGTTCTGACAATTTTTCGCGTGTTTGTAATTTGACGTGTTATAATTATTTATTCAAAATATTTTCCCGAAACATAGTAGTCTGGAAAAACCATAGTATTCTAATCGCGAGTTATGGCCATTACTCATTCGGTTTACGCAAACTATCCCAATAAGTAATGGCTTCATAACTCGCTCGTTGAATAATATACTGTTAAACTCTTTCAATAATGGCCCAATTACCCACAATACACTTTGACAAAATTTTTTTTCGCACTTACCTACTGATAAAATGTCTTCCATAACAAATTCTTGTAATTTATTTATAATATAGGTTTTTTGTAATACATACTTCATAGTATAGATAGGAACGTTGCCATAGTGGCCCATAACAGCGCAATTCTTTACTCGTGGAATTTTTCAATTGTTTTTATTTTTGGAGTGAATTTGAAAGGTTATTATTATTTTCGAATTCTCGATAATGGATAGTTCCTCCCATAGCCTCCGAATGTATACAGCCACTCCCCATACTTATATTGTAGGTATAGTGACTGTAGATTCCAGAGTCGTGTAACCTAGGTAGGCGGATACTCTGCCGACTGTCGGCAGGCCAAAGTGGTCTTTTATGTCGAGAGCAGCGCCAGCTATTATTATATTTTATTAGACTTATTATTTTTATAATTTTTTTGTTATCATTTTTCTTTCATTATTATTATAATTATTAACTCACGCATCCTCTGAAAACTTATCTTATCTGGGAAATAACATTTGTTGTGGACTGTGGTTAATTGCGTCGTGATTGAAATGCACATCCTACCTTTTTAATTATGATTCTAACGATCCTAACATATGATTTTATATAATAAAATTGCTCTATCTATGTTATTTTTAGAGCTACAAAATAATTCAAAAAACAATTCTGTTTGATTTTTTATGGCCTACAACTTTTATTTAACAAATATTTTCATAAAACCCACATTTTTCTTTTTAATTGCATAAATAAAAATTTTCAAAACAAACTTTTTCATTTGAAGTAAATTTTTTATCACTTAGACTGAGTTTAGTAAAACGCATAAAATATATATTATAGCCTCATTCTTTGGTTACAATTGCTTTTTTAGAAAATTAAAATCGGTTAACAAATAAGGCAAAGAAAAAATATTTTCTACGACTGCGCGCGCAAGCCATTTTTTTAACATGGCGGCTAACGCTCAATTCGGATTCTTTGGGACTTTTAGTATGTTATTATACATATCAAAAACTACATATTCTGAAAAATTCAGCTCGGTAGTCAAAATGTAGGTCAAAACAGATTGTTGGAAAACCCCAATGCTTAATTGCTAATTTAATTTAATACATATGTTGTGTAATGTTATATTTTTATTTTGCCAAATGATAGGTGCGCCACTGACCGCCTTACGTATTTTTGGTTCGAGTTTAAGCCGTGGTAGGCAGCACGAGTGTGCGCGGGTTTTCAGATTTGAGGTGTAGCAGCGGAGACGCCGTTGTTGTTGGTCGTTAACTGTCGTACCAGTCAGTCGCTTTTCTTTATGGTTACAAGTACCTACGTTTATTTTCATTACTTCAAAATTATTACGGGTCACCTGTGGTTGCACAGGTCATTTGGCGCCAGTTGATTGTATGTTGTATATGTGCATCATCAGGCTTATGTTATTATATTTAATAAAGGCGTAGTTGTTAAAGCTGGCCTTTTATTAAAGAACTTCATCTATACAGTCCATCGCTATCAACGGCATAGCCAAGTCTATGCCAGAGCTTTCAAAGCTGTTAAAAGGGGAAAACCACCCGAGGAAACATTTGGTTCTTCGAGCCACATTTGAACTAATTTGAAGCATTGGTTCGAGCAGAAGCATTTGGCCATTCCAGGATATGTTCATCAGTTACTAAAAGCTAAACAAGTGTTGTGAAACTGAATAATTAATAAAATTGTGTGAAAAGTCTAGTGTTGTAAAAGTGCCACACCCAGAATACCACGCCACGTCTTATCGCAGCGGGCAGCAGGTAGCCGCCCAGGACCAGCAAAAAGTGAGGTGACGCTCGGCATTGGATACAAAAAACGGTCAGACCTTTCCTTATCTTGCATGTACTTTTTATGTACTAAACTATCCATATTCTTACAAAAAGAATAATAAACTGTTTTAAGCGATTACTTCTTAATATTTACACAATTTTTAACTGTTTAAAACAATCAGTTTATAAAACTAGTAATATTTGAAATTAAATTTATTGTAAAATAATAATAAATATAATGGCATCTGAAACTATACTTAAGCAGAGAAAAAGTGCTAAGTCCACAATGACAAGAATTGGAACATTTTTAGAAAAAAATGAAGGACAAAAATTAGATATGTTGCAGTATACAACAAGAGAAGAAGCATTAAAACGGGCATTTGAGAAATTCTCTGAGGCACAAGATGTAATTGATAGTTTTGACAGTAACCTTGATGAAACAGAAAGAGTTCAGATAGAAGAAAAATATTATGATATGTTAACAAAGTTAAAAAGGTCGGCTGAATTGTCGGCAAACTCAGAGAATAGCTCAAATACACGCTCACAACAAACTAGTAATGTAACTACTAAAATGCCGGAAATTGTAATCGAAAAATTTACGGGTTCTCAGCAAAATTGGGCCAGTTTCTTTGATATTTTTCAAGCACTCGTTTTAAATAACTCGGAGCTAGCTGATGTCCAAAAATTAATTTATTTAAAGTCATCTCTTAAAGGAGAACCTCTCAAATTAATTGAAACATTGTCTGTTACTGCAGCAAATTTACAGGTGGCGTTAAAAATACTAACTGACAGATATCAGAATAAGCTGGCCACAATTTATTCGCACATAAAAGGCCTGGTGGAACTTCCGTCTATTACAAAAAACAATCCCGTCAGTTTACGTGATTTCGTGGTTAGTATAAAACAAAATACAGAGTCATTGAAAAACTTAAAAGTGCCTATCGAAAGTTGGAATTTAATTTTAGTTTATATTCTCTCACAAAAATTAGATTTTAATACTAGAAGAGCCTACGAACTAGAGCGTGGGCCAGCGCAGTTGCCAACTCTTGACGATTTCTTAAAGTTTGTAGAAAAAAGGTGTCTTGCAACAGAAAACTTGTCATCTCCAGAAATAAAACGTAAAACTACTCATTTTACTACCTCAAATTCAGATATTCAATCCGAAAGTACCACTAAATTTCAAAACGCTTGCATGTATTGCAAGGCCTCGGATCATCCTATGTACAAATGTTCTAAATTTAAGGACCTGTCGGTATATCACAGAAAACAATTTGTATTTACCAAACGTTTATGTTTTAAATGTTTTTCAAAACACCCTGTAGATCAGTGTCGTTGGAAAGATTGCCCAATTTGTGGTCAATCTCATAATTCTTTGTTACATCCACAAAATAAAAATCACAATGATAATTCGAATCAAAATAGGGTTTATTCAAATACAAATCAAGGTCAAGGCGCTGTAGCACAACACGAACCTCCTCAAGGCGCAGGAGTAGCTAAAATCGGAGCGTCCGGAGCGATGTCACGAGATGGTGCGCAAAGTGATATTTCTTCGAGTGGTAACCGCCAAGCAGCGGGTAATACACAGCGGCGTTCTGACGGGAACAACGACACGCAAAAGGTAAATTCGCTTTCTACAATGACAGGTAGCGAATCACAGCATGTGCTTATAGCATCGGCTATGGTATTTATTCCTGATATTAACGGGAAAACAATATGTGCTAAAGCGATTTTGGATAACGGTTCGCAAATTTCGTTAGTTACGTCTAGCCTAGTTAAAAAATTAAACTGCCAACCATACACAAAAAATGTGCAAGTATCTGGGGTTTCGGGTAAAAGATCATTGTGTAATCGGATGGTTGACTTAAACATATTATCTCGAATCGATTCTCGTAAAATTTTTAAAGCTTCTTGTTCTGTCATGGACAAAATCACATGTCCTTTGCCACAAGTAATGTTAGATCAGGACAAATTAGAGATTCCGGAAGGTCTAATACTAGCAGACCCGAGCTTTGCAACGCCAAGCAATATAGATTTGCTGTTAGGCGCGGACATTTATTATGAAATACTTGCACCCGGGTTATTAAAGTTAGGAAGTGGACTTCCAGTTTTGCAAAACACGTATTTGGGTTGGGTTATTGGTGGTTCTACGCCTCAAGACTGCGTTTCACATTTAAATGTTACAGAATCGGTTTCGTTGTTTGTTAGCACAGTACAAATTAATGAGTTAATGCAAAAATTTTGGACTCTAGAAGAAGTACCTAAAGAGCAACTTTTAACAGATGAAGAAGAACTTTCTGAACAAATTTTTAGAGATACAACTAAAATTCTGCAAAACGGCAGATTTCAGGTAGATATACCGCTAAAAACGCCAAAAGAGAGTTTAAAATTAGGTGAATCATTTTCGCTTGCCGAAAAACGTTTTTTGTCTTTAGAACGCAGACTCCATAAAAACAAAAATTTGTTTGAACAATATAAAGAATTTATTGACGAGTATATCTCTCTTAATCATGCAATTTATGTTCCACTTTCTTTAAAAAATGATTTCGGCGAAAATAAATTTTTTATGCCCCACCACTGTGTTATAAGAGAAGACAAGACGACGACGCGCTTAAGGGTAGTCTTTGATTCGTCAATGAAAAGTCGGTCAGGGTATAGTCTCAATGATGTTACTCTAAAGGGATATCAGACACAGCCAGATCTTTTCGATATATTGTGCAGGTTTCGTTCATTTTTGTACACCCTCGTAGCGGACATACAAAAAATGTTTAGACAAGTTTTAATCAATCCGTCACAGACCTATCTACAAAATATCCTGTGGCGAGATAAACCTACTGACACCTTGAAGTGTATAGAATTGTCTACTGTTAGTTACGGTACAAATTTTGCTCCCTATGTATCCACGCGATGTCTTATTGAGCTAGCAAATAGGAGCAATTCGGAATTTTCTCTTGCGTCTGAGGTACTTAAAACCCAATGTTATATGGATGATATTTTGGGGGGAGCCGACTCGGTCGATGACCTTATTGTCATGCGAAAACAATTAGTCACTTTGTTAGAATCTGCTGGATTTACCTTGCACAAGTGGAACTCAAACTCAGAAGAATTTTTAGAAGAGTTTAATGAAAATTTAGTCTCTCCAAATTATGATATAGTTTCTGAAAATCATTCTAATAAGGTTCTTGGGATCTCGTGGAATCCCAGAGAGGATTATTTTTCTATTTCATGTCCAAATAATATTAATATTAACCCTTTAACAAAAAGAAATATTTTGTCTATAATTGCTCAGGTATACGATCCTTTGGGGTTAGTTGCACCCTTAATTGTCACTGCGAAAATCTTCATGCAAAAGATTTGGTTAGCAAAATTGAGCTGGGACGAAGTTTTAAGTAAAGAACTCCAGCTTGAATGGATTAATTTTGTAACTAGCATTTCCGGGTTGTCAAACTTAAAAATACCAAGATGTTTAATTTCAAAACATAACACGGCAAGAATGCAATTACACGGCTATGCGGATGCTAGTCTTAAGGACTATGGAGCCTGTCTATATTTACGGGTTTTGTACGAGAACAATACTGTATCTTGTCATTTAATTTGCTCAAAATCGAGAGTGTCTCCATTGCGAACTGTAAGTCTTCCTAGACTTGAGCTGTGCGCTTGTCTGCTCCTAGCCAAATTAGTTCACAAAATTTTAGACATTTTTAAAAACAACTTGACATTTGAAAATGTTAACCTGTGGACCGACTCGCAGATTTGTTTGTGCTGGATAAATTCACATGCGAGCAGATGGAATATTTTTGTCTCTAACCGGGTCGCTCAAATACAAGAATTGACGTCAAATAGTACCTGGAGGCACGTACGCTCTGCTGAAAATGCTGCGGATTACTTATCAAGAGGTCTTTCCTCTGCAGATTTAATTAGTTGTGAACAGTGGTGGCACGGCCCTGAATATTTAAGGGATATTGATTTAAATTTAAATACATTTCAAGGTTGCGACCTTTCACAAAAAATTGTAAACATTCCGGAAGAGAGAAAAAATATTTTAGTTGGCACCAAAGAGTCAAGTTGGGAACAATGTTTTGAAAAATTTTCATGCTTCGTCAAATTGCAACGCACAATTGCATTCTGTTTAAGATTTTGTAATAATACACGATCAAGATTAACGAAAATATCGGGCCCTCTTAAGGTATATGAATTGCAAAACGCTTTGACTGTAATAATAAAATTTCTACAAAGGAAATACCTTTCCCACGAAATTTCTCTTCTAAGGAATAATAAGGAAATCACAGATAAAGGGTTACTTACTCTAAGCCCCTTTTTGGACGAATCAGGTATATTACGTGTAGGCGGCAGACTATCAAACGCAGACATTCCGTACTCCCAAAAATTTCCAATTTTACTTCCGTCAAAGGGTCATGTAATAGCCTTGATGTTAAAAAGGGAACATATTAAGTTGTACCACGCAGGGCCTCAAACTGTTCTCTCAAATTTTCGACTCAGATTTTGGCCTTTGAATGGACTCAGGCTGATAAAAAAAATAATACAAGGCTGTACAATTTGCCATCGGTTTAAGGCTAAAACCGCGCGCCAAATTATGGCTGATCTTCCGAAGGATAGAGTAGCTGCAACACGTCCCTTCCTTAAGACGGGAGTGGATTTCGGTGGACCGTATCTAATAAAATCTTCAAGGTTAAGGCGCGCACCGGTTATTAAGGGTTATATAGCTATTTTTGTTTGCATGGTAACAAAATGTGTACACATTGAACTTGTATCTGGCCTATCAACGGAAGCCTTTTTGCTTACTCTAAGGAGATTTATTGCCAGGCGTGGCAACCCTTCTATTATATATAGCGATAATGCTACGAATTTTTTGGGAGCACATAATCAGTTAAAGGAGCTTTACGACTTCTTTAAAAATAAAGCAAATTCAGAATCTATTGAAAATTTCTTGGCCTCTAATGAAATACAATGGAAGTTTATTCCGCCAAGAAGCCCTCACTGGGGAGGCATATGGGAGGCTGCCATTAAAAGCGCGAAATATCACTTATATCGAGTGATCGGTGACACACGATTGACTTTCGAGGAGTTTAGCACGATACTTGCTACCGTAGAAAGTATTTTAAATTCGCGACCGCTCACGGCTTTGTCTAATGATCCTGCAGATTTAGCATGCCTTACTCCTGGTCATTTTTTGATAGGAGATAGCTTGACTGCATATCCGGAGCGAGATCTGTCAAATGTTGAGGACAATCGCCTGTCTGTTTGGGAAAAGTGTACGAAAATTCAGCAAGCCTTCTGGAAAAGGTGGTCCATTGAATATTTGAACAGATTGCAAAATAAGCCTAAATGGCTAAGCCCTTCAAAAAATTTAACTTTGAATCAAATCGTTTTATTAAAGGAAGACAATATTCCGCCTCTCAAGTGGCCATTGGCACGTATAGTTGAAATAATACCGGGAGCTGATGGGAAGGTTAGAGTTGTAAAGTTACGCACTAAAGACGGAATTTTTACCAGATCAATAGCAAAGGTATGTCCTCTGCCTGATGAGGTCACGGACATTGGTTCCGATTAAACTAGTTGTAGATTTATGTTAGTTAAGCCTATTAGTGTTTTATGTTTATTGAAGTTTTTTGGAAAACTTCAAGGGGGGAGTTATGTTGGAAAACCCCAATGCTTAATTGCTAATTTAATTTAATACATATGTTGTGTAATGTTATATTTTTATTTTGCCAAATGATAGGTGCGCCACTGACCGCCTTACGTATTTTTGGTTCGAGTTTAAGCCGTGGTAGGCAGCACGAGTGTGCGCGGGTTTTCAGATTTGAGGTGTAGCAGCGGAGACGCCGTTGTTGTTGGTCGTTAACTGTCGTACCAGTCAGTCGCTTTTCTTTATGGTTACAAGTACCTACGTTTATTTTCATTACTTCAAAATTATTACGGGTCACCTGTGGTTGCACAGGTCATTTGGCGCCAGTTGATTGTATGTTGTATATGTGCATCATCAGGCTTATGTTATTATATTTAATAAAGGCGTAGTTGTTAAAGCTGGCCTTTTATTAAAGAACTTCATCTATACAGTCCATCGCTATCAACGGCATAGCCAAGTCTATGCCAGAGCTTTCAAAGCTGTTAAAAGGGGAAAACCACCCGAGGAAACACAGATTGTGCCGCGACTATATTAGGATTTAAGACAGAGTGATGAGGAATATAGAAAGTTTTGGCAGAATTCCTTGGAGAAGTGATAAGTTCCATGTATCCGCTTTCCAAATAATCTTGCATGAAATCACGGTATGAATTATAAAGGGACCTTTCTCGAAGTAGACGCCGCCCAAGTGAATAAAATCGACGGAGAGCACTTGTTTTAGTATCTCCAAATCAAGGTTTGGGACCTTTAAATAAAAGAGCAACACTATAACGCCCTGTATAATCACGGCAATGAGTTTCCATAAACGATTGTTCACATAGAACATCATCAGGGGAAGAGATATTAATTTTAGGTATTTCCTCAAGTTCTCAGAAACTTCTAATGGTTAAATCTGGTGAATCGACAAAGGAAATAAATGAATTAACAAAAGGTTGATTTGGACTACAATTAACCTTCCCCATTAGAATCCATCCGAAAACCGTATTGAGATAGTTTACCCTCGAGTTTACCCTCTTGAAGAATTTGTGAGAAAATATCTGCGACCAACAACATATCAATTTCACCCGGTATATGAAATTGAGGATCTGCTAATTTAATATTAGAAGTATGATATTTCCAATCATCGAGAGAAATGACAGAATTAGGCATAGGGTTACATATTTTGTGAAGAACAACACCGTCAATGTTGGAAGTTGGAGAAGTTTTACCAGTGGGCGAATAGTGCAAACGACGCCACTGGACGTAGAGAGGAACAAGTTTGACCTATTATAGGCCGAAAATTGATAAAGAAATGTTAGACGTATTTAAACCAAGCCTTTGTACACTCTGTTGTGTGATTACATTAGCTTGTGAACCTGCATCAATGAGAACTCTAACAGACTGATTGATTATCCCAAGCGTCAAGAATTTCTATTTGAGCTGTAGATAGTAACACCGGTGTCTTTGAGGGAAGAAAATTTGTTAGAGAATGGACTTGAGCTACGGTAATTTCAGAGCAAGAGGGCGCATCCGGTAGAGGAGCGTGTTGCGTGTTGATTGTTTGTCAGCAAAGCAAACGCAAATTATGGTGAGGTCTCGTTGCGCACGTAAGGTAAGCCTCCAATTGATGCTATTGGTGAAACAAATAGCGCTAATATTACAGCGGTGGGTAGGACAATCGAAACACTCGAATTTAGGTAGGTACCTACGTACGCACACCTCGCAGTTACGCCACTGAGAGCTTGCATGACCAGGTGTAATTCCCCTTCCAATTTCAATATTGGGTCATATATCGTAAATTGGTTGTTCGCGCAGCCTCACCATAATTTGCGATTGCTGTAGATCGCGAGATATATGAAGAAGCAGAGTGTGATGTTTGCCTTGGCAAACACGACAGGTAGATTGTTAGCTACAACAATGTATACGACCCCTGGGTGAGAAGCGAGTGTCCCTGTATTCTCCACTCTCGTTTTCTTCTTTATGATTGTTAGGTCTATTTTATATTTGTTATATCTAAGTTTTAAATATATATATATTACTCATTTGTGACTGGCTGCATGGTCTATGACCCAATGCCAAAAAAAAAAAAAAAAAAACAATGTATACGGTGACCTAAGTGAAGACAGTTAGTTTAGTACACCAATTTTTTTCTTTGGCGATCTGTAATCTGTTCGCTGGGTTTTGCTTCTTTTATTGACGACAGCCAATTCTGTACTGATGGCTACGTTACTACCGTTCAATGCCGGTCCGCCAGCAGGTTAACGTTGCTCTTATGGAACTGAGTTATCCTTCTTGTCTATCGTTCTTGAGTTTCGCCTGGCTGGTTTGAAAAGCAGGGCATTTGATAAATCGTATAATTTCTTGCAATTATTGTAAGTCTAATAATTGCAAGAACTTGGTTTCGCTGAAGTATTTGATTGCACAAGAAACGAGGAGCTATGTTTAGGGGAGACGGAACGAAAATGATTAGAGCCAAAATTTAATTTAGAAGAACCTTGAGAGGTGGACATATTTTTTGTGGTTTACTGAGTAGATACAGAAAGAGGCAACAGCACAAATCTGCCCGCAGTGCAATCTAAAACGAGAAAATAATATTTTAGAATGTTTTTTCCTGTGTTTTATTGAATAAACTTACCAAAACACGTCCGAAAAACAGATTAGAATACAAAAATGTCCAAATACTATTCACAAATTGGGACTTTGTAAACACGAACAAAAAAACACACAAAATAAAGTTTGTCACAAAATCTTGATTTTATAATATTCCTGAATGTTCATTATCACTCTACAACGTTTGAAAATTAAAAAATAGTCACTAAAAACTGAAGAGAAAACACATCAAAATACAACGTAAACACACAGGCTTTAATTTTATTGACGACAGCCAATTCTGTACTGATGGCTACGTTACTACCGCTCAATGCCGGTCCGCCAGCAGGTTAACGTTGCTCTTATGGAACTGAGCTATCCTTCTTGTCTATCGTTCTTGAGTTTCGACTGGCTGGTAATAGCAAAGCAATAACTTTTAAAAGTGAAAGCCCCCCACAGACTTCGTTTTCGTGTTGAAGTGCCGAACTTTTTTTGCCCACACACTACGGGCAATCTTGGCAGTTAATTTTTGTTCGTTCTGCGCTCACACAGTTTTGTACATCATGAACAGGAAGCACTTTAGCAAGGTTGCCGTTTTAAGTAAAAAAAAAATAAAAAAAGATCTTTGCACTTTCACGTTTTTAAATTCTTTTCTAAAGGCGCCGCGTAGAGAATCTATTTTTAGTGGAGCGGGGACCTGTCCAAATCGTTCACCTACCCAATCATGAAGTAGAACTTATTGAGACACTAGCCATCTTTTTCAGCATATTATTTTACATATGTTTTCAAAACTCACGACTCTCTCCGTTGGTCGTGAAAGAATCTACAGGGTGAAAACTTAAAAAAGTTACAAGGGAACTACATATTTAAAATACAATGGGTCATAACTCAAAAACCAAGAACGGTATATAGTGATAATTTTTTTTTTATTTTATAGCTTAAACATCAAACTTTCATCTAATGCATAATTTTGTACAATTGTCTTAACGAAAGGTATGACAAATATATTGTTTAAAACATTGGCCGCGCAAATTTGACAGATAACATTTTAATATTTCTCATCATAAATGGTTTATGGACAATTTTTAAATTAAAGTAAATGGTTTGAAAAACTGCAGAATTGTATATAGAACATTTTTTGTTAAAACATTATCTCGCGCAAGTTAATAATAAACTTTCTAGAGTGAAAAAAGTCGACGCGTGTACCAGTTGAGGCAGGCGGCTGTCAGCATTTCTGAATGTACGTTTCGTTATCTCTCTGTGCAATCCCACTGCATTAAGCGTATAGTATTGCCTTGTGTATAATAAAACTTAATTTTCATGTCAGTAATAATTGTTATTAACAAATTACGATTATATATATACAGGGCGAGTCTTAAATGTGTGTCGAAAATTAAACTGGTAATTGGCCTTGTTACTAGACGAGTGGATGATCGGTGAAAACGTTCATCAACCCAATCTTGGCGTAGAACTTAATGAGGAATATGTCAAAATGTTCGTATTTAAACCCTGAATATGGAAATAAAAGTTACGACATCCTCCGTTGGTCGAGACAAAAGTTTTGGGGGAAAAACTAAAAAAAAAACATTTTTTCCAGTAATTTAAAGTGCTTCCTTCTCTTGCTTTTATTTGAAAACCACTATAGATATTGAGATGATTATTTCGCTATTATTTAGAGTAGAATGTCTTCTTTCCAACGACATATAACAGATTATGCTCAATAAATTATTTCCAACCCTAATTTAGTGTTATATCAGCGCGTGCAATATGGGTGAAATTAACTGGGTGAAAATTGAGATTCATCATCGAATAACTTTCTTGTACAATAAAAATGCAAAAATTGGTACACGTGACGGTGACGAGAGTTATGAACTCTAAACCACAACCATCAGCATAATACAGGGTGTATTAAGTATGAGTACCGTTCTTTTAACAGGTGATACATTGATGTAGAAGGAACAAAAAATTCTTAATAATTTTTTTTCTCTCTCGAACCGTTGCCCAGTTATGCCCTATTTAATTAAATAGCGCATCTGGCAACATAGCGCAACGAGCACCTATAACTTGTGCTAACCTACCTCAATATCCTCTACTCAGGCGACTGTAATGTGTCAAAAAAGGTGTTCTTGGCGAAATATTACATTATGTTATTGAGAAATAATCTCTGAAATAATAGTAATAATTGGGTCTCGATGAACTATGTCCAGAATTTCTTCCTCAATAACCAAATTATCCGCATGTCGGTCGTTGTGGTCCCCGGTTTTGTACACGCGAAACTACACTTCCCGTATCTAACAAACGTTGAGATGTGCGAACAAAACTTATATGAACTGACGAAAACAAAATAGTAAAACGCACTAAACATTAATTACCGACTTAAAACACTCGGACGGCGATAACAAAGGCAACTGAGTCCTTTGACTCCTTTGTGATTTGTAACAGTAGCCCACTGCCAGCCATATGATGCGACGTTGTCATATGCCTCTTTTTAAAAATGTATTAAAATACAATAAATTATTTCACCAAAACCCTCCACCGGACAAAAAATTCGCATTACAATTTTCTATTTGTATATTCGACCGGCACCTTCTCATAAACTTTTAGAACTTATTTTCTATTATTTTCCATGTAAATTTACCTTCAAAAAGCAAAGTTAAACTATTTTTTTTGGGAAAACCATTCAATTTAGGACACATGTTGTATAAGGTTTTTTTGTTTCTTTTAGGCCAATGTTTCACCCCTTAAAATAACGGTACTCATACTTAATACACCCTGTATAATACCGACTAGATAATCACTTATCTAGAGACATGTAAAATATAATTTCTCATGTTAGTCAGTAGCAGATTAACGGTAGTTATGAACTCTAAACCACAACCATCAGCATAATATAATACCGACTAGATAATCACTTATCTAGAGACATGTAAAATATAATTTCTCATGTTAGTCAGTAGCAGATTAACGGTCTTTGTAACCACTTCGCTTTTGTATTCTTTTGGAAATAAATTAGTGTTTTTTAAAAAGGTTTTTTCCTGCCTAAAAAACGTAACTGGCGCTGCGAACAGGATCCAGTTGACTCTAAAAAGAAGTAATTTCGTGGGAATTCAGTGTCCTATACGTTTTCAACTTAGTGGTGTATTTCAATACTTCGCTTCTGTGATCCGCAAAAGAAACAAAAAGAAATCGACCCTGCTGCTCCCAGTCTATTGGAGACAACCCCCCACTCCCCCCAGTCTATTGGAGACAACACCCCAGTCCATCTGTGACGTTGCAAGTTCATCGAGAACACAAGGAAGAGATGTCAATCCTTCTACTTAGCCTGTAAGTCCAATTTTCCATTTTTTCAAGTGAAAACAATCACAAGTGAATTGAAAAAACGTAATTTTAGTATATGTCTACCTCCGGTTCAGAATTGGATTTAGAAATAGAATTAGTTGAAAATCGTAATACCAATTTTCCAAATATAATTAATTTAAACAATTCAAATATGACTCCTCCAGTCGAACCTATTCAATCTCAAGAATTCACGCAATTATTAAATGCTTTACCAGAGTACGGTCCCGATGACGATTTTCAAATATTTATAGAGAGTGTACAAGATCTACTACATTTTGTTCATAATAAACTTTCACCAGTACAGACACATATTTTAGGCTGTACAATTAAAACTAAAATAAAAGGCAAAGCTAGAAAATTTCTTAGCTTACATGATGCTACCGAGTGGGCACAAATTAAAGAAATTTTATTAAAACAATACGGTGATCATCGTAATGAGGATATTTTATCCTTTACATTACAAAATACTGTTCAAAACTATAATGAATCTTATCATGATTTTTATAAACGTGTTCTATTTATTAGAAATGATTTATTACAATATCTAAAAATACATGAGGAAATTCCGGAAGTTTATCGGTTTAAATATGAAATGTACATGCAAAAGTCACTAAAAACATTTCTTGTTGGTGTTTTAGAACCATATAATTCGCATTTAAATCATTTTAACTATGCAACTTTAGAAGACGCATATACAAAATGTCAGGCCTTTGATAATTATAATCAAGAATTAAAATGGGCTAACCATGCCAGACAAAATAATAAACAACAAAAACGTCAAGGAAAATTACAATTTTCTTCACGTCCTGTATCAACTACAAATCGTGACATATATAACCCGATTAACCCGAATACTACAATGACACAACCTTCTTCATCAACCGGTTTTCCTAAAGATATCAATAAACCGTTATCGCAACAAACTTCATTTCCGACAAACAGACAGACATTTGGCAAACCGTCGCCGACGTTCCAACAAAAACCAACGCCTATGTCAACTTCTACAAGATTCTCTCACCCAAAACCTACATTTAAACCTGCTCAAGTATTTAATAACGAACTAGTTGAAGCAGAAACTGTACTAGAAAATGACTATGAAAATGTAAACTATGACGACTACCCCGAAAATGAACAAGATGACGAAAATTTTATAGACCCAGCCTCCGATCATTTATCAACTTAAATAATATTCATACTTTGTCTCAGTTACCCTTTTTCTATCTTCTACAACTAAATCTTAAAATTCTAATTGATAGCGGAGCATCGGACTCTATTATAAATCCTGATGCTGCTGAACCATTTAAACAATTATTTTATAAAAAAGAATTTTTCACTGTTATGTCCATGCACAAAAAATCTAGCTCATATGATAATGTAGTTTTTCCATTATTAAAAGAAAGAAATATTTTCCAAAATATTAAACTTAGAGTCATCCCCTGGCATCAAAACTTTGATGCTCTCATCGGCTCAAAAGACATGCGAAAATTAAAAGCTGATATTAACTACGACACACAAATATTAACTATTGGTGATACCCAAATTCCTTTTTATTTCGAATATAACCAGAAAGACATGAATTTGTTAGTTACACATAACGACAAAATAATTATTCCAACAACTTTAGATAAAGGTACTGTTTTGTTACCTCCACTTAAATTAAATGAATATGAAATACCTGAATGTATTGCTGAAATTAATAAAGGTATAATTAAAATCCCTAATATTTATGAAAAACCATTTCAATCAAAATTTGAACGAAGAATAGACGTTATTCCTATCGAATATTTTAATATTGAGGTACCTACTGAAAAATTGACACGGCCTATTTCCGAACTAATTAGAACAAATAATCTAAATCCTGAAGAACGTAAAGCTCTTTTAGATTTATGTAACCAATATAAAAACATATTCTATCACGAAAATTCTGATTTATCGTTTACTAATCAAATTAAGCACCATATACGCACTAAAGATGAAGTTCCAATTTTTACGAAATCTTTTAGACATTCCCCTGCTATGCGAGAAGAAATCGAATCGCAAATTCAGAAATTACTTGAAAACAAAATTATTGAACCATCAATTTCTCCATATAGTTCACCGGTGTGGATTGTACCGAAGAAATTAGATGCTAGCGGTAAAAAGAAATATCGTATGGTTATTGACTATCGCAAACTTAATGATAACACAATTGAAGATAAATATCCACTACCTAAAATCGAGGAAATATTAGATAATCTCGGTAGATGTACTTATTTTACCACCCTCGATCTTGCGCAAGGCTTTCACCAAATTGAGATGGATCCTCAATCTATCGAAAAAACCGCATTTACTGTAAACAATGGCCACTATCAATATTTGAGAATGCCATTTGGCCTCAAAAACGCTCCCACCACTTTCCAAAAATTAATGGATCATATACTTCGCACCCATTTATATAAAATCTGTTTCGTATATATGGATGATGTTGTAATATTTTCTCGTTCTCTTCAAGAACATATACATCATATAAAAACTATATTCCAAGTACTTCAAAAAGCAAATTTAAAAATTCAACTCGACAAGTCTGAGTTCTTATGTAAAGAAGTTGCTTTTCTCGGTCATGTTATCACACCCGACGGAATAAAGCCAAACCCTACAAAGGTAGAAGCTGTTCAAAAATTTCCGATACCTAAAACGGTTAAAGAAATTAAACGGTTTTTAGGATTAATTGGTTATTATCGAAAGTTCATAGCGAACTTTGCAAAATTAACATCTCCTCTTTCTAAATGTTTACGCAAAGGAGAAAACATAAATATAGAAAATCCAGATTATATCGAAGCCTTTAACACCTGTAAAGAGCTCTTGCAAAATGCCCCTATATTAATATACCCCGACTTCAACAAAACATTTACATTAACGACAGACGCATCTAATGTAGCTTTGGGAAGTGTTTTATCACAAAATAATCGCCCTATTGCCTATTATTCCAGAACTTTAAATTCTGCCGAACGTAACTATTCGACCATTGAAAAAGAGTTACTCAGTATACACGATTCTTGTAAGCATTTTCGCCCATACGTATACGCGAGACGTTTCATAATAGAAACTGATCACAACCCCTTAGTTTGGTTGAGCAAAATTAAGGAGCCTAACTCACGATTAGTTAGATGGAAATTAAAGCTTGAAGAATATAATTTTGAAATTAAATATAGGAAAGGTAAAGAAAATTATGTCGCTGACGCCTTGTCACGCATTGAAATAAACATTAACGAAACTGATAACGACTCAATAATACCTAATGTCGCCGAATTACCCATTTTAAACGACTTAGATGAAATTTTAGTTGTAAATCCGGAAGCAGAAGAAATAGAAAGAATAATTAATGATTTAGAAACCGCGCATACTGTAAGTAATAATGATCAAAGATTAGTGATTCCAATTTCAGAACAACCCGTGAATTATTCTAATCACAGAATTATTTGCCTACCTCACTCGCGAATACAAACGAACCACAAAAAGATATTCAACAAAGATCATTACATAATAAAATTTAACAAAAATTCAAACGAAATGGATGTTTTTAATGAATTTAAAAATATTATCATTCCCAGTAAACCCTGTTGTCTATATATACAAGATAAAGAATTAAAGGATATAACAATTCGCTTATTAGAAAAATATCTAAATAACTCTGCAAAAATATCAATATCTAACACTTATTTACAAGATTTACAAGACAATGAACTTAAATTACGAATTAATTTATATCATTTAAGAAATCATAACGGTATTAATGAAACTTATAACCATATTAGACAAGAATATTATAATCCCAAATTAAAAACTTTTATTATTGAAATTATCAATAATTGTGAACAATGTCTAAGTGCAAAATATGACAGAAACCCCTATCAATTGCAACTCGAAGGTCCTTTATTAGCCACAAAACCTTTCGAAACCTTACATGTAGACGTATTTACATATAAAGGCAGTAAGTTTTTAACTATTATAGACTTATTCTCCAGATATGGTCAAGCATATCATATTAAACAAACAGATCACATAACAATACTAAATAAATTTAGACATTATTTTTCCCATCATTCTTTCCCGAAACGAATTGTTATGGATAACGCAACGAATTTTTTGAACGATGTAGTAAAAGAATATATGAAAATGCATAATATTGAACTACATTTTACGACACCTTATAACCCTAACTCGAACTCTCCAATCGAAAGAATGCACTCTACTTTAATAGAAAAACTCAGAATTATAAATGTTAAAAACCCAAGTGAAACGCCTGCAAATCAAATGCTATCAGCTGTATTAATATATAATCAATCAATACACACCGCTACAGGTTTTGCCCCATTTTCTATTTTATACGGTCCCTATCTTACTGAAATGTCTTTTAATCAGGACATGACTATATTTGAAAATTATAACCAGAAAAGAAAAGACGAAATATTACCATTCTATGACGAACTTTATAACAAACAAAAACAACAAGCCGAAAAACGACTTGCAAAAAGTAACGAAAATAAAGAACCGCCTATAGAAAATATACCTGACACTATTGCTGTTAGAAATAACAAGAGAGGAAAACACGAACCCCTCTTTAGCATAGGTAAAGATTCAAAATTAGTTTCACATAATATTAATAAAGTGACATCAAAAATTAAAAAGAAATATGTAAATATTCATTGTAGACGAATGAAAAGAGTAAAACAAAGTAATTTATTACAGAGTCCTCCTACTGAGTCTGAAGACACACCATGCACTTCAAATCATACCCCTTCGAACTAATGGATACTATCTAGAACCTCTAGGACAAGGAAAACTCCTTAGTCATTACCACAAATTCTATTCCCAATTTAATTTAAACTTGATACAAGATAATATCAATGAAATTGCTCATAATAACCTTTTAATTGAAGCAAATCATATAAAGTGTAATAAGCTAATCCCTGCACTTATAACCGAAATTAAGTTAAAAACTAAAAAGTTACAAGAAAATTATGATAAAATTCTGTATATTCGAGAAAAACGTGGGTTATTCAATTTTCTTGGTAAAGGAATTAAATTTATAACAGGAAATTTAGATGAAGACGATTTAATAAATATAAATGATAATTTAAAAATATTAGAAAGCAATCAGCAACAAGTTTCCCAAAAAATGTCACAATTTACAACATTTGCTGAGCATTTAACAAATAAATTTGAACAAGAAATGCAAGCTATCTCCGCCTTTCAAAACGACTCATTACATATCATTCACAAATTAGTAGATGATGTACAATTACTCGAAACAATTAGTTTACAATTAATCAATATTGACAAACTAGAAAAACAAATAAACATTTTACTTAGAACCATTAACTTAGCAAGACTTGATACTCCTAATATCGAATTATTTACTCTGCAAGATTTAAAAATTCTAGAAAAGTATCTTTTCACACAGTATAGCCCAACAATGGTATTACAACTAGATAAAAATCATTTATTTAAAATATTAGATAATTCTAGGATAACTTTATTATTAAAATATAATGTGATTGTTATCATCTTAAAAATTCCAATCCTACGGTCCGCAACTTTCTCCCTGTATAAAATTTACCCAGTACCTAATGAAAATGACATCATTATTATACCACCAACCCATTTCTACCTGAAGGATTCTACAAAGGAAAAATGGTCAGAAAAGTGCAAGGAAATAGAAACATTCTATTTGTGCTCATCTAACTTAATAAACAAGTGTTCCCTTAATAATATTTCGAGTTGTGCTACAGCCCTTACTACAGATTTTGATGCAACGACTATAATGGAACATGGAATATTGACCCTATTTAAGACACCCACGAAAGTGATTGAACAATGTATCCACGACGATGTTACGACAACCACCATTAAAGGACTCAATTTATTAAAGTCAAATTGTAATGTTATTGTTAATTCACAACTAATAACTAACACATTTGTAAATATTTCATTACCAAATGAAATCATTCAGAACTTAAATATACCAACTAAAGTATTATCTTTAAAAAAAAGCCACTTAAAGGACTTTAAACTAATTAATAATGATCTAAAGGACATAAAGGAACCTATATTATTAGATCATATAGCTATTAAGTATTCTCATATTTTAACCACTTGCATTATAATCGTTTTTATAATTATTGTATGTATTGTTGTTTTTATTTACAGGAAACAAATTGTAAAATTAATATGTAGACCTAACCCTGTTGTAAAAATAGACAAAAAAATATTTTCAGAACTACTTGGAGTCGAGGACGATCCAAAAACTAAGGTTGGAGGAGTTATGAACTCTAAACCACAACCATCAGCATAATATAATACCGACTAGATAATCACTTATCTAGAGACATGTAAAATATAATTTCTCATGTTAGTCAGTAGCAGATTAACGGTCTTTGTAACCACCTCGCTTTTGTATTCTTTTGGAAATAAATTAGTGTTTTTTAAAAAGGTTTTTTCCTGCCTAAAAAACGTAACTCGAGACGAATTTTATAAGGACCATTTGACTCTATTAGTATATTATGCACTTATTTTCAAAAACAAAGGCAGGAGAACACAAAAACCGAGGCCGCTACACGGATGAAAAAGAACGAAGTCTGTGGGGGGCTTTAAGAGCACCCAGTAAACACATGATGTGTGGCATTCTGTTGGCCCAGTAGAGTTATTGATGGTTTTCTGATGTTACTGGTTAAGCATTAATGGCCCATTACAAGTTGTGTACAGTCCTACCAGTAGTTTATGAGTGACATTTTGCCATTTTAGTACCAATAATGGTTTACTGAGTTCTACCGAACCATTTCCGTACCAATAGTGGTTCGGTAATGGCCCAGTAGAGTTAAGCTGCTGGCAAAATCTATGATGGCCGGTGGGACATATCTTTTCCGGGCCAGTACTGCCAGTTATGGCAGTTTGTACTTTGCCATTACTGGGCCACATATGCTGTGTTTATTGGGCATGTAACGTGAGTGAGCTTAATAAATATTGAAATTTTTCAATATCAGACAGAGTGTCGTTATTATTAAAGTTGAAAAAAGATCATCAAAAATGTTATCCAATTTTTATAATTTCCGTCAAAAACGGGTAATGATATCTTGGGTAATTTGACATCTGGAGATTTGTTAAAATTAGTTCTAGATTCAGTGGACTGTTTAGCAGAAAAAATATTGGTATAAATTGTTTTAACTGTAAAGTGGTTATCGAAAAAGAAGTTCGAATTAATTTTTCTTCTTCAAATTCCGGAGATTCAGTAGTTGATAAAAGCAAAATAATAGAATCATGTTGTTTTTGAAACTCGTCATAAATATTTTCTAAGCAATCACATCTTATTTTAAATCTTACGTGAAGGCTTTCATCTGTTACAGCCGATTGGGCGAGCACTATCCGAGATACCGACAAACCATGCGTTCAAATGGAGCCTTTCACACGGCGCTGGACGCATACAGTATCCCGATTAGAGATGCGAAAGAAAAAAATACGGTTCGCTTTTTTTGTTTTCAACAGGTTTTTTTCACGAAAAATACACAAGCCTTGTTTTTTTGGTATTTTTTAAATCAATTTGGTGTTGAAATTAGTGATTAATAAGCTTATTTAAACTTATTAAAATGTATGATCTTAATATATACCTACTGTATTTATTTTAGGAGCAAGGTTAAGTGAATCGAGAAATTTTCTTACAAAAAAAATAAACATTGTTTTATTGATTAATAATTCTAATAAAAAAAATTATTTGATAAGTATAAGATATATCATATTGCTTCCACAGAACAGGTAATTGTTACTGTTACCAAAGATCATGTATACACTAGATAGTCAGACCTATTGTTTAATTTTATCGCTCATAAATGGACCCCAACTTAAGCTTCATCTCACTTTAACTCATGATACTGCAATACTTCTCTGTTATTTGGCATCCAATTTTGCATGTGTTAGAGAGAGAAAATGGGGCGATGAAATAAACAGTGGCTTTGACTATCTAGTATATGAAATGATCTTTGCTGTTACCCATGGATGATAGAATTTAACCGGTCAACGCTTTCAAGCAGCAGCTGTTCTTCTGACGTCATAATAGACATCGAGATAGTCAAGAAGTACGGAGTATGTATGCGCAACACAACATATGACGGCAATTTCGAGTTTTAAATTGAAAATAACTATTCCAACCATAATTATTTTCAAAAAATAGGTACGTAAATGTCGATATTGAAATTATGGAATCAAAAAAACATATCAGTATCGCAGTTTGGCCATAAATAACACGAAAAAACGAAAAATACGGGAAAAAAACTGTTTTTTTCAACTGAAAAGAACGTCAACATCAAAAAAAACCGTTTTTTTACATCACTAATCCCGATACCAAATTTCTGTATCTCGCCCATCCAGCCGCCGGAGACAAATTGTGTATCTCGCATACTGGAGAATAGTAAATTATCGTGTATATCATAGGAACCTTTTCAGACACGCATACTTTTGAGACGCAGAACACGTCATATCATAGACGTAGGGGAAGGATTAGGATATTATTTTGTTAATGGTGAATGAGGTATGAGCACGTTACTCCATAGTTCAATCATGGAGTGTATGGTTTTCGACAAAGAAAAATTTGTTTGGGGGACCCAGATTCTTGTTTATGGGAAACAGCCCACTCCGTCTAGGTATTTTGTAATAGCTAATAACATATCTAGGAATGTTATGACTATCATAACTGCCGCAGATATCGGTTTTAAGACATTTAAGGCTGTTATGAATCATAACATCCGTGATATGTTCAATAGTTTATCGGTTTCAGAAAATAAAGACATTATTAATAGATATTACCTTTTGATATTCTCTTATTAATAACGTTTTCATTTCATTAGTTGGTCAAGTCTGTATGGGTTGATTTGTCGCCATGGTTACAGTTATATTTTGTTTGTTTTTATTTGTTACCTTTTTTCATATTACATAAATGTTTACATTTTTAATGTCACAACGGCTACATAAAAATGGACCTTGGATTGCCTGAAAATACATTTCAGTTGGATTTCAGTACTTAATTATTATTATTTGGAGTTTTCTGTCTGTTTGTATTAATAAATAGCCCTATAGTTTCATTATTTATTATTTCATCTGTTGACAGTTATTGACAGATCTGTATTTGTAATATTACCGTACAAGTTTTAAATATAGCTGTACAACTTTAGTTATGACTTGTTTACCAGCCTACTTTTGCATATGTAAACAAAGGATTAATATCCTGAAACCGATAAACATAAAAAACTGCAGTTTTAGGAGGAACTTTGCAAACAAGAGTGCTATAATTTAGAGGAAATGATGGCAGTTCAGCAGAATGAGTTTTAGTTAATTTACTTTCCAAAATATTATACAGTTCTTTGATTTAATAAATATCCGAAAATAATTTAAAAAAACTTTATTGAGTCATTCAATAAATCTCGATAAAATAAATAATTATATGTTCCCCTGGCTTCCCGTAATTCCACTATAGCATGAACCCACTGGTGGGTTTACTTTTTCATTTGTATTTAAAATATTCGATAGCATAACGCACTCTGTAACATCCATAACTGTATTGCACTGGAGTTGTTTTCACACTGACTGAATTAAAAGCCCGTGTATCTGATACAGTCGCCGGCAAAACTTTGCCGGCGATTCTGTATCCCGCGGCGCATACATCTCGCATTCAGTACCTATCCTCGTGTGAAAGAGCTCAGTTCCTCAACATGATCTAGTTGCAACTGACGTAAGGCCACAGAATTAATAACAATAAGAACCCAAACTCAAAGTCGGCACCTTTTATCATTTGTAGCCAGATTCGGTGACCTCCAATATGCATCGGCCATATTCTTAGTCAAAACGTTCAGGGCCTTACTTGAATAATTTGTAGCTCTTTCATAAGCAGTCTTAGATGGTTGTATTATTTCCTCCATTAAGCATAATTTTTTTTCATAGGCACTTCAATTCAACTCATACACAATAGATATCAGGGTTTTGCTATTTAGGAAACACTATTACCGATGAAAAATATTTTCCTAAAATTAATTCACAGTCGAATTGATTCATTCTACCACCACTTTTATTACACTGAACACTTAAATAACTGATTATAGATTGACGAAATTGTCTAGAGGTTTGCGAACACTAATTGTATAAAAATTATACTAGCGCCGTACTGTCGCTAATACTGGCCTGGCACATTCTCTTCTTAAGAACATGGCGGACTAACGTGCGCGAAGACGGTGCGCGAACTTTTCCCGCCAATAGGAGATGGTATTCTGATTGTTATTAATTCTGTGGTAAGGCTTTGGCTTGTTTTAATTTGTTAGCGTTTGTCGCCATAAAAAATTTTAAAATTTTGAGATAGAAAGATAAGAGGGCATCAAATTAAACGAATGAATGAAAATTAAACTAAATAATGGCTTAGCAAATTTTAAGAAAGTTAATTTTAATTAAGTGAGTTACGGATAATTATTTTATTTTGAGAAAATTCACCTTAAATTAAATAATTGAAATAAACAGCTGATAATAGACCCATAAAATATTTTAGGAATTTAAACGAGTCAGTTTTTATGTTCAACTATAAACTGAAAAACTGATAAAGAATAGGTACCGTAACGTTTTTTTCCATTCTTTTTTAATGAAATGAAACAAAATATTTATTACTAAGGGCAAGGCAGTTATTTAATACCAAATGATGGTATATAATTTGGCTCGATAAAGGACCATTATGTTTGAGAGAAAAATAAACGGCTGGCAAAGTGCGACTTACCTCTGCCTCCTGGTCTCCAGCGTCTGGTCTGATTTTAAATAACTTATCTCACTAACACATAAATCTTAAATTATATCTTAAAAAACAAGGCACATTTTTTAAAGTTTAGCAATTATTCGAGCACTGTTCGATTCTTCGATTCTTCCCAGATGAGATTCTTGCTTGGAATGGCAAGTCTACCTTTTCCAGCGAGCTCGCGCGCAATTAAATAAAAATTAGAACAAAAACATAATCTGCCTTAGCAAAAGAAATCGGGAAAAAACATATATTTATATATACATAAAAATAATTATTGTGAAATGACGACAAATATAATGTTGCAATATACTGTGTGTTGGTGTGCGGCCGCAACACTTTAAAAGAAATGAAATTCAAAGAAGTCAGAAATCCATAGAGATAGAGGTAAACATTTAATAAAATAAAATAGTTAAAGTAAATTTTACTATTTTTATATTTACGTCAAAATGTGAGTCTGTATCCTTTAAATAGCATCTTAAAAAGACATTAAACTCTTTACAGAGCTTATTTGCAAATTCTACATTTAACTGATGAAAATCAAGTACTACGAATGTAGAAAGCAAATAATTTAATATAATATTGCAATAAGTCCCACCAGACGGATTAAACCAAAAGGACTCCTCAGCAAGCAGCGCACGTCACTTTCCCATGGACCGAGCCGTTAATTGAAGTATTTATAAGATATTTAACTCTAGACGGCACTAAACGCGCCGACTGTAAGTTCTACCTGCTATGAACTACATAGGCTTATGAACGCTAGTATCGCGACACCTTCTAGAACATAAACTAACATACCTCACTGAATTGTGCGATATTATCGGCGTTAAACTTGGCATTGCCAAAGTTTACTGAATACTATAAGTTACCTCACTCCTTCTCGACACTTTCAGATTTGTACATCAAAGGCATACCGCGAACACGTGTTGTTATCATAAAGCGATCAAAGGCATACCGCGAACACGTGTTGTTATCATAAAGCGACACGGATACCGGGTGTATTAGCAACGTTTAAAAACGCAATCAGCGCACGAATCCTGTACCTAGGTCACAGAAATCATTCGTAGAGTGACCGAGTGCCACTGTGTAACATACTTAGACAATCCACCGAGGAGCCCTGGGGCCATATATCGCGGAAGTGGGAGTCAATAGGTAGAGGGACAGGTGAGCCGAGTAGTAGGGCAGGCGGATTCGCGAATTTCGTAGAGTGAGGTAACTTATAGTAGGTATTCTGTAAACTTTGGCCACAGAACAAGTAACAATCAGAAGAATAACTTGATGATGACATTTCTATTGTTCTCGTTCAGACAAAAGTTTTGGATGGGCGCCATGTTCTCTGATTAGAAAGTCAGGTCCGTATTTTAAAAATGTAGACGAAATTAAATGGTATTAACGGATCTAGGTAAAAGTGAAAATTTTCAGTTTTAATTTTGCAATAGAAATGAAAACCTGAGATCAAAAAATCTTATTTTATCACATTCTAAACATTATATTGTTGTATTATAAATGAAAAAATAAAAATATATATTATAAGAAGAAAAACATTCATCCTAGTATCAATTAAATCAATTCATTAAAATAAGTCCAAATTATTATGAAGGAGAGTTTCATTTAAGTAAAACACAAGAACACTACTAATAAAAATACATACAAGTATTCATCATTAATTATTTATTGATATTTCCAAATAATAAATTTATTCTTATTAATAAATTTAAAATTTCTATAGAAGTATTTTAAAGTATAAAATAATTTTAATCGCAGAACACCAATATAAAATCACAACTGAAAATTCACTCCACCACTGAATTACCCGTCCAAAAATTTGAACAAGCAAACAATAAATATGTCGACACCTGACGAGCTCGACGCCAATGAGCTAATCAGAGAAAATGGCGACGTGCGCTTCCCAGATGCGCGGACTTGTCCCGCCAATACAACATATTCTTCTGATTGTTACTTGTTCTGTGCTTTGGCATTACCTATGTGTCATGTGTCACTCAATTTGCCAGTGGCGTATCTAACGTAGATGTTTTCGTTCATTGATTTGTATTCCTATAGGTACCTACGTAAGCGTTGCTATAAGTTTCTTTTGGCGGTAAAGTTAAAAAAATGAGTTTTACAATTGCAAGCCATTGTTGCGTTTATGTGAAATGTAAAAACTCGAGGAACACCACGCCTGACACGGCATTCTTTAAATTTCCCGTATACTATCAAGCCCGTTGTAAACTGTGGGTGAATAACTGTGGAAATGTTAAACTTCTCGATATAGACGATCATGTGCTAAAAAACAAATTATTATGTGAAAAACACTTTTTACCTAAATACTTAATGTTCTCGGAAAAAAAAGACTTTAACTCGTAATGCAGTGCTAATTAAATATGAAGTGGCCTCTGATATAGGTAAGAATTACGGTGTAAGACAATTAGGTGATGAAACGCCTCAATGTATCGTATGGTTAGAGTGTCGCCAAACTGTTAACGCAAGAGGGCCGCGCGGGCTGCGCCTTGCATGTACCGAAACTGTGGTAGGTATGCACTCATTTACCGGGAAACCCGGAAACCGAGTGATATTTGTAAATTAGGTAAACAGTGTGTGCATCTAATATATAATTTTACCAGCTATAGCCGAATTTGTAAGTGTGAAATCTAGGGGAGGTCTAAATTATTCAAATAGAACTTTATTCAATTACAACCTTACCCCGGAAAACATTTTATTCAAGCATATCAACTTAGTTGACGTATTCGAAGAGACCATTGACGAATTCTTATGTATTAATCAGAGCAAAACACTAGAATTTCCCTGTGAATCCCACTCTCAAAGTCAAAACATAATTACAAAACTAATTTTATTTTACATAACAATGCGGGTAATAGTTATTTATGTATCAAGGCATTAAAGTTTAACTTTTTATCATGAAGGTGGAGTTTAGTAGTAGTAAATAAACCACATAAATGATAAAAAGGACCTTTAATGCCGAGGTGCATATTAATTTTTTTTTTAAATCCAGAAACTGTGAAATTAAGATTAATTAACTCTATATTTTAAATAATTTTCAGTGACATTAAGAAATGTCATATTTATTTAAAATTTTAAGTGACATTAGGAAATGTTACATTTATTTTTAAAATGTCAAATCGGAATAATTTTTGTAAGAAAATCATTATTTTTAGCAATTATAATAGTGATAATACAATTCTGAATGTAGAAAACTGTATTTATTTACCTTTTATTACAACACAATTATTGTCACAAGCAATGGAAAATTAATGTTTACATTTATCTGTCACCTCGGCCAACTACAAAAATCGTACAATAATGGATTACTTTAATGACTATTTCTATCACTTTAATGCCGATTTTGGGATACTTTAATGCCGATTTAAAAAAAAAAACAGTTTTATAAAAGAGAATCCCAGACAAAAACAAAGTCTTTTTCCAATAAAAAGAAGGAATCTAGATTGCAATTAACCTGATACGCTATTATGGTTGATTCAATTTACCACATTAAATTCCTGAGCACATTGCAAGAGATTTATTAAATTAAAATTTAAGAATCAATATCAAATGTGATTAATAGTTTTTTCTCTTTTTTTGATTTTGGACAATAAAAATATCTAAGTGCTTTATGTTTACTTAACTTGAATAGTTTAATTTAATTTTTGAATAAATAAATAAACATTTTTTCGTATACATTATTTATTTCACTCACGTATCCCTTATTATTTATTCGTTATCACATCAAAATATACTACTATTTTTACTTTATTTACAGTATTAAAAAATTATCTTTAAATAAATACCTTATTGCAAGCAATAAATGAATCTTTCGATCAATGATATAATATAAAATCTTTACTTACTACAGCTGTTTTAATTAAATTCTACAGGTATAGTGTAAAAATATTGTTTCGTTTTTAATGAGTGAAGTGAATTATTTAGATATATAATACTAGAACATTTAAAAAGAATTGCTTTAGATTTTAAACAGCTACATCCATGCAACGAGCCCGATTCACGGTAAAATATGCGGCCCTAGTTCTACCATCTCTCTCTATTTCCAGCTTTAACAGATTGACGACGCGGTCGGCCGGCTTCTGGCATCACCTAATTGTCTTTTCCCGTGGTAAGAATCATTACATAGGTAAATTAGGTAGGTACATGTGAATATTTACTATACTTACCTATTAACTGTGAGAGATAAGTACATCCCTCTGGTGGTCAGTTGCTACTACCAGTCAAGACATCGACGATGTCTCATGACCGATAGCGGCTTGCCAAGCAAGCACCAAGAGCGGCGACCTCTAGCCCTGATGGACTAAAACATGCTTAATAAATAGGATTATAGGAAACAACTACTGGACGGGCAAAGGCCCCGACTCCCATTGAATTATACCTATAAATCCAAAATTGGTAGCCAAATTTGTTATCTGTCTTTTCTCCACCAGACACAGACCGGTTTCGAACTCTTTATGTTCTCATCAGTGTGCCACAGGTAGCTGAAAAGACAAATAACAAAGGCAAACCAAACTGGTCTATGGCAGACCCAGCACATAGTAACTGTGAGAGATAAGTACATCCCTCTGGTGGTCAGTTGCTACTACCAGTCAAGACATCGACGATGTCTCATGACCGATAGCGGCTTGCCAAGCAAGCACCAAGAGCGGCGACCTCTAGCCCTGATGGACTAAAACATGCTTAATAAATAGGATTATAGGAAACAACTACTGGACGGGCAAAGGCCCCGACTCCCATTGAATTATACCTATAAATCCAAAATTGGTAGCCAAATTTGTTATCTGTCTTTTCTCCACCAGACACAGACCGGTTTCGAACTCTTTATGTTCTCATCAGTGTGCCACAGGTAGCTGAAAAGACAAATAACAAAGGCAAACCAAACTGGTCTATGGCAGACCAAGCAAGCACCAAGAGGTCGCCGCTCTTGGTGCTTGCTTGGCAAGCCGCTATCGGTCATGAGACATCGTCGATGTCTTGACTGGTAGTAGCAACTGACCACCAGAGGGATGTACTTATCTCTCACAGTTACTATGTGCTGGGTCTGCCATAGACCAGTTTGGTTTGCCTTTGTTATTTGTCTTTTCAGCTACCTGTGGCACACTGATGAGAACATAAAGAGTTCGAAACCGGTCTGTGTCTGGTGGAGAAAAGACAGATAACAAATTTGGCTACCAATTTTGGATTTATAGGTATAATTCAATGGGAGTCGGGGCCTTTGCCCGTCCAGTAGTTGTTTCCTATAATCCTATTTATTAAGCATGTTTTAGTCCATCAGGGCTAGAGGTCGCCGCTCTTGGTGCTTGCTTGGCAAGCCGCTATCGGTCATGAGACATCGTCGATGTCTTGACTGGTAGTAGCAACTGACCACCAGAGGGATGTACTTATCTCTCACAGTTACTATGTGCTGGGTCTGCCATAGACCAGTTTGGTTTGCCTTTGTTATTTGTCTTTTCAGCTACCTGTGGCACACTGATGAGAACATAAAGAGTTCGAAACCGGTCTGTGTCTGGTGGAGAAAAGACAGATAACAAATTTGGCTACCAATTTTGGATTTATAGGTATAATTCAATGGGAGTCGGGGCCTTTGCCCGTCCAGTAGTTGTTTCCTATAATCCTATTTATTAAGCATGTTTTAGTCCATCAGGGCTAGAGGTCGCCGCTCTTGGTGCTTGCTTGGCAAGCCGCTATCGGTCATGAGACATCGTCGATGTCTTGACTGGTAGTAGCAACTGACCACCAGAGGGATGTACTTATCTCTCACAGTTACTATGTGCTGGGTCTGCCATAGACCAGTTTGGTTTGCCTTTGTTATTTGTCTTTTCAGCTACCTGTGGCACACTGATGAGAACATAAAGAGTTCGAAACCGGTCTGTGTCTGGTGGAGAAAAGACAGATAACAAATTTGGCTACCAATTTTGGATTTATAGGTATAATTCAATGGGAGTCGGGGCCTTTGCCCGTCCAGTAGTTGTTTCCTATAATCCTATTTATTAAATACTTACCTATATCAAAAATAATCCAAGCACGATGACATAGCAACGAGTTAGGTATTTATGTAGGCATTGATTATTCAATATTTGCTGCTTTATACACTTGTAAGTCGACAGTTTCGTCGGATCGACAGCGCGGTATTAAAATTAAATAGGTAATTTGTATCTCCTTAAGAGGGGGTATGCCTCGACAAGTTGCTTGTTTACGGTCGCGGGGGTGAATTGGAACTTGCTTTGGGTGGTCCTTTAAAAACCGATAATATAAGGACTCCGCCTTATAGTACTATAATTTTTTACGGACAATCGCTCTAGGCGAAACGCTGGCAGCGCAAAGGTACGGTCAAGGTCATGGCTAATAAATAGTCTAATGCGTTGTACTTGAATTTTATTGTTGGCAACTTCCACTGCCTCCTAAAATTTTAATTTTCGATATAAGTGACTTGATTATTATAATAAGTAAATGATAATTATTGTAAATGAGAGAAATGGTAATTTTATCATACATTTTTACTACTCCAGATAATTAACTATGCCTATTGTACTTACATGATGTCCCATAAAACAACAAAATGATATATTTTTTATATCGCAATTTGCTTATGGAATTATTAAAGCCGTCATTAAGATTTTTTTTTAACATTCGATACCTTGTAACCTTATTGGAACATCTTTATTAAAATTGTTATTAGTGCAAAGAGGTAAAGTCATAATATATACAAGGTGATTCCAAATTAAGTAGCATAAATTAAACGAATTGTAGATAAAGTCGAAATAATACGAAAACCTACATACATTTTTTTCCGAAAATGCTTCCTTAACAAGGTACAGGTTAAATGGTCGACTAGCAAATCACTATTTTACTTGTATCTTTTAACAAAGTAAACCGACGGAATTAATTTTCTGTACACAACAATTACTTAGAAAAAGCAGGAAATGTAAATTTGGCAAACTTTTCTTTTTAGTCCCAGAAAAGTTATACTCACTCAAAAACATGAAATAACAATACGTACGTACGTTCTTCTTGCCGATTATCTCAACAAAAAGAAATGATATCAGAAACCCTGTCTGTTGACAAATATTGGACTGTGACAATCCTCCAAAAATAAATAAAAAAGGCGGACCCAGCGATATCGGTAGCTTTAAGAAAATCAGCTCATTTAGCGTGAGTTGAGCGGTTTGACTTTTTAAAAAGCGATTTTAAGATTTAATTCACTTTTTATTCGAAAATAACAATGAGTATATAAAAATAAAGATTTCAACTACAAAGATATGTATGTTTTAACGAAATGAATATTATTATAAAACTGAATAAAAATGTCTGTACAAGGCAACTATCATTGCACTGTCAGCGATGTCAGCGTTTCCGCACTCGGCGTCTTTGACCATTGGAGATGCTGGAATGCAACACAGGGCTGTCCATAACTCGCGTAATAATTTTCCCCAAGTTCTCATTTATTTTACGTCAAAATAATATGGAATGTTTGTATTTCAATTTTTTTTTTTTTTTTATTCACTTATTTAACGTCGGCCTATTTCCGCTACCAGGGCCTATCACCGACGCCAGGAGACGAGCAACCCCCCAACCTGGAAATTTTTGCCGAACCTCTTATCTTACTAAGAGTAGGGATTTTTTACTTGCCTAACATTTAATAGACAAGGGACCGACTGCTTTACATCCTCTCCGAAGGATGGTATATCCTCAATACACCTCTCGCCTACAGTTGTATTGCTTCTGCGATATAGCTGATATACAAGCCGCTAGAAGTAGGGAAACGAGACCGCGTCTTTCCGTGGATAGTCACCATCCAAGTACTAAACGCGGTAGCTGTTGCTTAACTTCATATCGCTATGAAGTGAGTCAAGTCAGTCCTCCGCTCGCTGCCCGTATTTTCAATTTAAAAGCAGCAACATTTAAGTATTTAGAGTGAAGTTAATGAAGAGAATAATCTGAACTTTTAAAAACTGCCGCTTAATTCCTGTTTCCCACTACAAAGGACAGATGTCGCTTTTATATTATTGACGAGTTTCAACGATCGACCTCAACGGAAATCCGAGAACGGCTCTTTTGTTCGACAATCGGCCATTGCTTTTGCTTTTCTAGTCTAGCTCTAGCTTCTTGTTTGATGGTAGATAATATTGTGTTCTGCAGTGTTGCGTTGTTGTGTTGTTGGTAGGTATGCTACCAAAATAATAGTTCTTTGGTTTATAAAATGTGTGTTACCGAATACTTTACAATTAACAGAGCATTACCTACTTATATTTTTAGATAATGTTACTTGTTGGTAGAATTAGAGGAAGCCGAGGGCGGTGGAGTAGCTATCGTTGATAAAAGAGGACTGACTCCACGAAAGAAAGAAGTGTAATTTGTAATAAAATGAAACGAAGAAATTGTGTTTAATTACTTTCATCCTTTCATTGAGTTTATGTATTAGTTAATACAGGGTAAATAAAAAATAAGTACCGTAAATTGTAGAGTGAGTAGATCTTTGCGAAATATTAAGAAAAGTTAAATGCAAATTTTTGTCTATCCTCTCATCGGTGTCACACAGGATGATAAAGTGAGTAAAATACAATTAATTATTTAAATATATATTCCCTCGGGACAAGGATATTGATTTTAAAATAAGTATTTGTTAGTTTCTCATGAAAATATTAATAGCTACACTTAATTTTGTGAAATTAATAAAGCTCTGACTTGTCGCACGTATGTACACAGGGTGTGGAAAATAACGTATCATCTTTAGAAGTAACCGACAAGTACTTATTTTGAAATCGATATACCTGTCCTGAGGCAACATATATATTTAATTATTTTAAATGTCTCCTGTTTATAGCATCATATCGTGCAAGGATGAGGCGTTGAGAGAAAAATTGTATTTAACTTCTCTTAATATTTCACAGAAGATATACCCTCCTACCAATATGATACTTATTTGCAAATCGCCCAATGGTAACGTATAGTAGTTACGTCTTTAAGACGTCAGTACTGCTAACAGCATTGGCGTCAGTTAGACGTTAAGTGCAAGGTACAAATCACGTCATTTCGACGCTAATAGTAGGTACAAATGACGTCATTTAGACGACAATAGCTATTGCTTGGTCAGCTATTAGTCAGCAACATGACGTCTTTTTTACGTCATCAGGCTGTGACATTTCGCCGTCATATTTACGTACAATTGACGTCATCTTTTTCAGAAAAATAATATTGCACCTACAGCTACATTACTCGCATCCGTAGTTCAAATAAAGTCCTTAGTAAAGTCCGGGTATTGGAGAGCTGGTTCGTTGGTCAGTAATTTCTTACAGCCTTCAAAACATTTTATAAACTGGGGTGAATTGTTCAATTTCTGCGTCCTTCTTTAAACAGAGCGTTAAAGGTTTTGTGATTCGCGCGAAGTCCCTTATAAACTTCCTGTAATAGCCTAGTAAACCGAGGAAACCCTTGATTTTCGCTGTTTTAGGCAGCGGGAATTTTTCGATTGCAGCAATTTTGTCTGGGTTCGGTTTCACTCCTTCAGGTGTAACAATATGGCCAAGGTAAGCCACTTCTTTCTTCAGGAACTCCGATTTGTCTAGTTGTATCTTGAAGTTGGTATCCCTAAGATGTTGAAATATTTTCGATAAGTTAACGAGGTGTTCTTGCAGAGATGTGGAGTATATAATAATGTAGTCTAGATACACCAAACAAATTTCATTTTGTAATCCACGTAAAATATTGTACATAACCCGTTGAAACGTTGCTGGTGCATTCTTGAGACCAAATGGCATCCTGACCATCTCGTAATGCCCATTTTCGACGTTGAATGCAGTTTTAGGGATATCTTCGGGAATCATCTCTATTTGATGAAATCCGCTGGCCAAATCGAGTGTCGAAAAGTAATTGCACCTTCCTAATTTATCCAAAACGTCGGTTATATTAGGAAGTGGGTAGCGGTCATCTATGGTCTTCTCGTTCAACTTTCTGTAGTCGACAACGATTCTCCATTTTTTTCTTGCCTGATGCATCGGCCTTCTTGGGAACAATCCATATCGGTGATGATCATGGAGAGTTGCTTGGACGTATAATTTTTTGTTCCAACATTGAGTTTATTTGGCGTTCTACTTCGGGTTTATGCACAAAAGGATATCTGTACGATTTCGTGTACACCGGTAATTCGTCCTTTGTTTTTATACTGTTTTATTTGATTAGTGAAAGTTAGCGATTGATTTTCCGTATGAAAAATATCTGAATATTTTCTGCATAATTTAAGAATATGTTGTTTTTCATCCGCATTCATATGTGAAGTTCGAATTAAGTTATTAACATCTAATTTTCTGTCGTCAATAGGCGTCGTTACATCTGCGTGATATAATTCGTAATTATTATTTTCAAAAGGTATAGTTTTGATTGGGTTTGTTAATGAGATAGTAATTTATTTATCGGTTTTATTTGAAATTTCAACTAAAGCTAACCCGTTTTCTGCGGTTGACAATGTTTCGGGTATTTCACAGTTTTGCATTTGTTGGTGGGGAATAATTACGTCACCATTTTTTTGGTTAACTGGGATTTTTGTCACAGTTCGCGTATGTGGACTAATTTTTAGTTTTAATAAAATTTGTTGACCTGACGGCTGATAATGAATTGGAATTATGGATTTGGGATTAACCAATCTTGAATTTACGAAGTCTAGTTTGGCATTCAAAAGCTTTAAATTGTCAAGTCCAATAAGTCCGTCATAAACGTTATGAAAATTAAACAGATAGAACTTTAAATTTTCATTTTGGTTAAATTCTGGAAAAATCGGAATTTCTGCACAATAGTCGTGAGAAGATGTTTGAAAGATTGTGGATACACTAAATGGTCCAAAAGAAATTTTGTTATAATAATGTTTCGAGGCAATTTCTGGATTTAAAAATGATTTAGTGCTACCTGTATCTATAAGAAGTTTTAAAGAGGGTTTTGAAATTTGAATGTACGGTAGCTCTTTTTTGTCTGTGGACATATGATATTCTACTATGTCTCGTTCATTGGATTGAGATCCTCTTGAAAATTTTCGTATTGTTCTTCGACGGGATAAGAATATTCATAGGCCTGTTCTTCGGTACATTCAAAGTCGGGTGTCTCGTCATTTTCTTGGTCATCGTTATGTTCGGTAGTAAATAATTCATTCGAAACTGTATTGGGCCTTTGACCATTATTTCGGAAAGCATTATTTTGAAAAGAATTGTTTTGATAGGGTTTTTTAAATTGTGAGGTCGTATTTCGGGTCGATACGCTCATTGGAGTTGGTTCATTTTGTGAGGCATTGGGGTTAGGTTTCCAGACATTTTGGGGTCTGCCAAATACTTGAGTATTTGTCGGAAATCTTTGAGCTGGTGGATTTGGGTGTCTCTGAATGTTCACAGGACCACGAGGAAATCGTGAATTCTGTTGTTGTGGAAAGGTCATTGGTCTTGGTTGTACAGTCGTTTGTTGAAATGGGGAAGTAAAATAATTTTGCGAATGCATTGGGTTATAATAATTTTGTGGTTGCTGAACCGTCGGTTTCCTCCTTTGAAGATATTTGATATTATATATCTTCCTCACCAATGTACTGTATTGCTTGGGCAAGAGCGTTTCGTCGCACCTAATGGTTCTTTTAAACCAGCTAAAAATGTTGTTAATGCCTGTTTAGTAAATAATGTACGTTTGCATTGTCGTTCGGCAGCGTTGCAATGCAAATCAATGTAATTACAAATTGTATTTAACAAATGAATAATTTTTTCATGAAACTGATATGAAGTTTTATTTGGTTTTTGCCTTAAATTTACTAAATCTTGATTTAAACAATTTTCATTCCTCTGATCACCGAAATTTTTTAATATAGAGCATCCTTTATCCATTCGGTTTCGATGCTGCTAAGTGAGTAGTACGTATTTACTTGCTCCGCATAATAACAAATTTCTACAAAAATATATGAATTAAAATTGTGAGAATTATACAAATACATTTAGTTAGTGACCTAGTGATAATTTACTTTATTGGAATAAGAAATGGGTACCAGAGGAAAACTGGAAAAGGAAAAATTAGATATGAAAGCATGTATAAAAGAAACAATAAGCGAGCTATTTGCTGATGACCAGTTTATAAAAATAATAACGCAAAAAGTTATCAATGTTGTAAATGAAAAAGTAAATGAAAAACTAAAGGAATTTGAGGCAACAATAAGAACATATGAGGAGAATACCGCTCTATTAAAAACAAAAATAGAAGATATGCAACAGAAAGAAAAAATTAATAACATTTGTATGTATGGAATAAAAAATAAGGAAAACAATAACCTGAAAATGACAATCGCAAGAACAATAAATGAAAAATTACAACTGTAATTAACTCCAGATGACTTTGAAACGTGTTACACTATAGGACAATTAAGTAATAATGTACAAAATAATGCTCCCGTAATAGCGAAACTGAAAAGTTATGAGAACAAAAGATATATATTGAAAAACTGCAGCAAATTTAAAGGCACAAAAATATTTGTAACTGAAGACTTAATACAAACTCGGCGAGAAATATTAAGTGAAGCACAAAAAATCTTAGGAGTGAAAAATGCATGGCCTTACAATGGAAATGTGTACATTAAAGCTGAAGGAAAATATGTGAAACTAAAGTCTAAGGAGGATATAAACAACTTTGTTTAAATATTTTCACTCTTGGAAATGGTAATAAAAATAAAGGGTCCGCTAGAATAGTTATATTTTAATTCGCTTTATTTAAATTTAATTTTGCATGTATTACATGCTATTTAAATATATTTTTGTTTTTATTTTTTGTACTTATTATTAGATATTATACATTTAAATTTCCTATGTTTTTGTTATATTTAAATATTTTTACTTTTCGAAGAGGTAGATTATTGGTCATTGCAAATTAATTAAATTAAAGTATATATACGAGGTAGTGTAGGTTTTACTGTCCTACTCGTAATTTCTTAGTCTTGAATATTTAGAATTTAGGTACTTTTTATTATTAGGTTTATATAATAAGAATGGAAATATTTAATGAATACTTGGAGAGAGAAGAGATTGAGACTAATATATTTAAAAACATAGATGACTATAACAGATGGGTAGAAGGTAAGCTATTGCTAAATATAATACATTTTAATAGAAGCTTAAACAAAAATTATGACGAATTTCTTGCTTATTTGCAACTACTAAATTACAACAAATTAGATATCATAGTATTATCAGAAACGTGGCAATTGAGTAATCTAGAAAATTACACAATACCCAACTTTTCGATTTTCTACAATTGCTCTTATATTAATCAAAATGATGGACTTTTGATCTATGTAAAAAATGACTTGTATCCGAGCTTGTATCCCATGGTAACGACTGTAAGTTTATCTGAAACAAAATTGTTACGCCTTACTTTTAAAATGAATCAAGTTAAATACGGTATGACTGCCTCATACAGACCCCCTTCTATAAATATGCAACAGTATATTTCTGATTTAAACAACTATTTAACAAATTTAAACAATGAAGAAGTTGAAATATTTGTTGGTGACATAAATATAAATATAAACAATAATGTTGATATTAGTACAAATTATATATCTAAGCAATTTTGCTGAAAATGGTTTTTTTCCATATATCAACAAACCAACTAGAGTAACAGAAAACACAAGTTCTATCATTGATCACTTTTTTGTTAGAATAGGGGATAAAAAATTAACGCAAAGAGTATTAAAGCTTAAACCTTTTATTTTGGAAAGTGATTTAACTGACCATTATGCAATACTTTTATCTGTAAATTATATAAATCAAAATAAAAAAACTGCAAATACAGAAACTATATACATTAGAAATTGATTACATTAAATTAACACAATTATTAAAAATAGAAAATTGGTACGATGTATATCAAAACAACAATCCAGAAATAGCTTATAATATATTCATTAATACTATAAAAAACTATATTAAAATTTGTACAACTAACGTCAAATTGAAGAATAACAAATTATACAAAATAAAACCATGGATGACATCAGGGATATTGAATTCCATCAGAAATAGAGATCGCCTGAAAAAAGAATATATAAAAAATAGTACAGAAGAAAAAAAAGCTAAATATACTCAACACAGAAATATGTTAAATAAGTTAATTAAAAGTACCAAAAATGATTACTATAAAAATAAAATAAACAAAGCCAAACAAAATTATAGGAAAATTTGGGAAACAATAAATAATATCACAAATACAGCGAAACAACATAAAAATCAAATAAGTGATATGTTAGACAGTGACAATAATATAATAAAGGACAGTAAATTAAAAGCTAACTTATTTAATGATTTTTTTATAAACGTAAGTAAAAACTTAGCAAGTAAGATAGAAAAAAGTACGAGTATACAAGAGACACCACATAAACTGAACATAAAGGACTCCTTTTACCTAAGTCCTGTAACGGAAAAGGAAATAATAATACATATTTCAGAATTAAAAAGTAACTCAGCCCCTGGACCAGATGAAATTACATCAGAATTTATAAAAAAATTTCACACATTCTTAGTTAAACCACTGTGCCACATTATAAATTCCGTTTTTATAACAGCAAAAATACCAGGGGAGTGGAAAGAAGCGATAGTTACTCCAATATATAAATCTGGCGATAAAACTTTACTCACAAATTATAGACCTATCTCGTTTATTAATAATTTTACGAAAATTTTTGAAAAATGCATTAAAAGTCGCCTAAATAACTATTTAGATAGAAACAAAATAATTAATAACAGGCAGTATGGATTTAGGTCGAATTTAAGTGCAGAAAATGCAGTTGTAGAGTTGGTAAAAGGGGTAGTTTATGGGCTGGATAGTGATAAAAAATGTCTTGCTATATTTTTGGATTTAGCTAAAGCCTTCGATACGATCGATCATAAAATATTAATAGAAAAGTTTCAAAAAATTGGACTCAGGGGACATGGGCTAGAGATATTTAAAAACTATTTAATAGATAGGAAACAAAAAAAGTAAAAGTTAACGAAGTGTTTAGTGAGTCGAAAATTATAACCACAGGCGTCCCCCAGGGAACTGTACTAGGACCTATTTTATTTTTAATTTATATTAATAACATAGCAGACATCATTGGACCTAATAATGATATATTTTCCTATGCTGATGATACAGCACTACTATTTTATGGAAAAACTTGGGAGGAAGTGCACACTAATGCAGAAATTGGTTTACAAAAGGTGAAGTTATGGTTAAATACAAATCTTCTTAGTATTAACGTAAGCAAAACAAAATATTTAACATTTGCCCTGACTACTAGTGATATACCTGAAAATGATAAGTTAATAATTCATAAAACTTCAACCCCATGTAGAAATCAATGTGACTGTCCTAGTATAGAAAGGGTAAATGACATAAAATACTTAGGTCTAATGGTTGATCAACATTTGAGATGAAATAAACACGTAGAATATCTCACAAAACGATTAAGAAGACTTGTATATAAATTTTACCAATTAAGAGATGTCCTAAACAAGAAAAATGTAATTATTACGTATAAAGCTTTAGCTGAATCCATCATCCGATATGGGCTTATAATTTGGGGTGGACTGTACAATACTGCGTTAAGAAATCTTGAAGTTATTCAAAATACCATAATAAAAATAATATTTAAAAAGAATAAAAGATATTCTACAGAAGCTTTGTATAATGAAGTGGATATATATAATATAAGAAAATTATATACTTACGAGTCGTTACTATATGGACATGTACAACTCAGACACAAGCTCTGACTCCTCTGTCTCATAATTATGATACAAGGTGCAACAGGAATTTTGCAGTTGAAGTGCCTTTTTTTCGAAAAGCGCACACGCAGAGGTTTATTTTTTTCTTCGGGCCCAAACTTTACAATGTATTGCCTATAAATATAAAAAATATAAAAAACAAAGTAAGATTGAATTAAAAACATTTTTAAACTTAAATTATGATCAAATTTCAACACTATTTATTTAAATGGCACTCATCTACTTATCTGTTATATATTATGATAGTATATTTTTACCATTAGGTAAATATTATAAAGCTCTCTTCCCTCATCTCTCTCATTGATAACTCTTATTTTATTATTTTAATTTTTCTTAATGCTATATATTGTAGATACTAACATTTTAAATATTTTGCAAAGCAAACACAATCTCTCTGAGATTAGGTGTTTTGCAAAATTTGGTTATGTATATCGAAATTGAATAAAATTAATTTGAATTTGAATTTGAAATTTTATTTCGTCCCAATTGTTAGCACCATGTATTGCAACAATTTCCTCCGCTCGGTCTTCTAATATGTTTAGAATACCGTTTATTAACAAAGTGTTATGTAATTTACTAGGACATCCATTAAAATTTGGAATAACTGATAAGTTTTTCATATCTATAATAATAATAATAATATTTATTAATCCAGTAAAATCAATTTTGACATAGGACAAGTCACAAAGTAGCATACAGAATTGATCACATTATATAAAAGTCAATTAAGATAAAAGACATATAAACATTAATTAAAAAGCACATAAACATTCCGATTAATTTAAAATAAGCAGTCCTATGGGTTATATAGCTAAATCAATTAATTAAGACAATCAAACAAATCAATCAATTTATGAAAAAAGAACTATGTATTATTGTCAAAGTACTCACTGATTTTGTAGAATGGATTCATTTTAAGAAAATTTTTAAACTTAGTTTTAAAATGCATAGGCGATAAAATTTTCAGTTCTGGAGGGATGCGATTATAAATTTTAATTCCCATCACGGCAGGAGCTTGACTAGTTTTTTTTAGCGAGTGTTTTGGAAGTATGAGCTGGGTTTTCCTCATATTGTAAGAGTGTAGAGTTTGATTGGTGTAGTTTAAGTAATTACTTTCATGTATAAAACTTGCAACCTCTAATACATACAAATTAATTACTGTTAAAATTCTAGCTAAAAATCTAGCACTGGTACCGGCATTATAATTACTTTTAGTTAAAACTTAATTATTAGAATTCTTTAAATTATATTATTTATTTTTGAAAAATTTTACTAAATCTAACTCTAAATCCAAATCGTTTTCGCAAGTGGAATCAATGGACAGAGAGGAGTCTGACAAGAGCAAAAGTCTACTCACATCAGTGGTTGCATCGGCTGCTAATCCTTTTAAGTTTTCCTTGATGGAGTTCTTTCGGTTAGCACCTGATATATTTTTTGAAGTTCACTTTTTCGTTGAGTTGAAACTCACAGGATTGTCTACTATAGATTTCCCACGAAAAATCCAATCCACTGCACGACTTATTACTTAGAGCCGAATTACCGTTTTTAAAAAACAAATTTTCCAAAAGTGGAATTTTGTATTATAAAATTTAATGCAAGCGACTATCATGAATGTTACATCAGAACTGAAACTATTTCTAACAAACTAGATGCACAAGGCATTTATGGAATATTATAAGCATTTTACAAAGAATAGATAAAAGCATCACTGTTTTATATGTCTTATATAGGGAGGCCACAACATAACCCGGGTCATATGTTTTGAAAGACCAAAAACAAAAAACAATTGTAAAATATTCAAAATAGAGGGGGTCCAATACCCATTGTCCCCTCAGTTTTTTAGTGCCTGTGCCAATGACTTTTAAATTCTTTTTTGAGATAATCATTCATTTTGGATTATTTTTTGTCTCTTAACAAATTTTGATAAAATGCTTCGTTTTATAGATGAGTTGAAAAATATTGGTCTTTCATTGGTGCCTGCCTACGCGGCTTACGGTAATCTCATAATTTTCAAATATATCTAAATGAAATCAGCCGCTTTTGTAAATAAATGGCAATAATAAAGGACTAGCCAAAAATAACTACTTCTGAAGTCACTGACGCACAGACAAAAAATTAGTAGGCTCAATGGATTCAACAATCTTTTATTTTGTTTATAAATTAGAAGCATTATAACAAGATAACAATATTTAATGCACCTTATATTTTCATTAGAAACAGGAAAACAATAGAAATAAAAAAATAGCCAGTCTAAAAAAAATGTTTGATGTATGACCCTCCATGTTTTTGTAAACACATATGAGCTTTCTTTATTATAGAAAACTGCTAGGCTTCAACCTGAACTGCTTTCCAGCTTGAACGTTTCTTTCTCTTAAATGATTCTCACTCAAAATCGGAACCACGTACACAAAATCTTTCATAAGTCCCCAGGCTGAATAGTCCAAGTAAAGTCTGGGGTGATCATTGAACAAGATCATCTTGACCCCAACCAATCCAGTGGTTATGAAAGATTTGATGCAAATAGTTCCTTACATTTCTGGCAAAATGCGAAGGAGCAAGGAAAGGAGCATCGTCTAGTTGAAACCAAATATTTTGTTTAACATGTAGAGGCAAATCACTAGTAAATCGGGCACTGTGTTTTGAGGAAATAGCAAAAATAAATGAGTCAAATTCAAAGTCAAATTTCCTGGTAAATTTATAGGAATATAGGATCCAAAAGAAAGTTATCTACGACACCTTCCCACGCATTGACTAAAGTTTACGTAATGATACGTCTCTACACCCCCCTTATTTCGGTCAATTATTATCGATTTAAATTTATACCCCTCGTATGCCTTTGAGGAAAAAAAAAAGTAAAAGTGTATAAAATCTACGAAAAATTCTACGTTTTAGAAAAATTTACATCGGTAATAATTAACCGATATAAGAGGGTGTCCAATATTAAAGGAAACACCCTGTACGCAAATGGCTTTAGCGGACTCATCATATATATTACGGACTCGGTTCGTGCCTCGTCCGTAAACATTATGATTCGTCCGCTAAAGCCTCATTTTGCGTACTTGTTATATAATAGGATATTATGTAATGAGAGTTGTAAATAGCATATTACTCACGAATGGAAAAATTAAAAAATTGGTAAATCCATGAGTGCGTAATTGCTTCACAACTCGAATTCTGTATACTATACTTTACCTACGATCGTATTTATTGAAATTAAAAAACAATTCTGTATTTCATTTTTATTATTTATCGCTTATGCCAGTTTTGACAGCGTTAGAAAATTAAGGTTTGCACTTGTCATTTTTAATCATTTTAGCCTGGCGTCAGAAATATGAACTACATAGATGGCAGAGAGTGCGTAGGCAGTTATTTACATTAGTAATCGTAGGTAAATTACTATTACATATTATGAGTACTTATTGTATTTTTGTTTTTCTATTTTTTTTGTTGAATAATTCTTTTTCTAATTCGGTTTTAATATTTTTTAAATTGATCAACATTTTTTGTTGATCTATTTTATCTTTCAGTTGCTCTATTTGTAAGTTTATTAGTTGTTTCTCTTTTTCTTCATGCTCATGTTGGAAAATGCTGATGTAGTATGATTCCTCGTCGTTCTCTTGTGAGACATTCCGCAAATTTGACGAACTGTCACATTCTGTCTAAAATTAAAAAAAAACATCAAAATTTAGTAAACATAGATAACTTAAATATGCACAAGGTTTGAATTCATGATTAAATTCCAGTAAGGTGCAGCAATGTGAGATACTTGGGTATTTGGTTTTTATTTTTCTTTATGGGCGTTTTATTAATATTATATTCTTTTAAAAAATGTTAATAATTATACCCAATGGGTATGGTATATCTGTGAGTAGGCTAATAATAAGACCCTCCACTGCGACCACTCACACTAAATTATATTTCACTCACACCAAATTATATTCCACTAAATAGGTTCAGTCTTTTGATAAAACTGATAACCTTATTGGGTGAGATTCTGTCCTCCGGCATAAGTTGTCCTTTGCCGAATAATGAGAACCGGATTCTTGCCGCAGAGGCACATGCACATAGGATGTGTTCTGCTTTTTCGTCATCCTCCAGACACAGTCGGCATTCAGCATTTACCGCCAGCTTAATTCTATGTAGTTGGTGATTTAGTCTGCAGTGGCCGATTAGTCTTTAGGTTTTGCCTATTTAGCTCTAATAGTTTCTAACTTCTTGATTTCGAGAGATACGTTATGAACGCCTTTGAAAGGACTAATCCTGGTAAGTCTTGCCAATTCTGGAGTGTTTTACTCTCGGCCCAGGCTGAGATTGCTGTTTTTGCAGTACTTGACGATATGCCTTGAGAGCTGCTTGACTGTCTGAAAATATTATTGATCTGGGCTTGGGATGCGTTTGTTCCAGCTTCCGCAAGCACAGTTTAATGACGTGAACTTCGGCCTGAAATATAGTTGCGTAGATCTCCAGGCTTGTAGATATCCTCACCTGGTTTGCAGCTACATACTCCAGCGCCAGTTCCTTCAGGAGTTTTGGAGCCATCTGTAAACCAACAGCAGTCCGCCCTCAACAAGTCGATCTCATTTCGTCCCATTCATCGCTTCCAGGAAATAGTACGTTAAAGGGCAGTTTGGTGTTGGTCCTGTTAGGCAAAACATCTGAAACCATTCCTAGGATACTGTGACTTTCTATGTCATCCAGCAGCCCATTGTGTTCCATGATGCTAGCCTGGGGCATATTGTTAGCCGCTCGTCGAAGTCTGTATGTCGCCCACCTGGCTTCTCTCTCCAGATATATGTGAAGAGGTAGTAGATCCAGGAGGATTTCCATAGCAGCTGACGGAGTGGTGCTGATTGCCCCCGTTATCGCATGCTTGTCTGTGTAGCTCAGAGAGTTTGGTTTTGGTCGTTCGTTGTAGCGTCTTCGACTACCAAACTATGGAGCCATAAGCTACCAACGGTCTTATGACTGTGATGTAAATTAAATATATTTGTTGAGGGCCAATGCCCCAGGATTTTCCGCAAATTTCGCGGCATGTCCACAAGGATAGACTTGCCTTGTTGATCACCTTATCCAGGTCTGAATTCCAGTTCGGTGATTTGTCTAGTGTAATTCCTAGATATTTCACTTCCTACGTAAATGGAATGATTTTATCTGATAGAGAAGGTGGTTCTACATTACATATCTTTCATTTTCTGGCGAACGGTACTATCATCTGTGCTCTCTCACACCAACTATGTACCGTATCTAATATGGCTTGAAGGGTATTGGAAATCATCCCCTCAGAGTTTGCTCCTACCAGAATCATCAGATGGTCCCATATGCTTGAATCTCAACATCACACAGAGTTAGAATAGTAGGTCGTCCACAAGTAGTGACCACAGTAGGGAGAGAACCCCACCTTGTGGGCACCCTCTTGCGGCCCTAAACCTGATCGTTTCCCCCCTGTTGATACGGTTGTTTTCTAGCATAGCCCGAATCCATTTTAATATGGTTAGTTCGATTCCTTTTGCAGTCGTCATTGTATATAAGGAATCGGGCAGTGCATTATTAAATGGTCCTTCAATGTCGAGGAAAATTGCTATCAGTGTCTTTCCTCTAGACTGGGTGATCTTCCCGACTAGGTTATTAAGCGCTAATTCTGTTGATTTGCCCGGCTGGTACGCATACTGGTATACATTAAGAGGTTGTGTACTCAAGATGTTTCCTCTGATATGTCCATCCAGGACCTTCAAATCTGAAATGATGTCAGGCTAATTGTAAGCGACTTAGGTTCTGGGTCTGTCCGACCCATTTTAGTTATGTATACCACCCTAACCACCGACCAGTTGGATGGGATATATTATTTCCATACCGAACTAGCTCTGAATAGTCTGATGAGGAGTGGTAGCATTATCTCCAGTCTGTTTTGTAGCAGAGCAGGAAAAATGCTATCCTCTCCTGGCGATTTTAATGGTTGAAAGGTTTCGATAGCCCATTCAGTTGCGGATGCTGTGATGACCTTTCTAGCTACCAGCCAATCGTTCTTACAAGGTATCTTAAATCGCCCTATTGTTGCTGGTAGCTCTTCGATTCCTTTACAGATCCTGCTAGGTAAATCAGTAATACTCTCGCAGAACTTCTTCCAAGATTCCCCTTTTACCCTTCTAAATTCCTTATTATAGTCCATTAAAGCAAATCTATATTGGTCCTAGTCGCTCGAAGCTTTAGCTCAATTAAAGAAGCGTCGAACTTCTTTTATCATCTGATTTCGTTTTTTGTTCCACCAAGATGCTCCATTTGTTATCTTTCTTTGATTTTAGTGGAGAATTCTCATGATAGGTTGAAATAATTGCGTTTTAGATTTGTTCTGCCGCAATTTCTATTTCATCACGAATCCTGATAGTGGTGAGAGTGGATTGAATACGTTACTGGAGAGATTGTTTGTACCCCTCCCATATTGTACTTCTAGGGTCCCGGTAGTTCACCATCGGGCTTGGGCCAATTTCTATATTGAACAGGATATGTCTGTGATCTGAGCATGATGGCAGGAAGGCTGAGCTGATTGTTATATCTAAAACCTCTCCTGTTTTTGGTGATGAAGGTTGGTTCAGAGCCAACGTTATTCACACTTAGCCCTTCACCTAGTAAGTAATCAAATAGTGACTCGCTTGCATCACATCCTATAACCAGGTGGACAGGTGGATGTTGTTTCTCTTGCTGTAGTCGATTAATGCTCTTACTGCAGCTGGAGGAGGTTGAGCTGCAGCCCTATCTCCCGGGAAGAAGCATACTTTTCTTTATTGACTAGGTACTTGTATTACTTATATACCAGCCGTCATTTTTTTTAAACTGGAATAAAATTTTTTAAATCTATTTTGACTTCATTTATTTATTTTGACGAACATATAATATCAATACCGCTTCCAGTATCACCGAAAGTGTCATCAATTTTGAATTTTTAAATGAATCACCCTGTACATATTAACATATTCTGATTATGCATGAAATTTTCAGTAACAGTATATCAAGTGCTATGATTTTATCGAAAGAGCCTTTGACACGATTAATTATTCAATATTGATTTGACAAACTAGAGTATTATGGTGTACGGGGTGCAATAAATTGCTTCAGTCGTATCTCACAAATAGATATCAGGTCACTACAATAACAACTTTTAAGAACGGAGTACTACAAACCTTTTTTTCCAATAAAATTACTATACGACAAGGTGTACCTCAAGGATCGATACTGGGGCCGCTGTTATTCATTATATACATTAATGACTTAAAAGACTATTTGAACATAGACCGTATATCAATACGCTGATGATAACTCGTGTATGGTAGCTGAAGTATCTACAGCTCTTTGTGCTAGTAAACTCAACACATTATCATCAAATATTGCTGTTCTAATGGATTGACTTTAAACGAAAGTAAAACTACCCTGGTTCTGTTCTCTCCGACCATTAACCTTGACTTCTCATTGTATGTTCAATTAAAAGGTTTGTCTATCATACAGACGGACGAAGTAAAGTTTCTTGGTGTAACACTAGACAGTAAGTTAAATTGGGAATATTATTCTAATATTATCGAGATTTAATTCGTCATGCTGTAGGGCCAAAAAGAGTAGTCAGTAGAGCCAGGTGCGTGCGGATTTACGAATTTTATAAATTCCATAATTCGAACAAATGAAAGCGGATTGTGTTAATTATGCATGAGCATGAGTAACCATGTCTTTAAATTTTAAATAATATACTTAAATCTGGCAACATTATCTCCACGAATTATAGCAGCGCAGTTGAACAATGCACATATTGTATTTGTCCGTTGCGTTGCAGTCGTTACTAAATTCAGTTAGTTTACAAACAGGTGTGTGTGTGTTCGTTTATGAATTGGGCGGTAGGTATTAATTTGTTGTTTATAAATAACGTATTTATCGTATTTGCTGTGTTATAGTGCCCTAACATTTTATTTTATTAGTGCTTTAGTGAAAATAAGTGTTATTGTGCGATATTTATTAATTGGGCGGTAGGGTAGGTATTAATTTGTTGGTTATAAATAACGTATTTGTTGTATTATAGTGCCTTAATATTTTATTTTGTTAGTGCTTTAGTGAAAATAGTGTAATTGTGCGATATTGTAATATTAAATGTGAAAAAATGGTTGTTCAAAAGAAGTGGTGAAAGTTCATGTCCCTAAAAATTCTCCATTGGGGTACAAGGAGAAGAAAATTATTTTGAATGTATCATGCATTGAAGAAAGATTATCCGATGGTACAGAAATCAGGATCAACAGGTTTAGTTAATATGACTTCAAGGTATACCGGTGTGAGTGGAGCGGACCATTTACAGAATTTTAGGGCAGAAAAAAATGAAGGAAATGTTCAGAAACCCAAAGCGAAGCCTGGAAGAAAACAAATAATATTAGACGAATTCGAGAAAATGAAAAATATTGAAATCCCTACTGTAAAGAAAATGTTACAGTCCTTGAGTGAAGATAAAGATATACCCAAAATGGGCAAATCGACGCTTAAAAAATGTTTACATGATATGATAAGGAACTCCAGTTTTTCTTTTTGGCTGAGTTGAGTGTAAAAATAAATTTAATTATATTTATTTTTTATTTTATGAATATGAATACTATTATTATTTTATATATTATTATACTTATATAAATATATATGTGATGCCACTGAATGCGCTAGGATCGGCTTGCTCGAACAACTCCACGTTCAAATATGTACTCTATTTGGTTGACTATAGCAATTACACATAATGACCTAGTTGTGGTTTTCATCTCTGGTAGGCGGATAAGGCTTGATATATTTCTCTCAATTATATGGGATTATAGGCGTTTTCAAAAATTGGAACGGTAGATACTAGTGGATCCACACCGGTAAATTGCGGTTAATCAGTTCCTTAACCGGTAGAGTTGTTATTTTAGAATGAATCTGATAAGTTAATATCATTTCACTGCTTGAATTGAAATGTGACAGATAATGAAAGATAAATATTTGAAATTGGAAAATGGATAATTGTGAAACATTAATATTGTCAACTGCAATAGAATTAATTGACGGTGACGAAGACGAACTTATATGTCTAAATTTGACGCGTAAATTACTTGCTTACCGCAATGATCAACTCAAATCGACGATCCAGGCGGTGCATAGATTCGGTAGGTACCGGTAGATGTAATGTAATTTACGAACATGGAATAAATTCACCGATCACATTATTGAACGACAGTGATACATACCGATATATACCGTTCCTTTTTTCGAAAACGCCTTATATGGTAAAACGAGCTGCCGCTTCTGTATTCCATAACAGCTAAATCCTTTGAAGAATTACCGGTGAATTTTTTGCTCTACTGACTACTCATTTTGGCTTTAGTTATAATACGATTTATGAGAGATCAACTCACATTATAGACTGCTTAAGAATGCTCTATTTTGCATATACAAAGTACTTTAGATTTCGAGTAGGTACGCAATAATATTTTGGGGTTCATCTCAATATTGCCAGAAAGTATTTATTGCACAAAAAAGCATAATCAGAAGTATGTTGAAAGTATGTCGACGACATTCATGTAAACCGCTCTTTAAAGAGTTATCTATACTTACCGTCCCAACTCCCATTCCTTTATATCTATAAACTAGTTTTATTTGTAAAAAAAAACTCTAGCGAATTCACAAAAAATAATGATATACCGGGTGCCACAGGATACTGGCTCACCCCTATATTTCCTTTATTTTTTAACTTATCCATTTGAAATTTGGGGGGCATAAACTACCGTTTAAAATGTATTTCTGTACATTACAAACACTATGGTACCACTTCCGGTTTATCCGGAAATTACTTCAACTTTCGATTTTCAAATGGAACACCCTGTATATTTTTACATATTTGGATGCAGGGCAACATTCTGCATACACCATGTAAGTTTCGCGAATTTTTGAGCCGATGTTCAATTTTTTCAAGCATCTTAAGAAATCCGTCTAGAGTGCTTTGGAATTCCAAAATTCGTTATACGGTAGGTAAACTTCAAAGGAAAAATATAATTTTTCTTTTCGTTTCACTAACAACTGTTTCCGAAGCCTCCAAAGTTGAACATATCACTTTTTTATCGAAAACTTTTTTTTTTCAAATGGGAAGGTGGTGGCTCATAGTGTTTGAAAAATTATAATTTTCTTTCCGATTTCATTGATATCTATTTCAAATCTGTGCTATTTATTTTCAATTTTATTTCATTCGTTTAAAAGTATAAAATCCGGACTTTCACGGATTTCTTAAAATGCTTGAAAAAATTGAACATCGGCTCAAAAATTCGCGAAACTTACATGGTGTATGCAGCATGTTGCTCTGCATCTAAATATGTAAAAATATACAGGGTGTTCCATTTGAAAATCGAAAGTTGAGGTAATTTCCGGATAAACCGGAAGTGGTACCATAGTGTTTGTAATGTCCAGAAATACATTTTAAACGGAAGTTTATGCCCCTCAAATTTCAAATGGATAAGTTAAAAAATAAAGGAAATATAGGGGTGAGCCAGTATCCTGTGGCACCCGGTATACAACATGATGACAACAAGATATGGACCTGATCTCAGAGTACCAATCCATTTGCATAGTTTTTATGAAAAAGGTCCATATTACAATGTCATCAAAGCCTACACTGCTCTGCCTGGTGAATTGAAGTCTCTACATCCAAATAATTTATTTAAGAAACATCTAAAAACATACTTAATTGAACAGGCATTTTATTCTTTCAGTGAATTTTTATAAGTTTCTGCTCTCCCATAACTTTTTAAATACGTGTACTTATTATATATTTTTAGGCTTTTTCTTTTTTTTTCTTTTTATTTTGTCCAAATTTTTTAAAGTTTTTAATGTGTTATTTGAACAACTTTATAATACCTTGACAATGCTAATGTCTTTTTTTTGTAAGATCAACAGCAATAAAGTTTTTTATTTATTATTTATTATAGAAAAAAAACAGACTATATGAAAAAATTTCAAGTGTCACACAGCCTTACTGCAATAGTGAGAAAGAAATAGGTTGCGCACGCTGTGTGTGGATTCTAGTTACATGTAAAGGTTGGTATTTGGCGTTTGTAACTGGAAATATTAATATTGGTTGCTTGCTCTTATGACGGTATGTTCAAATCGTTGTTTCGTTTGAGGTGACTTTGAAGGCGGAAACCGGAAATCGATAAAACGGTATGCCACTATTTTTAGCCGCTTGGATTTTAGACGTTCTTACATACCTAATATTGTTCACCATGGTGCACCATTTTCAAAAAATAAAAAACAAAATCCGGCATGAACATAAAATCAAAACATAACCTCAAGACTACAATGACACTAATGATAATTCTGCTTGATATGTACTGTCAAACTGTCACCTTCAAATTATGAATTGTCAGAGTTTTTCACAAAAGAAATGCCCTCTTGTGCAACTTCGATCGGAGGCACCGTTTTCGAGATAAATTCATTTTAATATTCAAATGCATGCTCTAAAATGATTAGGGAAGTGGACTAATTTTTTGCTTTTCGCGTCGAAACAAAATTTAAGCATTTTGAGCGGTTGTTAAAATAAATAAGAAAATCTTGGTTTGATCTGGCTCTTAAATTTTGTTTTGACGAGAAAAGGAAAAAATTAGTCCATTTACTCCACTTATCTAATCATTTTAGAGCATGCATTTGACTATTAAAATGAATTTATCTCGAAAACGGTGCCTCCGATCGAAGTTGCACAAGAGGGCATTTCTTTTGTGAAACACTCTGACAATTCATAATTTGAAGTCAAAACTCAAAAATATTTACAAATAAAAAAGTTGCAGCAATTTTTACCCCCCACCCCTACCGCTTGACCCACCCTTGGTAAAAATTTTGAGATGATATTTACCTCATTTTGTTAGGCTTAGAAAGTTTAGTGGATGTGCAAAATTTAATTACTATAACTTGAACAGTTTCGGAGATAATAAATAAAAACCGTCTTCAGGGGCCCACATTTAGGGGCCTGTAGCTCCCTTAGGAAGCATTTTGGTATAGAGGTAAGTTTGGTCCAATCGATTTATTTTGACCTCGGGAATATGTGGTTTCTTTTTTGTCACTTTATTACGGGACACCCTGTATACATATAGACGTATAGGGTTAAAAAATTGTCTAAAATGAGAGAAATTAGTCTACTGGAAGAAAATAACACAAAATATACAAAAGTGGTAGATATAAATGAATTTTTCTAATTTTGACACATAAAATTACACTTTTTAAAACTGACGTAAGTGTCAAAACGTTCTACTTTTCATCACCAGTTAGGAAAAGTTAAACTTGTCCTAACTGGTTACGAAAAGTTCGTTCAGTTAAGAAAAATAAAAAACCCTCAAGAAGAAATAGAAACAATGTATATTCAAAACATGATACAAGTTTATAGGAATTATTATTTTTTAATTATAAAATATTAACTATAATTTGTAAAATTTGTCAAATTAACTCCTGAAGAAGTTTTATTTGTTGAATTTGCCAAGATATTATGTGCTGCATTATGCACTAAATTAATAACGTTTGTCATTTGTCACTTTTACACATTAACATTAAATGCGTAATAACAGAAACAAAGATAACTATGATTACATGAATATTTAATTTTTTATGACTTTTAAACATTTTATTTAAATAATTTTAGTTTTAGATGTTTAAAATTGGAAAAAATCTTGTATGTAACACGTTACGAAAAACTATTTTGTGTAACTCGTGTCATTTTGCGGGATACTCGCTTTGCTCGTCCCGCAAACATCCACTCGTTACACAAAATATAGTCTTTCGTAACTGGTTACATAAATAGCTATTATGAAGAAAAAGGTAGGTAATCTAAAACTATTCCATTATCAACGACAATTCTTCTAAAAAAAATAGGTCACATTAGCAAAGTACTCTGCAAGGTTAATTTCTTATAGAAAATGTGAGGTTAAGGAAGACCGAAAATCACAAATCATACTTTTTGGAGCTTTGATCATATGACCCACACCAAACCGAAAGTGTAGTTGACCAGGCATTGACCAATGATGACGAAATCTCTTGACCTGGTCAACGCCAAAAAACGACTATTTTTTCATAAAGTCTGTTTTTTTTCTATAATACCTATCAAAGTGTTACAAAGTTGGTAGAAATACTGGTTAAACCGTAGGAAATTTCGGTGTTTACTGTTGGAAGGCTTATAAATTTTATAGGTTGGGATTTCAAATTTTATTTCCACCGACTTAAACTCAAATTCAATACAAATTATTGAGGTATCGTGCAAAAACATTTAACCTTCCGGACTATTGTTTTGTATATTGTTTTCAATTTAGAAATGTACCTAATATTTTAAAAACATATAATATTGACATTGACAACATTTTGACATTAAAAAAACACAGAACACCACAGAAATTTAGACAACCCCTAAATCCAAAGCCAAAGGCTGTCTGGAAGGGGGCTACATCAGATAAACAAAGAAACGTAGATAAATTACTCTGGTGTGTAATATACATAACATTGTTTATATTTTGATCGGAACAACGATTTCATTGGTTCCCTTCTACAGGCAGTTGTCATTACGACAGAGATGCTGTTGACAGTAGTTGTTTATTTTTTATATTTATAAATAATATTTGTTGGTTTTGTAGTTTTATATTGTTCAAAAATAACTAATACTGGTTTAGTTTGTTTAAATTCCTACAAAAGGGAGGAATCTCGTTCGTTTCATGTAAGTATGTTTAAGTATGTTTTTTATACATAGACGTAGAATAGGGTTTTTGATTTAAGAATAAAGATAATTTTGTTCTTTGTCCTTTCCTTTACGTTATCAAGAAAAAAACTTAAAAGGCAACTATACCGATTTTAATATAATATGCTATCATCCCGTAGGTTAAGAGTTGTTAAGATCATTTCAAGCTTGAAGATATTTATGTGGCCCCAAATGGAAAATGATTTTTTTAAAAATGTGCTTTTCCAAGTATTTTTACCGAATGAACCGTTTCAGCTGCTTTATCATATCAAGGGTAAGTCATAATTTTCAATTTCCAATTTCCAATGTGAAACAAAATTGATTTACTACTATTTACTAGGATATACTATTTATCATAAGCAACAGTTGGGACCAAAAATTTCAAAATCAGCAAAAGTGTCGATGTTTTGCCAAAATTACTCTATCAAGCTTATCGCTATCCCTTCAAAAGAAGAAATTTTCATACATTTGAATTATATTATTTGTAACGGAAAATTTGACTTTTTTGGCTCGCCCCGTAAAATCATGTTCAGAAAAGTTGAACAAGATCTTACTTTATGTTGGATGTACCTGTAATTTCTACGACAACTACATTGTTATTATAAAGTTATTGTTAAAGTATTGTTATTATATTTTTGTTTAGTTGTTAATAGTGAAGTAAATAAAATAATACAAAGCTGTCAATTGCCTGTTCATTTAAAAAGAAATACTAAGAGTTTATCTAAGAAGTAATTAACAATTTCAATTAAACAACAGGTTATGGGCCCAGGCTCGTTTAAGAAATTCAAATAAGTATAATTAGTGAATTTGTTGTTGAAGAATAGGTATACTAGATAGAATAAAAATGGGAGAAAATAGTTTAACAAAGTTCACTGTAGCAAAATTGACGGACGAAAATTACCAGGCATGGAAATTTAAAACGAAAATGTTGTTAATTAGAGAAGGTACGTGGGACTGTGTAAAAGAAGTAAAGCCTGAACCAGTTACGCCTCTATGGATTGTAAATGACCATAAGCAGGCACAGAGTACAATTTGCCTCAGTGTGGAAGATAACCAGATTGTGCACATTTGTAAGTGCACATCAGCAATGAGCATGTGGGAAGAACTCAGAAAGGTACATGAAAGAGCGAATCTAAGCAACAAGTTATATTTAATGAGAAAGTTATACCAGTCAAAGCTAAATAAATGTGAGGAGATGCAGCACTATATTAGACATACCCTGGAATTGGTGGAACGTCTACGTGGTATAGGAGAAGAGATTAGAGATTTTCAGGTAGCAGCACTCTTGCTTAGTGGGCTTCCTGAGAGTTATGAGACCCTCGTCACAGCACTTGACGCACGTCCAGATGATGAACTTACTCTTGAATATGTTAGAGGCAAACTTGTAGATGAATATAAACGAAAGATTGAATGTTCAAATGATACAATCGAGCAGAAAGCAGAATCATTAGAATCAGTTTTGCAGACTCAAAGTCACAATCGAAAGAAATATTATGGATATCAAAATACACAAGAATGTTTTTATTGCAAGAAAAAGGGGCATGTTAAGTACAATTGTCAAGCATGGAAAAATTGGAAGAAAGAAATGGAAAAACAAAACAGCAACCAGAGAGCCAAAAGTGCTATTGACAAAGAAGAAAATTCATCAGGTAGTGAAGCAGCTTTTAATGCAAAGGAAAATACAAAATCACATAGGTTGTGGTGTATTGACTCGGGTGCAACGAGCCATATGTCTAATGATAAAAGCTTCTTCATTGAACTTAACCAGGAAAGAACAGATAAAGTAATCGTAGCCAATGGAAAATATGTGATTTCAGAAGGAGTAGGTAATGGTTTCATCAACTGCCAAATTTCTCCAACAATAACCAAAAAGGTATTAGTACAAGATGTACTTTATGTTCCATCATTGGAGAGTAATCTACTCTCAGTTAAGAAACTTACTAATCTTGGTAACGTTGTCACATTTCAAGATGACAGTTGTACAATTTTGAAGGATAATGGCATAGTTGGAATAGGCAAGATTGTTGACAATTTATATCAATTAGAATGTAAAGAAATAGCTAATATTTCAAGATGTGAGACTCATGCAAATTGTATTCATCGATGGCATCAACGTCTTGGGCATAGAAATCCTGTGGCAGTAAGAAGACTTGTTCAAGAAAACTTGGCAGATGGAATAACAATTCATCCATGCAATCAGTTGATAAAATGCACCAGTTGTATAAAAGGAAAAATGACGAGAGTTTCTTTTCCAAAAATCAGTAACTCTAGTACGGAAAAATCATTAGATTTGATACACACAGATGTGTGTGGACCTATGAACATTCTCACTCCAGGAAAGAAAAAATATTTTGTCACATTTATTGATGACTACTCTAGATACACAATAATTTATCTCCTCCATAGCAAGAATGAAGTATCACAAAAACTAGAGGAATATATTACATATGTATCAAACAAATTTGACAGAAAACCAAAGATTATCCGAAGTGATAACGGAACAGAATATACTTGTGAAAGTTCAAAGGTGATTTTACGGAAATATGGAATCGAATTTCAAACCACTGTGCCATACAACCCGGAACAAAACGGAATTGCTGAAAGGAAAAATCGCACTCTGTGTGAAAGTGCCAGAAGTATGCTTTTTGAATCGGAATTGCCAACGACTTATTGGGGAGAAGCAATCTCAACCGCATGTTACATCCAAAATCGTTTACCTAGTAAAGCCATCAAGAAAACTCCGTACGAACTCTGGACTGGAAAGAAGCCTAATATTCAGCATATAAAAACGTTTGGAAGTAAAGTTCATGTTCACATTCCAAAAGAGATGCGCACAAAATGGGATGCTCATGCCAAAGAAGGTATTTTGGTCGGCTATAGTGAAACGCAAAAAGGATACAGAATTTTACATTCAGATACCAAGAAAATAACAATAAGTAGATCTGTAATAATTGATGAAAACACAGTTGATTTTTCAGGGAATATTTGTCTTAAAAGGAAAACAGATCAGGAAGAAGATCTACAGCAATCAGTATTACCTAAGCCACAAGAGAAGTTAGAACAGAAAATTCCTAATGAGTATTTTAGTGTGGATCTGATAGGGGAGGAACAAAATGAAGTTAGAATAATGGATGACAGGAGTGACATTTTGGAACAAAATAATTTAGAAAAGTCAAATCAGCCTCAAATTAGAATATCAACTAGAAAAAATAAAGGAGTTTCAGCAAAACGTTTATCATATATGGTTCGAATTGCTCCAAATCCCGAGCCAGAATCATGGCATGATATGCAAAACTTACCTGATCAAGAGAAAAACAAATGGATCAAAGCTACAGACGAAGAAATGAAATCACTTCAAGAACTTGAAACTTGGAAAATTACTGAATTACCGTCAGGAAGGCGTGCAATTGGATGTAAATGGATATTTAAAGTTAAATGTGATGCAGAAGGTAAAGTTCACAGATACAAAGCTAGACTAGTCGCAAAAGGATTTTCCCAAAAATATGGTGAGGATTATGACGCAACTTTTGCTCCAGTAGCAAAGCAGAGCACCTTTAGGACATTGTTAACTGTGGCGGCTGCTAGAAAGATGAAGGTAAAACATTATGATATCAAAACAGCTTTCCTTTATGGTAATATTGAAGAAGACTTATATATGTCACAACCTGAAGGATACATCAAAGAAGGAGAAGAACATCTTGTTTGTAAGCTACAGAAATCTTTATATGGTCTTAAACAGTCAGCTAGAGCTTGGAATATCAAAATAAATGGAAGTTTACTGGAAGAGGGATTTATACGAAGTCAGGCTGATCCATGTTTATATTCCAGATTCAAGGACGAGAATTGGACATATGTATTAGTATACGTAGATGATTTAATAATTACTCACAGAAATGACAGGGTAATCTTAGATCTTAGAAAAATACTTGATAGACACTTTGAGATCAAAGACCTGGGGGATGTTACTTACTACCTGGGAATTCAAATACAGCGAGAAGATGATGGAAGTTTTCTTCTTAATCAAACCATGAAAATCAACTCAATTATCGAGAAATTTGGGTTAAAAGAAGCGAAAGGAGTATCTACACCTATGAACACAGACTATCTAAGGTTGGTTGAAGAACGAAATCTTTTACCTAACAATGAACTATACCGACAAGCCGTGGGGACATTGTTGTATATAGCAACTACGACACGTCCAGACATTGCAACTGCAATTGGAATTTTATGTAGAAGAGTAAGTAATCCTAGACAACAAGATTGGGACGAAGTTAAACGTGTTATTCGATATTTGAAACAAACTGTGAAATTAAAGTTAAAGATATCAGCAATTGAAGATCTAAATCTTACCTGTTATGCAGATGCAGATTGGGCAGGAGATACAAAGGATAGGAAGTCATTGAGTGGATACATAATTAAACTAGGGGAAAGTCTGATTGCTTGGTCAAGCAAAAAGCAAGTTTCTGTCGCCTTATCCTCAACAGAGGCTGAATATGTATCTGCTGCATATGCTAGTCAAGAAGTGGTTTGGTTACGTCAAATATTAGAGGACCTAGGTGAGCCAGCTACTAAATCGACCACTATAAATGAGGATAACCAAGGTTGCATAAAGATGGCAACTAACGAGAAAATCAACGCTAGGACAAAGCATATTGATGTCCGATATCATTATCTTCGCAATTTGGTGGAACAGAATATAATTACTTTTGTGTACTGTGAAACAGAAAACATGATAGGTGATGCAATGACAAAACCACTACCGAAAAACAGGTTTGAAAAACTTCGATCTATGATGGGACTTATATAACAAGATATTGTTGTTAATGTGTATTTGTCGAGAGGGGGTGTTGGATGTACCTGTAATTTCTACGACAACTACATTGTTATTATAAAGTTATTGTTAAAGTATTGTTATTATATTTTTGTTTAGTTGTTAATAGTGAAGTAAATAAAATAATACAAAGCTGTCAATTGCCTGTTCATTTAAAAAGAAATACTAAGAGTTTATCTAAGAAGTAATTAACAATTTCAATTAAACAACACTTTATAATATAAAACAAAATAAATATGAAAATAGTAAATTAATTTAGACCGAATCTGGGTTGTTTTGTGACACTAGGGTTAAAGTATCTCGTTTCAAATTCAATTACAATAATTTAAATCGTTCGATTCATTAAAAAGAAGTGAGAACGAAAATGCCTAGCTAGCAGGCTCGTCACGAGTTTTTCGATATAATTTTTTGGTGCCGATGAAATGATAACGAGAAAGAACGGGCCATTACGGAAAAAAGACGTTAGAGAGAGAGTTGTGTTGGTGCTGCAAGCGTGGTTATTTTAATGCAGTTGGTGATAATAAAATTATAATACGGAGTTAAGAAACAGGCTTTTCGTTGGAAGAAGGTATGTTTTGTCGTCAATACATTCAAGTGTTTGATATTTAAATTTTTTCGCGTGTTAAATTTTAAAATGCGTTTTTTCTTAATTTTAGATTTACTGGCCTTCTTAATCTGACTATTATATTTGGTATATTCGGCTCATCACAAAATCTCTGCTCTACAATATTAGCTACGTCCGATTTAATTGTTTGTTGTAAAATTATTCCGTTAATTTCCATAAAATTCCGAAAAACACGACTTTGGAGTCCTGGGACGTCCATCCTGGTTGAATGTTTTGTATGGCGAGAAGGGATAAGGATATCAACCCCCGAGTCAACACTCCTAAGGTCAGACCGTTTATATTAGATAACCATCCACCGAGTGATATGAAGTTCCTAGTTCCTATTATTATAATAAATAAATTTATTTGAGAACACTGCGCGGAGGTGAAATACTTTTTTGTAATTTATATTTACTTACCTAGACAATTCTCGTAGCAGTATACGAGGTAGTCATATGTTATGTAATTAGGTGATACGATTCTTATACTTTTGGTTTTAAATAACATATTTTAATACAAATAATAGATAATGTGAACCGGAAATAGCGCTATTTGCGGGGTAAGATCAATGATTTTTATAAAGTTTTAAATTAAATTGTTTCTGCACAACCACCTTCTGTCAGGTTGCAATTTCCACTGTTTACTAATTTAATCACCAAAAGAATTTTTAGTAAGTAAATTATTTTAGAACCTAGTAAATATTTTGCTTCAATACTTGTCAACAACAATCACCTCCCTAAGTTATATTTTCTTAGTTTTCCAAAAAGAATAAAACTAAGTGGCGCCCTATAGAAAGTAATCTTTATAATATAAAACTATTTTTTCTCTAAATAAAGAAAGGGAAAAATCCTTACCTACCCCAGTGCTCACCGACGAAGAGCTGCCGCCACGCATAGTGTAACTTCTCTAAAGAAGTTATACAAAATTTGACGCCTAAACGTGGGGCCCGATTTTTGTCATAGATTATTTTTCAGCAAAATTACATTTAACTTAATTATTTCTTTAAGGAACTTCATAACACATCGTAACTAATAAAGTTGTCTCCTAATTTCAAGTAGATATATAGGTACTTAATAATTTTGTGGTAATTTTAATATTTTAATTCATCAAGTGTTACTTAAAATCTTTGACCTTTGGTGCACAAAATAATTTAGGTTTGCTAAATAATTTTGAAATTTAATCTTTCATATATGATGATATATTTTTGGTAGCGTTCATAGATAAAAACCAAATCAACTGTGTTTTTGCGCTTAGCCAATTTTTTGTTTTTATGATAATAAAAGATTGTGTCTTTTTATTCGCCCATGGTTTTCGTTCTATTTATTAAAAGAAATCGTTAAAAATTTAACGCAAGCTAGATTTGTAACGTTTTAGTTATATACTGGACGTCCCAAAATATATTTTACGGGGTGTGCCAAAAAGTATTTACAAATAAAAAATATATTTGTATAGTACAGGCTTTTACGTAAGTATATGTGTAAAACATTCATATATACCGGTCAACACATTTGTTTCCTTTATACATCTTTATATACATGTTGCATCTATTTGTACATACTATATACTATTAAACTACTATATTAAGACTCAAAAAAATTTGGATTAGTGTGTGAAGATAATAATTCTATACCGGGAGGACAATAAGAACGTTCAGTAAATTAATATTTTAATTTCAAAAGCAAAAGAAAGTTGATTTAATAATAATTGCTAAGATAGACGTAGTGCATCAATTCTTCAACACTTCAGCCCTTTATATATTTTGCTCACAGTCGTGTTTTATTGTAATTTGCATTAATGTTAGTTTGTTAATATTACGTTCTGGTAAATTGTTTGTTTATATTCTAAAGAAAATACATTTTGCTTAAATAAGTACGTGGTAAATTTGAAAAAAAAAACAAAATGGACGAGGCTATGAAACCTAATCATTTGTTAGCCGGTGAAATAAATTATGAACTTAGAATCCGAGGCGTAGTAACCGGTCGTGACATTAGTGAAAAGAGGAAAATTCTGGGTCGTCTTTTAAATAAAGAAAGAGGTAGAAATCTCGACATTAAAGATCCTGATTTCAATTTTGATACCGAAAGGGAAGCTATTACGTCATCGGTCGAAAACATTAAAAGCTTAGTTTGTGATTTTGAGGGTCCAACTACTGACAGTCTATTTATACGCTTGCGCTCTAGGTTACTTCATATTACGAACCGAGTAAAACGAATAGAAAGTGATGATGAGGCAGATGAGGGTCGGAAATTGTTTAAAAATGAAACTTATGCTACTTGCTTGCAACTGGAAGCTGAACTATATGATCGAGTAACTTCGGGTGTGCCTGCCGTCGAGGGTCCTGCGCAGACTAACACAGTTGTGCAAATACCTACGCAGTCGTCGTCTTCAATACAAGTTTACAAATGGGGCGTAAAATTTGATGGGGTTTCGCGACATTTTGGGGTTGAAGCTTTCATAGAACGAGTGGAGGAACTTGCTGACGCTAGGGGCGCTAGTAAGAAGGTTCTATTTGCTTCGGCTGTAGATCTATTTACCGGGAAGGGTCTCGAGTGGTGGCGTTATGCCAAGTCTTCGCTTAGTGATTGGGATTCTTTAGTACATCGCCTTAGAAGCGATTTTTTGCCCAGAGACAATGATGAACAGTTGTGGAAAATTATTAAGAACCGAAAGCAACGTGATAACGAGTCGGTAACTATTTTCATTGCCGAAATGGAATCATATTTTCGTCGTCTTACTAATGTCCCGGCGGAAGTCACAAAAATAAATCGAATTCGTGAAAACCTTTTGTTTAAGTACTATGAGCGCCTGGCTTTAACGGAGTTTGTATCGGTTAGTGAACTAGCAAATACATGTAAGAGGTGGGAAGAAGTTCTGTCAATGCGTGCAAAAAATTCGGAAGTAGCATTTGTCGGGGAGTCTTCCTCATCTAATCATTTTAGTCAGACAGGTAACAGTTCAGATTTAGGTAGTTCTAGAAATTCTTCGCCTCGCGTTTGTAATTGTGCTTCTGGAAGCAATCGTAACACTAATGTATCAAGTAGTCCTCGGGAAAACAGAACTTCTGGAAACAATAACAGAAACAATTCACGCGTTAGTTCGGGAAACCAAAACGCAAATTCTGGTGCAGCTCCAATCGCTAGTAGTAATAATACTTCCCGTACGGTTTGTTGGAATTGCCGCCAACCTGGTCATACGTTTAGGAATTGTACGCAAAGACGTAGGAGGTTTTGTTTTAAATGCGGGCAAAATAACGTAACGGTCCCAACCTGTAATAAGTGTTCGGGAAATGCAGGCAGAGGGTAAGACGTCACGGCATTGTAGTACTCTCTAATAATTCTCAGGCCGATAATTTTCTCGATAGAAATGGACGCACTAACGAACAGAATCTAATATTAAAACAAATAACGACATTTTTTAAAGACAACTTTAAGGAACCCGATGTCCAGAAAATATCACCCGTGTTCGTGGAAAGAATTCGCGATAACAGACCTTATGTAACAGTCAAACTGTTTGATAGAAATTTGGTTGCGCTGTTAGATTCCGGAGCAAACAACTCAATAGTAGGCAAGGGTGGATTAGGTATATTAGACTTATTTGACATAAAAATTAAGAAACCTGCTCACACGTCTGTTACTACGGCCGATGGGGTACATCAACCTGTAAAAGGCACCATCGATTTACCGCTTTGTGTTAACGATACTTGCAAAATTATTTCTTGTCTTATAGTCCCGTCGCTTAAGCATGATTTTATCTTAGGTAGTGATTTTTGCAGGAAATTTAAGGTTAATATAGATTTTAGTAATAACTCCTGGCACGTTCGCGACGATAATAATATAAATATATCTACTCTAGAAACCGAAAATTCTTTACCGGATCATTACATTTTCACTGCGAAGAATTTTTCCGAGGAACAACTTTCGCAAGTTGAGGGACTGATTTTAAAGTTTAAAGCATTAAATAGAGACGGAAAACTGGGACGAACAAATAAGTTAATCCACCATATTGACACCGGTGATGCTAGGCCGATTAAGCAACGGCAGTATCTATTATCCCCATACATGCTAGGTCACTTACATAGGGAACTCGATAAGATGCTTGAGTTAGGGGTTGTAGAACCCTCAATGAGTGAGTGGTCCTCTCCCGTGCTGCTAGTGAAAAAATCCAATGGGGATTACCGATTTTGTTTCGACGGGCGAAAGTTGAATGCGGTAACCAAGAAGGATTCGTACCCATTACCTTTTGTGGACAGAATATTGAATATGCTCCGGGATGCGCGGTATATTTCTTCTATAGATTTGCGCAGTGCTTTTTGGCAGATACCGTTAGACCAAGAGTCTAAGGAAAAAACTGCCTTTGCCATAACAGGCAGAGGGCTCTTCCATTTTAACGTACCTTTCGGCTTGTCCAACGCGGCACAATGCCAACAACGCTTAATGGACGCGATATGTGGTTCAGAATTGGAGCCCAACATTTTTGTTTATTTGGACGATGTTATCATTGTATCTTCTTCGTTCGAAAAACATATAGAATTATTAAATGAAGTTGCTCGGCGTCTAAATGAGGCGAATCTCACGGTAAATATTGATAAATGTGAATTCTTTCGTCCTTCCTTAAAGTACCTTGGTTTCATTGTCGATAAGTCCGGTCTAAGAACTAATCCTGAGAAGGTCTCAGCGATGGTCAACTTCCCTCGACCAAGAACAACTACAGAAATAAAACGGTTCACAGGTATGTGCAGTTGGTATCGACGCTTTATACCTCACTTTTCTACGCTTATGTCACCAATTAACAGTTTACTTACTGGTAGGAAAAAGGGACAGCGCATAATCTGGTCTGAGGCGGCTGAAAAAGCGTTTTGTAATGTCAAGCAAGCACTTGTCTCGGCTCCTATATTAACTAGTCCTAATTTTGACTTACCTTTCACAATACAATGCGATGCTTCTGATACGGGTTTAGGCTGTGTCCTCGCACAAGAACAAGATGGTGAGGAAAAGGTAATAGCTTTTGCGAGCAGAAGCCTCTCGAAAAGCGAAAGAAATTATAGCTGTACCGAAAGAGAGTGTTTGGCGGTGGTATTCGGGTGCGAAAAATTTAAACCATATGTTTTAGGAGCTAGGTTCACCGTTATAACCGATCACGCGTCCTTAAAATGGTTACATAAGATGCGCGACCCCTCGGGCAAACTTGCTCGCTGGAGTGTTAGGTTAAATCAATTTGACTTCGATATTGTTCATAGGAAGGGAAAATTTAATGTTGTGCCGGACGCGTTATCTCGTGGTCCTGTGGATCCTCCCCCACTAGAGTCTGAGTATCTTGAAGACGCCGTAATTAATGTCGATGAGTGTATAACGCTAGATATAGATTTGTCTAATGTAGATTCTTTTTACGAGAAGATGCGCGAGAAAATCATAAGCAGACCCGATGATTTTCCTCAGTGGACGGTTAAAAATAGATACGTATATAAGTTAATACCCTCAAAGACTCCTATTGCCACAAATATTTCCGAGTGGAAACTTTTAGTTCCGAAAAAGCAACGTTTTTCTATCTTAAGGTCATGTCATGATGACGAAAAAGCCGCTCACTTAGGTGTTGCAAAGACTACAGCTCGAACCTGTTTAACATATTATTGGCCGAAAATGCGCCGCGATATATATCGGTACGTTAGATCATGTAAGATATGTAATGCACAAAAGGCTCCAACCACTGCTAGGTTTGGGTTGATGGGAGCTGAGAAGAAAGTTCGCTTCCCTTGGCAGGTCATTTCTGTCGATTTAATGGGCCCTCTACCAAAGAGTAGTAAGGGTCATTCGTATCTTTTAGTAGTAAGCGATTGGTTTACAAAATATACCCTTCTTCATCCCTTGCGGAAAGCTACCGCAGCTAGTATTGTGCGTTACTTAGAAGACGAGGTATTTTTAGTATACGGCATACCTCAGTATGTTATTTGTGACAATGGTACACAACTTATTAGTGCACTTTTTAAGAACCTTGTTAAAGAATACAAGTCGAAGATTTGGTATACCGCCAAATACCATGCACAAGCTAATTTTGTAGAGAGGTCTAACCGTACAATAGGGGCGGCCATTCGAAGCTATATACAAAAAGATCATAAGTATTGGGACAAGGATATATCAAAAATAGGTTTTGCATTACGTACGGCTAAGCATGAAGTTACTGGGTACAGCCCAGCATTTTTAAATTTCGATAGGGTGCTTCCCGCGACCGGTGATTATTACAGGAATGTTAGCTTCGGTGAGTTGCAACCAGGAAATCCTACGTGCTATGCGCAAGATTTAAGTAAGCTACGTGAAATTTATCAGGATGTTCAGGCTAAGTTAAATATCGCGTACAAACGTAACGCGCGTTCTTATAATCTTCGAAAACGCGATGTAGAATTTTTCGTCGGAGATAAAGTGTGGAAGAAGAACAAGGTTCTTTCGGATGCTGCACAGAACTTCGCACAAAAGCTAGCGCCGCGCTACGTACTTTGCACTATACGTAAGAAAATATCAAAATTAGTGTATACCCTTGAAAATGAGGACGGTTCAAATGTAGGAAACTGGCATGTAAAGGATCTTAAGCCTTATTTTGGTTCGATTTCAGATCTAGAAGGATCTGATGAAAATGAAGAAGAGTAGGTCGGTACATTTTCCTCTGGTAATTATTGTCGCGATTATTCTTGAATTTTGTCCGCTGTTGACTTTTGCATTCACGTAATCAATTTATTTTAGTAGTATGTTTGGTGATTTTGCGTTTTAAACGGATTATAATGTTAAGTCAAACGGCAATATTTTGTATGTATATTGGCGTTTTCATATAGATGTTGAGTCTCATGTACATTTTGTTAATTTGTAGTGGTAGCGTTTACAAGCCATGCACTTAAATATTTTGATTGCCAAGTTATTAGTTTTTGTTTTACGTTCCGTGCTAAAGGCATATTTGTTTATCCTGACATTCCATTTCTGATCAATGCTCAATTGATCTAATTCAGTTATTTGTAAGTTTTAATGTAACGAAGTTATGTTCGGTATTTTAAGGTAGGTAAGATAGTCTGCGCAGACATTAGATATAAGTTAAGAGACATTAGGTATAAGTTGAGTAATTTTAGAGTTACTCTAGATGTAGGTTTGGTTATATTGAGATGTATAAATGGTTTTAAAATATAAGGAATATAGAGATAGATAAGTTTAGATTATTAACAAAACTAATTGGGTAGAATAAATAGATAAATAAGGGTTCTAATGAAAAATAGTAATATTCCATTCCTATTTTTCTTTCCTTGGAAGGGGGTGATTGTGTAACGGAAAATTTGACTTTTTTGGCTCGCCCCGTAAAATCATGTTCAGAAAAGTTGAACAAGATCTTACTTTATAATATAAAACAAAATAAATATGAAAATAGTAAATTAATTTAGACCGAATCTGGGTTGTTTTGTGACACTAGGGTTAAAGTATCTCGTTTCAAATTCAATTACAATAATTTAAATCGTTCGATTCATTAAAAAGAAGTGAGAACGAAAATGCCTAGCTAGCAGGCTCGTCACGAGTTTTTCGATATAATTTTTTGGTGCCGATGAAATGATAACGAGAAAGAACGGGCCATTACGGAAAAAAGACGTTAGAGAGAGAGTTGTGTTGGTGCTGCAAGCGTGGTTATTTTAATGCAGTTGGTGATAATAAAATTATAATACGGAGTTAAGAAACAGGCTTTTCGTTGGAAGAAGGTATGTTTTGTCGTCAATACATTCAAGTGTTTGATATTTAAATTTTTTCGCGTGTTAAATTTTAAAATGCGTTTTTTCTTAATTTTAGATTTACTGGCCTTCTTAATCTGACTATTATATTTGGTATATTCGGCTCATCACAAAATCTCTGCTCTACAATATTAGCTACGTCCGATTTAATTGTTTGTTGTAAAATTATTCCGTTAATTTCCATAAAATTCCGAAAAACACGACTTTGGAGTCCTGGGACGTCCATCCTGGTTGAATGTTTTGTATGGCGAGAAGGGATAAGGATATCAACCCCCGAGTCAACACTCCTAAGGTCAGACCGTTTATATTAGATAACCATCCACCGAGTGATATGAAGTTCCCAGTTCCTATTATTATAATAAATAAATTTATTTGAGAACACTGCGCGGAGGTGAAATACTTTTTTGTAATTTATATTTACTTACCTAGACAATTCTCGTAGCAGTATACGAGGTAGTCATATGTTATGTAATTAGGTGATACGATTCTTATACTTTTGGTTTTAAATAACATATTTTAATACAAATAATAGATAATGTGAACCGGAAATAGCGCTGTCAGGTTGCAATTTCCACTGTTTACTAATTTAATCACCAAAAGAATTTTTAGTAAGTAAATTATTTTAGAACCTAGTAAATATTTTGCTTCAATACTTGTCAACAACAATCACCTCCCTAAGTTATATTTTCTTAGTTTTCCAAAAAGAATAAAACTAAGTGGCGCCCTATAGAAAGTAATCTTTATAATATAAAACTATTTTTTCTCTAAATAAAGAAAGGGAAAAATCCTTACCTACCCCAGTGCTCACCGACGAAGAGCTGCCGCCACGCATAGTGTAACTTCTCTAAAGAAGTTATATATTATCATTGTTTATAAAGTATTATAGTTATTCAACCTGATTTCTAAGTATGTGCTGCCAACTTGTGAGTAATTTACATACTAGTCAGTTTCTATGACTACGTTTACAGTTTTTTGACTTTTGTTTTTAAAATATTTTATCATTAAAAAAATATACATTTCACGATACATTACACATTGCGGCCATTGCGCAGCCGGATGTGACGTCGAGCTCGAGAAAAATATGAATCTGTCGTGTACGTGACATCGCAACTAACCTCAAAAATATGATTTGCACGTCATCAAATGACGCGTTTAGTTGAAAAAGTAATACCAGCGCACAAATATGTAAAGTCACCATTTCGACATACATTTTTAAAGATTTTCATATATTAAGCTGCTTTTATCAAAATCTGTGCTTGGTTCCTGTACTATCAATTAAAATCTTCTTCAGTGCATTACTAATGAAGTTTTGATCATATTATAATGGATTCAAGCTGAAACTACAAAAATTAAAATCGAAAATAAATTAAAAATAACTCTAAATTCATTTTTAATGATCTACGACGTACAATATTGAAACTTTATATATCTACTGTCTGAGAGAGTTTTTAAGATATGGATCTAAGCTGTAACTACAAAATTATGATTAAAGTTGAAAATAAATTTACAAAAACTAAAAATTTGAGGTTATGATCATTTACTCTTTGCCCATTATATTGATGCACATGGTCTATATGTATATGTGATTTCTGACATTCTAGGTGAACATCCTGAACATCCAGATCAGTAAAAACTAGGTTTCAAATACAATATACATAACATGTTCCACTTGCCATTTTTCAAATTTATTTTATCTTTTCTGTAGCCAAGCTCTTTTGCTAAATCTTCGTTCTTCGGAAAACAGAAATATTTTATATTAATGTCTTTTTTTTGTACTTTGGTTATAATTTTTTCACATAGCTACAGCACAATTCGTCATTATAAATTATAAACAGTCAACAAACATAATATAAAAAAGAACATTAATTTAAACACCTTCAGCCTGATTTTTAAAGTCACGAAATTGCGAAAAGCGAAATGCGAGACGTGTTGCTATTGGTCAATTCCAAATTTTAATGTGAAATGAACCAATAGCAACACGTTTCTCATTTCGCTTCTCACAACTTCGCGATTATGAAAATCAGGCTTTACAACTAACCTCAAAAATATGCACTTTTTAAAATTTTTGAATATTATGTAATTTTTATCAAAATTTCTGCTTGGTTCCTGAACTATCATCTAAAATCTTGTTCGGTGCATTACTCATGAAGTTTTAAATGTCCTAATCTAATGAAATAGGATGCTCTTTGTTGACTGGAAATCCAACCTATAAATAGCAATTCATTTTTAATAATCTACGTAGGTACAATATTGAAACTTTATATATCTACTGTCTTATTAGAGAGTTTTTAAATGTTATTATGGATCCAAGCTGAAGCTACAAAATTATAATTAAAGTAAAAATAAATTTACAAAAACTAAACATTTTAGGTTATGTTAGTCATATGATGTATTAATGATTCATTTTAGAACAAAAAATCCAATAGTTTAATAAAAATAGAAAACTGACAAACTGTCAAAAGTTATTAATACAGTCAAGTCAGAGAAGAGATCGTTCTTCTCTGGTCAAGTTTCGATCTATGACTTTAGTTCCTCGTCGAATGTCATGTGACGTAGATGCACCGGATGTACGAAATTCGTGCATGCGTCGTAGCAGTTTATAATAAACAATGGTCGTAACGTAAACGACACCGGGGGCTACGGTCGTAATAATGGGCACACATCATCCAGCACGCCATCTACCAATGATCCACCGGTACTAACAAGAGGTTGAATAACTATATACTTTATAAACAATGATATTATATTATATTATATTATTTTATATTTGAATTATGTTCGATGTTGTTCGAATATTTATAGTTTCGGTGTTTTATTTATTTATTTATTTATTTTAAATACACTGCCCTACAGGTTAACAGGAACCCAACTACAGGACAGGAAGGTTGAAGTATATACAAATAATAAAAATGCAAATAATAACAAATAATAACAAAACAAGATTACACGTCAAATATATAAAATATAGAAATTGGAATAGGTTTGCTTATAGTAGACAAAATATTAATTTATTTGGTCAATGTTTGATACAAGCTTTGAGTGTTTTTAGATTGCAGCTAAATATATCAATGTCATGAGTGCTATTATCGTAATTATTACACATAGTGTATATAGTAGAGAACTGCAGGACATTTGTGCGCGGTTGTGGTAAGTAGAAGCTGCGACTATGTCTAGAAGATATACGTGGAATATAAATATTAATTTTCTGTAAAATAGTGGGACAGTCAACCATATTATTGATGATTTTGTATAGTAGCATATCAGAGAAATATACACGCCGGTCAAGAAGGGAAGACATGCTAAATTTTTGTAAGAGTTCCGGTTGAGGTACGCCTATTGGAGGATAAAAACCTTCAGCTTTGAACCACAATAGTTTCAGAAATTTTCAAGGATGCTCATTATATTGTACGTTCCAGTATATTGAAGGATGCTCTTTAACTATAGTTTATAATTTATTGAATATCTACATAAAATTTAACAAACATAATTTAGATAATGTTGTATTTTTTTTCACAGGTCAGCGGATAATGGAGAATTGAGAGAATAGGCACTTCAGCAACGGAGACTGTATTTTACTGGACGACTGACCTGCAGCTCATCCTGGAAGCCTGCGAATCCAGTAAAAGCACTTTTAGGACGTGTTACGTACTATTTTTTTTAATGGGCACAGTATTGTACCACAGTAAACAAACAGTAAACCGACTTCGCGTTTGGCGCCAATCCAGTTCTTATGTATCTCTATATCTCTCTATTTTACTACTACTTTTTTTTTTCTTTTTTATTCACTAATTTAACGTCGGCCTATTTCCGCTACCAGGGCCTATCACCGACGCCAGGAGACGAGCAACCCCCAACCTGGAAATTTTGCCGAACCTCTTATCTTACTAAGAGTAGGGATTTTTTACTTGCCTAACATTTAATAGACAAGGGACTGCTTTACATCCTCTCCGGATGGTATATTCTCAATACACCTCTCGCCTACAGTTGTATTGCTTCTGCGATATAGCTGATATACAAGCCGCTAGAAGTAGGGAAACGAGACCGCGTCTTTCCGTGGATAGTCACCATCCAAGTACTGAACGCGATAGCTGTTGCTTAACTTCATATCGCTATGAAGTGAGTCAAGTCAGTCCTCTGCTCGCTGCCCTATTTTACTACTACGACGTAGTAGATAAACTTGTCATTGTCAAAAATTATCATTATTTGTTTTCTAGGTTATGTTTGCGCTTTGTCCAGTGGCGTCTCTAAATTAGAATTTTTTTATTATTATTATTAAAAGTTCTTTAAACTATTTGAAGGTTTGTTGAATACTTCTTGTTTATTTATATTAAGATGCTTAAGTTTGTGATTTAGGAAATTTTATCTGAAGTTTTAAATACAGATTGCGAAAGTACTCATCTTGACATGGGACCTAAATTTGCCGCTTAGTTTTGTTTAGTATCGCAGCTCTAATGTGTAAACAGTTACGAGCAGTAAAGCACTTGTTTCTAGGCAGCGGCACTTCACGTCGTATATATTTTGAGGTTGGCTATGTCAAAATGGGAACTTTCGCAATCTGTACATTTTAAATTGAAAACATTTCATTTTTATCTTTTAATTTACCTAATTGTACGTTTTAAATACAGATTGCGAAAGTACTCATCTTGACATGGGACGTAAATTTGCCGCTTAGTTTTGTTTAGTATCGCAGCTCTAATGTGTAAACAGTTACGAGCAGTAAAGCACTTGTTTCTAGGCAGCGGCACTTCACGTCGTATATATTTTGAGGTTGGCTATGTCAAAATGGGAACTTTCGCAATCTGTACATTTTAAATTGAAAACATTTCATTTTTATCTTTTAATTTACCTAATTGTACGCCACTGACTTGTCACCTGTTTGTTTAATCCGAAAATAGTCTCACACTAAACTATGCATGCGAAGATAGTCTCACACCAAGTGAAGGTCACGAAAAAATACCTCGGCAATTAATTCATAAATACCGGGAGTGAGGCTACTCTATATCTACTCTGATTGTACCTTTAATTCGCAATCGTCATTTCGAAATTCCGTTTTATAATGACTGTCACGTTTTCAACTAAACGTCAAAATATGTTAAGTTACCTATTTTCTTTCTTTTAGACAATATTTACCTATTTTACAGTTTTATAGTATACAAACACGCGGTTGCTATGGTAAGCGGCTTTTAAAAGTTTTACCGGACTCACCATAGCAATCATCACTTTATCAGCCTCAGTTTGACAAAATGGGATTTTCTGGGCTGAAAATAAGCCAGAAAGTGCTACTTTCTGGTTGGTTTAAAAAAAAAATGTTAAATGCCTGTGACGTTAAATTTGAATTAACAGTTCGCCTTATTGTGTTACTAAAAATTTGTCGTTTAAATTTTGGTACTACTAGGTAGATTAAATAAATGAAGAAAATATTGTCAGTATCAACAGTATTTTATTTATTTTTGATGATCATACACTTTGTTTTGTCAATATTAATTTGAATTTTATAATAATAATAATAATAATAATAATAGGTCTTTATTGTATGAAAAACAAATGCGTATAATTTTTAGGTATACACATTGACAGTGATTTGAGTTGGAGATACCACATTAATAATACATGTCGAAAAATAAGTAGCGGATATTATGCAATTCTACAGCTAAAAAGTATGCTTGATCAAAAATCTTTGATAAATGTTTATTATGCCCTCATTAATTCGGTTCTATCGTATGATGTCATTTTATGGGGTAATGCTGCTGACAGTGGAAGGGTTCTAATTGCTCAAAAGCGGGTTATGCGATTAATTTTTGACTGCAGAGAACCCAGTCATGTAGGCTTGTGTTCAAGCAGCATGAAATATTAACGTTTCCCTGTATATATATATATACAGCTGTATAGTATATATAAAAAAAAAACATCAACAAATTCGAAACAAATTCGCAGATACACAGATATCCCACCAGGAGTGGTAGCTTACTTAAAACCCATAAGCACAAGACTGCACTATACGAAAAGTCTCCACTACTTGCTGGAGTAAAGTTTTTCAATGCCCTACCTTACAATGTTAAGGAAAAAGCTTCCTTATACTCTTTTAAGAAAGAATTGCGAAAGCATTTAGTAAATGGTTGTTATTATTCAGTCGAGGAATATTTAAATGATAATACTGTTTCAAAATGATTAAATGTTCTATTATATTGTATTACGTATATTGTGTGTTACCTATTTTGTTGGTCTTATGTACTTATAGTGAAGTTATATTTTTTTTCGTTTTATATATCTCTAAAATGTATTGACATGTCCTATTTCATTGTATTGTGATCAAATGGATAAATAAATATTATTATTATTATTATTATTTAACATACAAAAGGCGTAGAATAGCCTTAGGCTAAACTTCGCCTTTTGTATGTTAAATTATACGCATTTGTTTTTCATACAATAAAGACCTATTATTATTATTATTATTATTATTATAAAATTCAAATTAATATTGACAAAACAAAGTGTATGATCATCAAAAATAAATAAAATACTGTTGATACTGACAATATTGGTGGAATAATAATAAATGGAGAAAGGGTAGAGCAAGTGAAAGAAATAAAATACCTGGGAGTACTTATAGATGAAAACCTGACATTCTCAAGTCATGCTGCATACATAACAAGTAAAATAGCCAAAAAAGTTAACCTATTAGAACGTGTTGGAAGTGATCTCAGTTCATGGACAAAATTAACAATTTATAAATCAATTATATTGCCTCATCTTAATTTTTGCTCCTCCATTCTTTTCTTATTAAACAATACAGAATTAGATATCATCCAAAAAAAACAAAACCAGGCACTACGTATAATTCTTAAATGTAACAGATATACTAGCACCAAATCTATGCTCTGTACTACTGATTTACTTAATGTTAAACAAACAATATTTTTGAATACCATGACATTCATTTTCAAAATGCTGCAGGGTCTATTACCAAATCATTTATCAAAATTCTTAGTTTATGTAGAGGACGTACAGTGTCGTCGCTTTTAAATGATCGCGATATCAACTTAACATGTGGATTTCTAATTCTATCGTAAGTCCAATGTTATAATTAAACAGATAATGAGCAAGTCAATTGTCTTTGCTTTGCTTTTACCTGTTTATTTATAATCTTGGACTTACGACGGATTCAAAAATCGATTTGTAAAGTTGATACCGCGATCATTTAATATCGACGATACTGTACATAATTATAGCACAAGATCGAGAGGTATGTGGAAACAGTCACATCTTCCTACAGTCAGAATAACCTATTTCATAAAGGATTGCTTCAGTACAACAATCTACCTAATTACGTGAAGAACTGTATATCTGTACAAAAATTTAAAACTACGTGTATTGAATATATAAAGAACAATATTGGTATTTAATTTCTATTTCATTCAAAATACTATATGTCCTATATTATATATATATATGTATATATATATATTTTTTTCTCTCTTTTTCCTACTTAACAGTGTGTGATATTACTTAAGGGCGGAATCATTATGTAAAAAAATTTTAAACGTCTTTTTAATCCCTATGTGAATATGTTTGTATTATTATCTGTATTGGTTAGCAAAGGCTATTAAATAAATTACTTACTTACTTAAGAACTTCAAATTGTGTTTTATTTATTCCAGTAATTTTTTATACCAATTATACTTTCATATAATGTATTGAGTCAAGATATTTTACCTTTGATTTATTGAAATTAATTCATCAAAATTAAGTCAAGACAAAACGTCAATTGTTTTATTATTTTTTATATTTTTAACCCTTTTATATGTCTACGCCTCTGACTATAAGTACTTAGTCAAAACATTCCCACTATGGTTTTAAGGTTATCCTCCTTACACACTTGGCCATTGTATATTATACGGCTTTATTTATCTATGTTTCTTTCTTGATCTGAGGGGGCTACACATTAGAAAAAACGCAGACAAACATCCATACCCACCGACATTGCCATCTGCCGATGCCGGGCCTCGAACCCGGACGTGATAGGCAGTGTGGCCAGAGCCATGACTGTCACTCACGCTCTAGCCCACTAAATAGTGGAGTACATAGAATCTAACAACATATTAACCGAGGTATTGACCAAGTATCAAGTGTGAAAGCGTGTTATAAATAAACTATAGCCCAATCGAAGAGTGCCCTTATTGAAAAACTTATTATAGGTGTGGTATTTCTTGACTTCCTTAGAGCATTTGAGACAATAATGAATAGAAATAGAGAACTGCTAGCGGTAAAGCTAAAAAATATGGGTTTTGCTAAGGTGATAAAGTGGATAGAAGATTAGGATAGATTTCAAAATACCAAATATGGGGAGAACACTTCTTTAAAAGAAAATACACAATTCCGAGTACCACAGGGGACAATCCTCGATCTAAATTTATTTATTCTTTATATAAATGATATAAAAGCATATCATAACAGATTTGTAATATTCCCCTCTTTGCTGATGACACTTTAATTTATACTATAAGGAAAAATGTGGACGACATATTGCCACAAACGGACAATCATCTTAATTATTATATGCTGCCACACCCTGTACATGAATTTCATAATTAAAATGAGTGCAACATAGTAGGTTCACGCGACCGTAGCTGGATGAATGAGGTGTGAGAGTTGTCAGGGCAAGACGCCTCAAGGGTTACCCCTTCAGGGCCCCTTAGGTTAAAGTGCATTCTCCTCCCCAGGTTATTCTGACCCCTGTTGTAAGTAATAATATTTTCATAATTTTTATTGTCTCTTTATTTTAATAAACCTTATTATTGTTGGAACCTTATCACTATGTTTAGATTTAGCAAATACCACCCTTACAAATAAAACCATCTGGTGTGCCAAGCGGGTCATTTATCTTACTAAAGTAAAGTTCTTAATATAACTTATGCCAAGCGAGTCTACAATTTAGAAGAATAACTACATATATTAGAGTGTCTTAGCATTTGTCTCAGTAAAATCAACCCCTGAGTCACGATATACGGTGGAGGTGTTTAAACACTATTGTGACAGAAATATTAAACAGAGCTATGGCAAATTTAGAGAAATGGCTAAGTGATAACTTAAAAGTATATGTAAATATAACAAGGTACATGATAATAAAAAATGTAATGTAAGAAACATAAATAATGACAGTGTAGTTACAATAGGTAGCCAAAATATTGAACGCATCAAAGAATTTAAATATTTGGGGGTGATAATAGACCATCAGTTAAGCTTTTCGAATTATGCAGCATATTTAACTAAATAGCAAGAAAAGTTAACCTAATGGGTAGACTAGGTAATGACCGTGGTCAGTGGACAAAAATAACAATATTTTTTTTACTTAATGATGCACAACTTTCTGTGCAACAAACGAATCAAAATCAAGCACTTAAATATGGTATACACATACTTATGCTAGTTAGTATAAAATACATGTTGGACGAGTTAGAAATATTTAGTTTTAGACAATTTATAATGTTCTAGTATTTATGAGAGTATTTATTTATAAAATATTACATAGATTATTTCCTCATCATTTAATTAAAAATTGTTTTTTGTTAGACATACATAATAACCATTTCACAAGAATTTATTTATAAAATATTACATGGATTATTTCCTCATCATTTAATTAAAAATTGTTTTTTGTCAGGGATATACATAATAACCATTTCACAAGAAATCACATTAATTTTTATGTCCCAACAATTCGCACACCATAATTTGTTCCATAATAAACTAAAAAAATATAATGAATTTCCAAAAGAAACAAAAGACAATACAATTATATGGCCATTTAAAAAAAATGATATACAGGGTGTCCCAGAAATAAGTGCACAAAAAGAAACCACATATTCCCGAGGTCAAAATAAATCGATTGGACCAAACTTACCTCTATACCAAAATGCTTCCTAAGGGAGCTACAGGCCCCTAAATGTGGGCCCCTGAAAACGATTTTTATTTATTATCTCCGAAACTGTTCAAGTTAAAGTAATGAAATTTTGCACATCCACTAAACTTTCTAAGCCTAACAGAATGAGGTAAATATCATCTCAAAATTACCGCAAATTTTTAACTGTACATTTTTTTTGAGTTTTGACTTCAAATTATGAATTCTCAGAGTATTTTACGAAGAAAACATCCTCTTGTGTAACTTCGATCGGAGGCACCGTTTTCGAGATAAATTCATTTTAATATTCAAATGCATGCTCTTAAATGATTAGATAAGTGGAGTAAGTGGACTAATTTTTTCCTTTTCCTTTTATTAAATATCTCAAAAACAAAGCAAAATATCGAGAAAACAAAAGATACAAAATAGACCAGTGGATATGCCGGCGTAGTTATTTTGTGATTTTTTTTTTTAGTAAAAGTTTTGAAAAAATTAAGAAGAGGTAACACACAAAAATACACTTCCAAGAGGGATGAGGGGTTAAAACTTAAGAAGCTTATGTAAGGTCATAAGCAGTGTTTCTATACCAAATTTAACCTTGATCGGATCCTTGGTTCAAAAGTTATGGTGGAAAAACGAGAAATGAAATGGAACTTCAACGCCCTCTATCGCCCCAAACAAAGCGTAACATTATTTTAAGCTGTTCTATTGATTTTTAAAGTTAGCAAGATTAAAACTGAATCACCCTGTATAGGAATTTAATTTGGTTATGGACCTATTTGCAATACTTATGAGATGTATGTGGGCCTGTGGGTGTGTTTTTTTGTATAAGTATGATGAACATTTTTTATAAAAAGTAGTGCAACAATGAAGGATGTAAGACATTTTTATTTACAGGTATAGCAATGGAAAATGTTGTCGTCGCTTGTTGTGATAATCAATTAAGGTTCCCAAACACATTCTTCTCGGAGAGTATTTTCCAAGGATTTCAAAGGCTTGTAAATTCGAGATTGGTAATCGCTGAGGTGGAGTTCCACATCAACAACATATCGTTGCATAAGAAACATAATCTATAAAAGCAATGCCTAATAAACCAGGGATCAGTATTAGAAGACTTTCGGCATGTTTACAACTGTCTCATATTTTTGTCTGGGGAGAACTTTAAATTGGGAAGTTTTACACGTCCTTTACCAGTATCAAAGTGTTTCATGGGATGTTTATCACTTTTAATCAGGAAAAAAGGCAGGTGAAGGGGTACCACAGCTTGCTTAGCTGCTTGAACAGCATAACAAAATCCTAACAACTAGTTCAACATTATGATAATGGGCAAGCGAACAATTTTTTAAAAACTATTTTAATAACATCTACACATAAAAATAGTTGACCCGTGTTTTTTGTTTTTTTTTTTTAAATATCTAATATTCAAAAATCGGTAAACTTTAAACACTATTTAAACGACCAGATATTGCCGCCAATTTTCAAGCTATTCTATTGGATGTTACCTAATAGGGTATAATTTCCAAGCCAGAACAGTGAAACGAGCGCTACGTTGCCATGTTTTTAGATACTTTAAAAAATTCTATACTGCCGTAAGCAATTTTCTTTATATTTAAATTTTATATAGTAAGTTATCGGTCTTTAAATGTTAATTAGATAAAGAGAATATTTACATGTTCGCTATTTGAAAGAGTATTAATCATTAATATTAAATATTAAACATTATTTGAGGCAATGTACTTTCTATTTACAAATTTGGCAATGGACTTGCTTCCACTTATCAATTGGTGTAGGTATAGAGTTACCATTTGTCTGCCGGATAAAGCCGGACATGTCCTCCTTTTTGGGCAAAATTTAATTGTCCGCCTGACTTTCTCCCCTGTTTGCCTTTTTCAAAATAACAAGAATTGACTGCTGTAAAATTTTGTACTTACTTTCACATTCAAACTTTCAAAGGCGAGTCACAGAGACTCAGAAACAGATCTAGAAAACGCAATGGCCACAATGCAGATTGGCAAATAAGGAGAAGTTGTGTTTAACTATAGTTAACATTTTTTTTTTACAAGTACCTACCTGATATGTATCTGAACATGGAATTAGAAATATAAATAAAAAAATTATTTTTAAATATTTGCATTCTATAAAAATAAACGTATTAAAGTCAGTTTTCAGTGGCCATAGTTCGCACTAGAAAATTATGTTAAATATTTATTGGACGCCGTTTCAACTGGTTTACGAAATGCGATTAAATGGCTCGTTAACAATTAAAATAAGAGATAGATTGGTAGATTTGGTCTAGGTCAGTGGCTAACTAAATCCACTTGACTTCTATTTGTGGATTTAAAACAATAGGTTTATGTTGAGCAAATTAATAATGTTGAACAATTAAAAGAAAATATTTAGACAGATTAAAACACTGAATTTTACAAAAGTTTACAATTCACAATTAAGTTGAAAGCTGAAATAAAAAAAGAAAAATAAATATTTTGTAAAGACCACCTACCCACTGACACTGATGTGTTTCCTCTTCTACCACATTTCTATTCATGTAATGATCTCCCAATGTATGAAGATGAGTGGAATTTCGTGCAATGTTTGAACCATTATTCAAGTTGAATTTAATTGTGTGATTTTGCCAAGCATCATTTTGCAGTTTGATGGACGTATTATCATTATTATCAGTATTATCACCTTTATTACTAATAACTTCCAAGCAATCACCGGTGGTAACACAAGTAGGAAGCTTTATTCCTGTTTCTGTAAATTCGCTATATGGTACCTTTTCTTTATCCATTACGTTGATAGATAGTTACAAAACAAACTGTTGCAGAATACAACAGACATATAATTAAAAAAAATGTATATTATAATTGTTTGTTACCAATGTTACCATAACCTCTTTGGTCCACAAGGAGTTCGTTCGTTCCTGTTTCCTGTTTCTTGTTCTTGTTCCACAGAACACAAAGCACAGAAAACAGGGCAGACCGCCAGCGTCGCCCGCCATACTTTTCTTTCTACTCTGTCACGGTCGCCATGTAATAAAACACATCTTACTTTCAACATGTATATTCGAATTAATATTTCATGTTACACAAATTCACCAATAACAATATTGCTTGCCTTGGCGAAATACACCTGTGAAAAAACTTAGGTTTAAAATTCTCCATTAATTTCCATGAAATATGGAAGAACTCACCATTGCTTCCAATCCGGCTCATAGAGAATGAATTTTGCTATAAACTGAGAAAAAAATGTTCAAATCGGTCCACCGGTTTAAGAACTATAGAACTTTAAAATTACCCGAAAAATCGAGTGCGTCACTTTTTATGGAACTGAGTGTAGTTCTCGTGTTTGTGTAATGTGTATGAACCATAGAATAGAGATAGAATATAAGGAGATATATAGGTAAGCAAATAACGGTACCACTGGGCGGAGCTTGCGGCGGTCCCACTCGCTAACCTTATAAATTCCAACAGATAGAACTACATGTAGCTTTTGCCATTGTTTATAATAGTATATTACGTAATGAGAGTTGTAAATAGCATATTACGCACGAATGGAAAAATTGCGCACGATGCCGCGTAGCGGCGAGTGTGGCAATTCCATGAGTGCGTAATTGCTTTACAACTCGAATTATGTACAGGGTGTTCAACGTAACTTGCTACCCCCCATAATATCCTTATTTTATAAGGTAATAAAAAAATAGAAAATTTCATCTTATTGCATTTTTCACGTACTTTTTAAATATGTTATCGAATCATATCCATGTCAGAAAATATACAGTGGGTGCGAAAAAATGTGTTTTTCTTTAATGGAACACCCTATATATTTTTACATATTCGGATTTGCCTACATTTTCTGATTTCAAAAAGGTATAATACTTGTATATTTCGATTAATATTAAGGAAGTTATTAATAAAAAACCGTTTGCAATAACGTAGATAAATTACATTTATTTTATCTTTATAACAATCATTATTTTGAAGAAGACGAGATATGATCTGATAACATATTTAAAAGTATGTGAAAAATGCAATAAGATGAAATTTTTAATTTTTTTATTACCTTATAAATAAGGAAATTATGGGGATAGCAAGGTAGTCAATGTAACTTGCTACCCCCATAACTTCCTTATTTATAAGATAATAAAAAAATTAAAAATTTTATCTTATTGCATTTTTCACATACTTTTTAAATATGTTATCAGATCATATCTCGTCTTCTTCAAATAATGATTGTTGTAAAGATAAAATAAATATAATTTATCTGCGTTATTGCAAACGGTTTTTTATTAATAACTTCCTTAATATTACTCGAAATATACAAGTATTATATATTTTTGAAATCAGAAAAAGTAGGCAAATCCAAATATGTAAAAATATATAGGGTGTTCCATTAAAGAAAAACACATTTTTTCGCACCCACTGTATATTTTCTGACATGGATATGATTCGATAACATATTTAAAAAGTACGTGAAAAATGCAATAAGATGAAATTTTCAATTTTTTTATTACCTTATAAAATAAGGAAATTATGGGGGGTAGCAAGTTACGTTGAACACCCTGTACTATACTTTACCTACGATCGTATTTATTGAAATTAAAACACAATGTTGTATTATTTGTTGCTTATGTCAGTTTTGACAGAGCTAGAAAATTAAGTTTTGCACCTGCCATTTCTAATATTTAGCCTGGTGTCAGAAATATGAACTACAAGTGTTGTGTAAAGTAGGTCACGTGGTCACATTGCATTGCACCTCAGCGGCTGAGCGTGCGATTTGTTTACGGTGTGTAAGGTTCAATTTACGTAGGTGGCGGAGAGTGCGTTTTCAGCTATTTACGTTAGTGATCGTAGGTATATTATAAATACAGAGGCTAAATTTTAAGAAAAATGAATGGCGCTTTTAAATTTATAAGATGATGCAAGCATATTTTAATAGTTTAATTTTAGATTGGTTTTATTTAATTCAGTATTGAAACATTCGTATTACAATGTTATAATTATTAATGTAATTTAATGAAAGTCTAGAATATTTTAATTTATTATAATAACGAAGAAAATTAATTATGTATTTAACGTTCATAACTAACCTCAAAAATATGCATATTCTAAAATTTTCAGATGTTATGTAAATTTTTCTAAAATTTCTGCTTGAATCAACTAAAATTTTGTTCAGTGCATACTAATGAACTTTTAATTACCGTAATCTAATATAATAAGATGCTTTTTGTTGGTTAGAAATCCAACCTATAATTAGTAGTCTATTTTCAATAATCTACAATATTGAAACTTTATATATAGGTATATACTATCTGAGTGAGTTTTTAAATGTTATAATGGATCCATACTAAAACTGCCGAAATTAAAACTGAAAATAAATCTACAAAAACTAAAAATTTAAGGTTATGTTAGTAATATGATGCCCATGATCCGTACGTAAGCACATTACATAATTTGAAAAGATTAACAATTTTCTTAACTGAATAGAAGGAATGAAAGATTTGTTCTTATGCTTAATACCTAAATATGATTGTATAAATTATGCCGACATAAGATAAAGATATCAGTTAAAAATTTTTCTTAATTTGAAGCAAAACTAATCAAAATTTAGTACTTTAGTAAATATGTACTTTATCCCATCTGATGGTTCTCATTTACAGAATAACAAATAAACAATAAGCGTAAGACACATACAATTTTTAACATCTATTAATTTATTTATTAATATAAACAAAATTCCATTACATGGGTACAGTAATAGTAATTTTCGTCACAAGTCCGGAAGGTGACTTGTTACAGTCGAGTAGATATTATGGACGAGGCTGGAACAACACCTTACGGACGTGTGTCGAATGATATTTTATTTCATCCCGTCATTTCTTGTATATTAGCATATTTGTATAATTTGACACTTGGTTGTTTTCTTGTCATTTGACATTTGACACTATTTTTTAATTTACGGTCGATTTTTATATGTCAAACAACTGTCAAAAGGTATAATAACAGTTTGTGATTGGTTCGTAATAAGTTTCCGGTGGTTTCCGGTACTTTGCCGGCTCTGATACCGTAATGTCTCATTTTCCGGCCTCATATGAATACTGTACTGTTGTACTTTCCGGACGGGATGAAATAAATATATAAGGAATATTGTTATATTATAGAAATATATTATATAAGAAAAATTATCATTATAATCACATGCAGTATATATATGCACGATTGTATACAAAACAATACAAAATGTAGATGTGAGGGAGAGGCATTTAAAATAATGGCAATAATTGCTTTCTAAAAATGTTTTTCATTTACCTTTCTGTCTAAATTTAGTTTTACAATTTTGTAATTTATTACGGTATGATTTCAAAGATGATGTCTTTCTTTTCCACAAATTGTTCTACCTTCTATCTAATTTTAGTTTTACAATGTTGTAATTTATTACGATAAGATTTGAATGAGAATAATATCTTTCTTTTGTACAATTTTTCTCACTTTTCTAATTTCTGCTTCTTTTTTAATTTCTGAAAAATCACTGGATTTGATTCTTTAGGTATTGTATCGTCGCTTGAAGGTCGTGACGATTGTGAAGTTAAAGCTTAATTCGATGCATATTAACGAAACCTTCATTTCTAAAACTGAATAAGCTTCTGTTGAGAGTGATACTTTCGTTATTTGAATTGCTGAAGTTATCATCAGGAACCACGTCTGAATGATATCTACGTATTATTTAATGTAATTCCATAAAAGATAAAATATGCGATTACCAAGTGATCGATTTACTTGCAAATTTGTTCTCTTTTTGCTTTTTGTTGGCTATTTTATTTAATCGAAATCCACATACCGGGAAACTATTTTATCACAATCACTAATCACAAATAGTTTTCATACGTTTAATAAATCCCAATAAATTGAAAGATGCACAAGAATACTCCAGTATGACAGCACAAAATAATCAGGAATATCTAATTTGACAGGACAATTAGTGCCGTGCACGTGGTATTACAACTAACCTCAAAAATGTGCATTTTCTAAGTTCTTGGAGTATTATGTCGCTTTTATCAAAATTTCTGTTTGGTTGCTGTACTATATCAACTAAAACCTTTTTCAGTGCATTATTACTGAAGAGTAATTACCTTGATCTAATAAAATAAGATGCTTTTTGTTGGTTAGAAATCCAATCTATAATTGTCAGTCTATTTTTAATGATCTACAATATTGAAACTTTCTATATCTACTGTCTGAAAGAGTTTTTAAATGTTATAATGGTTCCAAGCTGAAACTACAAAAATTAAAATTAAAATTGAAAATTAATTTACAAAAACTAAAAATGTAAGGTTATGTTAGTAATATGATATGCACATGATCTGTTTAAAAATTTTAGCCTCATTTTATACCACGTGACCCCTACTACCAATCAAAATGCTGACCACCTATTGTCACCTCCTGTCTGTATAAAGCCTCTGTAATTATAAAAATGCTTTTGCCAATATAACCTTATTGACGTATTGTAATTTCTCTACTATGAGATAGGTGATGTGTTGTAATTTATCTACCCTTTGATAGATGGGGACATTATACTCACATCTTTTACATTATACGCGCAATCATTCGTTTTTATAACTACATTCATACATATCTATTTATTAGTGACTTTTCTACTGATAATATTTTTAGATTTGACAGCTTGTTTTATCTAGTTATAAATATTTATATTATTTTGTGATTTGGATATTTGTATACAGGGTGAATTTGAAATACACTGGATAATTTTAATCCGTTAAGCTCTATGGTCCGTAAAAATTCTTAAAAATAGTCATTTGTAAAATAAATGAAATACAGTCAAGAAAACAATTTTTGAATATTTATTAAATATTCACGACGCTCCTGCCTGAGCAGAACAGCTGATGTGTGTAGCGACATAAATGCCTGTACCCCCACTCTTCTTAGCTATCGTGTTGTTGTGTTGGCGTAGTTCAGCCTGATGTGCATCCATGATGTCGAGTGTGAATTTTTCCTAGTGTTTTAGATTTCAGTTTTGTGTTCGTAGCTACCACGTTGCCCGCGTAGTTCAGCCTGTGCATCTATCATCATCCATGATGTCAAGTGTGAGTTTTTCCTAGTGTTTTATATTTCAGTTTTGGTTTTACTTGGTAAACACTGCGAATACTGCGTAGAGGTATTTGTTCGTAACCAAGTCAATGTCAAGTTCACCGGTCAGTGTATCCCCAGTGGGACGAGTTTAGGGTTTTTGTGTTGAATTCATTAATTATGCTATAAGAAATTACAGATTAAAAATATTCAGTGTATTTTAAATTCACCCTGTATATTTATTATATTTATTTGTGCCTTGGACAATTGTGTTTTTTATGGGTAGTGTTGTAAATAATCTAACTGTTTGAGCATCATAATTTTTTTTGTTACTACGACCATATGATTAACATAACCTTAAATTTATAGTTTTTGTAAATTTATTTTCAATTTTAATTTTAATTTTTGTAGTTCTAGCTTGGATTCATCATACAATGTAAAAGCTCATTCAGATAATAGATATATAAAGTTTCAATATTGTAGATTATTAAAAATAGACTGCTAATTATAGGTTGGATTTCCAACCAACAAAAAGCATCTTATTTTATTAGATCAAGGTAATTAAAACTTTAATAATTATGCACTGAACAAGATTTTAGTAGTTGATAGTACAGGAACCCAGCAGAAATTTTATGATAAAAGCGACATAATATTCCAAAAACTTAGAAAATGCATAATTTTGAGGTTAATTGTGACACCCCGGAACAGCTGTTTGTATACTTTTCTTGGCGTACCTGCCATAGGGAAATTTTCCTGAGAAACAGAAATGATTTTCCTTTGGATATATGTTTAAGCATTGAGTAAAAATAATAAAGAGACGCAACTGTCAAGGATTCGAGATTTTAGTGTTGTATTTTTTCACCAATAGCTTCATGATTGTCTTCAATTTTAAGGGCTATACAGCCACATTACAAATACCTTCCCGTAGCACTAAAAATTGATGACAATCATGAAGTTATTGGCAAAGAAATACAATACTAAAATCTCGAAACCTTGACAGTTGCAACTCTTTATTATTTTTTACTCAATGGTTTAAGGTAGGAGTAATAAAACATAAAACAGAAAGACATTATTTAATAATATATTTATTATATTTAATAGAATGATTGCATTATAAAAAATAATAAGAAATGTTTTACAATCATATCAAACTAGTGGTAGGTAGGTTCCTAACATATTATTCTAAACAACTGTAGAAATCTGCAATTTGGGTACTTCCTTTTCTAATACAGCTGAAATACACACATTTTACTTTTTCCCACTTTTGCCAAACTATCTAATTTCCAGTTTCCAGTAACATACTATAGATTATAATAGATGTTAATTAAGATTTTTCCCTTTGTTGGTGCAATTTCCAATGTTCATAGTCGTTAACACATTTTCTTCTGTCAGCTGTCACTACTTGTCATTCACGTGCGCTTAAATGCGCAGCCTCAAAATTCGGCAACATGAAAATATTATCAACCAAGCGTTAACCATTTACGAGATTCTATTGGTGGTGCCTCATAAATGTACTTCAGGCACCAATAGGAATGTATAAGGTACGGAAAGCAAAATGCAAACGAAAATGGTTGGGAATGCCCCTTTATAGCAAACTGCTGCGGCGGTTTATATTCATCCTGAAATTGATTTCAATATTTTTATACGACCTTTCAATAAATTAAAAAATTGACAGAATATTCAATTTATAATTTTGATTTTGCTGCCATCTACGAGACAGTAGCCAAAGTTCTATATGTCATTCTTTAGTATCATTTCGAACCAAAAAACTTGTTTCCTGCATTATATAACGTATTTATTTTCAGTGGTATTGGTTTAGTAGTTCGACATTTTTTCAATAATTACTTAATAAAAAATCAAAATTTAAACATGTATGTGTTTAATATAGCGTAGCGGATTGGACCAGTACTATTTTATTGAGATCACGACTTTTTAAATTATTTCAAAATTAGGTTAAAAGTTTACGAAGTTCAACAGCTTGGTAAGAAAAGAATCGTCGTATTCTCGAGTTTTTTAATAGTCCAGACTATTCTACCGAGTTTTTTTCTAAAAGTCAGTCAAAAAATATTTTGAATCAGTTCAGGAATGCGGCAGAAATTGTCGAACTACGAAGTGCTTATTTTAGGCAAATCTAACCTATTTTTCCGCCCACCTTAATGTAGTACAAATATAGCGGCTTTAACAGAGTTGGATTAAGCGCGTTCTCACGAATCGATTTTAGTCGGTGAAGTTTTTGGTTCAAACGTCTTTTTATACAAGATATTTAATATAGTGGAACTAGTTTTATGGGGCTTCCTTTGAAGGAAAACTGCACTATTAGTTCAATAGTACCTATTATTACAGTTTCTTAATTGGGTGTGTGGATGATGGTGAATATGAAATAAGTAAATTTTTCTTTAATTTACATACCTATATTATACATTGTTTCAGAATACATAAATATACAGTACCCCAAGAAAAATTATAGCCAAATTGGAGACAAAGACGGAATGATCGTACGTAAAGCGTGTATTAAATAGAAAAAAGATCAGTGAATGTGTAACGCCAACACTCCTTCGAAGTAGTACGTACCAATCAGAAGATTTTCTTCAGGGCTATATTGAATAACTGACACACCAGCGCATCTTCCTGTCACAGTCCTTTGTGTATTTCGAACGGTTCCTATATTATGTTATTCTCAAGTTTAACTGCGGACGTGGTGTCAACCCAAGGCTTATAGAAAGTTTATCAGCCTTGGTGTCAACCATGGTCATTTAAATCAGACAAGTTAAATTAGCTTCATTGGTACTCCGAGTTCGTTCATAGCTTCGTGCAACTTCGACCTAAGAATGTTATCATACGCTGCTTTAAAATAGATGACAAGTGGTGCATACCAGTGTTATACCAATGTCAAATTCTCTAGATTTTTCTAGGATTTGATGCAAAGTGAACATTTGGTTGGTAGTTGAGCGACGGTCTGAATCCTGACTGATATTCTCCGAGGTGGGCTTCAGAGAATGGTTTCAGTCTTTCATTTAGGTTGGTCCTCCCACCAGCAGCTCTTGAAAATGTTCTGTCCATCCAGATAGAATATATTTTTATTACTTATTAAGTTTCCTCCTTTGTCTCTACAGATATTAGTTCTTGCTTGGTTTAAAAACCTTTCTTGTCGCGTTTCATTCCTGATAGAATTTTCTAATGCCATTCTTGTTTTGGTGACTTTCAAGCTAATCTAAAAGTTGGTTTTCCTTCTCCCATTTCTTTCGTTTGTAGGTATACACGTTCTCTTCCCCTCTAAGATGCTTGTATTTGTCTACCGCCGCCCTTTGTCCTACGCTGTAACATGTATAAAGTACACTACCATTAATAATAGCATTTATGTACCATAATTTTGTAGGTACCACGGTTCTGTTTATTGTTTATACTAACCTATGAGATGTTATTCCCGACATATTTTTATCCACGCGGTCTCTGCTACAGCAGCTACGCACAGCACAAGACACCACAATTGTTTTTAAGAAACTAACAAAAAACACTTATATAGCTCTCAAAACACAAATAAAATTCTAAATATCGCTTAACATAAACTGACAACAAATGACATTTTTGACAAAAATGTCGTATTCGCTATGTGCGCGATGTCAGCGCCGCGTAACGTTCACAACTTTGTGGGCTGTGACGTGTCTGTCAAAACAGTGTTTTAAAATTGGAAAATTAAAATTGCACATGAATTGCATTAAATTTTATTGCATTGCATCAATTAGTGTGGCCAAAGAGCGTTTTCTTTCAGTAAAATGAAAAAAGGTATGTAAATTCGCATAAAATGTAAATTTTGGTTTAGACGTACATATTCGGTTATATTTACGTATAATTTTGTTATAAAACAAGGAAAATAAAGCTATCTATATAAATGCTTTTATTACAATCTGACAAACATATATTGTTGCTGTACTACTAATAATAAATAACAATTTGTTATACACCACTTTTTAGACAAAAAAATGAGCATAGTTATAGAAATCGGATTCGAGAATGTAACTCAAAACTCACATGACTTTTGACCCTCAAACTCAATTGAAAGGAAAACTGTTGGTACCTATCTACTGAACACGTCAGGGATGTGCAAGAGTTAAGAACAAAACATGACCAAAAATCGATAATTCAAGCTAACCATTTGTTGCGTTGTTCTAATTTCCAAGCTCCCGTAGGAAGTCGATAAAATTTGCATATACTATTCCGTCCGGTATTTTGCAATTTACAACACAGCAACTATAGTGGCCCATTTTTAAATTCGTTTACAAAATTTACTTTTGTAAACAAACTGTGACCACTACTACTGACAGCCTACTTTATTGCAAATTTTGTCCACTGCGAGCGCTGCCATCCAATTCATTACCCCCACCCTATACTCTGCACATAGCGAATACTCACGATACATAAATTTGCGAATACTCGATCTGTTCAAAACATAGCTCCGCCCCATTAATTTTATGGCAGTGCAGAACGGTGTACGCATAGAGGTAGAATATAAGGAGATGCTATACGATATAAATAGGTAAGGAAATAACGGTACCACTGGGCCAAGGATTGTTAACTAGAAAGGATAGCTTATCAACACCGATTTATTCCCCCAAGGTCACGCAGGCGTGACGTCCACAACGGTACCGGTACGCTAGCGGCTTGCACCAGTGGTCCTTTTTACAATAGATACTACATTGGTGGGATGCCGTTTTATTCTTTTAGCTAAATAGATCTTGATATTTTATGGACGTTAAAATAAAAATTCGTAGATTTTTATTTTACACAGTTCATCATATACATTAGGTACTTCTATGTATTATGTATAATGAATAACAATTAATTTGTTTTAAAAACTTATTTTTGAAATCAACAAATAGTTATGTATATGTGCCTATGGAAAAAGAATAAAACACATTCTTTAAAATAAAGATAGTTTCAATACTAAGTATAAAAAAAATATAATGATATTTTAAATTGTAGAAAGTGCAGAGACTGACACATTATATTTTAATTTATTATTTTATATAATTTACGAATTTTCCCTCTTTTAGAATCTGAGGAATTACTATTCTTACTTTTCAATTTTTGTTTCTGGTTGGCCCGAAAATTATTGAAATATATTTTTATGATTGTTCTTAATTTACAAAATTCTGATATAATTTCAAATGGGAATAACTGAATTTCCTTTTTTGAAATTTTTTTTGCCAGCAGTCGGAACTGCAGTTTTTTTTTTAATTTTCGATGCAAAGGTAGGCCTAGAAAAAGAAAATAAAAAATACTTAGATAGGTACCTAATTTCAATAAAATATAATTTTTTTTACCTAAAAGCTCATTTTGAAGGTCTCGTTCGTAGGCATCTTTGGTAAAATGATTAGAGCAAACCCAAGCGTTTTTTAAATTAAACGAAACTGCTTTCTTACAGCGACGAATCCATTCTTTCTTGATGGTACTGGATACCAAATCCCGTGCAACAGGGAAACAATGGAAAATGATATCCGTAATACCAGCTTTTTTTAAAGCCAATTTGTTATTTTTACAAGATGCTACAGCACATTGACGACCAGGCATCTTCGTTACTTTAAATTAAAAAATTAAAATTAAAAGTGCTTTAAAACCCATAAAAACATAGGTACTTACAAAAAATTGTGTTTAGAAATAGAATTCACGAAAAAGTTCACAATCCACAGAGTTCAAATAAACAAACACAAATTAAACTGAACGTACCAAAAATATATTGTTAATAAGTTAAATAATAAGCAAATTGCAAAAAAACACCTTCAAAAACACACTTTTCATAGAGTCGAAAGAAACCAAAACACAGAGACGACGCAACGTATCGTATTGTACTGTAACGACCCGTGGCGAAATCAACTATCGCCCACATATCGCTAACCGTTTACACGTCACAAACGGTACCAAAGGCGTGGGGGGTGGGCAACGTTGCGCTTATGGAGATGAGCGATCCTTTCTATATAGTTAACAATCCTTGCCACTGGGCGGAGCTTATTGTAGCACCAATATGGCGGCTTTAACAGAGTTGGATTAAGCGCGTTCTCACGATTCGATTTTAGTTGGTCAACTTTCAACTTTCGTAATCAACTAAATTCGGTGCAGTTTTTGGTTCTTTTTAGACAAGATATTTAATCTAGTAGAACTAGTTTTATGGGGCTTATAGGTCCCTTTGAAAGAAAACTGCACTATTAGTTCAATAGTACCAATTCCTCCAGCTTCTTAATTGGGTGTGTGGATGATGGTGAATATGGAAAGTAAAACGATAGGCAAATAAGTAAATTTATCTTTAATTTATATACCCATGTTATACATTGTTTCAGAATACATAAATATACAGTACCCCAAGAAAAATTATAGCCAAATTGGAAACAAAGACGGGATGATCGTGCGTAAAGCGTAAATAGAGAAAATGATCAGTGAATGTGTAACGCCCACATTCCTTCGAAGTGGTACGTACCAATCAGAAGATTTTCTTCAGGGCTATATTGAATAACTGACACGTCAGCGCATCTTCCTGTCGCAGTCCTTTGTGTATTTCGAACGGTTCCTATATTATGTCGTTCTGAAGTTTAACTGCGGACGTGGTATCAACCATGGTCATTTTAATCAGACAAGTTAGCTTCATTGGTACTCCGAGTTCGTCCATAACATCGTGCAACATCGACCTAAGAATTTTATCATACGCTGCTTTAAAGTAGATGACAAGTGGTGCATACCAGTGTTATATCAATGTCAAATTCTCTGGATTTTTCTCGGATTTGATGCAAAGTGAACATTTGGTTGGTAGTTGAGCGACCTGGTCTGAATCCTGACTGATATTCTCCGAGGTGGGCTTCAGAGAATGGTTTCAGTGTTTCATTTGGGTTGGTCCTCCGGCCAGCAGCTCTTGAAAATGTTCTGTCCATCCAAATAGAATATATTTTTTATTGCTTATTAAGTTTCCTCCTTTGACTCTGACTCTACAGATATTAGTTCTTGGTTTAAAAACCTTTCTTGTCGCATTTCTCTTCCCTTCTAAGATGCTTGTATTTGTCTACCGCCGCCCTTTGTCCTACGCCGTAGCATGGATAAAGTACACTACCAATAATAGCATTTATATACCATAATTTTGTAGGTACGGTTCTGTTTATTGTTTATACTAACTTATCAAATGTTATTCCCGACATCTTTTTATCCACGCCGTCTCTGCTACAGCAGCTACGCACAGCACAAGACAAACTAACAAAAAATGCTTAGACAGTTCTCAAAACACAAATGAAATGCTAAATATTGCTCAACATGAACTGACAACAAATGACACTACAGTTTGACATTTTTAACAAAAAAGTAGTAGCAATATGGCGGACATGAAACCACTTTTGCCACGTGATGCCGTCTCCCTATTATATTCTATCTCTATGGGTGTACGCCATGATACAACAACACAAGATATGATATCAAAGCGTTCAAATTTCGTCCGGTTTGCGCATGACGTCAGACAGTGAGTAATTTTTAAAATCTATGTCGCGTTTTCGAATTTAATATCAAATTTTGTTAGTTAGGAACTCTGTTTTATGGCTTTTATTCATAATATAGGTTCACTGATTATAGTGTAATACTAAGTTAATGACGGCTATTTAAATTATTACATTTTAGATGAAATTTATTAGAGCCCAGAGATAACACTGATTATTACATTTGATTTATTTTATGCAGATATTTCTATATTATACGTGAATATAAGTTTAATAATAAGAAATTAACTCCCAATTTATATTTTTCGTAGGCATGTATTTCGATTTGTAATTGTTGAATATGTCTGGCCCTACAAATTAATAATTTTGGAGTTCTTGCTATTCGAAGTTTTCAAAATTAAAAAAATGGCAGGTCAAATGCAAAAAAGGGTAAATTAACCATATATACATTCAATATATTTGATATTTAAGAATTTTGAAGAATGTTTTTACGTAAAAATACAGTGCGATCGTCAGACAGTATGCATCAGCATAATAAAAAACTTATTTATAATTAATTTTTCAAAAATTGTTGCCGAAAGTTAAGTATATTAAGAAAAACCAGATTTGACGTAAAATTTTACCTTTAATATGTAGGAAGTTAAAAAAATATAAAAATGTTAATAATTTAAGGTAAAAAATGTAAATAAAGTTTCTCTAAAAATTTTCTAGTTACTTAAGAGAATTAATGCTAAAGAGTACATTGTGTGCCTAGTAGGAATAACTTAACATTCCCGGGCGACCGTGCAGATTGCTTATCGAGGCGCAAGCAACACGGAGTTCGAAAATATGCTTTTACTACGATGATACACATATTATTTTTTCTGAAACCGCGTTTCTATACACCCTGCATTTTTTTTATTTCAGGGAACTAAAAAACGTTATATCGTGCGTAGAATCTCTTGATTGATTATCAACATCACAATCGTACACAGCACATCTCATTTTCGACGATTTTTTAACTTTTAAACCCAAAAATATCCGCAACAACTTGACAATTCTACCTGACACTCCTGACAGCCGGGCGTTTAATGGCGTCCTAGCTCACCGACTGACGTCACGAGCTGCGCGATATCTTATCTCTTATTTATTGTATCATGGGTGTACGCAATAGTCAGTTTTGGAATTAATGAAAGCTGTGATAGCTTCAACAAAATTTGTTTATTATACGTGTTACATTGTATACTGCAGCGATGCTATATTTTTATAATGTTTATTCCCATTAAAGTTTCTATTATACATTTGCAATTTTGGACTTTTAAAAATAATACTTATTCCTGCGAAAATTTAAACGACGTTTTTTTATTAAGTCCGCACTGCGCAAACTCACGATACTTTGTTTATTTCGCCGTCTACATAGACGTAACGAAACGACCAGTCGCCGATTGTTGGCTGGTTTGTTTACGTTTGTATTCGTTTTTAGGTTAGGTGCTTTTGCGAGTAATTTCCACATACTTTAAAAGAACGTATGTGGTTATTTCAGGCAAAAAAGTTTAGTTTGTGATTTACTGTAAGGCCCTCCGCATATTAAGCTACTACAAACTAGTTACAAAGTATGAATTGGCTTGGTCCTGGACTGCTCTACTATCTAGTCCAGGCCTGCATTGGTTCTGCCAGTGACGACGTCTTCGGGACACGAGATTAAAAAAAAAGAAAAAATTGACTGATCCGGAAGGAGATTTCTCCCGGACTGGGTATGGTCATGAACTACCAAGGCTGGTAAACTCTAAAGGTTACCCATTCTAAAGGATTACCCAATGTTATTTCTGTGTTCTATACTAAATTATTGTTAAGATTTTAATGTTCTTTGCCTGTTACTTGTAATGTATAGAATAGTATTAAGGATATGACGCATTCTACATTTTGTGTGTCTTTGTATACATTTAAATGTTGAAATAAAGTACTACTACCAGTGGCGGCTCGCGACTTTGAACAAAGGAGGGTGCACAGCGAAAAGCTGTGTACACGGGGCGAGAGTTGCAGGGGGTCCGGGGGGAAACTTTTTTAGGATTTTCAAGGTCATTGTGTTTTACAAGTACCTTAAAATTTGTAACTTGTTATTAATTTAAATATTTTCGATATTGATTTGTTTTTTCTCACTTTCATTTGACTTATTGCAATTATTGTTTTGTTAAAATTTTTAAATTTCTGGGAAAAAATTATGTTACGTTAAAGACACTTATATTAATACTTATGATATGCTGATTGATTACTCATACAGTGTTATTCACACTAATAATTACACTATTGGTATTAATCTCGGTATTAATTTTATTATTAGTTGTTAATTATGTATTATGTACAATATTTTAAGACTTAAGAATTTGAATGTATTATTATAGCACTAGCCATTATAATTCAAATTCTAGTTCAAATTAAACTGCACATTGCACCGTGAAAGAGCGCGCAATAAATAGGACCGTCGAACAATAATTAACCACAAAGAAAGACACACGGCACACTTACTGTGCGTCGCATCCACGTACTGTTCGGTGTTGTTCATTTCGCCCTCTCGCTCTCTGAGAGTGGGATGACCATATAACGGGCACGAATCGTGAATGATTGAGCACGTGCAGCTATAGTTATGTGCACTGCGCTGAGCCTACGATCGAATTGACATTCTACATGATTCTACAGAGCCGGCTCGCTAGCGCTAAGGAAAATCTGCACCGCGCGACCGCGCGCGCCTTTCCCAGCTTATTATAATTAGATATTAGATACCTGTAAATTATAAATTGCGAAAAATATACTAGAAAAAAAATCTCTTTATAGGTGGGCTGTGGGCGTGCACGTGCTCCTGTGCTCCTATGCACGAGCCGCCACTGACTACTACTACTACTACTACTACTAATCTGAACCTGACCTATCTCAATATATCATACGTCACTAGGCGACCGTCGGTATATCCATCTCTGTTCTACAACAGCAGAGCAGTGTTTAGTGTATCTTTTTAGTATGTAAAATAAATGACAGACCGCGGTCGCCAGCCCTGCCGCAACCCGCAGTTTCCTCGCACTAATGCTGCTCATTGAGGCAACCTGTACAAAGTCTATAAGCCTTGATGAACTACCACGATGAAGTTAGGTTAAAAGGTTGTTGGGCGCCAGTGATAGTTCGTTCGCGGATCTCGTTCCCTGGCCGTGCTAGGCAAAGTTTATATCTCAGGGTGAGCGGTATTGGGAGTGAGGATACTTGCACTTACCTGTACGACGATTTCTATGATGAACTTAGAATCTGAATTTACACTGATTGCGGGCTTTAGCAAAGTATTGATTATTACGGGGGACCAGAGGGGTCTCTAGTGAACAACAAAAATTAGGTAAACACTAGCCCTAGTATGTCACTGTTTGAATTTGGCCGGAGCCACCTAAAAGGCGGGTAGGTAGTTCAGAGTAATAAGCTGTGTCACATTTACAAGTTTAATACACCAATTCAGTAAAACAAACGAAAACAGTAGTAAGCAGTAGTTAGTAACCAGCCCCAAAATAAACACAAAGTCAAAATAAAAATATAAAAATTAAAATAAAGTATCCGCTCAGTGTATAGAGCCACGGCCAAAAAGAAATGGGCAAATAAAATAAAAATAAAAATAAGCGAAATCACGGACTTAACAGTACACGGCACAAGCCCACTTTAATATGAACAGTACATGCTATGAGTTAGTTTCCACAGTCAAAATCACGTAAGTCTTACCCTCCAGTAGGCGGGCTGCGTTTCTTCAGGTATTCCAATAGACACAGAGGGCCCACCAGGTTTAAGCGCGACGAATCGTAATTTAGCACTATCCCAGGCGCACACGGTGAATACGGGTACGGTTAGTCCGGTAATACCCCGGGCACACACGTGAATACGGGTACGAGATAAAAAGTAACACACCGGGCACACACGTGAATACGTGTACAAAAATAAAAAGGTAACACACAGGGCAACCGTAAAAAAGTAACACACCGGGCACACACGTAAATACGTGTACAAACGTAAAAAGTAACACACCGGGCACACACGTGAATGTGTGTACGAAAGTAAAAAAGTAACACACCGAGCACACACGGTAATACGTGTACAACAGTAAAAAGGTAACACCGGGCACACGCGTGAATGCGTGTACGAAAGTAAAAAAAAGTAACACCGGGCACACGCGTGAATGCGTGTACGAAAGTAAAAAAGTAACACACCGGGTACACACGTGAATACGTGTACAAAAGTAAAAAGATAACACACCGGGCACACACGTGAATACGTGTACAACAGTATTAAAGCAACACACCGGGCACACACGTGATTGCGTGTACGAAAGTAAAAAAGTAACACACGGACACACACGTGAATACGTGTACAAAAGTAAAAAGATGACACACCGGGCACACACGTGAATACGTGTACAACAGTATTAAAGTAATACACCGGGCACACACGTGAATACGTGTACGAAAGTAAAAAAGATAACACACCAGGCACACACGTGAATACGTGTACAACAGTATTAAAGTAACACACCGGGCACACACGTGATTGCGTGTACGAAAGTAAAAAAGTAACACACCGGGCACACACTAGAACATGTGCACGAATAACAATGAACACCCGAGCACACTCTAGCACTCGTAACTATTTGTGTAAGTACTCTACTCCGGGCACACGCGACCGGGTACGTATCGCAAGCAGTGACGTCACAGAGTGACGCGTTGATGTGTTGACAACAGACGAAAGTGAGAGGGGCGAGCTAGACGAGGACAGAGCGACGCCGACGCGATAGACGGAGCTAAACGGAGGCCTAGGTTTTAGTCTGTCGTGAAGTTAGTCACAGAAACGGGCTGTCAAAATTCATTTAATCTAATAAAAAAAATTCCTTTATCAGGGGAATAACACACATATCTAACCTGCCTCCGGCTGTCGCCTCCGGCTTCTAATTTGCAATAAACTTCATGTCATGCCTGATGCATTTAATAAAAAAAAATTCATTTAATCTAATAAAAAAAAATTCCTTTATCAGGGGAATAACATACATACACAACCTGCCTCCGGCTTCTAACTTGCAATAATAGACCTCGTGCCTGAAAATTTAATAAAAAAAACAAAAGAAGGTGTGTGATTTGAACCTGGAACCATCTGCATGCCAGCCCGGTTCGTTTCCGCTAGACTATCGCACCACTTACAAAACGCGAGTAAAGCAAGAATAAGTTCAGCCCGTTTCACCAACTTCACGTCGCTTTCACCAACTTCAGGTCGGACTAAAACCTAGGCCTCCGTTTAGACGCTTCTGACGCAGACAGGTAGCGCGGGGCTCTGTAGCTGCTTGCGACGAGGTGAATGCCAGGAAGTCCAGGAACTGAGAGAGCTCGCCAGCAAGGCGAGTTAAGTTTCGTAAATTTAGGTCGGACGGACGACTGGGCGGCGGCCAAAGGGCCCCTATTCGCTATATGCAAGGGTTCTAGTAGCGCCGCTCGTGGTCAAATTTTTAATATTTGTACCCCTAAACTGTCAATGTCAGTACATGATTGTCAATGTCACGACATGACAGAATAACATAAAATAATGACGAATATAATTTTGTGTACCAAATTTAAACAAATTACGCATTCCAATAAATTTACCAAATGTGAGAGATGTATTAGAAAAAAGAAAGAAATTGACATTTTGTCATGTAAAACATGTAGAAGAATATGTTGATATCAGATGCAATAATAAAACCAGTGGCGGCTCGTGGTGTTTAAGGCTGGTAGGGCAAAACGCTGTGTACACGGGGCAAGAGCTGCAGGGGGTGCGGGTGGCGGCAGCCCCCTGCGTAGCGCCGTAGGCGAACATTTTTCAGGATTTTCAAGGTCATTGTGTTTTACAAAAGTACCTCAAAATTTATGTACTAAACTTGATATTTAAATATTTTCAAGATTGCTTTGTTTTACCCACTTTCGTTTGACGCAATTGCGAGCGCAATTTGTTTTATTAAAATTTTTTAAATCTGTTACGTTATTCATTTTATTTATATATTATTTGTATACCTACCTAGTTTTTTTTTAAGTTTGAACAGTATAATAAAAATTCACTCTCAGTCCTTTGGTAATTTCATTCAAAAAGAACTAGAACTAGGTACGATTTTTGATAACAAAAAAAAGTTTTATATACCTAGGTGGGTAGTGGTCGTAATACCTAGTTTCTTAAAACATACGTACAAAAAAAGGATCTACATACTACACTAATTTGTTTTAATGACAATGTCGAAAACCATGAAAATTGCACCATGCGATTGTAAGGGAACTAAACTATATAGAACCCCTTTCTCTGCCTTCTAACGATAAGAGAAGCCGAGAATTTCCGGAGAGTCCCGAGGGCCGGCCCATACATATCTAAAAGCTGACGCGTCCCTCGCGCTGTTTTAAATAATAACAATACCTATGGGCTAAGAATTAATAATAAATGTTATGTTATTTATCGTTTCACACAGATTTAACATTTCCATATTTAAAGTTAGTAAGTATATTATCCATAATTTCGCATTTTGCATTAGTGATTACGCGTGTTGGCTAGATTTTTAGTTTCTTGAACGAAAACTTGCTTCCGCTTGATCGCGTCAACGGGCCGGCCCGCTCGTCCACGCTGAGGCAGAATAGGTACGCGACATACGCTTGGGTACTTAGATGGCAAATCTAACATCAAGGAAGTGAGCGTACTGCCTAGCTATTACGGACGTTTATGAAGTAGCATGGGCCAGCCCAATGCATATAATAGCGGATAGAACGTATTAAGCGGGATTTTAAATTTGGAAAGCGGGGGATATTAGGCTTATCTCGAATAGTTTCTAAACTCCATTTTTAATATTTTTCAACATTTCATTGTTCTATATATAAATAGAAAGCAAATTGTACAGGGTTATTCATTATAAATTACCCACCCCTTATCAGCGTTATTATTGCCTATAGAAAAAAAAGTTTTAAATAAAAGTTGTGTGGTTATGACTTAATTTTGTTAAAATGTTATCAAAAGTACAGTGGCGTGCAGATTTCAGGGGATACAGAAAAATAATATATTTTTTTAAATGGGATACCCTGTATATTATTATATTTTTGGAATGATCCTTTTTTCCTGATTTTAAAAATATACCATATGTTACCCCCACCATATACCGTTTTTGAGTTATTAAATGTCGTATATCTTAGTTAAACTAGTTACTGTAAATATGGAAAAGTTAACATTGTTAAAGTGAGCTATGAAAATGACAACTGTTATGTTTGATAAATGACATTTCTTTAATGAAATTATCAAAATGGTTTACAGTGTCATTTTCATAGCTCACATTAATAATGTTAACTTTTCCATATTTACAGTAACTAGTTTAACTAAGATATTCGACGTTTAATAACTCAAAAACGGTATATGGTAGGGGTAACATATGGTATATTTTTGAAATCAGGAAAAAAGGATCATTCCAAAAATGTAATAATATACAGGGTATCCCATTTAAAAAAATGTATTAATTTTTTGTATCCCCTGAAATCTGCACGCCACTGTACTTTTGATGGCATTTTAACAAAATTCAGTCATAACCACACAACTTTTATTTAAAACTTTTTTTTCTATAGGCAATAATAACGCTGATAAGGGATGGGTAATTTATAATGAATAACCCTGTACACCAATTTAAATCACAAAAAGAAAACAAAAAAAAATATTTCCATAGAGTGCGAAACAGTTCTTAATTTTTTTCTGGGTGGGCCCTGCCCAACCTGCCCACCCTGACCAGCCGCCACTGAATAAAACTACAGCAAAGTGCGTTCAACAAAGGGCTGCAACAGATACGCTTTATAAACTTAATTTAGAGGTAAATACATTCTTTTACTTGACTCTTTTCAAAGCTTTGATCCACTTCGCGCATTTAAGGTTGTGTTTCCGCACAGGAAATCTGTAATATTCTATAAAACTTTATTTTATAGAAAATGTCACTAACACGTGTTGACGGACGTCACAAATCGTGCGTCAAACTCACCTAAAATAAATTGTAAGAACGGTACTCACACCGCCCTCTCATAGAGCTTCCTCCAGGGAAGCCAATTTCTACCTGGCTCGGGTCCGGGTAAGCCCACGTTTGACCGCCCACACGTAGGTGGCGGTATCGGTATTAAATTAAAATATTAAGATTAACCAAACTTAGTTTATTGTTAAGATAAAGATTCCCACAATAATACGGAACCTATTGCGGGATACCGATGAAAATATAAAGCGGTCCCAGCATATCACTAACTACCTGTATCAACGCCTTCATGCCAAAAACGCAGCGAATAAAGTAGTCTGCCGTCATCGGGCAACAGGTAAATTTTCCCTCGCACACCTGCGAATTACGGGTTGAACACGACGTCGCCGTTACTATACGGAACGTCCCCAATTCCCCAAACTAGTCTCAGGCGACGTAGCTCCAGAAAAAAACACTGGAGAGCGTCGCCAATTAAGGAGACCAATTTAAACGCAAATCACGGCCAAGCCTTCCATAGTGAAGCAGCCAAAAGTTGCAAAAATATAACCTCGGATCTGCTGGTCAGAACGAGACTAATTTCATAAAAATCCCTGCATGGGAAGTAATTTTTTTATTGCCTTGAAGATTCGCGTGTCATAAAAACACGCAAGCTGAACGGCAAGCAAGACAAACGACGCGCAATGCAGTGGAAAATTTTCTTGGCGTCCGAAGGGATGACAGACACTTGCCAGAACTCTGAAAGCTTGGCTTGGGGATTGCACCCGAGGGTATAAGTACAGGTAGTTGGCAAAAAACAAGGAAGTCTCGTTGTTTCGGTTCTCTTAGACCGACACGGACCCCGTCGTGATTTTTTTATTATAAATTTTTGCTTCAAATTCATTATAAAAGTTTATTTTATAATCGGTAGTGTGTGCCGTCAATTATTACAGCTGTAGAGCTAAATTTTTTCGCGAATTAGAAAAGAGCTAGATTTTTCTGTCGTTTTTGAATCTCCGGAATTACTGTTGACAAAACCAACAACACTTGAGTGGAGCAGCCATCTTTTAGCGTCGGCGTCGCTTCAACACCGGGTTCTAATTAAGCAGTTTTAGCCTTTGCTATATGTTAATCAGTTATTAATATAATTCGTAAGCGGATACTAAAGTGATTAATATCCGGAGTGTGCTAAAATAATCCGCTATATTTTTTCTTTATCCTCTGCGAGTGTAAGCAAAGTGTGTGAGACCCAGGTGTGAGTACCTTAAAAGGATTACGTCCATTCCAGATTTTTGAGTAAGGCATAAATCATTATTTTATTTTATTTTATTGTGCTTCAAACGGGTCCGGCATCAGACGTCGGCCAGCGGCTACCTGTTTCGAGCACGTGCCCTATTGTTCTATTGTGCCGTTTCAACCACTACAGAGACCTCGTGGAACTGTGGTTCTCCACTGGGCGGGGATTTTGACAGATTAGGGTTAACACTATAGCTCATTACATTCGCATCAGGCAGTTACCTGGGTGACCGAATTAAGCTTAGCACCTCAGGTCCGCATCAGAGGCGTACCTAAAGGTTCGTTTATTTTATGTACGAATGTACTGGCCTTTAAAATTCGGGTTTTTATAGCAGGCGTCCATCGTCATACGCGTTCCCCGAAATATTAGATGTGCGGGCTGTTCCTCTATAATTGAAGCAGCTTTTATTTCGTGTATTGTTTTTTGCATACAATTTTTTTAATTTTTTTTTATTTATTATTATAATGTTATGTGCATGACCCATAGAGGTACCTAAATTAGATAGGCACCGCGGTGTAAACACCCGTGTGCAATACAGTAAGGGCTCGCACCCTACGCGGACTTACCCAGGTAGTTTTAGCCACGAACCTTACCCCACGCCCGGCAAAAAGCCACCTTCCATGGTTGTCTACTTTTTCTTACAGAATTTAAGTTAGTGCCACATGCGTAAAATTGTTCTTTTTGACTGTTAGTGTTTTATAATTGGTCACGCGCCATTGCGCCACAGTGTTTAATTTTATTTCACCATTTTAAATATAAATAAATGTATTAACCAATCATTGGAGTTTCATTTCGCTTCATAGTTCAAATATCTATATATATTTGTTTATTATTTTTTTATTTTTATTAATTTATTTACTTTTTATTTCAATTCTCTAATTTTTTTTTTACCAGTGGAATTCAATTCATTTCAGATCCTTAATTTGTCTTATTATTATTTTTATTCAATTTTCTTTTTAATTTTTGTTTTTTTTTAATTTATTCATTTTTTTTTATTTTATATTTTTTACCAGTGGCGTTCCGTTTAAAATAAATAATAATTCTATTTTTTTTTACGGTCGATGCGGATGATATTGATATTAGACATCACATCGACAGCTTGTCTGGGACATTAGGGTCAGCAACTCTAAACTCCCACTTGCGGCGGGCATCCTCACGAGCCCAGCTCTGTACTCCAAGACGAACCACCCTGAGAGTCGACAATCGAAGGCGTAATTGACTTCGTTTAGCTCCGGCACTGGCGCCCATTCTTGTATAAATTTGTGTCGGAGTTAACCTCTGCCCCCCTCCAACCATAGGGGCCTTCCGATCCCGGATCAAAATATATTCTGGGAGCGCCCGTCGACACACGACAGCCTAGAACACAACATTTATTTATTAAATTACGACTCTTCTCGTTCAAACAACAATTATTATTATTCGACACTTTTGACAGCACAAAACATATGATCTTGACAAATGGGAAATGGGAAAATTGGGGGTTCAAAATTTACAATTACGGCCACCGCAAACGCTCGCGTCGGATTTAGTAATAGCTCCGCCCCCTTGCACATAGTCAATTAACATTGTTTATAAACTTTATAAACAGAGTGCTATTAAGTATTTGTATGTACAGTCGGCGCCACCCAAATGTGAACGCATTTTGGTTGTCATGGAATTCTCTTCTGAATTTCATTGTAGTAAGTCAGACTTTGTTTAGTGGCGTAACACAGAGAGGATATATTGACAGAAAATAATATTACTTTATTATTTTCTGTTACCATAATAGTAATTGGAAGGACGGAAGCCGACACGAATAATATAAAAGAAGTTAGCAAAATAATTAACTAATATGACCTACATGTTAGTGGAAGAAGGTTAATATTAATTATTCCTTTAATTCATTCATGTTTAACCATTGTGAGAAATAAAATGACACAAACTATTAACAATAATTAATATATTTCAACACATACCTAATAATTTATAATTCAGAAAAACATTAATAAAATAAAAATGGTAAAAACTAATCTCTATATTTAAAAATCAGCAATTCATCAGGCCAGATAGCTTAAGATGTCTTTGTGCTATTCTGAAAGACCCTGGGAATAATGTTTCTTCTTGAGTTTTGACAGCGGTTTCGAAAGGATTCTGATGGATAAATTCGACCAGAGCATTGTCTTTATTCTCATTGGAGACCTTCCCTATACCTTGCCTTATAGATCTTTGCAGTTTTGTTCTTCCTGCCAGCGCTTTTTTTTATATAAAGTATACAACTTTTACCAACATTTAAATCAGCAGCCATTTCACTCAAAGACTTATTTTCTTCCAATTTAGCTATAGCCCTCGCTTTTTGCGCTTCAGTTAAATGTCTTGGCATAGTTATCTTTACTTTTACTTTTGACAAATTATGACAAATATATTTGACAACTATTTTCAAATTTTACGGCGACTATGATTTAAAGTGTAAATTACACTATACAATTTTGCCGTTCACATTTGGGTGGCGCCGACTGTACAACACCATTGACACCTCAAGCAAGCATAACCTTATTTTTCCGTATGTCTTGTTCTCAAATCTCCACATTCTACACTATCGTTTTGCACTACCTTTCAAGTTCGTGTAAAAGTGTTACACATTTCTGCACTACACTGGAATATTTGAACGCCAAATATTTTTGACATGCCAGATGACATCTACACTAGAGTTTGTGAACACAGAATAATGGATCCAGTGTAAAAATTTTGCACTAGTGCAGCTAGTGTAGAGTTTTTTAACAAAGCTATTATTTTTCGTATGTAATATCATAAGTGCTTAAAATTTTATCGATAAATTTTTTTCGAGAGCGATATTGCCTAGTACAAAATCTACAAGCCTTGAGGTTACATCGGTTACATCAATGAGCAATTAGGGCGAGGAAAATGCGGGGTGAGGCAGAGTTGGCGACCGTGGTCTATCATTTATTTTGCACTAAAAAGAGACACTAAACACTGCTCTGTTGTTGTAGGACAGAGAAGGACGAATCCGGCGGTCGCCAAGTGACGTATGATATATTGAGATAGGTCAGGTTCAGATTGGGTAACCTTTAGAGTTTACCAGCCTTGGTTGGCCGTTGGTTCTATTCTTATATGGTCATTCTCGTATCGATGCAATACCACCTTATTATTTATAGGAATTATAGGTGGTATTGATCGATGACGATTCGATCGATGCGGAACGGAACTCTCTGCTGTCTCTGCTGATCTCTCGAACAATTTCTGTATTTTCGGTAGTTCAAATGTATCAGAGAAACGTCAAATGTCATAATATGTCATTTTACGTTATTACCATACCATTCATGACATGACTGAATTCTGCAAAATTAAAATATTTTGTAAATAAATTACTCATTGCTCAATAGCGCTTTATCAGGATTTATTAGAAAAACCATGGACATTTAAGATATAAAAAATGCAAGCGAATACACAAAATAACATTGATTTTCCGTCAGAACTTTGTGTAAAACCTTTAGCATTAGTGGGTGTTTCTGGTTTGGATACTTTAAACAATGCCATTCATAAAGCAATCTGGGAAACATTTAGCAGTAATAGGCGAGTTGAAAGAGCTCCTGTATTGTTTAAAATAATTGGTAATGCACATGAATTTCCTATTTGTAAACCGAAGAGAAATTCTTACGACTGGTATATTCCGAAAGGCATATTAAAAAGAAATTGGATGAATAAACATTTATATGAAATTCCTGCTGTGATTGTGATATTTTATGACTTAGATTGGAATGATCCACAATGGAGTGAAAAGATGATTGAATGTGCTTCAAGAATACAATCAATGAGGTAACTATAATTTGCTACATACATAATCAATATAAAGTGGAAGATAATAGTCATTTACTACCTATAATACAGGGTGCGGAATAACTGTTTTCCTATTTTCAATATCGTCTCGTAAAGCTGGGCGGCGTTGCAGAAAAGTGGGGGTAGGGTCAGTACAAGCGGCAAGACAAACAGTTTTTATTTGAAACAGGTTTTAATCTAAAATACTGTTTGGACCTACGCATAGCGCGCTTTCGCTGTAGAAGTGTACATCCTTGAAAATTGGTCCGTCATCGCTGCACAAGGTGCACGGACAGCTCGGCCACACAAAAACATCAAGATAGTCGAGCGGAAACGTAAAATCAGTAATAGGTATATGAATTATGCATTACTTATTGAAAATGTTAATACCCATCTATCCCATCTAATTTTAAAAAGTTTAAAATCTCGATAAAAATACTTATATATACTCCACATAATGTCAAGAACACAGTCTACACTTAAATACTGTGCAGACAATGATACATACCACTAAGTACAGTGCATTCATTTATTTATAATAATAATAATAATAATAAATTTATTTTCTTTTTAGACAGTTTACACATTGTATAGGAATCGTCATTTGGTCTTACACTTACGTTACAAAAAATTCACTTAATGAATAGAAATATTTGTTTAACAGATACAATCTTAGCTGCAATTTAAAACTATTCAAATTTTTTGCCTGCTTTATATTTTCTGATAAGTGATTATATATTTTAAGACCTAGGTAGGGTTTCCAATCCCGGGATCCCCAACCCCGGGATCCCGGGCAGGTTTTCACTCCCGGAAATCCCGGGATTTCAAAAATCAATCCTGAGTACTTATAATATGACCAAATTACATAAAATACATATTACTTTTTACCTCACATGTATTCTGTGTGTAAAGATCCGGTCCAGATTAGGGGACGACACCCTAGACACACTGGCCATTCTCAGGTTATTTTTCCAAAGTAAATTTTAGGCTATTCATTTTTATAGAATAGATAATCAATAGATTAAAGTAGCAATAGATTGTTAATTTTTAATTTTTTTTAGAGTTTTATTATTTATTTTTTTATGTATTATTATTATTCTTGCTCAATAAATCGTTTCTTATTTAATTTTATGTTAATATTCGACAGATGTATTTAGATCCCGGAATCCCGGAAAATCCCGGGATTTGACTTTCTAATCTCGAAAATACCGAAAGTCTAATCCCGTCCCGGGATTGAAAACCCTAGACCTAGGCAATTCGGTGATTTATGGAAATATTAAATTTATTAGTATATTAAAGTATAAGTGGATAGCCGGAGTGCTCGAAATAGAGCAAGTGTTTTAAAGACCAGTTATCCACGAATAGGTACTTTACGCTATTTTTTTTTATTGGTACACTTTGAAATCATAAATAATTACTACAAAAAATGGAAATAAGAACTAATAATGTAAAATACCCTTAGTTGCCATCGAAATGAGAAAAACAAAAATTAATTAGCAATCTGTCATATAAGATTAATTGTTATCATCACAGTTAAAGCTTTTGAACATTTGTCAGTAATATTTTATTTGACGTTACAAGGTACTTCTGTCAGATCAATAATTGAAAAGTTAACATTTACACTTCACGTTTCTCGGGTTATTGAAGTTGCCATGGTAACTTTAAAACACCCACGTTTTTTATAGTTGGATTTAAACACTCTAAGGCGTACTTTAAATAAGCAAAATAGGGTACCAATAAAAAAAAATTATTTTGTCTTGTATTTCTTACATGAACGTCTCTATTTGTACCAAAACGTGCCTTATTATTATTATTAGAGATAGAATGATGGGACAAACGTCGTATGAGAGGATTAGAAAAAAGTTTCTTATGCATTAAAGGGAAAAAAATGAAGCCCGTTTTGGAAAATATATTATTTTGAAGTCATGACTATCTTTCAGTATAATATCACTGTTGTAAGTAATTTCTACAATTTCAATATTAAATCGTGCAAAAATATATAGGGCGTTTAATTAAAAAAAAAACACGCCTAACATTAATATTTTCCAAAATGGTCATCATTTGTTTTTACTCTTTATGCATAAAGAACTTTATTTCTAATCCTCTCACACGACATTTGTCCCATCATTCTATCTTTAATAGTAACCTCGTAATAACCATTTAAAACTGTTCAAGCTTAAAATGAACGCACTGTACATATTATGTACTACCTAAGGAGTCCATGCTGTCTCTGTCGGAAATTAGCGGTCGCATGTTGCCAAATGTAAGTACGTATCAATCTTTCTATATGTAAACTGCATTATTATGTATTTTATTGATTTGTCATTCCTCTTAATTTCCCTTGCCTAACATTTTAGTTGCGATCACTGGCCTTAAAATGTGACCTGCACTACAATGGACCAAATTAAAAATTCAAAGCGCAGGCGCAAATTGGGGAGAGAGACAACTAGATGTTCTGGCTTCAAACTCCATAGTGTGTTAAAAGATTAATATTCGCACAAAATTTCATTAACACATTCGTTGCGCATGATTCTCTTGAGAGTTGGTCCCGTCCTTAGCACAGTGTGCACGACTAAACTTTGGACCACCTTGTATACAGGGTAAATCTTTGAGTGGGGGTCATATTCATAGGGGGTGACACCTTTCAACTATAGAAACACTAAACTACATTTTGTTTAAACGTGCTATGAAGAATGAATATTGTTTAAACCCTTTTTATTTTAAATTGGGTACCCCTCCAGTGGAATGCCCTAGTGAGTAACGACTAATAACTGAGGCGACCACGCATGTCTTGAACGTGTGTTGTTGCCAAACTTCACTATTCAAATAAAATATGGGGAATTTAATAGTAAAGCAAATTTCCACACCACCCATGAGTTACTGCTTTTTGTGGCGTTATTTTTTTTGAGCGGGTGTTCGCCTGAAGCTATATTTTCCCACACAAACAAAAAAAAAACATCAAGTATCCACAACAAGAAACTAAACAAAATGTACTATCTAAACAATAACAAAGGCAAAATTATTCTCCTTAAGTGTAACAATAAAAAAAGTAATACCTAACTGAAAAACTTAATAATAATATTTATCCACGACTACTAAATAATATATGCATTATGTATGTATTTCCTCAAGCATAATGCTATCCATTATTCCCTGCCGGTAATAATGATTTCATTATGCACTAGTAGTGAATAATGAACAAAGTTTCCATGACAACGTATCGGATATTTGTTAAAAATGTCTTTAAAGTGGCCATGACATGTGAGTCAAAGCACAAAATTAATTGTAAATAACGTTGACGTTTAAATTTAATTTATGACAGGCCGTTCTTTTGACACATAACGGCCTGCTCATAAAAAATGTTAAAAATAAATAGTACTTCTAAATTTCTTCAGAAAACGATTTAGTTAAAAATATTTAATAGTCATGGATATAATAGGGTATTCTCGAGGGTATTCTACTCATATATAATGGCTATTATTCACTCGGGTGATTTACGACACTAGGCCATTATATACTTGTGGAATAAACTACTATAATACTGAACAGAAAATTATTTTTTCTAACAATAAAAATAAAGAATAAGTCTTTTCTTATCTTATTGGATCTGAATATCTCATAGCAGGTGTTGAAAGTTTCCTCCGTTATTTTCCAAACACGCTGCAGCTCACCGCACCATAGAATCTATAAATTTATTAATTATTGGAGTTGTTCTGCCTTATGTGAATTGCAGATTTTCTACTTAATTTATATTATCACTAAACACAAACACAAAACTTACACTTTAAATTTAACTAAAAACAAACTATTTAATATTAAATATTATAATCACACTAATAGGATAGGTATCTATCGCAAAGTTCACACTAGCTTCTGTCTGGCAGTTCACTAACACTAAAACATCGAACACGCAGTTCAGGAAAACCTAAATAAAAAAAACTGGCTCGTGTATGGCAACGTCCGGCTCTCGACCACCATCGTTTGTGTCCATTTTTTATCGCTATATTTTGTTGAGTTGAAAATAGTGAACAGTGAAGTTAAGTGTTCTTGTTTACCTCAGTTATTTTACATATTTCCTTTACAATTTTAAGCTACAGAAATTAATTTTGTTCTGTTAATGGAAAACAGCCTGCTGTAAGCCTATTTGTCTGGTGTGTTTCTGTATTAACGCAACCAGATTGTTGCTTTATAAACAAATTCTCGATATCAAGGACTGCAATAAGGTTTACAATCGTATACTACAACAAAAAGTGCCTATTTTTTTCCATTGCTGGTTGGAGTCTTTAAGCACCAAAGGTTGTATTGGTTTCTCTTGATTTAATAGCTTTGTTCGCGGATGCAATTCCGAATCAGTTCAGGGCATATTTGCATGCGCAGACTCTAAAACGACGTTCGTGCGCACGTAGTTTTATATTCTGCGCATGCGAATATGCCCTGAACTGATTCGGAATTGCATCCGCGAACAAAGCTAATATTAATTTGGAAGTAGTTATACCAAAATAACAATGCGGTGCTTCAAATGTAATCTTATAGATAGTGATACCACTTCTCTTCTGAATTGTGATAGTTGTGATCGAAATATACACAAAAAATGCTCTGGGCTCTCGGCATCTGAAGTGAAAGTGATGGAACTCAAAGGCAAACGTATTTTAAAATTTTACTGTGAGGACTGTTTGTTAGGCCTTCGGCAAGTTCCTAAGCTAATCAAAGCTGTTGATGACTTGAAGATTGAAGTCGAACACCTAAAAAAGGAACTAAATGCCCCCTCCTTTAGGGAGTCAGATATATTCGATGAACTCCAAGACCGGCAGGCGCGATGCAATAATGTATTGATGCAATAATGTACTGTTCTTTAACCTACCGGAGCAGGGTAATGACTTGGAACAGGTTCGTCAGCTGCATCAGGGTGTGATCGATATGTCAGCCAATGTAGTCTACACTGGTAGGATTGGCAAAAAGAACAAAAATGGAGCAAGATGTCTCAAGGTTACATTTTCAGATCATCAGGCCACCCTATCCATGGTAAGAAATCGTTCAAAACTTAAAGGCAGCAAGGTTTATGTTAGTCTCGACTTAACACCTAAACAGCGTCTTAAGGAAGACAAAATCAAAGAAGATTTTAAAAATCGTGTGTCTGTGGGTGAAAAAATTATGTTGAAGTATGTTTAGGGTACTCTTCAAATTGTTCCTTCAAAAAACTAAATTCGCAGAGTAACCTGGCCAAAGAACTCTCCATTTACTACCAAAATGTTCGTGGTCTCCGGACTAAATTAAAGTCGTTAATTACGTCTATTCCATCTTCATCATACGATGTCTTAGTTTTTACTGAAACTTGGCTAACGGAGGATTTCTACGATACTGAGTTGGGTTTGGACAATTATACTGTTTACAGAAGAGATCGCTCACCTATCACTAGTCCATATACAAGAGGCGGCGGAGTCCTTATTGCTATCCAACGCAATATTCCTAGTGCTTATCTCGAAACCTCTGACGTGATTGAGCAACTTTTCATATCCGCTGGTAAAGGTAACAATCAGATAATCCTTGGTGCCGTTTATTTACCACCGAAGTCCACCAGTGTGCCTTATATTACCCTTAGTGAAAGTTTATATAGAGTATCTGAGGACTTTCCATCTTCCAATATTTTCCTGTTGGGCGATTTTAATTTACCACATGCCCAATGGTAATACCAATCTAAGTTCTGTTGCCACTTGTCTTAATGTATCCCCCCATGAGGTTGAGGCTACAGAAGTTGTGTCAAACATGTGTGCTTTCCATAATCTGTTCCAAAATAACAGTATACCAAACGTTAATGGTAACATTCTCGATTTAGTGCTTACCAGTGATCCGGATATCAATGTTTGCAAAGTGGATGTGCCAATACTAAACCCTGATGTTCACCACCCTCCATTGTTTATGTGTATAAATTATCAGGGTCATAACAACTGTTGTAACTTTCAACCACAGGGATATTACAGAGATTTTAAATCAGCTGATTTTAATGAAATCAATAACTACATTTCTCTATTTGATTGGGACTCACTCTTCACTGACAAATCTGTAAACACTTGTACAAACATTTTTTACGAGATATTATACTCTGCAATAGATATATATGTTCCACTAAAAAAGTTCTCGTCTAGAAAATTTCCTCGCTGGTACTCACCTGAATTAAAGAATTATATTTATCAAAAAAAAAGAGCACATAAGCAGTACAAATTAACTCGCTCTGTCGCTGTTTATAATGAATTTTCCATTCTGAGATCGATTTGTAAGAGATTATCACAAGATTGTTACATCAATTATATAGCATCTACTGAACATGCTCTTTCAAGTAATCTCAAATCCTTCTGGAATTTTGTCAACTCTAAGCGTAAAACAAGTAATCTTCCTAATGAAATGTACTATAATAATCTGACTTGCTCTTCTGGTCCCGAACTAGCCAACTTATTTGCTGAATATTTTGCAAGTGTTTACACCGACGTGAAGTGTGATACCCAAGGCAATCCATCCACAAATCATTTGAACATTACGAATTGCGTTATTTATTTATTTATTTTATTTATTTATTTAATTCAAACCCAACAGAAAACCATTTACAGGGTATTATATAAAAAAAGAATACATGAAATATATATATATATATGTATATGTAAAATAAAATAAAAAATTACTTATATTTAACTTAAACATTGACAGCTAACTTTTTAAAGTAATCAGACTACAATGTAAATATACTCATACTATATAGAAAGTACAAAATATTTAATAAAAAAGGAAAATAATATTAATGCAGCTATTAAATCTCAGTTGATTGGTAATATTCCTGAGCAAATCTTAATAATGTCGCCAAATTACAATTATGTATGTCACAGTTGAATGGTAAATTATTGAAATAGGATGACATCAAAAAAACCGGTGATTTAGCCAAGATATTAGTTCTAGGTATCGAACAAACAAATGTCATACTTTGCCTTGAATTCAGTCGAGGAATGTGAAATTTTATTTCTGATAAGATATTGGGGCAGTCGACTTCATTATGCAATATCTTGAACAAAAAACTTAACGAATATAGAATTCTACGATGTTTTAGTGATTGCATATCAAACATTTCTAATAATAGTTCCTGACTAAAGCCTCTTGCAGGGTATGTATGATTACACTTAAAATGCAAGAACTTCATAAATTTTCTCTGCACTGACTCTAAGGCCGCTGAATGGCAATTATAAATCGGAAAGAATACTAGTGAACAATACTCTAATTTTGAGCGAACTAAGGAATTATACAAAGTTTTTAAAGCTAATTCATTTGTAAATGACTTACAATTCCTAATTATAAATCCTAGAGTTTTAACAGAACTTGTTACTAAGTTGTCAATATGGGCAATAAAAGACATATCCGAATTAAAAATAATCCCTAAATCTCTAATTGAATCACATCGTGTGAGTGCAATATTATTTATATTATAATCATACAAGTATGGAGATTTTTTGCGGGAATAGGTTACAACCTTGCATTTGGATATATTTAATGATAACTTGTTAGAGTTGCACCACTCAACTACTCTGTTAAGCTGACATTGCAATGCCTGACAATCGTCAAGGTCCGATATGACACCATATATTTTTAAATCATCAGCATATAACAGCTGCTCACTTTCTATGAACTCAGTAAGATCGTTAATAAACAATAAGAATAGCAGTGGCCCAAGATTCGACCCCTGGGGCACCCCTGAGGAGGCTATAAACAAATCAGATTTGTGACCATTATATGCTACAAATTGCATTCTGTTTGTTAGATAAGACCGAAAGAGTTTCAGCAGTGATGTGCTAATACCAAATCTTTCAAGTTTAATCAAAAGAATTGAGTGATCAATACGATCAAAAGCCTTAGAGAAGTCCGTGTAAACCACATCAACTTGCCCCTGGTAATCCAAAGTATTAGAGATGTATTGAGTCACCTCGAGTAAATTAGACATTGTCGACCTTTTACTCATGAAACCATGCTGTGACATTGATAAACAATTTCTTAATGGGGTATAGATGTGAGTATACACGGACATCTCAAAGACTTTTGCAAAGTTAGGAATTATAGCAATTGGCCTGTAATTGTCTATGTACGCTCTATTTCCATTTTTAAGCACAGGACAAATTCTGGTAAGTTTCCAACACTCTGGGAAAGTAGAAGTGCGCAAGATCAGATTGAATATTATAAGAAGAGGTGTTACAAAAATTCGGGAGCAATCCTTAATTAAAAAGCTAGGAACATTATCATGGCCAGATGTCATTTTATTTTTTAATTTGTGTATGGCTTCAATCACCTCATTCTCATTAAAAGATGTAATATTTACACAGGTGTTTGATACACAATTATTGCTAAAATTATTATTAGTGACAGGATCAATTGGTAGATAAACACCACTAAAGTAATCTGCAAATCCGTTGACAATTGAGTGTGGATCAATTTCTGAAATTTATCAGAAACTTATTGACCTTGACAGTAACAAAGGTCCTGGGCCGGACGGATTACCTCCTAGTTTACTCAAACACTGTAGCTTTGTATTAGCTATTTATTATTTTTAACTTATCTCGCAATCAGCTCACTTTCCCGATTTCTGGAAAGTTGGTTTTATCACCCCTATTCACAAGTCAGGAAATAAAGCAGATATAAAGAACTACAGACCTATTTGTATTCTAAGTGTAATTCCAAAGTTATTTGAGAGTATAGTTACTGAATATTTAACCTCAGAGCTCTCTGGTTCTATCATCGATCAACAGTTTGGTTTCCAGTCTGGTAAATCAACTGAGCTAAACCTGCTATCTTATATTGACTTCCTGTTGGGCGCTTTGGGGGATGGACACGTGGTCCATTCTGTTTAAACAGACTTCTCCAAAGCGTTCGACAGGGTAAACCACCAAGTTCTATTAAAAAAGCTCCAGTCTTTGGGTGTCAATGGTCTTTTTTTGCAATGGATTGAGAGCTATTTGTTAGGCCGCACACAAGTTGTTCGAATAAATAACTTTGAATCATCTGAAATTCAAACTCCTTCCGGTGTTCCCCAGGGGTCACATCTCGGTCCATTATTGTTCAATATATTCGTTAATGATATTCATAAATGCTTTGTGCACAGTAATTTTCTTCTCTTTGCTGACGATCTCAAATTATACATGAAGGTATCCACTTTAAATGATTGTGTCAATCTACAATCAGATCTTGATAACCTTATAAAGTGGTGTGAGTACAATGGCATGGAATTAAACGCAAATAAATGTCACTTTATGTTTTTTCCCGATCTAGGAATAATCAGACTATTAACTTTGAATACAGGATTGATAATGTTACTCTAGAGAAGGTCTCCACCATCAAGGACCTAGATGTCACTCTTGACTCTGAACTTAATTTTGTCCCTCACATTTCATCTTCTATCTCTAAAGCTCTCAGAATGCTTGGCTTTATAAAACGGATTTCGCAGGACTTCACCAACGTTGCCTCAGTCAAAGTTCTCTACTGCACGCTAGTGCAACCACATCTTGAATATGCTTCCACGGTATGGAATCCCTATTATGCCATTCACATTAGTAATATAGAACAGATTCAACATCGATTTCTGAGATACATTTCATTTAAAACCCCAACTCTTCCTCCTCGCACCTATGATGTATTAGAATCTGAACTTAATATCTCTTCTCTAGTGAACCGCTGTAAATTCAGAGACCTAAAGCTCCTATTTAATATTTTGAATAATAATGTTCAGTGCCCTTACCTCCTCGCTAGGATTGGGTTGTTTGTCCCGTCCAGGACTACTCGCTCGGCCTATACATTTCACGAAACAGTTCATAGAACAAATTATGCTTTCAACTCTTACATCTCTAGGTGCACTAGATTACCTCAAGCTAACCTGTATAGTAACGAGCTTGACTTTTTTGATCCACCAAAAGCTTTCATAAGAAAGTTAAAACAGTTAATGTCCTCTGTAACTTAATGTGTCATAGTTTCCTTTACTGTAAATTTAAGTTTGTATTAAGTCGGTTTTGAATTTAATTTTTTCTTGGTAATGAAATTATGTATTATATATATACCATCATTTATGTAATTTATAATTTATTTACGAAATGCTTATGGTAAACTTTACTGTCTTTCTTGTTAAATTGTGTGTATTTAATGGGCAAGTCCCGTAAATAAAGTTAAATAAAATAAATAAAATTAATGCACCTGCTTGTAACTAGGTCTGTCAGTTGTTAGTAAAGAGTTCAGCGACTCTAAGAGCTGATGAGTGGCAAAAGTAATAGAGGTCCTATAATCGAATTCTATTTTTTAAATCTTTTTCATTTTGTGTTATAAAATTATGCAGTTTTTGTAGCCGGCTTTTTTACACGTAAGTGCAGTAAGTGCTTGCCCAGCGGCGCCGAAGTTACAGGAATTATATTTGAACCGCGAATTAAAAAAAAATTCATAACTTGGCCGTTTTACAACTTACAAAAAAAAAAATCAGATTCATATTTCTGAAGACTAACTATTAACCCATAAAAATATAATAATAATAATGATAATAATAAAATCCATTTATTTATAAAAAACAACATTTTTTACAAAATACTACATACAAAATACAAAATACAAAATACAATTATAAAAAATCACAAGAAATTTGGAATCTCAAGGTTGATTGCCATATGAGTCTTTTTTTGAAACAATAAGGGAGAGATCTACATATCGTAGTCATACATTAATAATTTGTAACTCAAAAGGGTTAATAAGAAGAAACCCAATAACATCGATAACAATAATTAAAAGCTGTTAAAGTGATTATCAAAAATAATTTCCTATAAATGTCCTTCAAATTTTGTTATTGTTACATTCAATTTGAAGATATTCCCAGATGGTGAATTTAGAGATGACTAGATAACTTAATTTGCCAATGTTTAATGTTAGATTTGATACAATCACACTGCCAGAGTTTAAGACCGTCAGATGAGATCCAAACATAAATTCCAAATTCCCAGAGCTGACCCTTTATGAGGGAATTCAGTCTGCAGTTGGAGAGGATCGGCATTAATATTTTACTTATTTAGGTACTATCAAATTTATCTCTTCATTTTTTTTGTGCTGTAAAGTTACAAAAATTTCTTATGTTAAACTGTAAAATTTTGGAAATGTAAAAATTATTTGTACAGAACTTATAGGCTGAAGGACCCCGGTCAATGGCCTTTTGGGTTAACCAATAAACAACGTTTAAAGTCGAGTATATTTTAACTTGGCATCTGTATGAGTTGTTATTGTGCGTACGATTTCATTTTCTGTTGCACACAAAGTTAAAGCAATAGCCCGAAAACGTTGTTCACGTATGTCTACCGAGCTTCTCTCTCACCTCCATTGAGACGGAAATATGCAACATACCACTGAAGAGAGAGATAAATAATCTATGTTTTCAATAAATTCAGCAATTCTCAAACTGTGAAAATTTGTCAGTCATTATTGTGAACTATTATTTATTTGGGTTAACAGTCGTCTCATATTAGAATTAAATTAGTCTTTATAAGAAATGTTTAAGTTATTTTTTGCGATAAATAGTCGATGAAATGGCAATGAAATAATTCAAGTCAAATCCTGTTGGCTCTACTTTTTTCAAATTATATTAAAAGTAAAAAATTTTCCTTCTTAAAATTTTATTTTACTAATCTGTTCCTCGAATTTTGTTAAAACCATCTTTTCCCTAAATATTTTTCTTTTATTATTCTGAGCGAGTTTGTCTCTTTAGTAGGTAAATAAAACCAACTTTCAGACGTTACTTATCCGATTCTCAGACGATTATCCACGGCTTTTATTTTTTATTTAAATTTTATTTATTACACATTACCAAATACGCCTTCAATTTTTCGTATTTTAAATTTCTTGCTAAATAAATAGAATTTTGCGGTGCTGGCCGGTGTCAAACAAAGCCGAACACCTGATATGGGCGTGATATATCTATATTTTAACCAATAAACACACGTTCTCACCCTCTATATACAGTTTGCGGATTCGAGGAGTTCTAGACAGAAGCCTGTCAGGATTATTATTTTAGTGGTAAAAAATTAAATAGGTAAACGTGTATTCGTGACGGTAATATTTAATTAGGAAAATATTAAATTGTAAAAATACATTTGATAATTATGGCAACTAAAGTGGGCGTCAAGTGAACAATAAAAAAAGTTGGTTTTAAATTTAATGGATTATTTTATAAAAGAAAGAGAAAACGAAGGACCGTTGATACCACTTCAACAGGTTCATCAAAGAGTTTCTGAAGCTTTAAATATAGGTCTAAGAACAATCTGCAGGATTAAGCACCAACAACAAAAAAATAAACGAATTAGGAAGAAACCAAAAACATTGGATGTATGTGATGGTGTTAAAATGGAAATAAGGGAAGTAATTTATAATTTTTATGAATCAAAAACACATTTTACACTCGATACGTTGAAGGAAACGCTGAAAAATAGGGGAATCATAGACTTATGTAAGGTAAGTCTCTTAAAACTTCTAAATCTAAAACATTGTGGATTTAGGTATAGAAAAGATTGTAGCCGTCGCCCTTACCTCCCCGCGGTTCTTGCTGGACTGTAACAATATAGTTTTCGAACAATATTAGTTTTCGATCATTCTTTTAATAATAATTAATATTGTTATTGACTGAATTGGGCAAATTATTTTTTGTTATTAGTTTCATTTGTGCCCAAACCTATATATAATCAGAATGACACTTAAACGATGAAGTTAGTGAGTTAATACTTCTTAGCATTTTATGATAACACCTTTAATATTTTTATATAATTATTTAACGACAGCATCAGTGTTATAGGTGAACTGTTTGAGAACCGCTGGCATATCTCACCCATCTAATACATCTTAATTCAGACGACGAAGCGACCTTTGGACCGGCCAAGTTAAAATATACTCGACTATATTATTATTTTTTTTAATGTTAGTTTGTGATATTTTAGACATTCTGATATCAGTGTAAGATCTTGTTCCACATTATACTTGGCTGCCTGTATATCCTTTTCATAGTATGTAATTACTGTATTGTCAGCGTATGGATTAATTCTTCCTCTTAAAGGTAACTTGGATATTGAGTTAATATATATTAAGAATAAAGTTGGGCCAAGAATTGAGTCCTGAGGGACTCCGCAAGAACTGCGCAGTATTTTACTTGTCGTACCATTATAATTGACATATTGTTTTTTATCTGATAAGTAACTATTAAATCGATGTAGTGCTCTTCCACGAATTCAAATTTTTTCCATTATATTTAAAAGTATACCGTGATCTACAGTGTCAAATGCTGTTTTTAAATCCAGCGAAAGTAAAAGACAATTGTAACCCTTATCAGAGTGAGACAATATATTTGTTATTAAATCAACTATTGCGGAGGTCGTATTATTTTGCTTTCGGAACCCATATTGGCCTTTATATAGAAATTTTATTTATATGACCCCCCATTCAAAGATTCACCCTGTATATATATATTGCCTTATGGTATGTTGTCACCTCCGGTATATACAAGAGGCGTCTTGACCTCCCGGTCTTCCCCTTAATATATAGCTGTAATTTTGGTAAATATATGTTAAGGGGAACTCGCATAATCCAAATATCAAAAGAAGGGAAACAATTTCTCATTTTTTATTTGGGCATATATGGAGACTACTGAAGATACGCTGTCACCTCCTAAACGTGTGTACGTAAAGAAACTGACTGGCTGTTACTACCTCCTGCAAGGTTGCCAAATCCTTGGAGGTCAGAACGACCCGTCATTATCACTTTTAACACATGTCCCATAAAATAAAATAAAAGCTATTTGAAGTGTTTGATGGGGTAGCTCTACATTTTTATTATTAATTTAAGTTTCAATGCGTATACGGAGCTACTTTCGAATTGGATTACTAATGAATCAATGTAACTGTTAATTACTCATTATAACTGTTAATTACCTGAATTACCTAAATGTTAATTCTTATTAAAATAATATTATTACACAGAAAAAATCGAACCACACGTTTCTTATTGTAGTTCTGAATACATTTTTTGTCAATTAGATTTTGTACAGTGCGATCATTTTAAGTGTGAAAGGTTTTAAATGGTTATTACGAGGTTATTGTTAAAAATAGAATGATGGGACAAACGTCGTCTGAGAGGATTAGAAAAAAGTTTTTTATGCATTAAAGAGATTAAACAAATGGGCATCATTTGTTTTTTTCTCTGTCAATTTTAAAAAATATTAATGTTAAAAATATTGTTTAAATGTTATTTGTGGCATTTCATAAATTATTTCTTTCCTTCGAGATTCCTATCCAAAAAAATTCGATTTATCTAAAAAATATTCAAATTAACCAGTTTAAAACTGGTAAATAACCTCTACGCCTTTGACGTAATGTCAGAGGATCAGTTAGAGGGTGTTTTTTGACAACAAATAAGAATTAAATTAATACAAAAATACTGCGCTGACGTTTCGGAAACTATATCCGTTTCCTTTTTCAAAGTTTAAGCTTTAGATTTTTATGTAACGTGTAGAATAACACGGCATAAGCTAAAAATTGTTTATATCATTTCCATAGATACTTACCATAGAAATGTTGAAAAATATACTAAATAATATTAATTTTATTGATAAAATGGGATTCAGCAAAAAAAAAAAAATTGACCAAAGAAGCAACAAAAAAAGAGAAATCAAAGAATCTGCAATAATTTTACTTAATGAAGATAAATGCGTATCAAATTGTTCGGTAGAATTTTGTTCAACTTGGTTACCAATGTTGAGAGAAGAACTCAATAAAATTAATATTATTTAGTATATTAGTATCTATGATCACTTTCAAAATGGCGGATGATAAAGATGTATCAGTCAAAGAGCTGTGTTACTATTGTAATAAATCAGTGTCAAAAAAGTTTATTAAATGTTCAACTTGTGACATAATATTTCATAATAGTTGCTCTGTAAGAGTGACATGTTGTGGAGTGAAACTTGGTATCAAAACATCTCAAGAAAAGAACTCAAATACAGTAGACGTAGTAACTGAAGATAACAATCTATCATTAGCAACATTAAATGAAGAATTAAAAACTGAAAATTATGATCTTAAAGAAGAAAACAAAACATTGAAACAACAAATTATTCATCTAGAAGAAAAGCTACAAAAATTACTCACAGGAAAAGTACATCCAAATAAGTGTCAAAATGACCAGAGATCTGCAGAGAACCAATACTACAATAACCAAATACAAACACTCATAGCATGTGAAGTTAAAAAGAATATTTCTCCTGTTATGGATGACATAAAATTAATAAAACTTCAATTAAATAATTTAGAAAACATAAATAAAATGGTACAAAATCAGGTAATAGAAAAAGAGGCTGCAAAAAAAAGGAATTCCATCTCATCAGATAAAAACACAAATAAATGTAAATAAACCAGTGACACCAAAACAAATATCAAATCAAAGGAATGTAAATGAACTTGAAATTAAACAAAGAGAACTGATGGAAAAAGTAATTAACTTAGAACCAAATACTTCAAAAGATGCCTCTATACAACTATTAAAAAATAGCGACCAAACACCCAGTTACAATAATAATACCAGAGACCCTACAAGTCAATCACAATTATTAGTAGATGCAGACAACAATGACTGGATGACGGAAAAAAGAAGAAGGCGAATTCCATGGTATAAATTATCTAAAGGTAATGATAATCCCTCAGCAGCAATGAGTAAGCTAAGTACAGTAGAAAGAAAAACATGGATCTTTCTTTCAAACTTCAATCCTAATGTAACAGAAGAGGATATCTTAGACTGCCTAAATGAATATACTCGAGAGAACTATACCTGTAAGAAACTGTTGCCAAAATATAATAATCAAAAAGTAACATCATTCAGAATAGGTGTCCCGTCCTACCTAGGTAATATATTCAAGTCCCTAACATTCTGGCCCAAAGGTACATTTGTTGATGAATTTCACTTTAAGTCAACCCAACCTCAAACTGGGGAAACACATCAGTCTGAGAATACAGTATTAAATGTACAGCCCCAAAATTTTCAAAAACAACCAATAATCTCAAGCCCAACTTAGGATACGGAAATAAAATAAATAAGAATCAAACTAGAAATAAAATTTTACATGTGATACACCAAAATGTGCAATGTATAACTAATAAAATAGCAGAGATTGAATTATTATTAAACGAAGAAAAACCAGAAATATTATGTATTAGTGAACACTGGCTTACAAATGGAAACGCAGGAGCAGTACAAGTTGAAGGTTATAAAATCTGCAGCTTCTATGGAAGAACCCACAAAATACATGGCGGGGCAATGATACTATCCAAGGATGATGTGATAAGTGAGGATATACCTGATGTGCATCAATTCAATGCAGAACAGGTTTTTGAGTGTTGTGCAAGCAAATATAAATTAAATAATTCATCATGTTTTATAATACTTTGTATCTATAGTAGCCCAAACTCGGGCCACACTAAGGAATTTCTAAATAGTTTATATAGTTGCTTGGAATATTTACAAAAGCCCGGTAAAAAACACAACATTGTCTTATGTGGTGATTTCAACATTGATATCCTGCAAAGAAATAACAATGTTGATAGTTTCCTGGAAATTCTAAATTATTTCAATATTACACTTACTATAAATGCACCCACGCGATACACTACTACAACAGCGACCTGTATCGACAATATTGGCGTTTATCTGACTAAAAACTATGATTATGAGAGTTCGGTAATTTTCTCTGCAATTAGTGACCATACAGCACAGCAGTTAATAGTATTCTCTGTTAAGGAAAAATGTGCAGAAAAACAGTACAAAACAATTAGACAGATAAATAGTGAAAATATAAATAATTTCAGATATTACCTAAGTAAGGAAAAGTGGGATATCTTTAAAGGAGATGAAATAAATAAAAACTTTGAATCATTTATGCAAATTATTGTCTATTACTTTGAAATTTGTTTCCCAACTAAAAAAATGATAGTAAAAAAAAATGAAAGTAACAAATGGATCACGAGAGGATTAGCTATATCTTCTCGTAATTTAAAAACTCTGTATTATATCAGTTTAACAGGTAATATTGATGACATAAACTTTTATAAAAAATATAAATCTGTATATAAAAAACTCATAAACTATGCAAAAATGCAGTACTACACTAAGCTATTAAATGAATCGACCAACAAAACAAAAACTGCCTGGAACATAATAAATAAGGATCAAAATAATGAGAACAAAAATAATGTAAAGGAAGTAAATCCAAATGGTGAACTTGTAAAATGTCCTGAAAAAATAAGCAATAGCTTTAATGAATACTTTAATAATGCACCACTTAACTTACAAAATAAAATTGGGAGTAATGTATTACCTCGTTTGAACATCAACAATAATAAAACCTTTTATATGGCACCTACAACTATCCCCGAGGTAATAGAAACAATAAAATCTTTAAAAATTTCACACTCAGCGGGCATTGATGAAATCAGTTCAAACTCGATTAAAAAAGTTGGAGATTTAATAGCAGAACCCCTGGTATATCTCTATAATCAATCATTATTAACTGGCACTTTTCCAAATCAGCTTAAACACTCTAAAATAATACCAATATTTAAAAAAGGCTCTAAATTACATCTAGAAAACTATCGACCTATTTCGCTCTTATCAAATTTTTCAAAAATACTTGAGAAACTAGCAGCAAAAAGAATTATAGAATTTTTTACTAAACATAAAATATTCACACCTCAACAATTTGGTTTTCGGCAAGGACTTTCAACTGCTGATGCGGTAACGTCTTTTGTAAATCATTTGTTTGATTGTTTGGATGCAGGCGAAAAGGTAATTGGTCTGTTCCTTGATCTCAGCAAGGCATTTGATCTCGTGGACCACGATATCCTACTATATAAAATGGAGTGTTATGGTGTGCGGGGTGTGCCTTATAAGTGGTTTAAGAGTTATCTTGGAGAAAGGAGTCATCATGTAGTAGTCAATAACGTCAAATCTGCTACCCTTAATTATAACATAGGCGTCCCACAAGGATCGGTCCTAGGACCCTTACTTTTCATTATTTACATGAATGATTTTCCTAATTTTGTGCAAATTGCCGAACTTATAATGTTTGCAGATGACTCCAGTCTCTTGGGTAGATCATTAAACGAAGAAGACTTATATGTAAAAATGGGTACTGCGATGGAATCGTCCAGCACCTGGTTAAAAGGCAACAAACTACTTTTAAACCAGAAAAAAACTGTTTTTATAAATTTTTCACTAAATCGTTCGGTAACTGATCAAAGTATTCTAATCAAATATAATAGCAGAAGTCTGGAACAAAAATTAACACATAAATTCTTGGGCGTAGAGATTGATGATACTCTAACGTGGAATCACCACATAGACAATGTCTGTGATAAAATATCTAAATTGTGTTTTACCTTAAGACATTTGAAAGCATTTGTCAATATTTTTGAACTAAAAACCTATTACTTTGCACAGATCCATTCAGTAATTTCGTATTGTCTAATATGCTGGGGCTCAGAATCAGCAGCCCATAGAGTTTTCATAATGCAGAAGCGTGCAGTAAGAACTCTTGCCAATGTAAGCAATAGAACAACATGCAGACCCCTATTTAAACAATTTCATATACTTCCGCTTCCGTGCATATATATTTTTCAGATATTAATAAATACACAGAAAAACATTAAAGCCTATAAGAGATTGGGTGACAATCATCAATATGATACAAGGAACACGAATATACTTGAAATTCCACGACACCGAATATCAAAATTTGAGAAGTGCCCAAGATATAAAGGGATTACATTTTATAATAAATTATCTGATGAATACAAAAATTTGTCCATCAATAAATTTAAGTTAAAAGTTAAAAAACTGCTATTAACACATTGCTTTTACAGTGAGGAAGAGTTTTTGCAGCATGATTTTGCGTTATAACAAGCGTATTATGTCTATTCACTGAGAGAGGTCTATGTATATATGCACTATTTTTTTCTATTGAGTAATTTTAATTCATTGTGATTGTGTTCTATATATATTATTATTTTTTTAATGTGTAATTTTAATTCATTGTGTGTGTTTTATATATATTATTACTATCTTAGTGACCTATTGACTTGGTTTGTTTATTTTAAATTATCATTGTCTACATCCTGACTTGTCCTATAACTCTGTAAGTTCCTGGGATCAATAAATGATTATGATTATTATGATTATGGAAATGATATAAACAATTTTTATTTTATGCCGTGTTATTCTACACGTTACATAAAAATCTAAAGCTTAAACTTTGAAAAAGGAAACGGATATAGTTTCCGAAACGTCAGCGCAGTATTTTTGTATTAATTTAATTCCTATTAGTTGTCAAAAAACACCCTCTAACTGATCCTCTGACATTACGTCAAAGGCGTAGAGGTTATTTACCAGTTTTAAACTGGTTAATTTGAATATTTTTTAGATAAATCGAATTTTTTTGGATAGGAATTTCGAGGAATGTGGTAATAAATCCCAAAAAAGAAAAGGAAAGAAATATTAATGTTAGGCGTGTCTTTTTTAATGAAACGCTCTATATATTTCTGCACCATTTAATAGACGTATTTTTTCTGAAAGCAATGATGTGCATAATATGATAGTTTGGATGAATGAAGTTTCCTTAATATAGCTAAAAAACTGTTGAAATTGTAGAAATTACTTACAAAAATGATATTGCTGAAAGATGACTTGAAAATGATATTGACAGGTTTAAGTGCCAACAATATATTAAGGAAACTATTCATCCGAACTACCATTATTATGCACATCACTGTATTCAAAAATAATACGTCTATTAAATGGTGCAAAGATATATTGGGCATTTCATTAAAAAAACATGCCGAACATTAATATTTTCCAAAATTGACAGAGAAAAAACGAATGATGCCCATTTGTTTTTTCTGCATAAAAAACTTTTTTTCTAATCCTCTCAGATGATGTTTGTTCCATCATTCTATCTTACAATAACCTCGTAATAACCTGAATAACCATTTAAAACCGTTCACACTTAAAATGGACGTACGGTATCTTCGTATATTTTGCTTTATCACTGGAGCCTTAATTTTTGGAGCTAGAAAAAAATTCCTATATAAGAGTTTTTTCTAAATCATCAGAATATGTTATCGGATAAAAAATAAACATCGGTATAATGGAATAATGTCCTATGGGTTTTTTAAGGCTTTCTCCCAATTTCAGTGATATAAATAAGTTATATGTTTTCTCCATCCGCTTCCACAATGCTCCGTATCAACATTTCTTAACATAAAGATAACACAAATATTACAAAATAATGGAAAAACCAATTTGGCCGATAATGGTTACTGTCAATAATTTAACGCGAGGTATTAAAGACTAAGTGGCATTTTAAAAGAAAATATGCGAAGTTTAAACTTTTATCTTTTATTTAAAATGTACTCTTATCATAAAACAATTAAACAAGTACAAAAACAATTTAAACAATAAATAAATTAAAAAAAACGATTAAATCAATTAAACAAATTATTGACAGTAGCCATCATCGGCCGGATTGTTTTTCCACGGCAATCTTTAAGTTGTAATATTTGAATATTACTTCTATGTTATATAATGATAATACGGAATATTGTGGAGACAGATGAAGAAAACATATAAATAGCATCGGTATATCACCGAAATCAGGAGAACCAATTGTTTACTTTATCGTTGTTATCAACTTGACTATTAGATTACAGTCGATAAAGGCATCAGCTTAGTGCAAGACACGTTAGAGGAACTTGTAGAGCTACACGTTCCTATTTGTTTTTCCTAAAAATATTATAACTTTAAGAATATCCTTCTTAAGAAACTTTATTAAACTTAGAAGCACTGACAATTTATACTATTATATTCATCAGTTATTTTTCTAACAAGTGCGGAAAGTGGTACTTTTCCGCACGCGATTGGTTTATAAGCACCAAATGATCATGTCAGTACGTAATATTGTCAAATTATAATTTGACACCAGCCTACTTTTAGTATTTTACACTGATATAATCGTGCTCATAGCTTTTGATTGATCACTTAGGCAGATGTAATTTAATTTTTTTCTCAAAAATGGTCGATTTTACGAAATTTTTTCAAGAGATAAAAAAGTTTCTAAATGAATCATAATGTTTAGTTTTTTTTTTAATTGAAAAAAAGGCAGGCAGAAAGATATTTACAAAATTTCAAGAAGGGTAGTTAATTTCACCCCTTTGTGTACATGCTAGGTGGATGAAATGATTTCGTTAGATGCCTTTTGATTAGTAACCAAGATGTGCCAAATTTCATCTTTTTCCGATTACGCTATTTTGAGATAGAAATTAAAAATCATTTTTTAGCCCACCCCTTTAAGGGGATGTAGCCGAACAGGAAAGCTTATTTTGGAAAATTTTATATGAAGTACCCACCTTAATTTTCGACAAGGAATCTCCAGTTAAATTTTTTGCACTTTATTACGGGACACCCTGTATGCAGGGTGGTTCAGAATTTACCGATTAAACTTCGAGAACTAATAGAGTACGTTAAAATAAATGAACTATCTTTAATAAACTTATATCTAAAACCGCATAGTTTCTGAGATACAGGGGGTCAAAGTTTAAAAAAATTAACATTTTTAAAAACTACAATTATTTCTTAATAAAAAAGTATTCTTGGCATTTTTGTCATAACCCAAAGCTTTGTCCAAAAAATTGGTTCAGAAAACGTTCTGCAAAGCTATAAATTAGATTCTTGAATACTCCGCCACTGTATAAATTAGCGAGTCGAATTTTTTTCGGAAAACGTTTGTTACTGTTAATTTGTCAAGCATATTTCGTAAAAATACTTCAACTAATTAAGATTATATTTAAAAAAATTTTTTTTTTAAATTAAACTTTGACCCCCTGTATCTCAGAAACTATGCGGTTTTAGATATAAGTTTATTAAAGAAAGTCCATTTATTTTAACGTACTTTATTAGTTCTCGAAGTTTAATCGGTAAATTCTGAACCACCCTGTATATATATAGGGTGAGTCACCAAGGGCGCCTCGGTCGATAACTCCTTTAATATTTATTATACAGAAAAAAGTTTCTAATAAAAGTTGTAGGAGACCAAGAGTACCATATTTTAAAATTATTTCTAATCATACATGGTGTTTGATATTAGAGTGGCATATCAAAAGTATGTTTTTTTAAATGGGACACCCTATATATTTTTGCAAATTTTTGTTCCTGCTTTCATTACCTTTTCGAATATATCTGGTATTTGAAATTCCGTTGCGGCGTTGTCGAATTATTCAACTTTTTTCAAAAAAATTGTCACTTGCAGACCTCACTAATGAATTCTGCATGAGCGGTATTTTCACAGATTAAGCAAACTTTTTTTGGTAAGTGTTAAGCAATGCCATGTCCTAGCCTCCAGATATTTTAAAGTTGAAATTATTTGTACAGGGTGTTTATTACGATGATACAAAAATGGCTAACTTTAATCTATCATAACTTCATTTTTTTAAATGGAACACCCCGTATATTTTTACATATTTGGATAGAGTTTTTGTCGCTCTACAATTTTTATTAACCTACCACTTTATACCTAAAACCAACGGTTTCCAGTGAAACTGCATTCTAATAAAAACATTAGGCAATTTCTAGAATTTCGAATATCATATGAGGCATTGGCACGTTTTTGTTTTGTTTTTGCAAGAAGGATCTATGAGCATTATTGTTTCAATTAATGTAAGTTTCATCTCTTATAAAAGAAAAGAAAGTTGTCTTAGTATTCTACATTTAAATACTTGAACTGTGTGAATTTTCCAAATATCTCGATGGCATTTATCACTGACATTTGTTTGTAACAAATTTGAAATGCTTTTAATTTGTAGACTTTATTGTTACGTTAATTTCTACTTAAATTAGTATTTAAAATGAATTTTTCTAAGCAAGAAAGAATTAATATGATTTACTGTATCGGGGAGAGTTATGGTAATTGTTTGCTGGCCTCTAGATTGTATGGTCAAAAATATCCAGGCCAAAGACATCCGAATTGTCGCGCTTTTACTAAATTAAAAACTAAATTCGATGAAAGCGGAAAAGTTATGTTTAAGAAGCCGAAGTGAATTAAACCAGTCGTAAATGAAGAAAACACATTTTCTGTTGTGCTAAACCTCGTAGAAAATCGTAGAAATTTTTGACCATACAATCTAGAGGCCAACAAAAAATTACCATAACTCTCCCCGATACAGTAAATCATATTAATTCTATCTTGCTTAGAAAAATTCATTTTAAATACTAATTTAAGTAGAAATTAACGTAACAATGAAGTCTACAAATTAAAAGCGTTTCAAATTTGTTACAAACAAATGTCAGTGATAAATGCCATCTACATATTTGGAAAATTCACATAGTTCAAGTATTTAAATGTAGAATAATAGGTATGTTCTTTTCGTCTGTACTTCTACACCTTTCACTATTCTAGACCAATAGGAGAACTGTAGATTTGAAAAGGACCAATTGCAGCAAATTTTCAGCTACACCCAAACTGAAGTGTAGACGAAAAGAACGAACCTAATAAGACAACTTTCTTTTCATTTATAAGAGATGAAACTTACATTAATTGAAACAATAATGCTCATAGTTCTTACTTGCAAAAACAAAAAAAACTCGTGCCAATGCCTCCTATGATATTCGAATTTCTAGAAATTGTCTAATGTTTTTATTAGAATGCAATTTCACTGGAAACCGTTGGTTTTAGGTATAACCATAGGTTAATAAAAATTGAAGAGCGACAAAAACTCTATCCAAATATGTAAAAATATATGGGGTGTTCCATTTAAAAAAATGAAGTTATGATAAATTAAAGTTAGCCATTTTTGTATCATCGTAATAAACACCCTGTACAAATAATTTCAACTTTAAAATATCTGGAGGCTAGGACATGGCATTGCTTAACACTTACCAAAAAAAGTTCGCTTAATCTGTGAAAATACCGCTCATGCAGAATTCATTAGTGAGGTCTGCAAGTGACAATTTTTTTGAAAAAAGTTGAATAATTCGACAACGCCGCAACGGAATTTCAAAAACCAGATATATTCGAAAAGGTAATGAAAGAAGGAATAAAAATTTGCAAAAATATATAGGGTGTCCCATTTAAAAAAACATACTTTTGATATGCCACTCTAATATCAAACACCATGTATGATTAGAAATAATTTTGAAATATGGTACTCTTGGTCTCCTACAACTTTTATTTGAAACTTTTTTCTGTATAATAAATATTAAAGGAGTTATCGACCGAGGCGCCCTTGGTGACTATATAGACAGGGTGTCCCGTAATAAAGTGCAAAAAATTTAACTGGAGATTCCTCGTCGAAAATGAAGGTGGGTACTCCATATAAAATTTTCCAAAATAAGCTTTCCCTGTTCGGCTACACCCCCTTAAAGGGGTGGGCTAAAAAATGGTTTTTAATTTCTATCTCAAAATAGCGTAATCGGAAAAAGATGAAATTTGGCACATCTTGGTTACTAATCAAAAGGCATCTAACGAAATCATTTCATCCACCTAGCATGTACACAAAGGGGTGAAATTAACTACCCTTCTTGAAATTTTGTAAATATCTTTCTGCCTGCTATTTTTTTTTTCAATTAAAAAAAATAACTAAACATTATGATTCATTTAGAAACATTTTTATCTCTTGAAAAAATTTCGTAAAATCGACCATTTTTGAGAAAAAAATTAAATTACATCTGCCTAAGTGATCAATCAAAAGCTATGAGCACGATTATATTAGTGTAAAATACTAAAAGTAGGCTGGTGTCAAATTATAAGCACCAAATGATCATGTCAGTACGTAATATTGTCAAATTATAATATGACACCAGCCTACTTTTAGTATTTTACACTAATATAAACGTGCTCATCGCTTTTGATTGATCACTTAGGCAGATGTAATTTAATTTTTTTCTCAAAAATGGTCGATTTTACGAAGTTTTTACAAGAGATAAAAAAGTTTCTAAATGAATCATAATGTTTAGTTACTTTTTTAATTGAAAAAAAAATAGCAGGCAGAAAGATATTTACAAAATTTCAAGAAGGGTAGTTAATTTCACCCCTTTGTGTACATGCTAGGTGGATGAAATGATTTCGTTAGATGCCTTTTGATTAGTAACCAAGATGTGCCAAATTTTATCTTTTTCCGATTATGCTATTTTGAGATAGAAATTAAAAACCATTTTTTAGCCCACCCCTTTAAGGGGGTGTAGCCGAACAGGGAAAGCTTATTTTGGAAAATATTATATATAAGTATCCATCTTAATTTTCGACGAGGAATCTCCAGTGAAATTTTTTGCACTTTATTACGGGACACCCTGGATACCGGGTGTAAACGAATAGTGGGTCACCCCTGTAAACTTCCTCGTTTTTAAAGATATCAGGATAAAATTTTGTATGGTGAAATTAGGTAAGATTTCCAACTTTTTGAGACCTATCCGCCATATTTGTCACTTCCGGTTTCACCGAAAATGACCCCAGTAGTCTTTTCTAAATGGACCACCCTGTATATTTTTACATTTTTGAATTAAAGATCACATTTTGGATACATTGGCCGCATTCAGCGAGCTCAACTGTTGAGGTAGCGTAGATTGTTTTAAGGTTATGGCTGCCGCTGTGATGACTGAATTTGATTTCCAATGAAGGCTGTAACCTTAAAACTCTCTACGCTACCTCAACAGTTGAGCTCGCTGAATGCGGCCATTTATGCTATTTTGAACAATTTATACAGGGTTGCACGAAAATTAATACGAATTTTAGTTGTCAATCTAGATGGCTGCGAATCTGTTAAAATTATTTGTGTTCCAATGTAATTCATATAAAAAATACGAAAACGTCAATATGTCCAAAAGTACATCATACAGGGTGGTCTAAACTCATTAAAATCACATTTTTAAAAATAACTCTTTTTTTTAAATATTATGATATGGGCCACCCGGATATTCAGAAAGCTCTATTTAGTAGGGATTAAACGGTACCAAAAGTTCCGTAATGTGTAATCGTTACCGACAGGAATGACAATTTTTCTTAAGAAATTTAGGATTTATATCGAAATTCAATTAAATTTTGATCAACCCTGTATATTTTGATCAACCCTGTATATTTAGTGTAGTTAGAAATTGCAATATGAAAAGATGAATGAAGAGTGTGGGAATTGTAAGGCAAAAGTAAATCGGAACCATGTGCAGTGTTCTGGTTTATGTCAGAAATATTTTCATCCGGATTGTGTAAATGTAAGCGGGGAGAATGTTAAGTTACTATCTTCAATTAAAAATTTCAAATGGTTTTGTGAAACATGTGTTAAATACTTTGAAATCGACAATCAAATGAAGAAAGAAATAGAGGAATTAAAGTTAGCTGTAAATGACAAATTTGAGGATATTCGACAAATTTTAGGGTCTGGTAATATTCATATAAATTTGAATGATAATGTGGAAACTAAAAAAAGTTATGCTGCGGTGACTGGAGAGGTAGTTGTTATAAAACCCAAGAAAGTACAAGAAAGCAAAACAACGAAAGAAGTTATAAGAAAAACATTAAATCCAACAAAACTAGAGGTAGGTATTACTCAAATAAAGGAGACAAAAGAGGGAGGAATATTATTAAAATGTAGTAGTAAGGAGGAGGTCGAAAAAATTAAGCTAGAGGCAGAAAAGAAACTAAAGAAGAACTATGAAATAAGTATACCAAAACAAAAAAATCCTCATATAAAAATAGTAGATCTTGAAGATAAAATGGATGCAAAAGTATTAGAAGATTGTATATTAAAGCAAAACTCGTCTTTAAATCATCACCAGTCTAAATTGGAAGTTAAGATTATTAAAAAAATGAAGTCTAAATATATGGCGATTGTAGAATGTGACGTACTTTCTGCTGATAGAATTTTAAAACAAGGGAAAATAAGTATTGGATGGTCAATTTGTCGTGTGTTCGAGTATGTTCCTGTATTTAGGTGTTTCAAGTGTGGTGACTACGATCATAAAGCTACGGAATGTAAAAAGGAAGAACGATGTCTTAAATGTGCAAGTAAGGAACATAAAACCGTAGACTGTGTAAGTGACATTTTTAAATGTTCTAACTGTGTAGAGGCTAATGAGAACTTAAAGTTTAATTTAAAAATAGATCATAGTGTATTTGATATAAACTGCCCAATATATTTAAGAAAAGTAGAGGCTCAAAAGCGTTCAATAAAAGTAGTTCATGATGAAGAATAGCAATTAAAAGGGACAAGAACCTCGTCAAATAGTAATAGTAATAAATTTAACATATCTCACCAAAACCTTCAATGCATTAGAAACAAGATTGATCACATAGAAATGGAACTAAATGTAGAAAATATAGATATTGCTTGTTTTTCGGAACACTGGTTACGCAGTCATGAGAAAGATATTGTTATAAATGGATTTAGTTTATGTAGTATATATTGTAGATCAACATATAAGAATGGAGGGGTAGCCATATTTTGTAAAAATAACATAAAACAGTATGTCAAGGAATTACAGTTTGTACAAAATGTAAGTGAAGAAAAAATTATTGAGGTTTGTGGAATTGAAATATCAGTCTGTAAAATTACTTTTAGAATTTTGACTATATATAGATCACCAACAGCAAACTTTGATTTATTTATTGAAAAATTAGATACAGTTTTAAATTTAGCTTGTAAAAATACAAATTGTAAAGTTATTGTTTGTGGTGATTTAAATATAGACAATTTAACTAACTCTGTTGCAAAAAATGAATTGGTAAATACTTTCATGTCATATAACATAACTAATTTGGTAAACGAACCTACAAGAGTAACACACAATACATCTACAGGTATTGATTACATAAGTACAAATCTTAATTCATCGGATGTGTCATGTAAAGTTATAGAAAACGCAATATCCGATCATACTGCTCAAGTGTTGTCAGTGAATTTAAATCTGCAGAGTCTTGAGGATAATGATGTTTTTACAAAGTTTCTTAGTACTGAGAATTATAATACATTTATATCATATGTCAGCAGAGAATCATGGTCAGAAGTGTATAATTGTAGTGATGTACACCAAGCTTTTCAAATATTTGTTGACACACTAAGATTTTTTATTGATATTTCTTTTCCCATTAAAAAAGTCAACACCAATCAGACTAAACGCAAAAACAACTGGGTAACAAAAGGCATAACAATTTCCTCTAAAAATTTAAAAGTTTTATATTATAGAATGAAAATGACAAATGATGAAAATGATATAACATTTTACAAACGGTATAAGCAAGTATATCGCAAAGTAATAAAAGCTGCAAAAAATCATTACAATGTTTCTTATTACAACAGGGCGGCAAATAAATCAAAAGCTGTATGGAATATAATAAACAATAATATAAAAGACAAAAGCACCAAAAGAAATATTACAGAAATTCATATAGAAAATAATATTCTAACAGATACTAAAGAAATTGCAGATTGTTTCAATAATTATTTTATGGACGTACCAGAACAATTAAATGTTAAATTAGGCAATAACATAGGTCCTGAATTTAAGTTCAATAAAGAATATCCAACAATGTTCCTAGACCCTGTCGACGAAGAAACAGTTTATAATGCAATAATGGCTCTAAAAAACTCTAGTTCTGTTGGTGTGGATGACATAAGCTCAAATATTCTAAAATCAGTAGTTCTCTATATTGTGCAGCCATTTACCTATATAATAAATCTTTCATTTGATAATGGTGTATTCCCAGATATTTTAAAGATAGCAAAAGTAGTACCATTGCATAAAAAAGGTGAGTCTCACCTGGTGGAAAACTACAGACCTGTATCACTTCTATCTACATTGTCAAAAATATTAGAAAGGCTTTTATATAATAAAATTATTTATTTTGTGTCCTGCTTTAATATTTTAAGCACGTCGCAGCATGGTTTTAGGAAAGGAAAATCTACCACATCAGCCATATTTGAATTCCTAAATGGTGTATATGAAAATATAAATGATAATAAAAAAACAGCTGGTTTATTTATGGATTTAAGTAAGGCTTTTGATTTGGTAGATCATTCTCTTCTTTTACAAAAATTAGAATTATATGGATTAAGAGGTAGAGTGAATGATTTAATAAAGTCGTATTTGGTGGATCGCAGGCAACTAGTTGAAATAAACAAAATCAAATCGCATACAGTGAAAATTAAATATGGTGTACCACAAGGGTCTGTTTTAGGGCCTTTACTATTTCTGATTTTTGTAAATGACTTACCAGATATAAGTAGTAACCAATCAAATATAACTATGTTTGCGGACGATAATAGCTATTTGTGTGGTGATGTCAATGCTTTAAATGTTGTAAAAAATATGCAAGTTATGCTTAATAAATTTATTTCATGGTTTAATGCAAACAGACTCTTTCTAAACGTTAATAAAACAATATTCTTGCATTTTACCCCTAGATTAAGACAAATCAATGAGAGTTACCTTTTAAAATGTAATGGAAAAAGCATTGAACAAGTTAGCGAGACAAAATTTCTGGGTTTATATATTGACAATAGTCTCAGTTGGGAACCTCATATAGATGTGCTATGTAAAAAGATGTCATCGGTCTGTTTTGCGTTTTACAGGCTAAAACAGGTTGGCAATACAAATATTATGTTATCGTATTATTATGCAACGATGTACTCAAGACTGAAATATAGCATCATTTTTTGGGGATGTTCACACCACAGCATCAGACTATTTAAATTTCAAAAAAGAGCTGTTAGAAGTATTGCAAATGTTTCTAAACTTACGCCATGTAGACCTATATTTAAAGAACTAAAACTACTTACTTTGCCATGTATTTATATCATGGAAATTTTATTATTTGTAAAAAATAACTATGAAAAATTCATAAAAAATAATCATTATCATGCCTATAATACGAGAAGAGGTCAGGATTTGTGTTTACCTATTCATAGCTTGGCTATTTATGAAAATAATGTTGCATATATTGGTATACAACTATTCAATAAGTTACCTGAAGCCATAAAATGTATTGAAAATATATATTCTTTTAAGAAAAAGATTAAATTATTGCTGACAGAAAAAATGTATTATAGTGTATCAGAATGCTTAATGGATAGAGATTTGCATTGATTTAAGTACCTAATTAAGATATTTATTTTATTCATTTTTTATTATATTGGGATTTTTTTTATTGTAAGATTGTACTTATTATGTTTTTTATTTTGTGTATTGCATGTTTTGTTTTAAATATTTTCTTTTATGTATTTTCATTTATACATGATTGTGATATTGTGAAACTTTTGACTTGTTTTATACCTTTCTTGTAAGGTCTCTTAAATCAATAAATTACTTACTTACTTACTTATTTGTGTTAATCACAATGGGCCTCTAGCTCATTCTTGGTGCATATAATAAAATATTAACACAAATGTACAGGGTTGATCAATTAAAAACGAGGAAGTTACAGGGGTGGCCCACTATTCGTTTACACCCGGTATATTATACAAGGGAAAAAAAGAAGAATGACTAGGTTCTATAAGGAGTGGTTTGAGTCCGGTACTTCTAGTAAACGGTACTGACTAGACTACATACTTATTCCAAATGACCCAACTACTTACATAGAAAACCAGGAGCATCATCAACAACACCTCTGACCTTTATCCGGACACCCTTATTTTCAGAGAAAAGTCATCTCGCACTTCCACAATACCTACATGAACTCACTGGAATCCATATAACATTCTTCTAAGACCTATTTGTAGTGTATTTTATTCTTCAACCAGCACTCTTCAACTTATTGTTGAACAAGCATCACTTTATGTCACAAACCTTGCCTGTTCTACAACACTATCCCATTTCCCAGAACGACATATTAATCAATTTTGCCATTGTGTCATTGTTCACAATATTTCACTTTTTCAAGCCCTAGATGTCTTTAATGCCAACACAACTTTTCCCCCCCCTGCAATCAATCCTTCGTAGAACTTTGCCTGTTCAACAACCACTTCCTGTTGCAAAATAACTTCTACAAATCAGTAAGCGAACTTCATGCTCTTAATTCTTCCAACCTTAAACCGACTGGCTGATCAAGATATGTTAATGATATCTTCGTTATCTGGCCACAACGCATAATCTTTGTCAATTCTCTTATACCGTCTCAACAACTGTTCCACACAACCGTTATCTCCATGCAAATTCACACCACCATCCAACTCAAATTAACTCTGTTGTTAACACCCTTGTAACAAAATGCCTCAGAGTTACTGACATCCATAACAGACTGAATTACAAACATTAGAACAAGCTAATTAAAGATTTCGATTTTTGGGGTATTAGGTCCAATTTAATTAAAACACTATTACATTAACTTGCCGACGTTTCGGTATAATTTATTACCATCCTCAGGGCACTGTAAGATATAAATTAATTATTGTAAATTTTTTGGCATATAATAAAATTTTATAAAATGAACCCAAAATATAGAAATAATATTTAAACAATTACTTAATCATTATAGTTATACATTTTAAAGGAAATACGTACTTATTTTAGGCACTTTAATACTTATATATTTAATATCAATAAAAACAATATCATAAACAATTACTTACATTAAAATTTAGTGTTTCTCGTGCATAAACAACTTAATAACAGGAACATAATAGGCAAACAATCTAATCTAAACAAAAGAAAATTTCAAGAAATGATAAACATAAAAAAATTCGAATCAGTAAATTCAAGAAAAGACATAGAAAATTTAAACTCTTGTTATTTCAATTTAATTAATAAGATGACAACTTAACGACATAATACATATTTTTAAAAGTAATAAATAACTTTTTTACCTATTTTTGTTCCTCTCTACTTTAACTTTGTTTACTTATTACATAAACAACCCAAACACTTATTCATCCCTTATCTACAGTAAACTTAATATTGCATAGAAACTGTCTCATTCGTATCACAGCCTTCACACGAAAAACACATTTTTAATAATTTTATAATCAGTTATTATATACAGAGTAATTTTCAACAAACTCCAGATATCTAAGTAGTATATTCCTGTTATTAAGTTGTTTATGCACGAGAAACACTAAATTTTAATGTAAGTAATTGTTTATGATATTGTTTTTATTGATATTAAATATACAGGGTGATCTACCACGAGTGTGCCAAACTTCAGAGGCTGGTAATTTATCAAAAATAAATGAACTTTCATTAATAAACATATGTCCTAAAACGCATAATAAGGGAGCTACTGAATGGGTTAATGAATATCAATTTTTCGCTTAAGCAATGTAAATGACATAATACTACAAATCAGAAATATCAATTGTTTTTAAACATAGGTGACTTCAAGCCACTTGATTTGAAGATTGATCGAATTAAGTTTTGCATATTTCACATGAAAACGCAAATTATTCAAAAACGGCTGGTGTGACAGAAATTTTGAAAAATACTTTTTTCTGAGTCATTGCATGGGAAATAATGTTATGTAAAAGTTTTGCTTCGGAAGTGACGTCAAAAAAAGTTTGGGGTAAAAAACTACCCCTCACCCCCCAAAACTACCTCAATAAAGCAAGCTGTTAATTACGAAATTTGTAATTTTATGCGCCTACCTCGAGGCCGTAATGTATGAAAATTTCATTATTTTAATCACCACCATATCGGACTTATAATCGAAAAATTGATATTCATCAACCCCCTTCAAGGGGTTGTAGCTCCCTTATTATGCGTTTTAGGACATATGTTTATTAATGAAAGTCCATTTATTTTTGATAAATTACCAGCCTCTGAAGTTTGGCACACTCGTGGTAGATCACCCTGTATAAGTATTAAAGTGCCTAAAATAAGTACGTATTTCCTTTAAAATGTATAACTATAATGATTAAGTAATTGTTTAAATATTATTTCTATATTTTGGGTTAATTTTATAAAATTTTATTATATGCCAAAAAATTTACAATAATTAATTTATATCTTACAGTGCCCTGAGGATGGTAATAAATTATACCGAAACGTCGGCAAGTTAATGTAATAGTGTTTTAATTAAATTGGACCTAATACCCCAAAAATCTAAATCTTTAATTAGAACAAGCATTTCTACAAAACGGTTACATGAAAAAATTTAAGACAGTCTATACACAAAGCACAAACAGAACATACTGAACCACCTTAACAGCATGAAGCATTCCTAGACTCCGGCCGCTATAAGAACAAGCCACCAAAGTCATCAAAGAATATCTGCGCGGTCGTCCATCGAACTAGCATAAGCGTATCATAATATTTTTAAAATCTGTTATTCGCAGCGTTGAGTTTGATAAATGCACGTCACTACTTACTTTGTAGAAGCATGGTATCGCCAAAACTAGCACAGCCGTTGCAACGCCCCTGGCTTGTTCTTATAGCGGCCGGACTCTACCTTACATCAACGATGTCACAGATATAATTTCAAAGGTCCTAAAAACCAACAACGTAAAAATTACATTTACAATGCAACAGATTATTTCTAACCTAATAAAAAATCCAAAAGAGCAAGTTTCCAATGACTCACATGGTGTTTACGAAATACTACTTACTCTGACTGTTTTTAAACTTACATTAGACAGACCAAACATTAACAGAGTATATGAACGACGCTCAGCAGTCAGAAAATTTGATTGTTCTTCATCCCTAATTTACCACTGACTCCAGACAGGTGATAACATAGACTTCGACAACACAAAAACCATGGTACTGGTATATTAGCTAAAAACACAAATAATCTGTGAAGCAGTTGAAATCAAGATCTCGCGTTCCATGCCAGTGTTTTCATCACCCACCAACCCCACTAAGTCCTTGGTCCTCTCTAAAAAGTAGGCAGATTGATGTCTTAAAGATGGACCATGGGTTGAATTAAGGAAGAGACAGATTGAGACCTCGGACTCCAACCATTCCTTACACATCCTAAATATCCGTTCCACTTTTTCTCTAGAAAATGGCTCCAAAACGAAAGTTCGACCTATCTAACATTTTTTTTATTAGTTAACGATTTGTTTGGAAAAAGTGCACCTTCTAAAACGTACATAACTTAATTAAGAATATATTAAGTAAATTATCACATGACCTCCAACACTGTGGTGTCAAAAATTTATAATATTCTTTATAGATAATTTTACTATAAGTGTTCCATAAAAAATTGCTTGGTGCTGAAACTAATATGGTATATGAAACGTTATCTTCTTTGTTCTTAGTCTCTTAGGAATATTAGGAAGGAAAATGATTATTATTTTGAGTATTATAAAGTACTTAAATTTTTTTTAAATTTAACCTATTATGTTTGATTTTATATACATTTTTTATCCCAGTGTTAACTTTCTTTAAATTTTCTAGAGCTGCTTTAGAAGGTCGTAATACACGTATTACTGTAGTACTTATTCAGAATACATTGCCTCTTCCTGCAGGAGAAGATATATTGGCCTCAGAAAGAGCTATTGCGTTATGTTCCAGTTGCGAATTAAATTCTCAGTCACTATTTGTTCTACCTCATGGTGACCATCTACAAGGTTACGCAGTTCGACTTGAAAATGCCTTCTATGAGTTTACTCAAACTTATTACCATAATGAAGCAAAAAATGTAAAGTCTCACAAGGAACATCTAAATAAAACTGCACATCATTATTTATATGTCCGTCATCAGTTTAAAATGGGTTTTTTGTATGAGTTAAAGCAAGATGTGCACACTGCTCACAAGTAATGTATTTTAAAAATATTTGTACTTATTTAAGATGTTTAACTAAGCACAATTTTTTTTAGGCATTATACTCATGCATATAACAATCTATTGGAAATAAGAATAGTAGATACAAATGCTTTAGAAATTCGAACCATTGCTGGATTTATCAACTATAAACTTTGCCGATTAATGTTTACTTTAAATTTGCCTCGAGATGCAATTTCACAGTTTAAAGCCCATATTGATAGATTTAAGAACAGGATGGGTTTTCAAGAATTAACGTTTGAACATTATGCTTGGCTTTCAAAACAGTAAGTATAATTGCATCTTCCCTTCCTGCATTTTATCTTTTGTTTGAGGTGCTTTGAAACTTTGTCATATGACGTGTCCTTTTTTACATGCAGTTCTATTATTCCTTTAGATTTGTTGGACAACAGTTGCTACCTTTTCAACATCACTATACCGCCAACCTAAGAGAAACCATTGCATCTGTAGTAACTGATTTGGAGTAAATTGTGTTGTAAAGTTTAGGCATCTACTAAATACAGTTTCTAGTGATGCCTACTAAAAATATTTGCCTACTAAAAATATTTGCACTATATAATCACATAACCTGCATTTGCAGGTCGTGATTAGTAAAGGGTAATAGATACTTCGGGATTGCTTTTTAACCTTTTAAGCTCTGCCTCATGTAAGCAACCATCAAAATGTTGCGTTGTGGACTACCGAAGGCTACTGTCGTATATATACCATTCATCTTTTGAATTGCAGGAATTGAGGCCTATAGTCGCATTTACTCGACATTTACTCAGCATGAGAAACTTCTTATAATTTTATAGTCGCACAAACACGTTATTATTTCATTTAATTAGCTCCTATTGTCGCTTTTATTCTGGTCGCGCATGTGCGACAGTAGTCTATTAAACAGATGATTCTGTCTTCATTAGTCTTAGCTGAGCTATTAGTGCAAACAGACGATTAACACGACAGTAGGATATACGCTACGGTTGATCGTTTTTATATAGAAAAAAAAAAGATTCCCAATCAAGTTTGATTGGTACACAAAAGATGCTCCAACATATTAATAGTACTATGGCCAAATTTCATGACAAAATATAAAGGTTTGATACTGCCCCCACGTGAATAAAGTTAGGTCACTTTATATAAAAATCTAAAAAAAATTGCAATGCGAAGCTTGGAAAATTTTTTGCAACTAAACTTATAAACATAGGCAACATTATGTTATTAAAAGTGTGAAAAATGCTCAGGCCAATAAAATTATTTTTAGTACTGCCCTTTATGTAAAACATCCCTTAATTTAATAATAATAATAATAATAATGATAAAAATCTTTAGTTTAAGGGTATATTGTTCGTTAAAAACGTTCTTCCACAATACCCAACATACTTATTAATAATGAACAGTAAATAGTAAAATGTCAAAATAACAAAAGTAGTAAAAAGTCAAAAATATCTGTGTATAAAACGATTAAAAAATTTGAAAGTTAATCAATAAAACATATAATGTAAAGTACATAAATAAAACACACATAGTTTAACCAACAATTAAGTAAGTCACCACATCACATATAACCAGTGATTTGATGTGACATTGCCACTTGTTTATATTTGGTCTTGAAGGTATTTTTTTGAGTATTTTGCATTGATTAAGGAATGAACAAGATACGCGACTTCAATGGTAAAGTGCGAGGCCTTTTTTGGCAGCGAGATCTCGGCAAGTTGCGGGCATTCCTGTGATTTAAGTAGTATGCTTTTGACAAACCTGTGTCGTGTCTGGTTTTATCTCATTAATAATCTAGTGGTAATAAAAATTTAATGTCTAGATTAATTTTAGTTTAAAATTATTAACGTAGTATGTTCTCTCTGCGAGCTATTTCTCAACGATTGTTTGACTTTTAACAGTCACATAATTTTAAACTACAATCAATCTGAACATTCAATTTTTGTTTTCACTAGATTGTAAATTATATAAAACCAGACACGACACAGGTTTATCAAAAGCATACTACGTGAATCACAGGAATGCTCACAACTTACCGGATTCTCGCTGCCAAAAAAGGCCTCGCACTTTACCATTGAAGTCGCGTATCTTATTCATTCCTTAATCAATGGTATTTTGTTATTAAATTATAGAATTCAGGTTTATTTAAATGATTAACTGAGACATAACTAAATGAGGATTCAAACTTGGTGCTGCTATGTGGATGAATATTAAATAATACATTTGCTCTTAAGTTTAGATTGTGTAAGTTGTTCCTGGGAATGAATAGTTCATACTGATATTCAGGGCACTTATTAGTAAAGATTTTCATAAGAAATACTCCAAATAAATATTCATATCTATGTGCAATTTTCAGGTGTTGATTTATATTATATACCGGTGTTATGTGTTATACTTTTTTGTTAGGTACACAAAACGCATACATGAATTTTGAGCCATTTGTAGCTTGTTTTTATACTCACGAGTTAAAAAACTAAAATACATTGGTAGACAGTAATCAAACATAGGTAAAATTAGGGATTCTATTAGTTTATATTTAACTTTTTCCGAAAGAAGATATTTAAATGCAAACAATGTCTTTAATATTATATAACAAGTTCTTAAAATATTTGAGACGTGTTGCTCAAAAAATAAGTGACAGTCGAATATCACTCCTAAGTTTTTGGTATATTCCTTGGATGGTATTTCTACATTACTGACGTGGATTGTCGAAAAATTAAATTTTGTAACATTATTTAAAATTCTGGGATAACCAATAAAGAGAACGCAGCTTTTATTAGCATTAGAGTCATGCCTAGGTCATGCCTAAATCTTAGCCACATTTTTTTTGCATCATTATTTATTTTTTTAATCTCCCACTGCATGTAGGCCTTTTTCTCATTTTTAATTGCCATGGACAAATAATTTTTTAAATCTAGATAATAGTTTTTATCTGCTTGACTTTTTGTCCATTTGTATTTATTGAATGCTTTGCATTTTAACTTTATTATATCTTTTATAGTATTTGTAATAGAAGGACGATAAGGATGTTTTAGTTTTACTGTTTTTATAGGCGCATATTTATCAAACACACTGATTACTAGTTCATTGAAAATCTCCACGCGGTTATTGATATCATGAATATTATTTAGAGCATCCCAATGAGTGTTCTGCATATCAAATTCGAAGTCGTATAAATTAAAATTACCAAAGTCTCTATAAGTAACAATTTTATGTTCCATTTTCTCAATGTTTAAGGAAATATCACAATACACTAATCGATGGTCAGTAAGATGTATGTATGTATGTATGAATGAATTTGTGGGCGGGAAACCCTTGCACTTAGGCCACCTATGCGGGCCCATTGTGCACCCACATATCCTATTCAGCCAGGTATCCCCGCTTCTTTAGCAAAGGTGCAGAGCTTCCTGGGCTGAATATCTTTAACATCTTTCGGGTTCAGAACACAGCTCCCGAAGTGCCGTTCTCTGGCCCATACGATAGCTGGGCATTCTGTGAGGATGTGAGACGAGGTCTCTTCATCCTCCAGACACCATCTGCATTCGGAATCATCCTTGATGCCGATTATCTGAAGGTGCCTGTTTAGGTGGCAGTGACCTGTTAATAGTCCTGTCACCATTCTAAGGTCTCTTCGGTTAAAACCTATGAGATCCTTGGTTAGTTTAAGCGAGGGTCCTCTTATGTGGGCCTTCGCTTGTCGCATTCCTGGGGCTTCCTGCCATGAATTTTCGAATTCCTTGTTTAGGAATTCTTTCATGGCAGAGACGCCCATTGAATATGGTACTCCTAGTATGGGTTCTGGCCCAGTGGGGTACCTTCCTGACCCTTCCCTAGCCAGCCTATCGGCCTCCTCGTTTCCCAGGACACCTGAGTGCCCCGGGACCCAAGTGAGTATCACTCTATTGTGAATGGCCAGATCATTCAGGGTTTTTTTGCACTCAAGGACGAGCCGTGATCTAACCTTGCTGGACTGGATGGCCAGCAAGGCCGCCTGGCTGTCCGAGCAAATTTGTATGGTTTTTCCTTTTGGAACCCTCTTTAGGTTTTCTAACCCGCATGCTAGAATAGCATACACTTCGGCCTGGAAGACAGTGGCATATGACCCGAGGGCAAAAGATAGTCTTGTCCTTGTGGTTTTCCCATATACCCCTGCTCCCGCCTTGTCTCCAATTTTGGAGCCATCTGTAAACCAGATGATTCCATGTTGGCATATAGTGGATTTCTCCACCTCCCAGTCTGACCTTTCAGGAATCTGAATCCTTAGGGTTTGACTGGGACTTGTTGTCGGCATCATACTGTCCTGTAACATCAAGAGAACAGGACAGTTTTGGGTAGCCTTTTTCCATATTTCTACGTGTCCATGAGGTTGGTCCTCGCCTTTCCAGTGACCGAGTCCGGTCAGCCTGTAGGCGGACCTCATGGCCTCATGTTCAATAACCAGGTGCAAAGGGGGCAGCCCCGTCAGGACCTCAATGGCCCTGGTGGGGGCCGTCCTCATAGCACCGGTTATTCCTAGACAGGCCAGTCTTTGAACCCTATCTAACTGGGTCCTAGTACTGGCCTTCGTTGACCTTGGCCACCAGACAATGGCACCATAGGTAATGATGGGGCGGACTATAGCCGTGTACATCCAGTGAAGGATCCCCGGCTGTAGGCCCCACGTGCACCCGAAGGCCCTCCTGCATGCCCAGAGGGCACAGGTCGCCTTCTTAGTGCGATTGGCAATATGCTCGTTCCAGGTCAGCTTGGTATCTAATATAATCCCCAGATACCTAGTTGACCCTTTGTATGGGAGAACCTTTCCAGCCAGATAAATTTCTGGCAGGGGTCCTAGTTTTCGCTTCCTGGTAAAAATAACCAGGTCAGCTTTCTGTGGGTTGACGTTTAACCCTTCAGCCAGACACCACCTCTCAACCTCTAAGAGGGCTTCTGTCAGAAGTCCTCCCAGTATGTCGATTTGTTGGTCCTGGATTAAGATGACCAGGTCATCTGCATAGGCCTGGGCATAGAAGCCAGATTGGCACAGCGTCTCCAGGAGACTGTCGACCACGAGGCACCACAATAGAGGGGACAGTACCCCTCCCTGCGGACAACCTCGCGATACGACTGCCTCCGCTGAGCTGCCCGCCAGCCTGGCTATGACCTTCCTCTTGGAGAGCACGGAGCCGATCCATCGTATTACTGATGGTTCCGCTCCCCGCCTCTCCAGAGCTTGGCACATTGAGTTGAAGGAGGTATTGTCAAATGCTCCTTCTATATCAATAAACACTCCCAGGGCGGACTGCCTTCGTTCCAGCACCCCATCTATCCTGTTTACGAGATGATGGAGGGCCGTCTCGACCGACCTCCCGGCCCGGTAGGCGTATTGGTGGGGGTGCAGCGGTCGTTGCACCAAGATCCCTTCTCTTAAGTAGCAATCCACAAGCCTCTCCAGTGCCTTTAAAAGGAAACTGCCGAGGCTTATGGGTCGAAACGATTTTGCTTGGGTGTAGTCATTTTTCCCAGGTTTAGGAATGAATACGACCCTTACGGTTCTCCAGGCAACTGGTATGTAGCCTCGAGCTAAACAGATGCGGAATATCCGCAATAGATGGAGCACGAGTACATCCAGCCCTTTTTGTAGTAGAGCCGGAAGTATCCCGTCCTCACCTGGACTTTTGAAGGGCGAGAAGGTCTGAATTGACCATCTTAGCCTTTCGTAAGTGACTACCTTGGAGGACGTCCTGTAGTCCACGGTTGTATGTGGGCCACTGTCGTCCTCATCCGGCGGTGCATTAGTTGAGTTCGGGAAGTGTACTGAGAGTAGGTGTTGGAGTGTCTCTCCCGCAGAAGAGGTGAATCCCCCTCCCGGAAGAGACACCGCCCCCAGCCTCGCTCCCGGGTCCTTTGTTAGTACCTTGCTCAGCCTTGCTGCTGAGGACGTTTTAATAATATCCTCGCAGTAGGCTCGCCAGGTATCTCTTTGTGAGTCACGAATGACCTTTTTATATTCCCTTTGGGCAGATTTATAATCTTCCCAATGGTTCTGTATATTCGTTCGTTTGGCTTTATTGAAAAGCTTGCGAACCTTTTTCCGGTGGGATTCGACATGGGAATTCCACCAGGGTGTTTTGCCTACGCTGGCTCGATGCTTTATCGGGCAGCTGACCTCGTACGATTCAGTGATGGCAGTGTTGAGGCGGTTTACCACCATCTCAACTTCTTCCTCACTGTCGTACCGGGAAGGCATACCCAACAGTCTCCCTTTTAGTTCCTCTATGTAGAGGTCCCATCGGGTGGCTTTGGGATTCCTATAGCCCGTTTCGTTGAGCTGGAACCGTTCGTCCAGCTCGAATAGGATGTGTCTATGGTCGGATAGTGATACTTCCATAGATACTTCCCACGATACAATCTGAGAGAACAGCTCTGAGGTGCAGAGCGTCAGGTCTATGACCGACTGTCTCTCAGCTGTAAAGTAGGTGGGTACTGATCCCCTGTTGGCGACTTGTAGGCCACCTAGGGTTAGGAATTCGAGCAACGCCGTGCCCCTCGCCCGGACATTCTTGTCCCCCCACATAGTGTGGTGGGAGTTGGAGTCGCAGCCAACGAGCAACGGCAGCCCTTCTTCCTCACAGTACCTTACTAGTCTTGAAAACTCTCTAGGAGGGCTTTCCGTTTCGCCTGGGAAGTATGCAGAGCATACTGCTACTTCCTTTTTTGTGTTCCTTTCGCCGATAACCAGCTTAATAACTACAAGGTCTCTGGTGCAGAGTCCCGGCAGTGGGAACACATCTTTTGCACCCTTGACAAGGATGCATGCTCTGGGATTCTCCGACAAGGGACATTGGTATAACGTTCCCTTTGCCCTGGCCAGACCTCTTATCCTACCACGGTATACCCATGGTTCTTGGATTAGAGCTATATTTGTATGACTTTCTATGAGTCTTCTACACAGGAGAGCCGTTGAGGCTTTCCCGTGTTGGATATTGGCCTGTATGAATTTTACAGGCATTGGGGCTCGACTGTTTTCTTTTTCTTGTTAGTCGCGCCCTCCTCCGCTCTCCGGAACCCCTGGGGGTTCCTTACTAGTGGAGGTGCCTGCTTGCGCCGTACCTCCACTTCCGGAAGCGGGAAGGGTGCCAGCTTTCGCCGTTCCCTTCTTGCCTTTGGAGGTGCCTGCTTGCGCAGTTCCTCCACTCCCGGAGGCGGGAAGGGTGCCAGCTTCCGCCGTTCCCTTCTTGCCTTTGACGCGGTGCGTTGTCAGGGTTACCTGCGCACGCGTCGCACTATAGTAGGGCTGAAAATTCAGCCCTTGTAGGGTGGTGATCGACTTTTCGTCGACCCCTACTACCAGGCTTAGTCCCTGTGGCTCCATCTTGCGGTTCCAAACTTTCCATTTGGAACAGGCGAGCCCGGGATTCTGCCTTTCAAGGGCACTGAGAGTGTCCTTGTCCGACAGTGCCTTTTTGCCTGGAACCCACAACAGGGCTCTTTTTAGCCTGAGTGTTGCAGGATCCAGGGCAACAAGATTGACATCCCCCCAGGGTCTGATTTCATTCAGACTCCTGAGGAGCCAATCCTTCGATGCCTGATTGGCAGCGGTCACCAGTAACTGGCCTCTCCACAAGTGTGTGGAGCTAAATTGGAGGGGAGTGCCACTTCCAGTTGGTGTCTGGGTAATGGCCTCCCCCACAGCGTCCAGGAACTCCAGCAGTTGGCCCTCGGAGAAGGGCAGGTTGCCTTGTCCCTCCCTGCCGACAACCACCTGCAGGTTCTTATCCCCCAATGCTACCTGCGCATAGCCTGCTTGCCAATGCCTTGCAGGCCTTGGCCGCTTGCTCGCACGAGCGGCATCAGGGGTCGATCCCGGGGTTCTCTGCCTTTTTTGGGCAGATTCCCCTGGTGTTCCATGGCTTTTAGGGCCAATGATCATTTGGGTCCGATTGGTTTTCCCAATCGCAGAGCTCGCGGCCCCTTTAGAGGAGCCACTTGCTTCTGCTGGAGGGTCCAGGTTTCCAGTTCCCTCCTTATTGGTGGAGGAGGACGGCTGAGATTTTTGAGGAGGGACAGCAGAAACCGCTGTCGCCCCTTTCGCCAGTCTCGCCTTCCTCCTCCTCTTCCTCTCAGACCCACTGATGTTGGCCCTTCTAGGTCTAGTAGTTGTGCTTCCTATCTCCATTGGAGTCTGAAGGCACTCTACCGTTGAAAGAGCAGAGGGTGCCTGTTCGGTTCCCTCTGCCCGGTTGTGTTGAGAAGGCTCAGAAACTGAGCCTCCGTTTGGTTTAATAAGTGGATCCATATCTGTTCCCACGAGTATGGGGGAAGGGGTGGTCAGCGCGCACGGTGCCCCCCACGTGCGCGTAAGGCTAATACAACGGGGTGCGCCAGGTTCCCCGAGGTTAGTCGCTATCGATCGATCCACTCCTCGATCATGCATCCCATCGGCGCGCACAATACCTTAGGATTGGAGGACTTTTTATAGTGGTGTTCTCCCACGCAGTTCGGGCGGTTAAGCCAGAACCCAACCCCCGTGCCCCCTGAGAGGGCTATCCCCGACCGGGGTCGGGGGGTCGTTGTCCTCTCAAGCGGTTTACGGTGTGACTTGAGCTGGTCCGCGGCATCGGCTTTGATGGGGAATATTGAAGGTGTTAGCCCCCTCATCCCCATATGTATGGCCGACACTAGCCCTACCTCTTGCGAAGTCTGGCATTCCTCCTATCCGCCACCCGGAGACGCGCCTGGTAGGTAGCTCAACCCTCAGGTCAGTAAGATCATGCATACCTATAGTACCAGACTTAGAGACCTGAATGTTAGAATCTGTGGCGATTATATCTATCAAAGTACTACTATTTGAAGTTACTCTTGTTGGTCCATTTATTACTTGTCTTCAATTGAATGTCCTAAAAATGTCTGAAAGAAATATTTTTTCATTGCTATTTGTAAAAAAATCAACATTCAGATCGCCAAGTATAACTACAAAGTCATACTGGACAGAAACTATATCTAAAACGTTATATACAACTTTTAACTGAGAGTAAGGAACACTGGGTGGTCTATATATTACTCCTATTAATATTTTCTTTGCTTTATAATGCAGATATAACCAAAGTTGTTCAATCTGTAAGTTGTCTATATTATAAATGAATGACAGATCCAATACACCATATTCAAACACTGAAGACACATAGATGCCAATGCCGCCACCTCTTGATAACCTGTCAGACCTTATAAAATGGTAGCCTGGGATGTCCACCAGTGGTGTCGGGAAGTCGGGATTCAACCAAGTTTCCGTTAGCGCCAATAAGTGAAATTTATTCTGTAATAGTAATTCCTTGATATCGATGTATTAACATGGCGAGCGACGTAGACACACCAGATAGTATGTGCTGTGAAAAATGTAGTGAAAATCTGAATTCCGAAGAGAATTATATTGTGTGTAGTGGTTTATGTGAGAAAGCTTTTCATATTGAATGTGTTAATATCAAGAAAACGTTATATAAATCAATAAGTTCCATAGAAAATATAAAATGGTTATGTGATGCCTGTAACGACCTAAAGGTCAATATTATTATGGCAAAATTTGAAACGTTCTTTAACAATGCTCTTGGGAAAAGAATTAACAGTGTAATCACAAATTTAGAAGACAAGGCAAATGCAATAATTAACAATTTATCCAGTTCGTCCACAGGGTTTAAACTATGCTGCAGTAAAAACAGTAACCACCAAAGAAGTGTAGAGATAACAGACGACCCGGTGAGCAGTAAAAACAGTAGTTCAGACAAATCAGAAAATATAAACATTGCAAAAACCTACGCGTCTGTGTCAACAGTGATTAGTTCAAGTAGTACAAATAATAAGAATATTCACAAGGACAATATGGCTAATAATAATGCAAAAGAAGGACCTCATCAGTTCGATCTAGGTGCGAGTAACAAAGATAAAATGTCATTATTCGGTAAGCCTAAACATTCTTATAAGAACTGCTTAGTTATTAAAGCACGTAATTCCTCAAAAAGCGCGGATACTATTTTCACAGACTTAAGAAGATCAGTTAATCCAGCTGATCTATCTATCAATATAAATAAAACTATAAAAATCAATGGCGGTGTAGTAGTTAATTGTGAGTCAGGTGAATCATTAAATTTGTTAAAGCAAAATCTTGAAAACTCGTTACCAGCTGATAATTATGATTTGTCAATATCAAAGAAAATGTATCCTAAAATTGTTATTTACGGAGTAGATAAAAAAGACATACCAGAAGATAATAAGAAACTTGTAGATGATATAATTAAACACAATAAAATAAATGATAAAATCGATAACTTCATGCTTAGAATAGTCAGAAAATTTGACGATGATCATAGCACGAATGTGGTAATCATGGTGGATTGCTGTACTCGGAAATATATATTAGAACAAAATGGGTTATTTGTAGGTTGGTTAAAATGTAATGTTAGAGATTCTTTTCATGTTAAAAGGTGTAAGAAGTGTGCTTCTTATGGGCATTTACAGAATGATTGTAAAAATAATCCAGTATGTATAATATGTGCTGAAGGGCACGATTCAAGGGTATGCACTTCAGATGCTGAAAAATGTGCTAACTGTATTAGGTATAATAAGTCTAGTAAGTTTAATTTGGATATAAAACATGCATCAAACAGTAAAAATTGTCCATGTTACGTAAAAATCATTGAAGACCTGAAAGCTAAAACCGACTATGGTGAATAGCTAATTGATATTGGTAACGAAAACAAGTCTTGCGCGCTAAACAATTTAAGTTTATATTAGGTCTGTTCCAGCAGGCATAAGAACTGTCTCGAACTAGTTCGGAATTTAACTGAGCATGCGCAGTAGCAGATAGGCAACACTTATCTGTATCTGCTCATGCTCAGTAAAATCCCGAACTGGTTCCGGACTAGTCCTTATGCTGCTGGAACAGACCTATTATCAAAATATAAGAGGATTGAGATCGAAACGTAAGGAATTCTTTGAAAGTACTCTGTTAGAAGAATATGAATTTATAGCGTTAACTGAAACATGGTTAAATGAGTCAGTCAATAGCTCGGAATTTTTTAGTTTAAATTATAATGTCTATAGAAAGGATAGGGATACAGTTTTAGCCAAGAAAGAGAGAGGGGGAGGCGTCCTTATAGGGGTGTTAAATTCGATAAACTGTGAAACGTTACCTATTTTCGATGATATCATCGAGGGTGTCTGTTTAAAAATAAACGCAGTAAACCATTTCTACATCTGTTGTGTATATATACCACCGGGAAGCAATTTAACAATTTACGAATCAATATTTCAGTCATTGGAATCATTGATCGTTAACAATGCTAAAATTATTTTATTAGGCGACTTTAACATTCCTGATTTCATAAACGATGATTCTGAGAGTTCTATAAAAAAAGCTACTCATTTGTTTATGGAATACGGACATTTTTTTCAATATAACAACGTATTAAATCAGAATCAGGCAGTTTTAGACCTTGTTATATCCAATATCGACACCACTGTAAATAGGTGTCAAACGCCTTTTACAAGAGAAGACGGTTACCACCCCTCACTAAATATAGAAATTAATAACGCGACTATTCCTAAACTATGTCCTGTTGCCAAGGAATATATCTACAACTTCAAAAAAGCAGATTTTCTCACACTATATCATGTGTTCATGGTAACTGACTGGAAATTTATATATGAATCTGAGGATATTGATAGTGCGGTGCATAATTTTAATGATAAGTTTTACGAAATATTGGACTTATGTGTGCCTAAGCAGTTAAAAGTTACTAATAAATATCCAAGCTGGTATAACAGAAGCATAATTAAAAAAGTTAAGGAGAAAGAAAAATTTAGGAAAAAATTTAAACGTACAAATAACACATATTATAAAAATGAATTTGAAAAAATAAGAAATATTGTTAAGTCGGAAATTAAGTGTGCATATAACAACTATATCCTACATGTACAGCAGACAATCATTGACGATCCTAAAAATTTCTGGAATTTTATCAAATCTAAAAAAGAGAATAGCAATATTCCTCAAAAGATGAAATTAGACACTCTTGAATTTAAAACAGGCAACGAGATTGTGAATGCATTTGCTGATCATTTTCAATCGGTATACCAACCTGAAACATTAGAAAATAAGTTCTTATCTAATAGTAATACGAATATTGACATCATAATAACAACAGAAAATGTAAAACATGCTATAAAAAAATTAAAATCAAGCAAATCAGCTGGTACCGACGACATACCTCCTTATGTAGTAAAGGGTTGTGCAGATGCCCTCGCTGCACCGCTTGCATTTTTATTTAATTTAAGTCTGAAAAGTGGCGTGTATCCAGATTCATGGAAAGAATGTAGACTGACACCTATATTTAAATCTGGTCAGAGAAACTTAATTAATAACTATAGACCAGTGGCAGTTCTAAATGCGGTATCTAAGGTGTTCGAAATTATTCTACATGAGTTTATTTTTGAAGATGTCAAACTAACAATTACTGAAGCACAACATGGCTTTTTGCCTCGCCGATCGACAGTAACGAATTTATTGAATTTAGTCCAAGATGGTAGAGAAGTGATAAACAGAAATAGTCAGTTAGATGCGATCTATACTGATATGTCAAAGGCCTTTGACAAATTGGATCATTACCTACTCGTTTCCAAATTAAAATCTTTTGATATCAGTGATACAATAGTGAACCTACTCATCTCATATTTAACCAATAGGAAAATGATCGTTAAAATAAACGGTTTTTGTTCGGATACCTTCATACCAACATCTGGAGTACCACAAGGATCTAATCTGGGTCCTCTGTTGTTTTTGCTATTTGTGAATGACTTATCTGAAGTTATCGAACATGCCAAAAAATTGCTTTTTGCGGATGACTTAAAATTCTTTATGAAAATTACTTGTCTTCAAGATTGTGTCAGTTTACAGGCTGATATTGATAGTGTAGTGAAATGGTGTAGTGAAAACAAATTGCAGCTTAATTTTTCTAAATGTGCAATCTTAACCATATCACAGAAAAAAAATCGTATAAACTTTGATTATAATATGAATGGCGATATTATAAATAGAGTAGAAAAAATTAAGGATTTGGGCGTCTATATTGACGGTCACTTATCATTTACTTACCATATTGATGTGATGATAAAAAATAGTTTAAAGAAATTTGGATTTCTAGTCAGAAATACCCAAGAATTTGTTGACATTACTGCCATTAAGATATTATATAATAGTATGGTCAGATCTAATCTTGAATATTGCAGTATAGCCTGGGCACCTTATTACAGTGCACACATCGATAGTGTGGAGAGAGTTCAGAAAAAATTTTTAAAATATTTGAAATTCAAGGAAACTGGTATATATGATAATTTTGCCCAGTATACGTATTTATTAAGTTTTTATTCATACAAAACCCTAGATAATAGAAGATTTCGATCAAGTGCTATATTTCTATTTAAAATGTTAAACAACCTTGTTGACAATATGTACTTGCTTTCTTTATTACCATGAATGAATGAATGAATGAATTTGTGGGCGGGAAACCCTTGCACTTAGGCCACCTATGCGGGCCCATTGTGCACCCACATATCCTATTCAGCCAGGTATCCCCGCTTCTTTAGCAAAGGTGCAGAGCTTCCTGGGCTGAATATCTTTAACATCTTTCGGGTTCAGAACACAGCTCCCGAAGTGCCGTTCTCTGGCCCATACGATAGCTGGGCATTCTGTGAGGATGTGAGACGAGGTCTCTTCATCCTCCAGACACCATCTGCATTCGGAATCATCCTTGATGCCGATTATCTGAAGGTGCCTGTTTAGGTGGCAGTGACCTGTTAATAGTCCTGTCACCATTCTAAGGTCTCTTCGGTTAAAACCTATGAGATCCTTGGTTAGTTTAAGCGAGGGTCCTCTTATGTGGGCCTTCGCTTGTCGCATTCCTGGGGCTTCCTGCCATGAATTTTCGAATTCCTTGTTTAGGAATTCTTTCATGGCAGAGACGCCCATTGAATATGGTACTCCTAGTATGGGTTCTGGCCCAGTGGGGTACCTTCCTGACCCTTCCCTAGCCAGCCTATCGGCCTCCTCGTTTCCCAGGACACCTGAGTGCCCCGGGACCCAAGTGAGTATCACTCTATTGTGAATGGCCAGATCATTCAGGGTTTTTTTGCACTCAAGGACGAGCCGTGATCTAACCTTGCTGGACTGGATGGCCAGCAAGGCCGCCTGGCTGTCCGAGCAAATTTGTATGGTTTTTCCTTTTGGAACCCTCTTTAGGTTTTCTAACCCGCATGCTAGAATAGCATACACTTCGGCCTGGAAGACAGTGGCATATGACCCGAGGGCAAAAGATAGTCTTGTCCTTGTGGTTTTCCCATATACCCCTGCTCCCGCCTTGTCTCCAATTTTGGAGCCATCTGTAAACCAGATGATTCCATGTTGGCATATAGTGGATTTCTCCACCTCCCAGTCTGACCTTTCAGGAATCTGAATCCTTAGGGTTTGACTGGGACTTGTTGTCGGCATCATACTGTCCTGTAACATCAAGAGAACAGGACAGTTTTGGGTAGCCTTTTTCCATATTTCTACGTGTCCATGAGGTTGGTCCTCGCCTTTCCAGTGACCGAGTCCGGTCAGCCTGTAGGCGGACCTCATGGCCTCATGTTCAATAACCAGGTGCAAAGGGGGCAGCCCCGTCAGGACCTCAATGGCCCTGGTGGGGGCCGTCCTCATAGCACCGGTTATTCCTAGACAGGCCAGTCTTTGAACCCTATCTAACTGGGTCCTAGTACTGGCCTTCGTTGACCTTGGCCACCAGACAATGGCACCATAGGTAATGATGGGGCGGACTATAGCCGTGTACATCCAGTGAAGGATCCCCGGCTGTAGGCCCCACGTGCACCCGAAGGCCCTCCTGCATGCCCAGAGGGCACAGGTCGCCTTCTTAGTGCGATTGGCAATATGCTCGTTCCAGGTCAGCTTGGTATCTAATATAATCCCCAGATACCTAGTTGACCCTTTGTATGGGAGAACCTTTCCAGCCAGATAAATTTCTGGCAGGGGTCCTAGTTTTCGCTTCCTGGTAAAAATAACCAGGTCAGCTTTCTGTGGGTTGACATTTAACCCTTCAGCCAGACACCACCTCTCAACCTCTAAGAGGGCTTCTGTCAGAAGTCCTCCCAGTATGTCGATTTGTTGGTCCTGGATTAAGATGACCAGGTCATCTGCATAGGCCTGGGCATAGAAGCCAGATTGGCACAGCGTCTCCAGGAGACTGTCGACCACGAGGCACCACAATAGAGGGGACAGTACCCCTCCCTGCGGACAACCTCGCGATACGACTGCCTCCGCTGAGCTGCCCGCCAGCCTGGCTATGACCTTCCTCTTGGAGAGCACGGAGCCGATCCATCGTATTACTGATGGTTCCGCTCCCCGCCTCTCCAGAGCTTGGCACATTGAGTTGAAGGAGGTATTGTCAAATGCTCCTTCTATATCAATAAACACTCCCAGGGCGGACTGCCTTCGTTCCAGCACCCCATCTATCCTGTTTACGAGATGATGGAGGGCCGTCTCGACCGACCTCCCGGCCCGGTAGGCGTATTGGTGGGGGTGCAGCGGTCGTTGCACCAAGATCCCTTCTCTTAAGTAGCAATCCACAAGCCTCTCCAGTGCCTTTAAAAGGAAACTGCCGAGGCTTATGGGTCGAAACGATTTTGCTTGGGTGTAGTCATTTTTCCCAGGTTTAGGAATGAATACGACCCTTACGGTTCTCCAGGCAACTGGTATGTAGCCTCGAGCTAAACAGATGCGGAATATCCGCAATAGATGGAGCACGAGTACATCCAGCCCTTTTTGTAGTAGAGCCGGAAGTATCCCGTCCTCACCTGGACTTTTGAAGGGCGAGAAGGTCTGAATTGACCATCTTAGCCTTTCGTAAGTGACTACCTTGGAGGACGTCCTGTAGTCCACGGTTGTATGTGGGCCACTGTCGTCCTCATCCGGCGGTGCATTAGTTGAGTTCGGGAAGTGTACTGAGAGTAGGTGTTGGAGTGTCTCTCCCGCAGAAGAGGTGAATCCCCCTCCCGGAAGAGACACCGCCCCCAGCCTCGCTCCCGGGTCCTTTGTTAGTACCTTGCTCAGCCTTGCTGCTGAGGACGTTTTAATAATATCCTCGCAGTAGGCTCGCCAGGTATCTCTTTGTGAGTCACGAATGACCTTTTTATATTCCCTTTGGGCAGATTTATAATCTTCCCAATGGTTCTGTATATTCGTTCGTTTGGCTTTATTGAAAAGCTTGCGAACCTTTTTCCGGTGGGATTCGACATGGGAATTCCACCAGGGTGTTTTGCCTACGCTGGCTCGATGCTTTATCGGGCAGCTGACCTCGTACGATTCAGTGATGGCAGTGTTGAGGCGGTTTACCACCATCTCAACTTCTTCCTCACTGTCGTACCGGGAAGGCATACCCAACAGTCTCCCTTTTAGTTCCTCTATGTAGAGGTCCCATCGGGTGGCTTTGGGATTCCTATAGCCCGTTTCGTTGAGCTGGAACCGTTCGTCCAGCTCGAATAGGATGTGTCTATGGTCGGATAGTGATACTTCCATAGATACTTCCCACGATACAATCTGAGAGAACAGCTCTGAGGTGCAGAGCGTCAGGTCTATGACCGACTGTCTCTCAGTTGTAAAGTAGGTGGGTACTGATCCCCTGTTGGCGACTTGTAGGCCACCTAGGGTTAGGAATTCGAGCAACGCCGTGCCCCTCGCCCGGACATTCTTGTCCCCCCACATAGTGTGGTGGGAGTTGGAGTCGCAGCCAACGAGCAACGGCAGCCCTTCTTCCTCACAGTACCTTACTAGTCTTGAAAACTCTCTAGGAGGGCTTTCCGTTTCGCCTGGGAAGTATGCAGAGCATACTGCTACTTCCTTTTTTGTGTTCCTTTCGCCGATAACCAGCTTAATAACTACAAGGTCTCTGGTGCAGAGTCCCGGCAGTGGGAACACATCTTTTGCACCCTTGACAAGGATGCATGCTCTGGGATTCTCCGACAAGGGACATTGGTATAACGTTCCCTTTGCCCTGGCCAGACCTCTTATCCTACCACGGTATACCCATGGTTCTTGGATTAGAGCTATATTTGTATGACTTTCTATGAGTCTTCTACACAGGAGAGCCGTTGAGGCTTTCCCGTGTTGGATATTGGCCTGTATGAATTTTACAGGCATTGGGGCTCGACTGTTTTCTTTTTCTTGTTAGTCGCGCCCTTCTCCGCTCTCCGGAACCCCTGGGGGTTCCTTACTAGTGGAGGTGCCTGCTTGCGCCGTACCTCCACTTCCGGAAGCGGGAAGGGTGCCAGCTTTCGCCGTTCCCTTCTTGCCTTTGGAGGTGCCTGCTTGCGCAGTTCCTCCACTCCCGGAGGCGGGAAGGGTGCCAGCTTCCGCCGTTCCCTTCTTGCCTTTGACGCGGTGCGTTGTCAGGGTTACCTGCGCACGCGTCGCACTATAGTAGGGCTGAAAATTCAGCCCTTGTAGGGTGGTGATCGACTTTTCGTCGACCCCTACTACCAGGCTTAGTCCCTGTGGCTCCATCTTGCGGTTCCAAACTTTCCATTTGGAACAGGCGAGCCCGGGATTCTGCCTTTCAAGGGCACTGAGAGTGTCCTTGTCCGACAGTGCCTTTTTGCCTGGAACCCACAACAGGGCTCTTTTTAGCCTGAGTGTTGCAGGATCCAGGGCAACAAGATTGACATCCCCCCAGGGTCTGATTTCATTCAGACTCCTGAGGAGCCAATCTTTCGATGCCTGATTGGCAGCGGTCACCAGTAACTGGCCTCTCCACAAGTGTGTGGAGCTAAATTGGAGGGGAGTGCCACTTCCAGTTGGTGTCTGGGTAATGGCCTCCCCCACAGCGTCCAGGAACTCCAGCAGTTGGCCCTCGGAGAAGGGCAGGTTGCCTTGTCCCTCCCTGCCGACAACCACCTGCAGGTTCTTATCCCCCAATGCTACCTGCGCATAGCCTGCTTGCCAATGCCTTGCAGGCCTTGGCCGCTTGCTCGCACGAGCGGCATCAGGGGTCGATCCCGGGGTTCTCTGCCTTTTTTGGGCAGATTCCCCTGGTGTTCCATGGCTTTTAGGGCCAATGATCATTTGGGTCCGATTGGTTTTCCCAATCGCAGAGCTCGCGGCCCCTTTAGAGGAGCCACTTGCTTCTGCTGGAGGGTCCAGGTTTCCAGTTCCCTCCTTATTGGTGGAGGAGGACGGCTGAGATTTTTGAGGAGGGACAGCAGAAACCGCTGTCGCCCCTTTCGCCAGTCTCGCCTTCCTCCTCCTCTTCCTCTCAGACCCACTGATGTTGGCCCTTCTAGGTCTAGTAGTTGTGCTTCCTATCTCCATTGGAGTCTGAAGGCACTCTACCGTTGAAAGAGCAGAGGGTGCCTGTTCGGTTCCCTCTGCCCGGTTGTGTTGAGAAGGCTCAGAAACTGAGCCTCCGTTTGGTTTAATAAGTGGATCCATATCTGTTCCCACGAGTATGGGGGAAGGGGTGGTCAGCGCGCACGGTGCCCCCCACGTGCGCGTAAGGCTAATACAACGGGGTGCGCCAGGTTCCCCGAGGTTAGTCGCTATCGATCGATCCACTCCTCGATCATGCATCCCATCGGCGCGCACAATACCTTAGGATTGGAGGACTTTTTATAGTGGTGTTCTCCCACGCAGTTCGGGCGGTTAAGCCAGAACCCCCGTGCCCCCTGAGAGGGCTATCCCCGACCGGGGTCGGGGGGTCGTTGTCCTCTCAAGCGGTTTACGGTGTGACTTGAGCTGGTCCGCGGCATCGGCTTTGATGGGGAATATTGAAGGTGTTAGCCCCCTCATCCCCATATGTATGGCCGACACTAGCCCTACCTCTTGCGAAGTCTGGCATTCCTCCTATCCGCCACCCGGAGACGCGCCTGGTAGGTAGCTCAACCCCCAAGCTTTATTACCATTTAAGGTACCGAGATTAAATAGTCGCAGTGGAGATATGTTTTATCTGCCAAGGTCTAGAACAAATATGTTTCACTTATCACCTATAAATCAATTCTGTTCTTTTGGAAATCAATTATGCAAGGAAATAGACATTTTCAATTGTACTTTAAATACATTTATCTCTAAATTAGAAAATTTGAATTTAGACTAATCAGAAATATCAATTTAAGGTAAAATTAATACATATAATCTGTAGTATTTGTCTTGTAAATATTATAATTTTTGTAATATTTTAGTTTGTAAGTTACGTTGTAATTTTATATGTTGTTGGCATCCTGTACCTTACCCTGTAATTGGTTATCTGTTGGGTATTGTAAAATAAATAAATAAATAAATAAATAAATAAATAAATAAATAAATAAATAAAGGTACAATTGAGTGAATATTAACATGGGAAATGGAAAATAATCTATTTCGTTTTTTATCAGGTTTTATCCGGTCTGCTGATGAGGGATTAATAATTACTGAATTTTTTGATTCACCAAAGTCTTCAGATATATACTTTTAAATATCTGCTCAAGTATGTCTTGCTTTACATATGCATCATTGTAGGTTCGGCTGCTGCATTGTCTGGTTTCTCTAAAAAATCGCCGTGGTCGCCATTTTGTTTTACACTTGGAGTAGTTTTCCACACACACCAAAACACTTTTGCTCACACTCGACGCGCGTTTCGCGAACCAAGTTGGCATCATCGGGAGATGATAAAAACTAAGCTTAACCTAACAATGGGACCTATTTATACCTAAAAACGCGTTACGCTTCGACGAACAATTACCGCGATAGTAACAAAAAAGGCGGGTAAAATATTTAGCTCGTTGAAGCGTTAACGCTTGACTAACATAAATAGCGGGCTATTTGGAATGGGCCCTCTGTCACTATTCATACTATGTTTACATTTGTTAATTTCCAAGCTTTCGAATGCATCTAGTTGTCTAGAATTTGTTACATTTCTAATCAACCATGATTGTTATCAAAAGCATGTTGGGCAACGCTAGACTTCTCTATTCTTCCGTATTTTAGATGAGCCATATGCTCCTTAAACCTCGTCTGAATAGAGCGTCTTGTTTGTCCAACATATTTTTGGTTGCAGTCCTTACAGCTAATTTCGTAAATCCCCGACTTTTCGTTCATTCCAATTTTATCCTTAGGATTGCCTAAAAGTTGTTGTAGTTTATTTCCTGATCGATGAACCACCGTCATATCAATGTTGTTGAAAATTCTACTAAGACCTCGGGTAAACCGGGGTTCATATGGAATTGATACAAATTTTGAATTTTCCTTCTCAATACGAAAGGTCGAAGAATTTCGAAGTGCCTTCCTAAATTTACGCTTCCTAATCAATCAAATTAGTAGAAAAACCATTACTCAAAGCTATATCCTTAATTAACTCTTTTTCTTTTTCAAACCTCTCTTTAGTTAGCGGAAAACTTAATAATCGACTAATCAAAAAATTAAAACTTGCCATCTTGTGTTGGTCACAATGATGAGAATCATTAGGAATATATCTAAGAGTGCTGGTATCTTTCCTATATACATCGAATTCTAAATTATTTTCATTATTTCTAATTACTAGTTCATCTAAAAATGGTAGCTGTTGATTGTTTTCAATTTTATATGTGAATTTGACAGAAGTGAAACGACTATTTAATTTGGAAACAAAAACGTCTACATCCGCGACTTTTGTATCAAACACTGCAAAAATATCATCCACATACCTAAGCCGAACTCTAGGAAAATACTCGAATTCTTCTTTTGCTTCTGTTTCGAAGCGATTCATGAAAAGACTGGCAATGAATGGTGACAAAGAGTTACCCATGGCTGTCCCTTCATGTTGTTCAAAGAAATTATTATTGAATTGAAAGCAATTTTGCTTCATACAAAGTTTTGTGAGTTGAATATATTCGTTTACTACCTCTTGGCTTAAATTATTTGATTCGAGTAAATCCCTGAGATAGTCCATGGTTTGTGGAATTGGTACACTCGGAAACAATGAACAAACATCAAAGGAGACCAAAATTTCCCCATCTTGTAGCTGAATATTGCTAATTTTATTAATGAAATCATTTGAATTAATAACTGAAAAGCCAGGTTGTGAAATGGGTAAATTTTCGAACTCCTCCGACAACCATTTTGATAGGTGATAAGTCGGTGATCCAATTGCTGAAACAATAGGACGCACCGACTTACCGGGTTTATGTATCTTGGGTAGGCAATACAATCTAGGGACGCTTGGGTTAGATATATGTAATCTATTTTTTAAAGCTGGGGTAATAAGGTTATTACAGGATTTAAGTACATTCCTTACTTCGGTAATCATTTTAGGTAGTGGGTTTCTTGAAAGTTTTTTATAAGGACCATTACTAATCAGGTTGTCTACTCTTTCATAATAGTCCTTTTTATCTAAGATAACAACCTTATTACTCTTTTAAGTAAAAACAATCTTTCTCTCGCAATCGCTTGACAACCCTAAGGATAAAATTGGAATGAACGAAAAGTCGGGGATTTACGAAATTAGCTGTAAGGACTGCAACCAAAAGTATGTTGGACAAACAAGACGCTCTATTCAGACGAGGTTTAAGGAGCATATGGCTCATCTAAAATACGGAAGAATAGAGAAGTCTAGCGTTGCCCAACATGCTTTTGATAACAATCATAAAATATATATTAATAATTTAAGGTTGATTAGAAATGTAACAAACTCTAGACAGCTAGATGCACTCGAAAGCTTGGAAATTAACAGATGTAAACATAGTATGAATAGTGACAGAGGGCCCATTCCAAATAGCCCGCTATTTATGTTAATCAAGCGTTAACGCTTCAACGAAGCTAAATATTTTACCCGCCTTTTTTGTTACTATCGCGGTAATTGTTCGTCGAAGCGTAACGCATTTTTAGGTATAAATAGGTCCCTTTGTTAGGTTAAGCTTAGTTTTAATCATCTCCCGATGATGCCAACTTGGTTGGCGAAACGCGCGTCGAGTGTGTGCAAAAGTGTTTTGGTGTGTTGGAAAACTACTCCAAGTGTAAGTTCTACTACAAAGGTTCCAACCCCTCTTCAGGAATTTTGTTTTAGTTTAAAATTATATCTTGTAAAAGTTACTTTTTTTGGCCAAAATTTTGCGTTATATACTGTATCCTTTAATTCATATTTTATTCCAATTTTAAAGTATTTACAATCTTTCCTTGATGAATCATATTTTGTAGCAACATGTTGTACTATGACTTCATTATCTTCTAGGTTCCCTTTTTTCTTTATATAGTTCTTAATATGATCCTCATTTACAAGATCTTTTACTCGTGATATGAATAACCACACTTTTTTATCTTCTCTATCCTCTCTACCTCTAAACTCGTTTTCGATTTCATCAGCTATTCCAACATTAACTTGTCTCTTTCTTGGGTTTTGCAAAGTTCTACTGGTTGTATTTGTCATACTAACATTATCAACCTCAGCCGTACCAAGAACAGTTTGCCAATTTTCAACATTTAGGTTTTTTTTTTGTTATTCTGGAGTTGTTGTCTTTTATTTCGTACTAGTGTAAATCCATCATCATTGGTATCATTTTTTATTTCGGTTTGTACAGTGGTACAGTTAACATCGTTTAAAGGAGCTACACTTATAGAAGTTACTGGAGCCCAATTAATACTCTCTGGATTAGCGAGATCTATAACACCCTGCATTAGCCTCCGTTGTTCTTGTTCATACATTTTTATATTGGTTGTATCCTGATTTTGTTTTTGTTTTGGAACCGCCGAGATTTTCTTTGCTTATCTCATTTATGTAGCTATTTTTTTTGTCTATTTCATTTTTGTTTTTGTCCTCAAGAATATCAATAATTTTTTGTTTGTCGTTTATCATTGTTTCTTTATCCTCAATCAGTTTTTTGTATAGTACAATTTGCTTTGCTAGACTTACTTTTTCATACATTATGGGTTTGCATTCAATGCATAAAAATATTAAAATTCTGTTTTTCAATGAAAAAACTCTTGCTTCAGTTGCAGAAACATTAGCACAAGTTCCACAAAATGCATTTTCACATATTTCACAAACTGTAAAGGTGTCTGTACTTTCTTTTTTACATTTAAAGCAGGAGCACATACTGACACATGTATCTCACTACTATTTATAAAAACTAAAAAAATTGTTTAATACGTTTAGAAACAAACCAAGATAGATGTCTATTTAAGGCCATGTTTAATACAGTATTATGTTTTTAGAACGAATTACTATTCACATAATACTTTATACGAACAAAATAAATAAAATATTATATTAGTGAAGGAGTGGGAATTGTGCTGCAATTTGGTCCAAGTAAAATTAATTTTAGATGGTCCAGTTGACTTTCTACGGATTTTAGAATTAGATGGTCTTTTTTTGGACTATAAATTACAGCTTTTATACTTAGTTTCTATTGAAACAGTGATGGCACTTTCAAAAAGTGAAGTTTTGTATCCTGACAAGTGAAATGCATCCATATGTTTTGCCTACTTACGAAAGTATTATGAGACATTGGCCGCGTTCACCAGACCCAACAGTTGATGAACTGTTGCCAATTTTTAGATTGTTTTAAGGTTACAACCTTCAACGGGAATTAAATTCAGTCATCACAGTGGCAGCTGTAACCTAAGCTACCTCCAACTGTTGGGTCTGGTGAACGCGGCCAATGTTTATGGACCGTCAATGTTAAGAATAATCTTCAGCTGTATGTGGTTCATCAAACAGAGAGGAATTTATCGGGGCGAAAATTGGATCTCGAAAAATAATACCGACTTCGTTTAATACCAAAAACGAATAGCACACAGATAATTAAGATTTTTGATTTTGTGCTTATTTCGATACGAACAATGCTTGCTGGCATTTTTTTTTGTAAAATTATATGTAAATATATAATATATAATAAATAATAATAATAATAATAAATAAATCTTTTGTTCTATATTTAAATTTATTTTTTTTCTTTTATTACATAATTAATCACCCTTGGGGCATTACAAGGTAATGTTCTAAAAATCTGAAATTTTGGCAATATCGTATATTAATCATACAGCACCTACTCCCCACCAACCCAAGTGCAAATTCTAACTTACAACAATTTATGAAAAACAACATGTTTGTGTATTTTAGCATATGATATAGACGTGGATTTCATTTAATTAGCTCCTATTGTCGCTTTTATTCGGGTCGCGCATGCGCGGCAGTAGTCCATTAAACAGATGATTCTGTCTTTATTAGTCTTAGCTGAGCCATTAGTGCAAACAGATGATTAACGTGACAGTAGGATATACGCAGCGTTAACTGCCTTAGTCCTAGAGGTTTGCTGTAGGTAAATGGTGTAGAGTTGAAAGGGTTAAATAAAAACAACAATTTTTGAAAAAGAACATGTTTGTGTATTTTAGCATTAATAGAGACGTGGGAGTTATGTTTTAAAAATAATATTCTGTTATTTTATCTTCACAGATATTCAGTTTTTGGAGACATATTTGATGAAGCAGTTAAATTAGGATTACCTGCAGTTCAGACTCAACATCCAGGTATTTACTTCCAACAGGCAGCACAATATACAATTATGAGGAAAAAGTCTTGTCAAGAATTATGTTCGGTGAGTATGTTTATAATAACAATTTCTCTAGTGTTTTTAATACAGGGTGAATCTTAGAGTGGGGGTCCTATTTTTTGTGTTAATAGTACTAGTCGTCATGAACATGAATCCGAATTTTTTTTGTAGGTTGTAAATTGGCCGAGTTATGAATTTTTTTTAAAAATTCGCGATTTAAGTATAATTCCTGTAATTCCGGCGCCGCTGGGCAAGCACTTACTGCATTACGTGTGGCCGGTCGACAGTGTTGCCATTTTAATAATTATAGTGTAGATGATATAAAACCAATCAATTACATTTACATTTTCACTTTTCATTAATAATCCAGAGATACCCAATCACGAGAAAGAGATAAGGCGGTACCTAGTGGAAATAATAATAATAATAATAATAATAATAAAATGACTTTATTTAGGAATAAAAGTAAATACATTAATTCCTAAACTAAGGCTAAGTTTGTATGGAATGTGATGTACCGTTAGAAAGGGCATAAACTAGAGAACATTTTAAAAGCATTTGAACATCTTGATCGTTTTTACTTTTTTTTTAAATGCAATGCAAAGTTGCATTTAAAAAAAAATGTCTACCCATTGTCGGGACTTCGTTAGCTCACATTTTTTTTTCCATTCTTTATCAGCGTTACTTATTGATTTCATTGGAACAGGGATACATTAAAGACACAAATTGTTTTTAGCTGTTAGAATTATAACAAAAATTGTTATAATAGCTGATATGCTGAATTTTAGGAAATTTTCAAAATTAACAAAAAAAATTATATCTCGAAAACCGTGAGATTTTGTATAGAGGTCATTGGGGCTAAATATGTTCCAAATGGCCTCACCTATCTACCCTCTCCATTTGGCAAACCATCTGCCGAACACCCTGTATAGAAAACCATATTTGATAACTTGATGAAATAACAGCGGTATAACTTCCAGAACGACATTAAAACCAAATTTGTATGCAAATTTTGTAACTCCCTTGATATCGCTCGTATGTGCAAGTAAATTATTATCAGCAATGATCTTCTCAATCAAGTTAGCATCTTCAACAAAGTCTTTATTAACGTTACGAATTAACAATCTAGGGTTAATTTTTTCAGGTTCACTAATTTTATATTTAGTCCCAATTTGTGATTGCAACTTGCTTTTAAGGATATTAAGAGACTCCTGGTTATCGCAGCTTATTAGCATACCATCTTTAATACGTTTAGTTTTATTTATATTTACATTTAAGGACCCTGGACTGACTTTAGATTTCACTTCTTTTTCAACCGTTTCGTTGGTGATAGAGCTGTCTGTAGTTTTTATAAATAATATTGAAGAAGTCGTATTGTATGCATGTTTTGATTTTAAGATATCACTATAAGAACATTGCGGCAGTTTTTCTAAGGTAGAAGGTGATAAAGTACTTACAGGTTTTTTGCAGCTATCATTTATGACAGACTTCTGTAAATTTAACGAATAGTCCTTATCTGTTAATAATTTATTTAATAGCTCCTTTTCTCTCAATAGGCATTCATTTTCTTTTTTTAACACAAGATTTTCACTATGTAAGCAATTTCCATCGCATTCACCACTAGAATTAAACAATTTAGTGCAGTTTCTACAGCGCCAGTTGGTTTTATGGACGAAAAAGACTTTTGCTATTGATTCAAAACATTTTTCGTGAACTATCACTGCACATTTTACTGTTTTACATTTAATTGCATACTTTAAGGCACGTCTTTCTAAAATTTTATTACAAATTCTACATGTTTTCTCAGGAGGGTCGGGTGGTTCATCTGAACCGCCTGACATTTCCCTTATCCCAAATGAAAAATTAATTCAATTGGATAAACAGGTTTATTGAAATACGCAGTTTTAACTTCAAATACGGACAATTGTAATACAAAACAAAATGAAAAAGTCGGCTGCATAGTCTGCATAATTATTATTTTATTTTTTTTTATTTTATTTATTTTATTTTAAAAAGGAATCATCAATGGAAGATAAATGCAGCAAAAAAACTCTATAATGACTTATTAATACTAAATTCAGAAAATAAATCCAAAACAGCCTGGCAAATAATTAAGAATCAATACCAAAATTCAAAATCACTAACTCTATCTGAAGAATTTATTGATATAGTCGAGTAAACTTTAACTTGGCGTGTGGATGAGTTGATATTGTGCATACTATTTCATTTTCTCTTGCACACAAAGTTAAAGCAATAACCCAAAAACTTTGTTCACGTATGTTTATACGTAAACAATGGTTTTGGGTCATTACTTCAATTTTGGGTGCAAGAGAAAATACAATAATACGCACAATATCAACTCATCCACACGCCAAGTTAAAGTTTACTTGACCATATCAATGGAGATTTATTGCCAGATATGCAATCAGCAGGCATTTAATAACTTCTTTGTTAATTCCATTAAAAAGCTTACTAGTAATATGTCAACAGAAAAAAATTCAAATTTAAATATCAATAATAGGTCTATTTTTTTTGTCACCAGTCACAGTAGACGAAATGAGTACAATTATTTATTTTATTTTTATTTATTTTATTTAATAATAATTACATTTATTTACTGGCAAATACAACATTTATAACATATTATATTATATTAATATCTTAAACCTATTAATAAGCACCTAAGTGACTAAACACCTGTATGTGCTTGGTAACTTAAAATTAAGGATTAATATCAAATCTGTATCATTAAAGAATTCCTCGGGTGAAGACGGCATACCATGTTCTTTATTAGCCTTGTTCGTAGAGTAGTCAGAAACCATCAGAAACTGTCCGACGCATGCGCATTTGGTTGTAGAGTTGCGCGTGTTAACTCAAAGCACTTTTAAATTTCAGAGCTCTATTAAAAATCACATCTCTACAGTCATCAAACTATCACAAATCGGTTCTACGAACAAAGCTATTAAAAACTGTTGTAGAGTACCTAACGCATCCGCTTACCCATCTAGTAAATTTGTCCTTCCAGGAAGGCGCTTTTCCTTCATTATTAAAACAAGCAGTAGTTATTCCGATGCACAAGAAGTCTGATAAATCAAATCTATCTAATTACAGAGGTATTGTACTGTTGTCAGTTTTCTCTAAAGTTTACGAGAAATCATACTATAAAAGATTAGATAATTTTCTAAGAAAAGAAAAAATTCTGATGAATAACCAATTTGGATTTAGAAGAGGTTATTCTACTCAAGATGCCATCTTATCATTATATAACTTCATACTAAACAGCTTTGAAAAGAGAGAAAAATGTGCGTGTGTATTCTTTGATCTGACACGTGCATTCGAAACCGTAGATCACAGTCTTCTTATAAACAAATTAGAAAAATATGTCAATAGGGGACCCGCTCTAGACTGGATTAAGACTTATTTACTAGATAGATGTCAAAAAGTATCGTTAACTGTAAATAACAAGATTTACAATTCTGGTCTTAAACATGTTCCCACTGGGGTACCCCAAGGAAGCATATTGGGACCATTATTGTTCATAATTTTTATTAACGACATGCATTCTCATATGACCGGAACTTTTATACCCATCTTTGCCGATGACACAGCTACTGCTAACGCAGACAATGACTTATGGTCTAAGAGCTGGCTACGTAGGGGTACGTGTGACTCGGTGCAGTCGAAATTATATTCAAAACAGGTTCGGTTGTTACCAACATAGCGAGAATCTGCCCGCCAGAAGGCACCCTGGAAGTATAATGCGAGGGTAGGGGGTCAAACATGTAATTTTTTCATGAAAACAAATTGACAAGGTGCAGTACTGAAAATTTACAGAATGATCGAAGACATCATAAGTAAGTAGGAAAAAAATCGCCAGAAGAGTGGACGGAAGATAAAGGGCCGCCAGAGGGCGCCAATGTTGCAGAAAATTTTACAATATTTACGTGACGAAGTGCACTTCTGGCAATTTGTATACTTATTCTTTAATTCAAAATGAGATTACGTGCAAAACGCCAGAAGGCTAGGTAGAAGAATAAGAGAGATAAATCCGATACTAAGAGTGTCGGTGCGCCACTCGATCGATCACTTTTCTTTGTATTTTCGTATTTTACATCATCAAATGTACTTCTGGCGATTGGGCAACATAATTTGGGGTTGTTCAGTAAACTATTGGTCAACTGTCAGAAGTCAATTGGGAAGACATCAATTGTTTTCATAGATTAACATTAAAATAATTTCTATTTCTACTTCTAATGCAATATTTAACTTCTGTTTGGGCAACGGCTAATAACTCTGTTATCAACCATAGAAACAAAACAAAGCTATAAAATGCATGTTTAATTTGCCATATTTGGAACCCACAAAAAATTTATATAAACTAAATAAGCTATTTGCTATTAATTCAATTTATACACTAAAGATCTGTACTTTTATTCATACTGTAATAAGAAAATGTAAACATTCAAATATGAGATTTATTAAAAATCAAGAAATAGGTACATTTATAATATTAGGCAAGCAAGAGATTTGTTAACAACACACTTTAAAAAAAAAATTGGAAAAAATTCCATTTATATAAAGGAATATACCTATAGTTTAGTTAGTTTAGCTAAGATATTTCAACGTATTGTGCACTTTTTGATAAAAGCACCAAATTTGACACAGAGGTAGACCGATGTTACGAACAATTTTGGATGTGGAGCCATCGGCCAACTGCCCCTTGGCAGCCATTTTCCAAAATGGCTGCCAGTGGACACCCGAAAGACAACAGAAGTTAGATAAAATTTGCTGCTGAAGGTTTTAGTGAATGTTTATTGAATGTTTTGAATGAGAGATAGTTTGTAAGTTATATACAGGGTGGGTCAATAGTGCGTATTTCTTCTGTATCTCCTGTCTCGTTAGATATAGACGCATGGTTCAAAATTTTAATTAATTTGTGAGAAAAAGTACATTTTTTAAAATTATTATCAATTATACAGGGCGATCCGTTAAAGTGGCAGATAAAAGAATATATATTTTTTAAATAGAATGACCCAATATTTTTTATTATGTTTGAATACCACTATGATGGCCTATTCTGCGGTAAAATATTTTTAAAATTTCTTGGATGGTTAATGAAATAAAAAATATTTTTGTGGAAAACTGTCGTTATCTTCATTTGTAGTCCTTTTTCTACGATTGACTTTTTTATAAGAAATGCCATCTGTTTCTTCAAATCTGTTTTTAAACTTTTGGAAGATGCTTCTTGTGGATGGGTTCTGTGTTCTGTGAGATACTTTTTAGCGTAAGTTCTGGAGGCAACAAAATTGAAAATAACTGAAATTAAATGTCTTTGTTTCTATGAAATAATTTCAAAGGTACATTAACTTTTCTGAATAAAACATACCTATTTACACATAAACAACAACATCTAGAAAATTATTCATTTTAGGTACGGGACGTATCATATCAAAGTTGCAGAGAAATAAAAATTACACAATTTTTACAAAAATATATAGGGTGTTCCATTTGAAAAATTTGAGTTTTGGTAGTTTGAATATTTATTTAGCAGTGCGCTTATGAACATCTTGTATGAAAAAAATATTTTCTACATCAGCTAATAGTTAAAGTATGGCATACACTACTACCATGATACAATAAATAAGAGATAAGATATCGCGCAGCTCGTGACGTCAGTCGGTGAGCTAGGACGCCATTAAACGCCCGGCTGTCAGGAGTGTCAGGGGTAGAATTGTCAAGTTGTTGCGGATATTTTGTGTTTAAAAGTTAAAAAAAATTGTCGAAAATGAGATGTGCTGTGTACGATTGTGATGTTGATAATCAATCAAGAGATTCTACACACGATATAACGTTTTTTATTCCCTGAAATAAAAAAAATGTAGAGTGTATGGAAACGCGGTTTCAGAAAAAATAGTATGTGTATCATCGTAGTAAAACCATATTTTCGAACTCCGTGTTGCTTGCGCCTCGATAAGCAATCTGCACGGTCGTCCAGGAATGTTAAGTTATTCCTACTAGGCACACAATGTACTATTTAGCATTAATTCTCTTAGTAACTAGAAAATGTTTAGAGAAAGTTATTTACATTTTTTACCTTAATTATTAACATTTTTATATTTTTTTAACTTCCTACATATTAAAGGTGGTTTTTCTTAGTATACTTAACTTTCGGCAAGAAACAATTTTTAAGAAATTAATTATAAATAAGTTTTCTATTATGCTGCATACTGTCTGGCGATCGCACTGTATTTTTACTTAAAAACATTCTTCAAAATTCTTAAATATCAAATATGTTGAATGTATATATGGTTAATTTATCCATTTTTACATTTGACTTGCCATTTTTGTAATTTTGAAAACTTCGAATAACTAGAACCCCAAAATTATTAATTTGTAGGGCCAGACATATTCAACAATTACAAATCGAAATACATGCCTACGAAAAATATAAATTGGGAGTTAATTTTGTATTATTATACTTATATTCACGTATAATACAGAAATATCTGCATAAAATAAATCAAATGTAATATTACAGTGTTCTCTCTGGGCTCTAATAAATTTCATCTAAAATGTAATAATTTAAATAGCCGTCATTAACTTAGTATTACACTATAAGCAGTGAACCCATATTATGAATAAAAGCCATAAAACAGAGTTCCTAACTAACAAAATTTGATATTAAATTCTAAAACGCGACATAGATTTTAAAAATTACTCACCGTGTGACGTCATGCGCAAACCGGCCGAAATTTGAACGCTTTGATATCATATCTTGTGTTGTTGTATCATGCACTACTACCATGTCAAAGAAAAAAAATTACTCTCCAAAAATAAGTCCAAAATCAATTTTCAAAATGATACCTGCAAAGGCAGTGTTCAATAAAAATATTATTTAATTCATTAACCAACAAATTTTAAAAATATTTTACCGTTGAATAGGCCATCATAGTGGTATTCAAATATAATAAAAAAAATTGGGTCATTCCATTTAAAAAATATATATTCTTTCATCTACCACTTTAACGGATCGCCCTGTATAATTGATAATAATTTTAAAAAATGTACTTTTTCTCACAATTTAATTAAAATTTTGAACCATGCCTCTATCTCTAACGAAACAGGAGATACAGATTTCTTCTGTATCTCCGCACGCACGCACTATTGACCCACCCTGTATATAACTTACAAACTATCTCTCTTTCAAAACATTCAATAAACATTCACTAAAACCTTCAGTCCTTCAGCAGCAAATTTTATCTAACTGCTGTTGTCTTTCGGGTGTCCACTGGCAGCCATCTTGGAAAATGGCCGCCAGGGGGCAGTTGGCAGATGGCTTCACATCCAAAATTGTTCATATTACATCGGTCTACCTTTGTGCCAAATTTGGTGCTTTTATCAAAAAGTGCACAATAGGTTAGCTAATCCGCTGTACATACTACTATACACGGTGGTGAATTTTTCGATGCCCACCATTGCTATCTCGGAAACTATAAGATATAGAGGATCGGTTAAATTAGACAAAAGTTGCGCTATTTTATGCTCTAAAATTTCCTGCCAAGAAATGCTGGATATCTTGATTCGTTCGCGGTTTATCCTGAAAAAATTGAAAATCGTGATTTCAAAAAAATAATAATATCTTCTATACCATTCATGCGAACTTCATGAAATTTGGTAAGGTTATATTTTTGGCCACTGCCAATTGAATGGCGTTGACAGAAATTTTCTAAGCCTTCTAGATTTTGAGCAACGATAGTCAACTTTTTTTTTCTTATGGCCGCCATATTGAATTTTTACACCATTAGTTAGAGAAAATAATTCTCTTTTCACCTATGTCACCAAAATAGATTTTTTTAAAACATGTTAATATTCGAATTAATGTAAAAATAATTTATAAAATTCAGTATGCTTTGGAAAAATAATTGCAAGCAACATTGTAATCCAGACGCTATTAGCTGCTTTCGTTCGTTCTAATCATACGTGAACAAGGTAATCATGATTCATATTTACATGTTCGTTTGTTCTGATTTGTTTTCTCCCTCTCTTGTTTTTTAGAATCATGTTCAGCAATCCCATTGCCCCTTCGAATCATGGATTTTTCGTGTTCATTTTTAAGTAATCCTGTTTTGATCTACTTATAACCTCGAAATTATTTGTCATTTGTCAGTCAAAGCCGGTAAAGTAAAAATGAATGATTCCAGACAAGAAGTAGACAATTCAGAACAAGCAAATGGCTAGAAGTGTGTCAAGAAATAAACAAAGAAAAAGGTAGAAACTACTGGCAAAAAATAAAAACTTTATCTAGATACAAAAAACAGAACTTAATGCCACAAATAGAAGAAAACAATAAAATCTACACTACCGATTCAGAAAAAGCGGAAATATTTGCTGAGCATTATGAAGAAAGCTACAAAAAAAGTGAAAATGATGAATTTGACAATGAAAACTACAACACAGTGGAGAGTTGGTATGATGATTACCTTATTAACCTACAACACCAACAGGATATAATGCCAATAGACGAAGAGGAATATTACAACGTACTGAATAATGGAAAAAATACGGCACCTGGCTACGATAACATACCAAGAAAAATACTCAAGAAACTAACACCTGAAGTACATTCTCACATAATAAAAATACTTAATTTCTGCTTAATACATACTCACTACCCAAATGAATGGAAAACCGGGATTATTATAACAATACTAAAGCCCAATCAAGATAATTCCAAGACGAACAGCTATCGTCCCATAACCCTTCTCCCCGTAATTGGAAAAATTTTTGAGAAGATATTAAAAGGCAGGTTGGAAGCAATCCTTGGAGATAACATACCAAATTACCAATTTGGATTCAAAAGCAAAACGTCAACCGTACACCCTCTTACAATACTTGTCTCGAATATTCAAACAAATAGTATAGAAGGAAATAAAAGTGCAGCATTATTTTTAGACATTAAAAAGGCATTCGACAGTACGTGGCATAAAGGTTTACTGTACAAATTGTATAAAATAAATTGCCCATCATATCTACTGATCCTCATTAAAGAATTTTTAAATAACAGAATCTTGTGCGTCAAAATAAACAACTCAGTGTCAAAAAAATTCACAGCATCCCAAGGAGTACCACAAGGTTCACCTCTGTCTCCTATCTTGTACAACTTATACTGCCATGACATATATAATCACAATACTCCAGACCCTCTATACTTTAATCCAAATTCTTACATTTTACAATTCGCCGATGATACTGCAGTAATCGAACATCATAGATCTCTCAACCAATGTATTGAAAAGCTACAGGCAAGAACAAATGAGACAATAGCATGGATGATGAAGTGGAGAATAACACCTAACCCTACTAAATCAAAATTTATAATATTCAACCATCAAATAAAACATACTTCCCCTACAATAATAGTACAAAACAATAGCATTGAGCCATCTGTTCATACGAAATATTTAGGAGTGGAAATTGACAACAAGCTGAACTTTAATTTACATACAAACATGGTTAAATCAAAGGTCATAAAAAGAGCAAAACATTTTAGGGGACTATCTTACAAAAATGAAGGAATCAGCACGATTAATTCAACTAAAATATATAAAATGATTTGCAGACCACTTTTAGAATACGCAAATTTACTTTTCCTAAACTGCAAAAATCCAGCTAAGAACAACGTTGAGGTTGCAGAGAGAAGCAGTCTAAGAATCATAACAAAAATACGTCACCCCAATAACCCAATCCACAATCCATCCAATACATTATATGAAAAAACCAGAATATTACCAATAATGAATAGAATTGACATATTATCAACCAAATTTGCAACCAACCCAGTCAACATCAACATCATCAGCCCACTAATCACAAAGAGAAATGAGACAATTATGAGGAAAAGAATGTACCCAGTCCAAACACTTGAAGAAATTATTTCTGAAAAACATGAAAATGCCCATTAATTTGAAATTATTTAATTATGTTTTTTTTTCCCCTGTTTGTTTACAATATATATATAATTTTTTTTTTTTTATTGTAATATAGAATTGATTATCTTATCTAACAAAAATATTAATAAGATAAAATGTATACTAACTAGGCAGAAAGACCACGGTCGATAGCCTTTTGTACCTACCTCGGTTCAATAAAGATATTTACTACTACAAGAAGTAGAACTTGTACATCCTACTAATGGTACCAAATTTAATGTGTTCTTAACAGAATGCCATAAAATACAGATTTTCTGTGTCTTGTATCCACCATGATGATTGTGATTATGTTTTTGTTTTGTATTTGGATCGTGAACGTAACTTTTATGTAGGGACACGTTCGATTGTTGACACTGTCGTAATCCATGATTAAGAAAACATAGATTATGTTCACGTGAACAGTGATTTACTTTTCATACACGAACGAAAGCAGCTATTATTAAATTGTACACTCGTAAAAAAATTACAGAAAAATTCCAGGTTATTTAAACTCCTATTAAATATTACAAACAATTAATTTATTAAAGAGTCAAGAAAATAAATAATACTATTTTTATTTTATAAATTGTTTGTAATATTTAATAGGAGTTTAAATAACCTGGAATTTTTCTGTAATTTTTTTACGAGTGTATCTACAATTTAATAATAGCGTCTGGATTACAATGTCGCTTGCAATTATTTTTCCAAAGCATACTGGATTTTATAAATTATTTTTACATTAATTCGAATATCAACATGTTTTTAAAAAATCAGTCTATTTTGGTGACATATGTGAAAAGAGAATTATTTTCTGTAAGTAATGGTGTATAAATCCGATATGGCGGCCATAAGAAAAAAAAAAGTTGACTATCGTTGCTCAAAATCTAGATGGCTTAGAAAATTTCTATCAACGCCATTCAATTGGTAGTGGTCAAAAATATAACCTTGCCAAATTTCATTAAGTTCGCATGAATGGTATAGAAGATATTATTATTTTTTTGAAATCACGATTTTCAATTTTTTCATGATAAACCGCGAACGAATCAAGATATCCAGCATTTCTTGGCAGGAAATTGTAGAGCATAAAATAACGCAACTTTTGTCTAATTTAACCGATCCTCTATATCTTATAGTTTCCGAGATACCAATGGTGGGCATCGAAAAATTCACCTCCGTGTATATAATCGATTTCCAGAAAGAATTAAAAACATAAAAGATTTAAACAAATTTAAAACGAGTCTAAAAGAGAAATTGCTAGTTGACGTACCTTTCCCAGATTAACTTTTTTTTTTCGAAAATTTTATGTTAGAAACTTATGTTAGTTAATTGTCAGTCCCTGTTATAAACTTGTAGTTTCTTGGGATAATAAAGCTATCTTAATGAATACTACAAACTACACACAAGAGAGAAATAATTAAAACGCCACTTTCGGTTGAACCGGAAGTGACATCAACTTTTTTTCTTAAATAGAATGACAATGTTTTTTTTGGGGTGCTTTATATAGCATGAAATTCCAACTGCAACAGTTTTTTCCAATTTCAAAAATTCCAAAAAATAAGTGAGATACGAACGATTATTTATTTTTTATAAAATGACTTCGTCAGATGAATGCGATGTAAGAAAATTACTAAGTAGGCGATGGAAATTATTAGCAAGGTAGTAAGCTTTTCTGTAAAGAATAAAATAGTTATTTAAATTACTGATAGATATGACTATTTTTAGGTTTTTCTCAAAAAACGTAATTAAATTTTCATTTTCATTTCCGTAGGGGTTCTATAGAAAATTTTTAAATGGGACCGTACTATTTTTTTTCTATTAATCGGCCATAATGATTAATAAGTTTTAATTTTTTCGCTAATAATAATTTCTTAACGAGATCCTTTGTAATAATAAAAGTGTTTTTGAAGAGTCATTAAAATTATTTCTTGTTTAATTTGTGCTTACCTTTTAAAAACACTTTTATTATTACAGAGGATCTAGTTTAGAAATGATTATTGGCGAAAAAATTAAAGCTTATGAATCATTATGTTTGTTTAAATCTTTTATGTTTTTAATTCTTTCTGGAAATCGATTATATATAGATATTTCCTTTATAATAAATAAATAATAAATAAATTTTTTCCAAATTTTGTTTTAAAGGGAGTTGTTAACAAATCTCTTGCTTGCCTAATATTATAAATGTACCTATTTCTTTATTTTTAATAAATCTCATATTTGAATGTTTACATTTTCTTATTACAGTATGAATAAAAGTACAGATCTTTAGTGTATAAATTGAATTAATAGCAAATAGCTTATTGGGTTTATATAAATTTTTTGTGGGTTCTAAATATGGCAAATTAAAGATGCATTTTATAGCTTTGTTTTGTTTTTATGGTTTGATAACAGAGTTATTAGCAGTTGCCCGAACAGAAGTTAAATATTACATTAGAAGTAGAAATAAAAATTATTTTAATGTTAATCTATGAAAACAATTGATGTCTTCCCAATTGACTTCTGGGAGTTGACCACTGAGTTTACTGAACAACCCCAAATATGTTGACCAATCGCCAGAAGTACATTTGATGATACGAAAATACAAAAAAAGTGATCGATCGAGTGGCGCACCGACGCTCTTAGTATCGGAATTATCTCTCTTATTCTTCTACCTAGCCTTCTGGCGTTTTGCACGTAATCTCATTTTGAATTAAAGAATAAGTATACAAATTGCCAGAAGTGCACTTGGTCACGTAAATATTGCAACATTTTCTGCAACATTGACGCCTTCTGTCGGCCCTTTATCTTCCGTCCACTCTTCTGGCGATTTTTTTCCTATTTACTTATGATGTCTTCGATCATTCTGTAAATTTTCAGTACTGCACCTTGTCAATTTGTTTTCATGAAAAAATTACATGTTTGACCCCCTACCCTCGCATTATACTTCCAGGGTGCCTTCTGGCGGGCTGATTCTCTCTATGTTGGTAACAACCGAACCTGTTTTGAATATAATTTCCACTGCACCGAGTCACACGTACCCTACGTAGCCAGCTCTCCGTCTATTACACGCCCTAGCATCCAAAACAAATAACACAGTGTCTCTAATGCGAAGATACTGTTCTTCTAATGGTCTTGACTTAAATGTTCATAAAGCCAATTTTCTTACATTTTCCACTAAGACAGTAGTTGACTCTAGCTTAGTAAAAATGAAAAATAACACTATCCCTCAACATTAAGATGTCAAATACCTTGGGCTCCAAATAGACTTATGTCTGTCATAGGGAAATTAAATAGACGTATTAATAAAAAAAATTGTCCACTCATTGCTTTGTACTATGGCAGATGAGGCAGCATGTTAGCTTAAATATCTTGAGAATTTATTACTTTGCATATGTGCAGTCCTATCTTGATTACTGCATAATTTGCTGGGGAAAGTTGAAGTAACTTCCGCGGTTTTTAGTGCTGTTATGAAAATTGGAGCTTTTTATATAGGTTGGAGGAGATGTAGTCTTGCTGAGCATTTTAATCTTACACGCTGTTACAAATGCAGTAAACACGGTCACACCAAGAGAAATTGTCGTGCTGAATTTCCGATATGTAGCAATTGTGCTGGCAGTCATGAAAAAGACCAATGTACTTCTGAAGCTTTAGTTTGTGTTAATTGCAGTCAATATAATTTAAAATTCAAGGGTAGTTTGTAAACATAAGATCGATCAAGTAAAAACTAAAATTAGTTATGAATAGCTTAAAATAGGTCACTTAAATGTTAGGTCGCTATTTACAGGGTTTGACGTTTTTTGCAATTTAGTTTGAGAAAATAACTTCTCAATATTTTGTGTGTCTGAAACATGGCTGAATGTTGATATCTCCTCTAATGCTATACACATTCCAAATTATCGTTTTTATAGAAAAGATCGCGTAGAACGAGGAGGAGGCGTAGGAATTTATGTAAGTGACTAATTGCCAATGAGGTTTTGCATGATTTTGTGAGTATTGATGGTGTAGAATATTTATTTATACATGTTAAGACTCGCAAAGTAAATTTAATTGTTTGTGTTATATACAGATCACCATCATACAATTTATCCAATTTCATAAGCCACATTGATGATCTCTTATCATTTATTACACCCCAATATGATAATTTAATCATCATGGATGATATCAATGCAGATCAAAATTTCAACAATCCATTCTCTCAGTGTATGTCAGCATATGGTTTCTCACAATATATAAATGAACCTACACGCATTACTGCTACCTCAGAGAAAATTATTGATGTTGTTTTTTTTAATAACTCCGCTTTATTTTATAACTCAGGTACCCTATATGCTGATTTAATCTCTGATCACAAAGCAATATATTGCACACTAAATTTAGAATATTCTCGCCCTAAACCTAAAATACTTATACTTACAGAAATTTTAACTACTTTTCTCTTGAAAATTTTTTATTGGATCTAAGTGGTCTCTCATGGGATAATATATTTTATATTAATGATATCAATAAAAAAATATCCTTTCTAACAACTAATATTCTTTTGTTGTTTGATATACACGCGCCGTATAAAACATCATTTATGTCAAAACCATTTTTACCCTGGATTACTTCGAATATAAAAGCTATTATGAAAGAGAGAGACAGGGCTCTCTCCCATTTAAAAGGACTAAATCTCTTCGTGATTACGCAATCTACAAACAAGTTAGGAATTTGGTTGTATCTTCTATTAGAAATGAAAAAGCAGCCTACCTTGCATATCACCAAAAAAGCTCAAATAGTAAACAACTATGGCATTGGCATGCTATAAACAACTTAAATATTAAGAAAAAAGTTAATAGAGATATTCCTTATAGTCTCCAAAAACCTGAGAAAATTAATAATTATTTTACGTCGGTATTTAGCCCGCCTAATAATTGTCCTGAAGCCGTTCAATCTTTATTAGGTAAAAAGTTTAACTGTGACATTTCTTTAGAATTTAAGCTAGCAACAGTTGAAGAAATTAACAACATTATTTTTAGTTTAATATCAAATGCTTATGGTAGTGATAATATTAGTGCTAGAATGTTACAATACTGCTCTTCCATAATTAGTAGACATATCACTCATATAGTAAATTGTTGTTTGGAGGTAGGATATTTTCCTGACAAATGGAAACTCTCTATAGTGAATCTCCTTCCTAAGCAAAATAACTCCACACAATTTACTGATTTAAGACCAATTAGTTTAATTACCGCACTTAGCAAGATTTTGGAAAAATATATACAGCCACAAATATATGATTTCGCTTTAAAAAAACACATCATTCCCTCTCATCAGTCGGGCTTTAGAAAGGGTTACAGTACTACATCTACATTTAGATATTTAGATTTAGATTTAGATATAGATAAAAATCAAGCAGCTGCCCTCATTGTGCTTGACTTCTCCAAAGCATTTGACACTTTAGATCACCAACTTTTATGTACTAAGCTTGATTATTATGGTTTTAATGATATGGCTATTAAGTTTTTCAAGTCCTATTTAAACTCGCGATATCAAAAAGTAAGTGTGGATAATGAATGTTCAAATATCACTTCTATTTCATCTGGTGTTCCTCAAGGCTCAGTTTTAGGACCACTACTGTTTCTTTTGTACACAGCTGATCTATTTACTTGTGTCAGATTTTCTAAAATTCATGGTTTTGCAGATGATACTCAGCTCTTGCATATTTTTTATGCTAAACACGCGAAAAATGCTTCAAATAATATTAATGCTGATCTAAATTGCATTGCAGATTACGCAAATAAAAATAATCTAAAATTGAATGCTACAAAATGTGCCGCAATTTGCTTTTCACCAAATAAAGTCAGACCATTCATTAAGGAAAATTTAAAGTTATATATTAATAATGTGCCTTTAAACTAGTAAAATAAAAAATCTGGGTCTAACAATTGACGAAAATCTTAGATTTGTTGATCATGTCACTCAAATAGTAAGAAAGTCGTACTGTGTTTTAAAATTGTTATATACCAATATTAGTATTATCAATTATAAAATGCGTAAAAAGCTATGTGAAACTTTGGTGCTTCCAATATCTCAATATTGTAACCTATGTTTTATTCTATGTCTGGATCAAATTAATTTTTATCGGCTGCAAAAAATTCAAAACAGTTGTTGTAGATTTATTTTTAATTTAAGAAAATTTGATCACGTTTCCAGTAAATTAACAGAACTTCGCTGGCTCAAAACCATTAATGTATTTAATATTTAAGTATAATTTATCTGTGTTTGTACAGCGACTACTTGTAAGTTCCTCACCATCCTATCTGCGTGTCAAACTACATTTTAGACGTAACATGCATAACGCAAATTTAAGGCAAGTACATAAACTTTTTGTGCCCATTCATCATACAACTATGTTTCGGAAAAGTTTTAGATATAATTCTGCAGTTATTTATAATAGTATTGACGATAACTTAAAACATCTCCCTGTAAAGAGTTTCCAGGAAAAAGTGAAACTTCAAATATTATTGTCGCAATAATACACTACTTTTTGTACATATTTTTTTAAATTTTGTTATTAGTAATTTTTTCGATCTTATTTTTTACAATACTATATTATTTGCAAATATGCAAAATAAATAATTATTCTTTTTATTATGTTGTTTTTATTATCTATTTATAATTTCTTATAATTTCTATTATCTATTATCATCATACACTATTTCAATAAACATTTTTATACATTTACTAAATTCTTCCTTCTAGGGAAGGTAGTTTTACAGTTTTTATACATTTGTTTAATTTACTTTTTTTAAATTATGTTAATTTTTACTTTCTATTTTTTTGTAAAATTTATTTTAGGACCCTTGTTCATTATATATATTAATGATCTCTGTAACATTATATCTACTACTCAATTATTGGAGGAAAAAATAAATGACCAAGATTCTAATGATAGCAAATACTTAAAATAATTTACATTTTCTTCTGAGATACAGAATCTTCTGAGTATATAAGAGCTCTCAATTTTTTTACTATATGTGTATGGAAAGCAAATGATTTGTAAGAAGTGGTCTGATATATCACATGCATGCATTTATTAAGGTCATATGTCGAAAGAACATCTGGTAATTTTCCAGCTTTGCTACATATAATGTCATCAAAATAGAAATTAAAATCCCCACAGACAAATGTAGGCAGGTTTGGTTTAAGTAACTTATACAAAAGATCATCAATATTAGAAATAAAAAACTCACAATCAGATGATAGATTTGAAGGTGACCTATAAAAACACCCTACTAAAACTGATACATTGTCTAACAAAATTTCAATGTACTGACCTCTGGTTATAACACATCTGGGATAAACGTACATTCGGTTTTAAAAATCGTTTACGCAGTTCCCAACTTTGAATTTGGCTTTGGCGTTTTTCTGTTATAACGTACTTCTGGTAATAGTGTACTCAAAAATTAGTCTCTAGAGGGTACGTTATAACCAGAGTACACTGTATTTAATTTTAAAATTGGTTATTTTGGTTTTAGACAATTATTGTGTATCCGCATCCAGATCCACTAGCAGGTGCAAATAATTTAGAATTTTATGGACAACGCCCATGGAGGCCAGGAAAAGTATCTGCAGAGCCACCTGATCCTCAGTTAGAGTCAAATGGGATACATGCTTTACAATATTTAGAAAAACAATTTAATCATTCAGTAAGTATTCTATGGTTTTCCTATGTTTTATCACCATACCGTGTATCGTCAAACATGATAATACAATGGGCTTTTCCCGTAATTTTTTTTCATTGTGTTATTGGAAAAACCTTATCAAAATAATACTAAAAACGAATTTTCTATTTTTTTCTGGACGCATAAAACGCCGCAAAAAATCCCAAATGTTTCCTAAATTAACAGCGCATTCAAACAATCGTAATCAGACTAACCCATCCAATAAGCAATAAGTTTAACAAATGCTGAAGTTCGGCCGAAGTTTACTATGAAGGAGCATTCACAACCATCCTCATATGCGTCCTGCTTTCTGCGTCTTGCAATTCTATTGGTGCCTGAAGTACGTTTATGAAACACCACCAATAGAATCACCGAACGTAAAGTGCTGACGCTCAGTTGAGAACGTATGTTTATGCAGGTATAGGATTCAGACATTCTAGAACAGAACTGACAACAGACAGTGTTGTGGCTGCAAGTGTGTTGTTTATTGTTTATTTTCTTTTAAACGTATTATTCAAAATGAGTAAAACAGAAGATGGATTTGTGAAAGGTGACTCTGACAATTTACCTGTTTTGGACAGTGATATGGTTAATGACTTCTATATTGCAAATATGCAATTTTTAAGTGAAGTGCGTAACGTGAAAACGAAAAGGTTAGTTGAAAACTAGGTAATATTTTATTTCTTAAATTACAAAATTATATTTGTCAATATAGGTAATTGGAATGTATTCTTTTTATTTTTCTGTTTTCATTCATTAGTAAATACCTACATAATGCAAAATTTTTTTTACTTATAGATCATCCAAAGTGTCATATGGTGATAATGCTGTAGCTTTATATATAAGAAAACACAATTCACTGTTAGCTAGTAAATCCCTGCTTTGTAGGGGTTTTAAAGAATATAACAGTTTGCCATCAGAAGTAAAAAATTGTAGTACTCTTATACAATTCACAGCTCTTTGTGTGAATTATATAAGAAATTTAGCTGTGTAAAATTAAGTATCTGTTCATATGATATTTGATATAACAATCTTGTGTAAATTAATATACTTACTGAATATTAAACCATTTGTATATGTAAATCAGAATTATTGTATTTTTATAATGTCTGTAAATGTGTATAAAAAAAATTGTATTAATGTATAGCTTTTTTGCTAAATAAAGCACTATTATTATTATTATTATTATTATTATTATTATTATTATTATTATTATTATATTATTATGTACAGCTGAAAAGAAATGGAGATGTTTGTACAGTTAAGGCAAAAATAACACCGGAACATAAAATCCATAAAAAAGCATATACCTTCTGTGCAGTGATCAATGAAAGAGAAAAGGAAGTGACTAGTTGTTCTTGCTTAGACTGTCCAGCTTCTGAAGGTATGTATTCACAAGTTATCTTTATTTTGTTTGCCTTTGCTACATGTAACATATTATTTTTCTTTGACCCATACAAAAAGTTGGCTTTTGCGTTTTCATTTCACAATGCAAAGTTGACATTTAACGAGGTGTGAGCAATAAAGTACTTTGATAAAAAAATAAATAAATCTCCACTAAAACAAAAATGAATTATTTTTCTAGTTGTTTCAATAAGGTCACTTTTTTATGGCATTATCTACTTATTGAGAACTTTGCGGTCTATTTTATTTTAAAATACATTAATACAAAAAGAAACAATGATATACTGAATTCAATTACTGACCGAGTTTTCATCAAGTAGAAAATGCTATTAGAAAACCTAAATAAAATGAATGTAAGCAAGTCCAATTTACAGAGACTTTGTTATGTTCTAGGTGGCTGTAAACATGGAATCGCATTTCTTTTGTGGCTGCATCGACGAAGTGAAGAACCTTCGGTAACGTCAACAGTATGCTACTGGAAATCCTCTAGTTTGGCCAGGGTAGGAAAAAGTGATTTTAGTATTTCTGCTCTATTAAAAAAGGAGGTACTCAAGTTGGAACCGAAAGATCCATCTTTTCTACAGAAAGTGATTGATAATTTCTGTGAAACGGATGGAACTTTATTCAGTTTTTTTAAGAAACCTCAACACGGTTGTTCATCTGCGGAACTCGTTTACGGTCAAACTTTACGCCTCCCAGGTGAATATTTCATAAATTCGCATGTTAGTACTCAAATGCCTTTATTAACAAATTACAACATTATTTTAAAAAGTTACAGTTTACAAATCCAAAGCAAACTTTCAATCGAAACACTTTTGTCAGCCCCTATTTCGGATCAACATCTAGCTCAAATAGAAGAAGAACTAAACGGTATAAATTGGACAGACATGTTAGTTGACAAAGATGCAAATAATTGTCAGTTAGTCTTAGAAGAAGTTATATTAAATGTAATGGATGAAGTGAGTCCAAAAATAACTAACGAACTGAAAACTTCAAAGGGTAAAAGATGGATTACGGAAGAATTAAAAAATAAATGTAAAATAAAAAGACAGTTATATGAAGGAATGCTAAAAGGTGAGGTGCATAAAAGAACGTATGAAAGTTTTCGTGACCAGCTAAAAAAGGAAATAGAGGAGCAAAAACAAAAATGTAACAGTGAATTCATACTAACATCAGACAATAAAATCAGAGACACGTGGAAGTTAGTAAAGGAGGTTACGGGAAGCAAATCAGATATAAAAAAAAAATGTGGTCAACTTTAAGAAAAACAACGAGCGTAGCGAAGAAATATTGAATAATATAAACAAACATTTAATTAATATAGTAGACGATATAAATAATAACACACAAATAGACAAATCACTTCTAAACAATATAAAAAATACATTTGTATTACTACCAACAGATGCAAAAGAAGTATACAACACCATACAGTCATTAAAAAATACACTTGCCGTTGGGTACGATGAAATACCTACAAAACTTGTAAAACACTGTGCACATATATTGTCTGAACCTCTTTCAATATTAATTAATAAATGCTTTCAAGAAGGTGTTTTTCCTGAAAAATTGAAAATTGCCATGGTGAAATTATTACACAAAAAAGGAGATGTCTCAGAAATAAATAACTATAGGCCAATTGCCTTGTTATCGGTAATATCAAAGGTAATGGAAAAAATTGTAGCTAATAGAATCTACAATTTTCTTATAAAATACGATATATTGAATAAAAATCAAAATGGATATGTAAAAAATCGTTCTACATCTCGAGCCATCTTTCAAATTCTAGAGGACATAATAAATGGAATAAATGAAAACGAATACACTGTTTGCTTATATATGGACTTAAGAAAAGCGTTTGACAGCGTTCATCATCAAACTCTATTGGATAAACTAGAGATTTTAGGACTTCGAGGACCTATACTACAACTCCTTAAATCATACCTAAGTAATAGACAACAATATTTAGTTACAGAAGATGAAAATACAGGTAAATTGATAACATCAGAATCGTACACAATAGAAAGAGGGGTACCTCAAGGTTCTATCTTAGGACCTATTTTATACCTCTTATATGTAAACGAGTTGCCAAATGTATTAAATCACATAACAACTTTATTTGCAGATGACACATCAGTAGTAATACGCTCGCCTGATGTCAACACTGATAAAATAAAGCAAACGATAGAGTCTCTACATAAATGGTATCAACAATAGTATATTACGTAATGAGAGTTGTAAATAGCATATTACGCACGAATGGAAAAATTGCGCACGACGCCGCGTAGCGGCTAGTGTGGCAATTCCATGAGTGCGTAATTGCTTTACAACTCGAATTATGTACTATACTTTACCTATGATCGTATTTATTGATATTAAAACACAATTTTGTATTATTTATTGCTTATGTCAGTTTTGACAGCGTTAGAAAATTAAGTTTTGCACCTGCCATTTTTAATAATTTTAGCCTGGTGTCAGAAATATGAACTACAAGTGTTGTGTAAAGTTGGTCACGTGGTCACATTGCATTGCACCTCAGCGGCTGAGCGTGCGATTTGTTTACGGTGTGTAAGGTTCAATTTACATAGGTGGCGGAGAGTGCGTTTTCAGCTATTTACGTTAGCGATCGTAGGTAAAATAACTTACGGCTAAACATAAATAAAACAACATTATTGAGTTCCACAAAAACTTAAATATGTCAATCAATTTAGAGAATGAAATGCTCAATCCAAACACTGTTACAATGTTTTTGGGAATAAACATCGATTACCAACTAAACTGGAAAGAACATGTTAACCACATTTCAACAAAATTAAGCAGTTTCAACTATGCTTTAAAAATTTTAGCAAGGTCAGTTAACAGAGAAGCAAGCTTAAGTGCTTATTACGCTTATGTTTATTCACGCCTAAAATATGGTATCATTTTTTGGGGAAATTCAGTAGAAGCCGAAAGAGTGTTTAAAATCCAGAAAGCTTGTATTAGAAGTATATTCCACTTAAGGTACAATGAAACATGTAGGAACAGTTTCAAAGATAATAATATACTTACCTTACCCTGCATCTACATTTACGAATGTGCATGTTTTGTCAGAGGTAATTACAAATTATTCAGTAACCAGAAACTAGAACATACCTACAACACAAGAGGCATAGAAAACCCTTACTTAAATCCAGTACAAACAACAAGAGCCAAGGTACAAAAAAGTGCACCATATCAACTAATGCGTATTTATAATAAATTACCAAATCACATAACAGATGCCGGAAAAAACTTACAAAAAGTGTGTCAAAGATTTATTGTGTAAATATGTATTTTATGATATTGACGAATTTTTTAAAACCAATTTTAATTAATTTTAACCAACTCAGCTGAGGTAGTATTTTAATGTGTAATGTGGAATATGTATTTTAAATTCATGTTTTATGTGGACATAATATAACATGCAATATCTTATACAGACAATTTAGTACCTATGCTTTTTTTATTTGACATGTTCTATACTTTTGTATTATATTGAATAAAGAGATATTCTATTCTATTCTATTCTATTTAAAAACTTGCGAATACGTTTTCATACGGAATAATAATATAATAATAATAATAATAATCTGACAAATGTCGGCCGTGGGTCCTCAGGGCTAACCATCCTGGGGACTCACTTCCTCTGGTTTTCGACCAAGACGGTGGACAGGCCCCTCACAATCGACCCCAGTCGGATGGGGGTCAGAGACAGGTGGGAGGGGCCTTACCGGACGGTCTCAATGACGACGCACGCAATGGATATGGGCGCTTTAGGTGGACGGATGGATTAAGGGATGACCTGCTGACCTGCTACGAGAGCAGCGAGCCTGAGCGCAGGGGGTACATGGCGCGATTACACCGGTTGTGGTGCGATATGCACCCGGAGTATCGCGCCTTCTCTCAACAACACCTGAGAGATCAAGTATCCTTCCTGCGCAGAACAGGTTATGTAAGGGCACCTCGTCAGCGTGAGGAAGTGCCTGCCGCACTTCCACCGCGGCAAATACCAGCTGTCGAGGAACATCCTCCTGAGTACACCGATATCGCTTTAAGGACGAGGGTTAACCTTAACACCAGGGTTAACCCAAAGCCACAAGACCTGGCACGAATGGATTAGTTGATTAGTGAGGAGCTTCCAGAAGATGCCAACATCTGGCAGATCAACAGCGCGGTGTACGCTGCCGCCAAGCAACTCGTCCCACAACAGCGCCTGGCAAGCGCAGTTGATAGAGTCGAGAAAGCTAAGCGGCGCGTACAGAAGATCGAAGCTAAAATTCGATCAGCAAGGCAACACGCTTCTCGAATCCAGAGTGTGGTGGATTATATAGTCGCAGGTAGACCATTTACACCGAAGGTCCGGCGAGTGGCAGCCGGACTAAGACGCCAACACCACACTCTAAATCGCACAGTGCTGCAGACCATCAAGCAGCACTGTCTAGATAGGATTCGAGCGCTTATGGCTATTAAGAAAACTTTGGTCAGGCGAATGCGGAGTTTGGAACAAAACAAATTGTTTCAAACAAACCCGTCTCGCCTGTTCCAAGAGCCACAGCGTGTTGTTGAAAATCCGCCAACTGTTGATAATGTCGAAGCATTCTGGAAAGGAATCTACGAAGTCGCGAGTCCATTCGATAATGACACTCCAGCTATAGCACACTTCGAGGCTCTCTGTCGTAGAGTCTTAGAAGAGCCAGACGAAGTGTGCCCGGCAATCAGTACGGAAGAGGTTCAACAAGCACTTGTTGGAACCAAGAACTTCGCTGCCCCGGGTCCAGATGGTATAAACAACTGGTGGTGGAAGAAGTTTCCTTCCACCCACCGCCATCTGGCCCGAGTTTTCAACACATGGTTGAACGAGGGGCAGCAAATTCCGGACTGGTTTGTCGAGGGGCGAACTGTGCTAATCCCCAAAAAGGGGGATCTGTCTGACCCAAAAAATTATAGGCCGATTACCTGCCTCAACTCCTGCTACAAGTTATTTACTCGTATCTTGTATACCAGGATGTTGAGGTCTGTTGATTCGGTCTACCAACAGATAAACGAACAGCGTGGTGCCAAGAAGGGCCTGGCAGGTTGCAAGGAAAACCTGCTGATAGACCGCTGTATTACACAGGATTCTGTGCAGTACAAGCGGAATCTGTCAATGGCCTGGATTGATTATCGCAAGGCATTTGATACAACATCCCACGAGCTTTTGTTACACTTGCTCGGATGTCTTGCGGTGCCAGCACCACTAGTGAGATGCATCGAACAACTGTTGCCGCTTTGGAGAACTCGCTTCACCATAACATCTGTTGCCGAGCGAGTTTCGACAGAGTTGGTGACATTTAAGAGAGGAGTGTTTCAGGGTGACTCTTTGAGTCCGCTCCTCTTCTGCATCTCACTGCTGCCGCTATCTGTTGGACTCCACCAAACCCGCGGGTATCAGTGTGGGCCACCCAGCAACCGGAGGCATAAGGTCACCCATCTATTTTATATGGATGACCTTAAACTCTATACCTCCGGAGAGCGAGAACTTCAAAATGCTCTCAGGGTGGTCGAGGAATACACGCGGGCAATTGGAATGGAGTTTGAGTTGGACAAATGCGCAGTCGTCCACCTCAAGAGAGGACGATGCGGGGAATTCCACGAAGATGCGCAGCTCGCAGACGGAAGCATCCTACGACATTTGGATGCCGGAGAGACCTACACATACCTGGGTGTGGAACTGTTATCGAACCCAGGAGATGCTGTGAAAGTAGTTTTAAGCAAAAGATCCCAATTAGACATAAGCACACAAGCTAAGGCTTGAATGGTGTATGTGGAACATCTGTTCCATGTACACCATTTTTTTATCAAAAATATGTCGAATTTCAAGTCAGTTCCTAAACCCAAAATTCCTTCTTTTTACCTGATATGCATGAATCCATGCATATCAGGATTTTTTATAAAATTTTTAAGACGATTTTCAGTACAGTTTCCAAAATTCCCTTTATCTTTTTCGGCCCATATCTCATGTTTGAACGAACGCATCCAGGCACGATGCAGCATGTAGAGACGACCAAGGATATGCATTATCCTCTGCCAGTGCCGAATCCTCTATGGACGGACTGGGGTTTTAATTATGATGATTACAGCGCAGGTAATCATCTTCACAAGCCGGTCTAACAGATCACAGGAATACTCCACAAAGGCGCGAGAGTGAATCTACCGTAGATCGGTAGCTCTTGATCTGATCTACCATAGACTGATCCACCTTCGTGGTCGCACTGATCTACGGACCCATAGGTTCACTCTACCCTCGCGTTCTGGAATTCCTAGTGAGTCCGTGACCTACGGCTTCCAAGGATGGTTGAGCTGGCCTCGCCTACCCATTGGTCATCGTCTCTACCGGGATCGTGTCTGCCAGCACCATTTTGAAAATATTAGGAACTGAATAAAATTTGGAAATAGCGGAATTTGCGACGCCACGTGGCGACATGAAGTGGTCTCGGGTCATTTCCATATATATAGTGGGAGACCTCCCAATGATCTCGCAAAATGGAAATCCGCCATTTTTGATTAAATCAAGCAAGGATAAGCCTCAGTGCGGTACGCACGGGTACCGGGGGCTTTCCCCATTATTACCAGGTGACCGCCTTGTGAGATAGCATTCGAAGAGATTTCCCCTTTCTGAAATATCCACAGACGTCTAACGGCATATACCCCTTTTGGAGAATATTACCTTAAATTTTTAGTCTATAATTCTAACAGTAAATCTATAAAACCCACTCACTAAATTGCCAGTCACGTCCATGTAATAATTCTCTTTCGGCAATCGATCACTCGTCTTTAAGCGCGGCCGTCGCGGTCGCTGACCCCTTGTGGGGGTATCGTGGTTATGGTGGCAGACCTTGCTAGGTGAGGCTCTATATGTACTATGATGATTGTTTAATATATACCTTTATTTATTATCCATGTCTTCTTATTGCGTTCTAGTAATAGTCTAGTATCTGTGTTGACCCCATAGCTAACGACCCTCGCAATTGCGTCGGTTTGACCATTCGGCTGAAGCCAAAGAAGAGTGAACGAGCAAGACCTGTCTGGGCAGGTGTCAGAAGTGAATTGTGTATTGTGCAAAGTGTTTAGCCAGTGTTGTATCTTTAGTTCAGGAAGTTGCGAAACCTGCTGTATACGAGGAAGCATTCATTGTCGACAGTTGCCGTTAATCTATCGATTTCGAGACTTCGATATATTAAGGGTTTGCCACGACCTGCGTTGAATTCAACGGCCAAGAGTTAAATCAGATGTAGTGACAGCGGTTGGTTGACTTAATCGAATATCGGTCGTTCCCTCCTACTATTACTGGTTATAACGAATGGTTAACTAACGTTGACACAGCCTTAGCAAATTAGTTTAGTTATTAAACGTTGATATGGCGCCCAACGTGGGGCTGTGCTTCGGTTGACCTCATCTCTTGCATGAATCGTAGTCATGAACGACAATCCTTTGATATCTTTGACCCCTAGTGGCTTCTACGAGCAAGAGACCGGGTTGATGGAAGATTCCTCCGTAGTGCCGGAGCGGCAGCCGGAACTGATCAGTAATGTTTCTCCCTCGTTGAGGTCCCCTGAAAATCCTCCATCAATGGAAGATCTATTCGCCAAGATGGCGCAAACTTTTGTAAACGCTATGCAAGACGCAGCACAGTGCACAACTTCTACCTATGACCGACCACGTAGTCCTAACGTGGAATATCATGGCTTAGACCATGAGAGTCCCGAAACTTTCATCAGAAAGCTCCTTATGTGCTGGAAAACATAATTATAAGGCCTGCCGTGCTCGCGAAATAAACTGCACAAATTGTATAAAGGCAAACAACCAGTTAAACTTTGATCTTGATGTTAAACATAAAGCCGTTGACAAAAATTGCCCCTGCTATCAAAGACAGTTGAAAATCTATAACGATAAAATTGAATACTACAACCCGCAATCGAGCCCGCAATAGCAACTAAAAAGCAGTGACCTCCAACAAACACAGGGATTCTTAAAAGTTGGACATGTTAATGCCAGATCGATAGTAAACAAATTCATAGAAATTAAGGAGTTTCTTATGAAGCAACAATTTGATATTTTGGCGATAACCGAAACATGGCTGAAAAAGAAACAATCTAGCAAAATGTTTCAGATACAAAACTATACTTTAACCAGACACGATAGAGAGGAACACAGAGGAGGAGGCGTAGCAGTTTATACCAAAAAGTCACTAAAATGCAAAAAACTAGATCTATACACCAGGGATATAAATGGAATTGAACAATTGTGGATTAAATTAATAAATAAAAAAAATACTATAGCCATTGGAACTGTGTATAAACCTGATGGAAATTCGTCAATAGAACCTCTCGAAGACACACTTACAGAAATAACTATGAACTTTGATTATGTAATATGCATGGGCGATATTAATCAGAACATGTTAATGAAATCCAAGCAATCTGATGAAATTATTACTATGTTGAATACGTTAGATATGAAACAGATCATAAATGATCCAACGCGAATAACACTTGAGACAGAAACATTATTAGATGTCATATGCATAAACAACATTTGGAAAGTTTATGAGTCTGGCACCATAGACTCTCCATTTCGGACAGACCACGAAGCAGTATATGCTCTACTGCATTTCGATTTCGAAGATATAGTCCAGACTAGGTATTACAGAAACTTCAAAAATATAAACATGACAGCTTTTGATGAGGATGCACGAAAAACAGATTGGTTTAAGGTTTTTAGAATAGAAAATGTAAATGAAAAACTTGAATATCTTAATTCCTGTATATTATCTCTAATTGACTTTTATGCCCCCAATGTACCTTATAACAACCGAAAAAATAACGCACCATGGATGACATATAATATGTTATGTATGATAAAAATCCGAGAAAATGCCTACAAAAAGTACAAGAAAACAAGAAATGTTATGGACAAAAGGTACTATTGCCAACTGAGAAATTATGTAAATAATGCAGTCATAATAGAAAGGAAAAAATATCATGAAAATATCTTATTGCAGAACATTAATAACTCTAAGCAATTTTGGGCAAATATGAGAAGATGGGGTTTCTTGATGAATTCAACCGGTGATATAGCAACCACAGATGAATTTGATCCTGATGAAGTGAATAAATACTTTGTTAACTGCACAAGTGATATAGAAAGTGACAAACATTTAAGCCAGCATTTTTACGACAACTTCTTGCAAGATCGAGACAACTTTGAATTTTCACCGGTAGGCACGGAAGTAGTAAAGCATTTAGTTCATAATATCAAGTCCAATGCACAAGGCGCAGATGGAATCACAAGAGACATGCTCAAAATATGCTTACCATATTGTCTAAATGAATTATGCCATATAATCAACTGCTCACTTATTACTGGACATGTTCCTGACCTTTGGAAGGTAGCCAAAGTAATCCCTTTATGCAAAAAAGAAAATACAGCTGATGTGAGAGACCTTCGACCGATTAGTATTTTATCACCAGGATCTAAAGTTTTAGAGAAAATCGTACATAATCAGACAACTGATTATCTGGAAAATCATCAAGTTTTGTTGCCGATACAGTCAGGATTCCGAAAAAACTATAGCACAACTACAGCTCTTCTTAAGATAAATGATGACATAATCAAAGCCACAGATAACTCATTAGCTACAATAATGGTTCTACTAGACATGTCTAAAGCATTCGACAGTATTGATTTTGAGCTTCTATTAGCAAAGTTATACTATTATGGTTTCCGAGATACAGCCTGGCAGTGGTATAGAAATTATATACAAGATCGCAAACAAAGTGTGGAATTAAAAACAGACCATGGGCAAGAAACATCAGAATACATGATCACCAAATCAGGAGTTCCACAAGGATCGATTCTTGGACCATTGTTGTTTAATATCTTTGTGATAGACCTGGCAGAAGTTGTTAAACATTGTTCGATTCATTACTATGCTGATGATATTCAACTAATGTTCAGTTTTGAAATCAGTGATATTGATACAGCCTTGTATTTAATAAACAAAGATCTAAAGAACCTCTACGATAGTACAACTAAAAATGGATTAAAAATTAATGCTACAAAAACAAATGCTATATTATTTGGAAGTAACAAAATAAAAAGAGAGATCAGCAGAGATATCAGGCTAAAAATAAATAATGAAATAATTGAAATCAATGATAGCGTGAAAAATCTTGGCCTTATCATGGACGACAAGCTCGCTTACACAAACCATGTTACTACCATGTGCCAGTCTGCATATGCCAAGCTCAAAGGTCTTTACCACCTAAAAAATTATATAAGTAAGGAAGCAAAACTGAAGCTTAGTGACTCTCTAGTGTTATCACGTCTAAATTATGGTGACTGTGTATATGGACCCTGTATCTCAGCTGTAAATTCCTGTAAGCTACAAAAAGTACAAAATTCCTGCATCCGTTTTGCATTACATGTACCCTATCGGGAGCACATTAGCCCTTACCTTCAAGACATTGGCTGGATGGACATGAAAACCAGACGTTGGGTACACCTTTGCTGTTTTATATATAAAATTATAAAATCAAAAACTCCAGAATATTTACACGAGAAGCTAGAGAAAAGATCAGAAGCTCATACACTAATGACTCGAGGACGAGAAACGACACTTAGCATACCAGGCCACTCTACAGCCTATTTTCAAAAGAGTTTCACATATCAGGCAGCAAAGATATATAACCAAGTACCAAATGACCTTAAAAATTTGGCATATGTTAGCTTCAAATATAATATTATTAAGAGAATAAAGTCTGGAAGCTTTAAGATTGTATTCTAGTTCCTTTATATGTCTAATAGAGATTTAAGATGTTGATATATTTGTTTTATACTTATGTTATTTACTTATGCTGACTATTTATCTTTTATTTTTTTTTTTTTTATATATTGTTAGTGACTTTATCTGATGTTTTTTATACATTTAGTGTCTATATCTTATATAATTTTACCCATTTTACTGTACCTGTTATTGTGTAGTTGGTCTGGGTGAAAACCAAATTAAATTTGATCCCAGCACCTTTTTATGTAGAAAAATGTTTATATTATTTTTCATGCATAAATAAACGGATTTATTATTATTATTATTATTAATTTCGAAGACTATTGCCACAGAGCAAGAATTAATAACAGTACAGACCGATTCCATTTAATAACTGAACAACTCAAAGGAGAAGCCCGAAAATGGTTCGATCAATATAGAACTCTCATTACTTCGTACGAAGTATTCATTGAACGTTTCCGCAATAGATTTGATTCAGGCGATATCTACACCCAGGCAATCACAAAACTTTATGGAGAGATGCAGCATGCAGGTGATTCATCAGCGGTATTCATTACCAAGAAAATATGTCTTTTTAATAGGGTCGACCCCTTCAAACCGGAAGCTCTGAAGGCCAGTATCATACTGGACCAACTCAGACCGGAGATACGTTCTCGCTTACGTGGAACACATATTTTTAACACTGAGTCACTTGTATCGATAGCATCTAGGGTAGAGCGAGATATAGCTGATGAAGGATCTGCGGCACGTTCAATCGAAACCAAATCTAAAGCAAAATCAAATCAAAATTATAATCAACCATCTTCTGGCAACTCCTATAATGGCCGTGTTTGGCATACTCCCCAAAGTGAGAATAACAATAGAGACACTCAAGACGTCAGGAACCGACAAGTCCATTTCCAAGAGCAGGCAACCTCTAGCAATCAAAACCGTCCAAATTCCAACAATCAGAAAATTCCACCTACTCCATGTCGATTCTGTCCTGATGTCCAATGGCATTACCATTCCGATTGTCCAAACAATCCTTATAAGAGACGACAACAGGGAAACTTCTCAGGGGTTCGGGAACAGGGCAATTCCCGCAATCCACCTCCAGTCGGCCCTACGAGTACGCCTCGTCGTCAATAGACCTATCCCAAACTATAAACCCATTTGACCACTTACCTGACCTGACGTCAGAATACCCAGAATATGCCAAAGACCCTGCCAACTTTCAACCTATAATCCTATCAGAAGCCATTAACCATTTATCAAATTTTTATCCTTTGCCTCGAATCAAAATTATCGTTAATAATAAACTTGTGTTCGCACTTCTTGATACCGGTGCTACAAGGAATATCATTCATCCGCAATTTCTCTCATCGATGAATAATCTATCAGATCCTCAAACTTTCGCTCTTGCTTGTGGCGATCAAGTTATTGATTCGCAAGGCACTACTTCTCTAGACATCTTTATATCGGATGTTCGTTTCCATGTACCATTTCAAGTTATCGAAGAACTGAACGAAGGAATCATATTAGGAGCTCCATTCCTTTATTCTCAACATGTCGTATTTGACTATCATAGGAAATGTGTGTATGTGGGAATAGACAGACGTATAACCGTGTTCTGGAATCAGGCAACCGATAGAGCATCTAATGAAGAATTGCCGGAAACTCTAAAAATTTCTAACTCCATTTTCAATTCACTTTTCAAAGAATTTTCTGATCTATTTACGGTGGAATTGACTCAAGCAACCACCGTAAGTGTTAAGCACAAAATTATTGTTAAGGACCATCGTCCATTCAATGTAAAGCCATATCCCATGTCGCCTAGTAAAAAGAAGATCATGTATGATCAGATAGAGGAAATGTTAAAGGCCGGTGTTATTGAATCAAGCACATCACCATATAGTTCACCCCCAGTCATCATTGAGAGACAAGATAAGAAACCGCGTTTCTGTATCGACTATCGTAGATTAAACGAAGTCACGCTTGACGAAGCGTCTGTTTTACCAAAAATCTATGAAAGTATCAAGGACCTGGGGAAAGCTACAGTATTTACTGTACTTGATTTGAAGAGCGGATATTGGCAAATTCCTTTAGATGATTCCTCCAAAATTTACACAGCGTTTACTACTCATGATGGAGCTGCCTATCAATTCAATGTTATGCCGTTCGGCTTGAAGACTGCCCCGTGCACATTCCAAAAATTCATGGCCAAAGATGTTCTAACAGGATATTTGCACCATTTCTGTAAAGTCTATTTAGACGACATCATCATTTATAGTGAAGATTTGGAAGGACATGTGGAGCACCTCAGGTTGATTTTTGAACGATTACGGCTACATAACTTGAAGGTTTCTCCGGATAAGTGTGTAATCGCTACTAATGAGATTACCTATCTTGGGCATCAGATTACATTAGATACCACTAGACCACTTGATAAACATAAATTGCAGCTTCAGAACTATCCTGTTCCTAACAATAAACGACAACTTCAGAGTTTTCTCGGTCTATGCAACTGGGTAAGAGAATACATCCCTAATGCAGCCCTCATTACCAAGCCGCTAACCAGACTACTCTCGAACGACGTCCGCTATAAATGGACAAAGGAGGCCCAGAACGCATTTATGAATATTAAGCAGATCTTAGCAGAACCCTTGGAACTTCATAGACCAGATTTGGACAAAACTTTTATTCTTCAGACGGATGCTAGTCTACTAGGCATGGCAGCAGTTTTATATCAGTTCGGCGATGGAGGTGAAAGACATATTATATCTTATGCAAGTCATACCTTGTCTCCTACAGAGAGAAAATATCACATAAACGAGCTAGAATGTCTAAGTGTGGTTACTTACGTTAAGCGATATAAGATTTACTTAGCAGACAAACCTTTCATCGTCCGAACTGATAATAGGGCTCTCCTGTGGTTGGATAAGCACCGAGATGAGAAAACGAAGTTTACAAGATGGTCGTTGTTGTTGCAAGAATATTCTTTCAAAATTGAACACTGTCCAGGCAAAGAAAATCTTTTGGCCGATTATCTCAGTAGGAATCCTCAAAATTCAAGTTTGGAGCATCTCGATGAAGAGCGAATGTTTCCGCCTAAATTCAAATCAAAAGAAAATATTTTGGCTATCACCCATTTGGAACTTTATCAATCAATTATCGAAAGTCAACAGGATTCTACGAACATCAGGGAGAAAGTTAGTCGTTGGATTGAACTCAGTCAACGAACTATAAATGAGAGATCGGTTAAAGACCAGAAATTTTACTCAACTCATCAAGTGAGAAATGGCATACTTATGAGATTGATTTCAGACAAAATTTATTTAGTGATTCCTAAACGTAAGATCAAAGAGAGCATATCACATTTTCACGACAAGACTGGTGTCGGCCATCCAGGAAGAGATGAAACCTTTCGGACCATATCTAGAACTTATTATTTTAACAACATGTCCAGGCTAGTAGGCCAATATATTCAAAATTGTTTAGTGTGCAAATCTGTTAAAGGACGACAAGTGCAGCCGGAAGCCCCATTACGGTGTCATGAACCTCAATACCCTTTTGAGGTGATCAGTATGGATATCTTGGGACCATACAAACGCGCTAAGGACACTGGTAATCGATTTATAGTCGTGACGGTCGATTTATTTACTAAGTGGACCGAAGCGCAAGCTTTCGTAAAGGTGAATGGTGAAACTTTAGTCCGATTTCTGGAGGAGCACTGGATATCTCGGTTTGGCTTGCCGAAGACTATCATATCAGATCAAGGAGGACATTTCCAAAGTGGATGGTATACTCAGTTTAGTAAACGCAACCATATTCAAAATTTTTATACGCCCATTTATCATCAACAAGCTAATCCAATAGAAAGACAGGTGCAAGAAGCCAAGAAGATTTTAAAATCTCTTATGTTCAATCAGGCAACAGACACATGGGATATGTACATTGTACAAATGCTTTACAATTTAAGAACACGTAGGAACGCTTCCACAGGATATACCCCAAGCTTTGCAGTTCTAGGCTACGAACTAGCAGAAGCAGGCGAATGGCAGATAGAAAGTTATTTCCAAGAAAGGCAACCCACATTAACCAGACCAGCTATTGTTCAAAATATAAGTCAAAATTCACAACAGTATCGACAAAAATACGCTCCTAAGGAAGCAGTCACTCCTATCGTTTTAAAAGTTGGAGACAGAGTTATGGCTAAAAATATGCGTAAAGATAAACAGGCATTTATACCTTCGTGGACTGGGCCACATAGGGTGACAGAGAAAGTGTCAAATGAGGTTTATATTATCCAGAAAGACCAACATCTATCCCGATTACATGTGAACGATCTGAGACTTGTGAAACCAACGGAGGAAGTAGGATTCGCATCCAGTGAAGACGATTCCGATGACTCTTCAATGGGCGATCCGCACGATGGACCAGAGCATTCTAATGATCCAATTCCCGTCCAAGTCCAAATTCATACCCCTAATACAGCCAGCGTAGCTGTCTCGAATGTAAGGAGGCATCCTGCGTCGAAGCAGACAAAGGGTAGTGTTTCCGAAGGGCCGGAAACCAGTTCGCAAGCAGCTTCGCATGCTGATATTTCCATTCATGATCCAGATCCTTCCACACTAGTACATGACCAAAATTCAATTCGAACCAATGATTCCAAGCAAACCACTGACCAGACTATTCCGCTTACAGAGGGTTCCTCTGAAGCAAATATCCTTTCTGAAAATATTCCACAAAATTCCTGTAATCCTTTCAATCTCGAGAGAGAGCGAAGACTCATAATTCCTTTGACAAATGTTAAACTCCCAAATTCAAGTTATTTTCCAAAAGACGTTCCGTAGAGAAGTCTCTCCTCCCGCTGTCCACACGCGAGGAGAAAATAAGAGTGATGAGATTATGTCCAGAAATTTTAAAGTCCAAATTTATAGTCGGATACTGCGGTATCCTTTGTTTCAATTTAAACTAATACGTACTGATTTATGTTCACAGCCTGAACATAAATAGATGCATGCTGATCCTATCCTGAGATCCAAACCATAAATTCCCAATGCAATGATCCACCAGTCCCAATGGTATGTTGGCAGATTCCAGACGAACGAGCCAAGCAGTGGAGTGCAGCATTCTCCAAGAGGATGGACTCCCAAGACGAAGACGAAGACGAAGACGAAGACAGAAGACGAAGATCGAAGAGCAAGACAGAAGATTCAGAAAACAGTGCATAAAGACACTATCATGTTTTCCAAATATGTTCATTCGATAAATATGTTAAGTCCACTTTTGACCAATAATTCTATAAATTACCAATGTTATGATCCATTCTACTTTTAAACCTATGAGGCCAATAATTATTATAAATTCTAAATGTTCAGTCCCATACTACCATTCGGCCAATAATTGTATAAATTGTATTGTGTTCTATCTATCAATGTTAACCATTATCCATTTCTTTTATTTATTTCCTGATGGAAGTAATTAATTTTAAAATATTATTAAGTACTCTTAAGCAGTGACAAAGTGTAATAGTGATCGATTCCAAAAGACGAATTTTCAAAAGGAGGGGAGTGTTATCGAACCCAGGAGATGCTGTGAAAGTAGTTTTAAGCAAAAGATCCCAATTAGACATAAGCACACAAGCTAAGGCTTTTATCAAAAATATGTCGAATTTCAAGTCAGTTCCTAAACCCAAAATTCCTTCTTTTTACCTGATATGCATGAATCCATGCATATCAGGATTTTTTATAAAATTTTTAAGACGATTTTCAGTACAGTTTCCAAAATTCCCTTTATCTTTTTCCCTTTATCTCATGTTTGAACGAACGCATCCAGGCACGATGCAGCATGTAGAGACGACCAAGGATATGCATTATCCTCTGCCAGTGCCGAATCCTCTATGGACGGACTGGGGTTTTAATTATGATGATTACAGCGCAGGTAATCATCTTCACAAGCCGGTCTAACAGATCACAGGAATACTCCACAAAGGCGCGAGAGTGAATCTACCGTAGATCGGTAGCTCTTGATCTGATCTACCATAGACTGATCCACCTTCGTGGTCGCACTGATCTACGGACCCATAGGTTCACTCTACCCTCGCGTTCTGGAATTCCTAGTGAGTCCGTGACCTACGGCTTCCAAGAATGGTTGAGCTGGCCTCGCCTACCCATTGGTCATCGTCTCTACCGGGATCGTGTCTGCCAGCACCATTTTGAAAATATTAGGAACTGAATAAAATTTGGAAATAGCGGAATTTGCGACGCCACGTGGCGACATGAAGTGGTCTCGGGTCATTTCCATATATATAGTGGGAGACCTCCCAATGATCTCGCAAAATGGAAATCCGCCATTTTTGATTAAATCAAGCAAGGATAAGCCTCAGTGCGGTACGCACGGGTACCGGGGGCTTTCCCCATTATTACCAGGTGACCGCCTTGTGAGATAGCATTCGAAGAGATTTCCCCTTTCTGAAATATCCACAGACGTCTAACGGCATATACCCCTTTTGGAGAATATTACCTTAAATTTTTAGTCTATAATTCTAACAGTAAATCTATAAAACCCACTCACTAAATTGCCAGTCACGTCCATGTAATAATTCTCTTTCGGCAATCGATCACTCGTCTTTAAGCGCGGCCGTCGCGGTCGCTGACCCCTTGTGGGGGTATCGTGGTTATGGTGGCAGACCTTGCTAGGTGAGGCTCTATATGTACTATGATGATTGTTTAATATATACCTTTATTTATTATCCATGTCTTCTTATTGCGTTCTAGTAATAGTCTAGTATCTGTGTTGACCCCATAGCTAACGACCCTCGCAATTGCGTCGGTTTGACCATTCGGCTGAAGCCAAAGAAGAGTGAACGAGCAAGACCTGTCTGGGCAGGTGTCAGAAGTGAATTGTGTATTGTGCAAAGTGTTTAGCCAGTGTTGTATCTTTAGTTCAGGAAGTTGCGAAACCTGTATACGAGGAAGCATTCATTGTCGACAGTTGCCGTTAATCTATCGATTTCGAGACTTCGATATATTAAGGGTTTGCCACGACCTGCGTATAATTCAACGGCCAAGAGTTAAATCAGATGTAGTGACAGCGGTTGGTTGACTTAATCGAATATCGGTCGTTCCCTCCTACTATTACTGGTTATAACGAATGGTTAACTAACGTTGACACAGCCTTAGCAAATTAGTTTAGTTATTAAACGTTGATAGAACTACGCCACATCCAGGATGTGAACCAAATAAAGGATTCTCTCCGTGGCAAGTACAGACACCGACTCCGAAAGATCTGGTCATCAGAACTTTCGGGGAAGAACAAGGTGTCTGCCACTAATATGCTTGCCGTTCCAATTCTGCTCTACTCCTTTGGCGTAGTCAAATGGGGAGTAGATGAGCTGCGTCAATTGGACAGGAATACCCGCAAGATGATGAATATTCATAGGAGTATTCGTCCTAGATCGTCCGTTCCTCGTGTGTACCTCCCACGTCAACGGGGGGGCCGAGGACTCTTGAGTCTGGAGTGCATGCATGGCAGAGTGGCACTGAGTATGGCATGTAATGTCATCAGGAGCTCGGACCCACTCCTACAGTTAGTGAGAGATCATGAAGCTGTGGGAGTTGGCGCTTTATTGTTTAGGGCAGCACAGAGGGTCGCAGATGAACTCGGTCTCGTGTTCGACTACAGGCGAGAAGGCCGGCGAGGTGACTCAGTCACTGAGCTTCCGCCTAATCGTCTGACAGCCCACATCAAAGCTGCCGAACAGAGAAATCTGTTCAGGCAGCACGTCGATAAACCCCTGCACGGTGTTTTCTATAACAACATAGAAGCACTGGGTTTATCGACAGAGCTGACCTTCGCATTTTTAAGGTCAGCGGGGCTGAAGTCGGAGACCGAGGGATACATTGTGGCCTGCCAAGATGGTGTTATTAACACATTGGTCTATCGCAGTCGCGTGATGAGTGTAGAGGTGCCTGATATCAACTGCAGGACCTGCCGTCAGGCGCCGGAGTCGCTCATGCATTTATTATCTGCATGCCCGATTTATGCGACTTCGGTCTACATCCAACGACATAACGCGGCTTTACGAGTGCTATACTACCATCTACGGCACTCGTACCAGATAGACCAAACACCAGTGCTGCCTTACGTCCCCGGAGATATCGAGTCCGTTGTCGAGAACGAGAAATGCCGGATTTACTGGAACTACTCGTTCCCGACCGTCAGGCGAATTCACGCCAATAAGCCTGACATAGTCCTCCTCGACCATCAGACCAAGGTGATGTATGTCATCGAGTTCTCAGCACCTGCTGAGACAAACATCGCCTTGAAGGAGGAGGAGAAACGGACTAAATACAGAGATCTCCGGTACGAGCTCCAAGTGCTATACCCAGGCTACTCTGTCAAAATGGTCGTCCTGATAATCGGTGTACTCGGAGGTATGAAGCCCACGCTGCTCTCCGCATTGAAGACCATGCCTGCCTGCCAAACATCGGCAGAATGGTTGGCTGGTCAAATGCAGAAAGCGGTCATCCTGGGATCCCTTCGTCTACTTAGGGCACACGAGTCTGGAATCTACAGTAACTAACCCTGCGGGATGTGGGGAGTTGCTGTAGATTATTCGCTGGCGCTCTCTCTGTGTGGTGTCGGAGGCCACAGGGAGACTGTCCAGCATTTTCTTCCGGAAACGGAAAAAAAAAAAAAAAAAAAAAAATAATAATAATAATAATAGTTTATTTGTAAACAAATAAATATAAATACATAAAATCAAATTACAAATTATGAAACAAGTAAATATAAATACATTCAAAACAATATACAAATTACGAAAAGGATACATGTAAAAGACGCATTTTCATACATAAAAAGACAGAACTATATTTTAAATAGACACAATAGTAATTTTTATTCAAAATAGAAAAGTTTACAAACAAACTCAATAATAATAATAATAATCGTCTTTATTGAATTAAATAGTAGTTACAAACAGCTATTTAAAACATTTAAAACATATATCTGCTTTGAAATCTCAAATTATGCTGAACATAAAGCATTTATTTTGCGATTCTTGTGTAGGTAAATCCTTGATTACAATATTAGCATTTTTAAATTGCGGTTGATCTGTAATAAACTTCTTTATTTTTTCACTAGTTATATGTCTTTTAACTCTATATATAAGTATAGCCTATACTTTTCTTTCAGTTGCAAACTCGCTATCTTCATTTTCACCATAAAATTTGATTAAGTTTTTTGTTTTTTTTTTTTGTTATGGTATGTCTGCCAAATTTTGTAACAATGGGTGCATTCAACCGCCGCAGCTGCTGAGTTGCTGACACAGTGATTGCCGTTGAGGTGTTTCGCTGAGTTGCATTTATTTGTCAGCTACTGAGCAAAATACCCAGCTTATTTAAAACACGTCGACTTCATCCAGCGCTAAATATTCCTACTGAAAGGGGAAACAAATTCAAATTCACTGTCAGTTGTAAACTAATAGTTAACCTCAATTAATAACAAATTATTACAAAACACGAATAATAATATATTCTCTGTTTTATTTTTGTGGTTCAGCTATCCGTTCAGAGAATATGTCAACCCCTAAGTTGAACGCAACCATTGATTAAGGAATGAATAAGATACGTGACTTCAATGGTAAAGTGCGAGGCCTTTTTTGGCAGCGAGAATCCGGTAAGTTGCGAGCATTCCTGTGATTCACGTAGTATGCTTTTGATAAACCTGTGTCGTGTCTGGTTTTATATAATTTATAATCTAGTGAAAACAAAAATTGAATGTTCAGATTGATTTTAGTTTAAAATTATGTGACGGTTAAAAGTCAAACAATCGTTGAGAAATAGCTCGCAGAGAGAACATACTACGTTAATAATTTTAAACTAAAATTAATCTGAACATTAAATTTTTATTACCACTAGATTATTAATGATATAAAACCAGACACGACACAGGTTTGTCAAAAGCATACTACGTAAATCACAGGAATGCCCGCAACTTGCCGAGATCTCGCTGCCAAAAAAGGCCTCGCACTTTACCATTGAAGTCACGTATCTTGTTTATTCCTTAATCAATGACGCAACCAATTTATAAAGATGTGAAATTATTACCAAAATAAGAAAAAATTACTTTAACTTTGACACCCTGTATCTTTTTCCACAGCAACATTGTACTATAATCTGTCTCACCAACAGATATAAATAGACTCCTCCCCAAAAATGCCCGCTAAATTTGAATGGAATTCTCTGTTGGTCGTATTTATAGAACCCGAATTACAAAGCAACCGCTAAATTTGACTGACAAAGGCCGACTCTACAAAGTACCCGCGAACGTGTTAAACTTTTACATCTTTTGCACCAGACCAATCAGCTTATGTTATGATTGTCGCGAAACGCATAAACGCTAAACGTATTAAAAACGTGAATAAATAGGGAGCCCGCCTAACTGTCAGCTGTCATATTCGTTTTTGAGATAATTATTTCTTAACACGTTAGCTGCCACCCATATACAGGGTGTTCATTAAGTATGTACAATAAATTTAACAGAAGATTATTTGAGTGATTTTAAGACAGAAACTTCATATAAACATGGGTCCGAAAATGCTTCGTTTTCAAGATACAGGGTGTTAAACTTTTTTAAAAAATTTTGTTTTTCGTAAATATCTTAAATATCCGTTACCCAAATTTGTTGTAATTTGGCAATGTTATTTGTAGTGTTAAGGGGCTAATTACGCACTAACTTGATAAAATTTATTAAGTCCAGTGGTGTCCCGAGCGGCACCTTAACGAATATTTTTGACAAATAAATGTACGCCACTGACTATTTTGTAGTTTTTATATATTTTTTCGGTTAAGGAACTGAAAATACAACGTTTATGTCTCTTGCATTTTTTTCGGATCTTGCTTAGTTTTCGAGACAGAAAATTAAATTCAATTAATTGCATATCCCTGGACCACACAAGAAACATGGGGAAACGTAGGAAATAATCAAGGGTTGCATTGGAAAACGATTGCAGCATTTGGCAAACAATATGACAGCTGTTGTCAATTTATTAAGCTATTAAATTGTAATTTTTGTAAAAAGTATTTTTGGTGAAATTTTTTTAAAAAGTTTAACACCCTGTATCTTGAAAACGAAGCATTTTTGGACCCATGTTTATATGAACTTTCTGTCTTAAAATCACTCAAATAATCGTCTGTTAAATTTATTGTACATACTTAATGAACACCCTGTATAATCATATTGATTATTGGCACGCCACGTGGTCCGCCGATGACCTAATGCAATAGATGATACCCAGGCCACATGGATCGCTGTTGACCCACGTTTCTATGTATTTCTAATGGAACATAACTTCCACGTTTCTATGTATTTCTAATGGAACATAACTTCCAATGGCGCTACGGTAATGTAACTGTCTTAGCACTGTTGGCTTAATGTAAATTTAAATTTTTATTTCGCGTTTTTATTTTTTTAAATCCGTTGAGAATGGCGTAGTAATCATGCAATGACGTGGGTCAACGGCGGATCACGTGGCAGCTAACGTGTTAATTTATGTCAGCTGTTTATGTTAATGAATTCGTTGAGATTTATCTTATATAAAGATATCTTACTTTGTAAATTAAGGTACGTATAAGAATTAACCTTATATGTTTTGCGTAGTAAGTATTAAGGTATGTAATGCAAACGATTAATATTATGATTAAATGTTGAAACGCTATTTTTTTAAGGTTAGGTTTTCATCGAAAACTGATGGCTATCACAGCTTTCATTAATTTCATTAAGTAAAACTGACTATTGCGCGCACTGTTCTGCGCAGCCATAAAATTAATGGGGAGGAGTCTATTTATATCTGTTGGTGAGACAAATTATAAGGCATATTTGGCCAAAACCTCATATTTTGATCCAAATAATCTGTGTCTACTCTGTCCTATTAGTTATTATACATCCTGTCCATAATTTTAATCAAACATAATTTCTATTTTCTACAGAACATAATTATCGCCTTATATGGTTTAGCTATTTCTCAGTACAAGACATACCGATGCCCAAGAACAAGAAGACATTTAGTTCTGCAGATGGCAGATGAGTATTACAACTCTAAAGATTATGGAAAAGCTCTAACGTAAGTGTTTTTTATATTATATATCTTGTGTTATATGTTTTTTGGTTTGGAAACACGTTTTAGATTATTAACCCATATGTTGTGGGATTTTCGGATGGAAAGATGGTGGGAAATATTATCACAAATATTAGAGAAGGCAATAAGATGTGCCTATTTGACAGCAAATATTCAGGATTATGTACTTTTAGCCATTGAAATATTAGGCTCATCTGTCACAATAACACTAGATGACAAAAGACGAGTTTACGAAAATTTAAATAGGATATTAAAGGTAGTACAAAACTTTTAAATCTATTTTATATTTTATTTCATTCTTATAGAAGCATATAAAATAAAAATGGAAGACTTTTGCTTTGAATTGATCAAAACAAAAAAAAAACTGTTGCTAACTTCCATCACATTTTGATTTCAAATTGGTGTAATAAATTATATAATTTCTTACCGCTTCTAATGTAACACGTTCTTATTGTAAATTCATTTAAACTACCAACCTCTTAAGGGCGCGTTTCCCAGTCATAATATTACGTTCATCATTATTAATTATATATTGTTCTTAGAAACGAATCAACAAAATTCAGAATTGATTTAATATTCAAGAAAAGTAACTTGAAAGCTACAAGCTATTATATTTTACATTTTAATACTAAATAAAATAAGATTTAAAATCTTTTACCTCTGGCTCACTTAACATGAACGTACCATTAATTCGATCGGAATTCATCGATAACGATTTTATATTCTATCTATATACGGACTTAAATCTTCAAATAAAGTATAGAATAGAATAGAATAGAATAGAATAGTCTTTATTAGTTCATAATGTGGTAAAATATAACCACTTCAATTCAATTCAATTCAATTCAATTCAATTCAATTCAATTTTATTCAATTCGATCAAAATACAAGTTTCAGTGTACAATTATAGTTAACTTAATTTTAAATTTTACACAATATACGATAATGTATCTATAACATAATATAATAAATCTAAACCTACGATAATGTACGATAATTACCATGAATAACAGTACTACATGGAAAAGTGTATAGAATGAATTGCTTAAAATCTATTGGTATAAAATTTACAATTTACACAAAAAAATAAAAATTTACATACTAAAAATTATGAGCAGATACCTCGACTAGAAGTTAATAAATTAAATTTCAATATTAAAATCAGGTTAAACATTTTATGTCAGTGTCATTAAAATATTCGTCTATAGTATAGTAGGCTTTATTTATTAGAATGTTTTTCAATTGCAATTTTAGTTTTCTATCGGGGAGGACTATAATTTCATTTGGAAGTCTATTGTATATTTTTATTATGGAGTATTGCACATTTTTCTGAATGTAAGTAAACTTGGGGTTGTTTGGCATTATGAGTTCATGTTTGTTTCTGGTACTATGTGGATGCACTCTGTCAAAGTCCTTAAATAAGGATTTATTATCTAATACAAAAATCACAGCATCTAAAATATATTGACCTATGAGAGTAAGGATTCTTCTTTCTATAAAAGATTGTCTGTTTCATGTTTAATATGTATTTTATACATCTCTTTTGAAGAATAAAAATTTTATTTACATCTGAAGTGTTTCCCCAGAATATAATACTATATCGAATACGGGATTGTATGTAGGCATGATATGCAACAAAAGCAGTTTGAACATTAATATTTTGCGAAATTATTTTAAGGGCATAGCAGTACTTTGCCATATTGCTGGATAAATATTCTATGTGATACTTCCAATCTAGCCTCGAGTCTACTTTTATTCCCAAGAACGAGGTGTTCTTTACTAGAGTCAAAGACGTAGTACCGTTTGTGAGGATGATGTCATTATTTAATATTCTGTTCGGCAAATTTAATTACCTGAGTTTTATCTGTATTAAGTTTGAGATTAAGAGGAGTAAAGTACTGTTCTAATATATCTACACCATTAAATATTTTATTTTCTAAATTTCTCTCATTTTCTTCACCTATAATTAAAGAAGTGTCATGTACGTAGCATATATTGGAATATAATATATATCTAATGCACTAGAGGGATTGAAAAGTATCTAAATAAACAAGAAATAATGCAATTATGGTTTTTAGAAAATTTACTTATACAGGGTGTTTCGGAAGGAAGGGGACCTATTTTAAGGTCAAAATAAGAAAAAAAGTCCCTATAAATAAGAGTCCGAAAATGCTTCCTTTTCGATATACAGGGTTTCAAAAAAGAGAATTAAGATTACGATTTTCTGCAAGCGTTTTCTGAAATAACTAAATTGGTGCACGATCACAATCATCACAAAAAGACATATCAAGATTAATCATCTACATAATTCCAAAATAATTGAGGTTCAAATATCGCCAAATTTTTCAGAAAAAACGTCTGTAATTCAGAAGAACTGAGAAAAACTCAAGAGGCCTTTTATTTTTAGAATTGGTCACCGATTAAGAAACAATTACCTATTTTGAAAAAAAGCAGTGGCATACTATTTTTTTTATAAAAATTATTTCATTTCTTGCCGTCATGCACTTCACTGATGGAATTATCAAAACGCGTTAAATCGAAAGCAAGTCTTTCCGTGCCAGTATAGTGCATACCAAATCTCAGTTAAATATCTTAAACCGTTATTGAGATATTAAAAAAAAAACCTATTTTTAATTCTTTTTTTGTCACTCTATATCTCGAAAAGGAAGTATTTTCAGACTCCTATTTATTGGAACTTTTTTCTTATTTTGACCTCTAAAATACGTCCTTAAAATAGTTCCCTTTCCTCCCGAAACACCCTGTATACTCTTTCTTTAAAAAAATAACTGTACTATAGCAACAACATATTATAATAATACTTTAATCAAATATATCCAACTATTTAACTGAAGACTTTACCACTACAATTTTATTTTATTTTCAAAATATTCAGTTTAGAACAAATAAAAGAAATAATAGGCATTTACGATAATTGGAGCGGGTAATGTATCCTGGTACATTGCGGTAATCAGCTGTTTTATGTCAATACATCAACTGAGCTAAGAATTACCGAACGCAAAATTTCAAATGTAACCTAAAGCATCACTTGACTAATTAATAAATAATTGAAAGTTGAATTACTTTTTTATTTTATGCTTATTCATAAGTCCATACTGCTCGACATGTCAAAATGGAAAGTAAAAAAACATTTATATGTATTGCATATTTAGGTATACCTACTTACTTACTTAATTCATTATACATATACATAAATGTTTCCGTCCTCATCTAAAATTACTTAATTATTTTCTCAAATACTCACAAAATGTCAAAAATTAAGTTTTTTTAATCATATTTTAAAATTATACCGCATTTACCATGTACGATGTAGTTACGATGTAGTCGATCCATAAATTTTGGATCGGGTAGATGTAGCGAATACATTCGATACATTTACCGAACGCGGTTCGGTAGATATGTTCTTATTTTCGAACGCTCTGATACATTGCGGTATGTAGCGCTCCAATTATCGTAAATGCCTATTGTCTCTTGATAGCGGTTTCGTCAATATATCAGCAAGTTCTAGCTTCGATGAAATATATTCTATTTTTACTTCGGCATTTTCTACATCACGAATAAAATGATATTTTACATCTAAAATTAACACACTTTAAACATGCCACAAATTTGATGTTGTGAAAATGTTGAAGTTTTTTCTGAACCTATGGTCCAATTTGAATCATATCTCTTTCTTTGATAAAGTAATTGTACCTGTTAATTTTAATAAAAATTTATTTTACTTTAACTTTTTAACTGCTGTGGACAAATACATTTGCGAAAGTTTTGTGAGCCACTAGTGCTCTGGACGAGTATATTCACTTGCCTGCATTTCTTTAAAGCCATATAATGACAGTTAGGTGTCTCGTCAAGAACAGTTAACGATTTGTCCGATTGTGGGAGCCACCTATTTGCAACAAATGACTTAAATTTCTTTATAAACTCGTTGTTTATGTAAAGAAAACAAAATGACCAGTAAATACCTTACAAATAATGAATTAGAACTATTGTTATTACAAAGTAGTGATGAGTTAGATAGTGAACAAAGTGATTCAGGCAGTTCAGACACAAAATCAGACAATTTTGCAGAGTTACCCAGTAAGTAAGACGGTAAATCGAAGAGACCATATAAATACAACAGTTTTTTCGCTGGAACTTTTTGGTATGTTGAGCAGATTGGGGGGGCTTTTTTTAAATCGAATTATTACCCATATTTTTCCACATAAGTAGTTAGTATATGTCCTTCACATATCCTAATTACTCTGTCAGAGAAAAACTTCTAGTAGGCCCGCGTGAAAGGGAGATTGAAAAACAGTTTTTTTTGTGTTCTTATTTTTTACCATTATACACGGATATTGGATGTGTGTCCCTTGTCTTTAAATGTGTAGCCCCCTCCCGCACTAGGCTCTTCTAGAGCCTTCTGAGATAAAGGGGGTCGTAATTACATGTATTATTATTTATTTATAATACAACAGTATATGTATAAAACAGGTCATTTCATTACAGATAATAACAGGCTAAAATAAATTTGTAATTATAGGTACAATATGATAAAACAATAAAGACAATTTGACATTACATTTACTACATTAATAATTGTTAAAAGTTAAATCTTAAGATTACTAACATTACTAATTTTTGAATAGAGTATGGCTCCATATTGCAATGGTATTGAAAAGCTTCTTTTTAAAAGCTCGCTTAGAAATACTGTGCTTAAGAAAATTAGGAAGTACATTAGAAAATTTAATTGCTGAGGAAAATGATCCTCTCTTAGTAATAAGAGCTAGGCGATGTAAGGGGAGCGCATAAATTTTTTTATGTCACGTATAGTAACTATGATCAAAATTTGAAATATTGAAATCAACTTCATGATTTTTTAAATACAACAAACATAAATATAAGTACAACCCTGGTATTGTAAGCATTTAATTTTTCCTAAAGAGGGTTCTACATGAGTCATTGAACTTCATTTTAAACATAATTCTAAATGCCCTTTTTTGTAACTTGAATACTTTATCCAGGTCGGAAGATCCACCCCAAATCTCAATTGCATATTTAGCGACAGAATAAAAATTAGCATAATAAACTATTTTAAAGAGTTGATATATCAAATGACTGTAATAAAATTCTAAGTGCAAAACATGTTTTATTAAGTTTGTTAACGGTTTCTTTAATATGCAAGAACCATTTCATACGCTATCCCTAGTTACACCTAATAATTTTGCATAATTTACATTTAAGATTGGTACTTCTTCACTTAGTTGATCTGGTACTATCAGGCCTGACTTATCTATTTTGAAAATTACACAATCGATTTAGACTTTAAAATAAGTTTATTAACATGAAATCAGTCCTTTATGTTTTTCCATAGGGGGAGACTCTTAACAATCTATCTAGTGTACTACCTGTTATTAGCAGGTTAATGTCATCAGCATAATTAATCATGGTTGTTTTCATATTTTGATTTGTAATATTCACAAGATCATTTATAAAGATTATGAGCAGGAGTGGCCCCAGGACACTGCCTTGGGGCACACCATAATTTTCCAAAAGAGTGTCTGAAAGATGTTTATTCCCACTGTTTGATATTAATGTCCTTTGTTTCCTATTTCGTAAATATGTAGTGAACCATTGGGGACTGGTTCCTCGTACCCCTAACTTTTCCAATTTATTAAGAAGGAGATTATGGTTTAAAGTATCAAATGCTTTGGATAGGTCAAGCAATAGTCCGCAGGAAATCTGTTGACCATCCAGAGCATTCAATATTGCATTCACAAAATTGAAATGAGCCATTGCTGTTCTTGTTCTTCATGAAGCCATGCTCAAAGTTATTGAAGAAGTTAATATTATTCAAGAAAACAATTAGCCTGATATGACTGTTTCCAAGATTTTGGAGAAAACAGACAGCAAGTTTATGGGGCGATAATTACTTAGATCATTTATATTGCCTTTTTTGTATAGAGGCAGTACTGTTGTAGCGCGCAAACCTAGAGTTTGATACATAAAAAATTTAACTTACAAAAATGCAGCGGCAACAGCGACCGATTAAAGTACGCGGATCGTACTTGCAACAAAAAAAATAATTAAAAATCAATGGAAAAAGTAGTTTTCAGTCATTGACAGTTCACGATAAAAAACAAAACAAGCTATTTACAAGCATTCGAGTTCTATGAACAACAGGTAACCCTAGTCATTAAAGAATTCTTGGCTCAAACGCTACTTGCAGTAACATTGATAATATTTCCTAATCTTATATTATTGTTTTGAGATTTTACGTTGCTTATTGAACAAATTATATTTAACCTCAGTCCATAAGACTGAGTTACATGTCTTAGGGAATTGTCCTTAATTATTTTAGTCAACTTAGAACACTTGCTTGTAAATACGTAATATTCATGATTTGGATTTATTTTCTATAATACATAGTAATGTTCTATTCTTATTGTAACGTATCTAAGTAGTCATCTACTAATTATTCTTGTGCTAATATTTGAGAATATATTTATTGTTTATTTTGATACTTACTTACCGTGTTTAATTTAATAAATTATAAATAAAGCTTTGAGTCTTGACTAGCCACATAGGGATTGAACCTGAAATAAAAGAGAAATTAATTACAGAGATTAAATAAATAAAAAGAATAAAATAAAATTAATTAACATGTCTTACCTAGTCAGCTCCCAGTAGCAATACTTACCTCATAATAATAATAATAATAACAATACTTTTTATCTAGTAAAACCTTTAGGCATAGAATAAGTTAAATACAGAAGGACTCCTACATCGTAATCAGTAGGCTAGAAGGAACGTGCTCCTCATCGCATTGTAGAAAACCTAAAAATAAATAAAAGACACGTTAATAGTACAATTGCTAGTTTTAGAGAATCTGGAAAACGTCCTTGACCTAATAATGCGTTAAAAATATTTTCAAGTGATGTAGCTACACACTTCTTTAATAAATTTGGTGAATTTTCATCAAAGCCACTAGAGGTTTCTGACTTGAATTTTTTTACCAAGTCACATATTTCTTTTGATGATGTAGGGTATTTATTTATTTATTTATTTATTTATTTATTTATTACTATTATTATATGCCAAATTATAATAATTACTAATTTTTACCTACAAACAAGTGCATTCTTGCACCTCGTAGGATTGTCCATTATTTACCTGTCATGTTGTGTATTTTTGTAATTTTGTATTTGTTATTTTATTGTAATAGTTTTTGAAGGTAAATAAATTATTATTATTATTATTAATCACTTTTAGCTTTTTTATTTTTTCGCTGTAAATATTTTTAAAATGGCTATATACTGAGGATCGATATTACTAATATCCTCTAAAATCTTTAGCTTGTTCTTAAGGTCAATCTGCATTTTCTGGATTATTTGTGGGGGGGTAAGCTAATGCTCACATGCACTTAGGCCTCTAAATTGGGCCCATTGTACTGCTTAAGGTCAATCAATTCAGAACTAAACCAGTCTGATTCATGAGGCCAGAGGATTCTGAAATAATGAATACGATATTAGAAACAGTGATAAAATTCATCTGAATTTTCTTCGGCTTACAAAATCAAGAAATGGTCAAATGGAAATATAAAGATGGCGGAAAATGAAGGTGAAAGTTTAAATGTGCTCTGTAGTTTCTGCAAGAAACCAGCAGTGAATAAAGAAGTAAAGTGTATAAACTGTTCAGCAGTGTTCCATTATAGATGTTCAAATAAAAAAACAAAAAACTGCTGCCAACAAGATTATATAGAAGAAAAAACAATAGAAATATATGAAGATCAAGATTCATTAGACAACACCAACTCAGACGGAAAATCAATTACATTGGAAAATAAGCTACTAAAGAAAATTAATACAAATTTACGAGAAAATATTAAGTTACTAAAAGAAAAAATTGAAAATCTGGAAACTGAAAATTCCAACTTAAAAGAATTAGTGGATAAGGGAAATGAAGTAACATTAAATTCAAATGAGAAATTTATTAATAATATTCAAACACTAAAAGTAAAATTTGAATATAATTTTGAATCATTAGCAGAAAAAATAAATAATCTGGACTTGAAAATAGAAACCATATCTAAAGATAAGGCAGAAAAAGACATTCCTACAAATAACAAAAAAACCTTATTAGTAATAAAACAACAAACACTGCCTGGAAATAAAAAGGTGATAAATCTTAAACAATCAAATACAGGGACTCCCAAACAACTATATACAGAGGTTATTAAACAATCCAAGTTAAAAATACTGGCTGAATAGACTCCGTCCTTAATGCCAAACAAAAAAAAAAAGTTAAAAATAAAGGATATGGCTTCTAATGAAAATAATTTAATTACACTAGAATACCATCAAAGAAACATAATGAATGACATAATTAATTTAAATGAAAATTAAGAAAATGAAATGGCACAGGGTGAAAATATCACACAAAAACATCAAAATGATAATGAAAATTGGCAGGTGATGCAGATGAAAAAGTGGTCAAACAGGAGTGTAGGACAAGCAGAGGATGGAGATGAAAAGTTTAAAGGTACAAAGCCAAAGGTATGGCTTTATCTATACAGGGTGCTCCAGGAAGTAACAGAAGAAGACATAAAAGAGTTTTTGAAAAAGAAAATTGGTGACGAGGTGGAAGAATTTATTGCTAAGGACCTTAAAGAACCAGAAAGGTTAAAATCTTACATGGTTGCAGCAGATTTCAAGTATAAGGACAAATTTTACAAACCATCATTTTGGCCAAAAGGTGTATATTATAGAAGATTCGATTTTAAAAAACATTATGAGAAGTACAACACAAGAACTGTTATTGATAATAAAATGGGCTCTTCCTCGAAATTTTGAAAATAATACCAGACTATAGCATTTTAAAAAATAGCTCTGACGTATTTTTTCTTTTTGCTAGTACTTTCAATTTAAAGCTAAAAAAAATGTTTTAAAAATCTATTTAATTTTTGTGACGTCAAAAACGGACAGTCTCGGTTCTCTCTTTTCATCTCATACAAACTGACGGAGACATACATATAAACCAGTTTGTTGTGTCTTGAAGCATATTATAATAATAAGCAACATTGCCAGATGTAATTACCTTCTTTAACAATTATAAAAATAGCGATTTAATTATATTAATAAAGCAAGAAATGTATTTCAACATTTTTTGTTCTAGTTTGTAACTTTTTAATAACTCAAATGTAGTATTAATAAAAAGAATATAGAAATAAAAGAAATTAAATTGTCAAATTTGTAGATCTAGCAACATTGTAGAATCATTTGTGACAATAATTTGATATTTGAGTTATTTGACAGCGATCCAAACAAAACAAATAGTAATAGAACTAGTAAAAATGATTATTCGTTTATTGTAGTTTAAATAAGATGCGTTGTTTTGTTAAGGATCATAAATTGTATTTAATAGTTTAACAAGCTTTTGTAAACATGTCAAAAAATTTTAAAAAATGCATAAAATCATCTTGGTCTCGGCAATAGCTGGTGTAATTTACGATTTTACAAAACACTGGCTGCCTTCTCACTGCATAACCACATAACCAATAGCGTTGTCTCCGTATGCGTCTTTTATTGATCTGAAACATTAAATTATTTCCTCATATTTGTTTACGTCTATTTCTATTCATGAAATATTTAGGTAGGTAATGACAAATTTAATAGTCAAATTCATTATTCCTTTATCAATAAAACATGTTTTGGAAATTGTTATTATTGCAGCTTACCTTTTTGTTTTAATATTAAGATATTCTGCACTTAAGAAGTCTGCAATGTCTGCATTGTCTTGTAAACTCATTACTGTAGGTAGGTTATCAGCATCGGCGTAAAAATTGTATCCATTTTCACTATTTAAATAATGCAAATCAATAAAACCACCAACAGCTTTAAACTATTTCCACTTTACACAAACTAAAATTACTATTATACTATTGTTTTTACACTTAAATCGACAATAAACAAACCGCAAACGAGAGATTGTGGTTATACCAAATGTCAAAATGAGTGACATACACAGCACAGACGAATCAAGCTAAGACAAACGAATTTCTTTGAAGTTGAACCAATAGCAAGACCGTCCGTTTTTGACGTCATTAACGGAAAACTGGCGGGACTTTTGAAATTGATAAAACTTATTATTATTTAAAACAACTACAAGAATGATATATTATTGGAATTTATTGCATTATTATATTTCATATGTATTTAGCTTTGAGGTAAACCTATTAAAAACCTTTAGTTCAATTAAGGTGTATGACCCCATTGAGGAGAGACCAAACTCTTTTTTAGAAGTGGGGAACTAATAGTAAACCAACCAGATAGAAAGTGTACGACTTTGAGTAAATCGCAGAGTGATACTAGTATAGCTGTCATATAAACGTACAATGTCTAAGGAATAAAATAAACATTCTTGAAACTTACACTTGTCAAACTAAATTGCATATTCTTTACATCACTGAGTATTGATGTGAGGACTTAGAATTGAATACCATTAACATACCTGGTTTTTCTCTGCTGAGTAGCTTTTGCAGGGTGAACTACATACACGGTGGTGTGGCAATATTTGCACTTATTGATTTAAAGAATGATATAAAAGCTAAAAATATAAAATACGTGCATTCCTTTGCATCTGAATCACCCATTGAACTTTACGCTATTGAACTTTACTATAAACAAGGAAAAATAAATATTGTAATTTACAGACCTCCAAATGGCGACTATGATATTTTTTATACTAATTTGTCATATAGCTTACAATTTATAAGTAAACTAAATTCAGCAATTATACTCTGCGGTGATGTCAACATAGACTCCATAAAAGAAAGTACCAATACAAATATTTTAATTGAGATATTTAATACATTTAATCTCACATCTTGCCCTAATGAATACACGCACATTTGTACGGATAAAAATAATGTTACAGTAAAATCAGCACCCGATTATTTAGCAACAAATATGTCTCAGGTAGTATGGTCAGCTTATGTACATAATGCATGTATTGCTGATCACCTAGCCCAGATCATCTGTTGTAAGAATATGAATATAACTGTAAAAACCCCCAGAACTATATATCAAACTAGACATTTCTCAGCAGAAAACGTTGGGAAATTTCAATATCTATTGAATCAAGCGACTTGGAACCATTTATGTATTGAAAACATTGACCATGTTTATGAAAAATTCACTGAACAGTTCTTGGAGTGCCTAGGTTTATTCTTTTGTCACGAACAGAAACTTTGTTGTAAAAGTAAGTGAGGAATGGTCAAACTCTGTTGATGTGGAGCTCGGAACCCCTCAGGGGAGTGTTTTGGGACCTTTGCTGTTCCTGCTGTACATAAACAACCTGCCACAGTTCATAACTTGTGGCAGGTTGTTTATGGACGCAGATGATACCACAGTTTTTGTGTCCGAGAAAAATGTGGATAAAATTAAGGTACAATTGAACCAATTAGTGCAACAATGTATTGTCTGGTGCCAAAAAAATCATTTAATCATTAACTTTGATAAAACTGTCATTGTTGAATTTTCTAGCAGTTTCAGAACATATCCAACAAATCTTAATTTTAATATAAACAATAAAGACCTTGAAATGGCAAACAGTATAAAATTTTTAGATACTTATCTGGACAAATTTATCACATGGATCGATCACATCGAGTCTGTGTGTGCCAGACTGAATAAGTCATACTATGGGTGCGTTTGTTACAGTGCTTAGATTACTTTAAGAAAACTCGTATCGTTCGCAATAGCATCCCACTGAGCTCCAAAAAATGCTCGATGTAATCGGTCTTGCGAGACCGAGCCAACAGATTATGCATTACCCCACTCCCCGAGTTCGACAATTTTACATATCTCCGAGCTCATCACAAAATCTGCTCGGAATTGTAAATCTTTATAACAAACGCACCCTCTATCTCATTAAAAAGCTCATTGAATGAGCATTCTTTGTTAAATATATACTACGCGATGGTATATTCCACTTCATCATACAATATAGTGTCATGGGGCCAGGAACCAGCGTCCATCGTGTATTCATTCAACAAAAGCGAATTTTAAGATTAATATTCGGTCTGACGCCGCGTGAATCATGTAGACATACGTTTAAGAAATACAACATTCTAACGTTGGTTTCGATACAGGCTGTCTATTTTACGAGGGCCACACCAAATATCTCGCTTAATATCTATTGTTGAAGAATAAAGTTTTAGAAATAGTAATCCCATTTTTTGTGAGCTATATTTCAGTAAAAAGAAATTTGAAATCCATAGCCTACTTTGTGAGATATATTACAAAAACCTGAAAAGTAGGAAAACTACAAACGGTCATAGCTTCCTTATTTGAGGAGATACGAAAAAAGTTAAAGGGACGATAGTTGACGGCAAAGACCATAAGAATAATAATATGTATCAAAAAATTCGAAAAACGCAGTTGGCTTTGACATACGCTCTTGTGCAAAAATTAAAAAAACAAATATCAAAGTAGGCCATGACACCATTAATTCCGTTTATTTTTTCTCTTTCCAACGATATAAAACATGTCAAAAAAATTTTAACTGATAGTGTCAATATTTAATATTTTACGAAAACCACAATAATTCATATCGTTAAATCGTAAAAATCAGCTATGCCATGATAGTAAAAATTCACTTTATAATAATTATAATTCAGTAATTATTTATTATAATTTAAAACAAACTAACAAATGTCTCATAAATAAAAATAAAAGTACAAAATGAATATCCAAAAAAACGAAAAACTATGTACAGGGTTTTCCACCGAAAATGACCACCCCGATAACTTTTTAATTTGTAATTTTGGCCAAACCCGCGCGAGTGCAAAAATATTGTTTTGGTGTTTGTGGAAACTACGTCGGGGTTACTGTACCACCAAATGTTCCAACCTTCTCCTGGATAGTAATGGCACTAATTGTTTACGGTTCAAAAACTAAACACTATAGATAATTGCGAAAATTCATTTCTTCTTGCCATTAAAAAATACACACGGCACAAGATTTGACGCGAACGTTCATTATTAAATGCGGAAATAATTTGAGGTTAAAATTATGACGAAATCTGCTGTAAGCGCCATACAAAAAATATTGGGTCATTACATAACTTTTTTTATTTGATATAGATATCACAGATGACAAATCACATATCTGGAACTGATATAAAGTCAGTTAAAACTATATATATATAACATGTAATTATGAACCCATCTAAGGTATATGACGGCTACTCTGTAAGTATTACATTCCTATTATATATTTAGAACTTGGAAATAACATGTTTTGTAGCAAATTTAAAACCATTTTATGTATTTGGTACATTTAACAATTAGGCAATAAGGACGTAACGTGATTTCAAGTTCTTTATGAACATGTTTGATATCATAAACAAGTAATAGTGATAGATCAGTTATTACTGTTATGTAATGTCGACATCTCATAATCTTGTACAGAACTTATAAATACTAGTGATGCAGTTATGTAAAGAAGATAACACATTGTGATTCAACAAAGTTCTCTAAAATGTCCGAGTCTGTGATATAACTGATCTAAGCTGGTTGGCTGGGATTGTATTGTATTGTATTGTATTGTATTGTATTGTATTGTATCTTGTCCTTTGGTAACGCATCTCAACAAAAATTTTAATAAAGTGAACTGCAAGAACTGGCTGACCAGAGAATTAGTAAATGAGGGTAGAAATCTAAAAAATTTACACTGGATAGCAACTCAATTAGATGATTATAATCTTATCAATGCATATAAAATAAATAAAAAACAATATACCATCAGTATGAAAAATGCAAAAAAAGAATACTTTTCTAATCGCATTGAAAATGCTTAAAACACCACTAAGGAAACATGGTCCCTGGTGGAATCTCAACTAGGTAGTAATGTACAATCCAAAATTACAACTATAAACATTGATAATATACCTGTTTCAAATCCTGCCAAACTTACGACTCACTTTGGTAACTACTTTTCCAGTGTTACAACTGAGAAAATGGTTGATCACTTCAAGGGTACCTTATCAACCGAATGCACCTTCTATGCACCTGTTGAAGAAAAAAGTTATAGATATAATTAAAAATCTTAAAAACAAAGCTAGTGTAGGAGTAGATGGTATATCTACTAAAGCAATAAAGTATGCGTGTGAGGCCATTGCAGAACCTCTTGCTGATTTCATAAACAAGTGCCTACAGGAAGGTCACTTCCCAACAATGTTTAAACTAGCGACCATACTGCCCATATCCAAAAAGGGAGATGAACACAACATCGACAATTATCGTCCCATTTCTATATTATGCATTTTATCCAAGGTAATTGAAAGGATCATATTAAACAAGGTTACAGCTTTCTTAAACAAATTTACTGCAGTGAGTAAGCACCAGCATGGGTTCCAAAAAAGTAAATCTGTGGAAACACCTACCAATCAGTTTCTACAGTATGTATATGGTATATGGTAAATCCTTCCTAATAGGTCATAAATTTCGAGTAAAAGTTGCAGATTCTATGTCGGAGGAATACGAAGTGGAGAACGGAGTTCCTCAGGGGTCAGTGCTGTGACCGCTATTGTTTGTGCTGTTTGTGAATGACCTCCCCTCTGTCATTTTGGAGAGCCTAATGATGTTTGCAGATGACACTTCAATGGTGGTCTCTGCCTTGAGCCCTGTAGAACTCTAAGAAAAAGTTGACAGAATCTTGAAACTTTACAGTGGTGTCACAAGAATACTTTAATTTTGAATATTGACAAAACTGAATGCCTATACTTTTCTAAACGTAGATCGCCTCCAGAAAAGTTAATCAAAACTATACCGAATGACCCATTTTCTGAATCTGTAAAATTTCTTAGTACTATTGTGGATTGTAATCTATGCTGGGATCAACATATAGAACTTGTATGTAATAAATTAAATAAAGCATATTTTGCTATGAGGTAATTAAGTAGTCTATTAAATAATAATAATAATAATAATAAGTTTATTGAGAAAAAAGCACAAGTACATTATTCCCAAAAGGAAAATGTGTCAACAAAGTTGATTTACAACACTTCCTTATACTCTAAATAAACATAAAAATAAACTTAAAAAAAATAAACACTACAAAAGAAAAAAGCATAAGAAACATAAAATGAAATACATATTAAAAAAATTTAAAAATGTCCAGATTGCTTTATAAATCAAATAAGCTTAAATTAGAACATTTGCATATTAAAACAGTTTAACCTTGATGAAAGTAAATCCTTTTTTAAATTTCGTTTTACAGTGGCGATTGAGAACGTACGATATTGAGCAGGCAAGTTATTTAAAACATATGCAGACATATATGAAAAGGTAGCTTTAAATGATTCAGTTTTGTGAGGTGGAATGCAGATTCTATTTTCCACTTGCCTTAATTGTCTAGGGTGAATTTCGTTCCTCCATTTTATTTTATTAAATAAGTAGGCAGGATTATTATTATTTAATATGTTTAAAATAAATACAACAATATGAATAAATCTCCTCTCAGACATATTCAGTAAGTTAAAACTGCGTAAGTAAGGGGTTATATGACTAGAATATGGTACAGTTGTAAAATATCTGACACAGGAATTTTGAATTTTTTTGTAACCGAGACTTATCATACAGTGAGAGACAAGGGCCATATACAACATCTGCATAGTTTAGGTGAGAGAGAACCAAAGTTTCAGAAAGTAAAATTTTTGTATCAGTATCTAGGTATTTTTTAAATGAATGCAATTGTTTCAAAGTACAAAAAGCTTTCTTACAGATATTAGTGACATGACTTGAGAAACCTAATGTTGAATCGAAAGACACGCCTAGATTTTTTACAACTGTACACGATGGAATGTTTTCGTTACCTATTTGTACATTGAACTCATCAAGGTTGCGTAACTGATAAGATGTACCAAACACTATGTTTTGACTTTTATTAGGATTTATCAATAACGTGTTTTTTACAGTCCAATCATTAATAAGATTTAAGTCGTGATTTATTAATTGAGAAGCAATATATGAGTCAGAAAGGACAAAACTGTATAGGATCTGTATGTCATCAGCATACAAATTCAATTTAGAATTTAACAGTACTCTTGTTAAATCTGATGTAAAAATATTGAACAACAGTGGTCCCAGTATAGAGCCCTGGGGGACACCAGAGCCAACTGATCTATATTGCGATACCAATATTGAAGAATAAGAGTTAACCTTCGTAAACTGTTGTCTGCCATGTAAATAATTTTTGAACCAAGATAGTGAGTTTCCAGAGACCCCGTAATAATGTAATTTAGCTATCAAACAATTTATATCAATAGAGTCAAAAGCTTTACTCATATCTAACAAAGTAAGAGAAGTAACCTATGAGCTGTCAATTCCTCTCAAAATTTCATCTGTAACACTAGATAACAGGGTAGAGGTGCTGAACCCTTTCCTAAATCCAGATTGATTGGGGAAATTATTGTGTTTTCTATAGCATATTTAGAAAGTTGTTCATAAATAGCTGATTCTGCGATTTTGAGGGGAACAGAAAGCATAGTAATTGGGCGTAAATCTTTGTACTGATCGGGATTTTTCTTTTTGGGTATCGGCTTAACACAGGATATTTTCCACTGAGTAGGTAACTGGCCTTTTTCAAATGATACATTAATAATGTGTGTTAACGGGGCAGATATCCATATTAGAGAAAGTTGTAGCATCTTCGCAGATATTCCATCAGAGCCAATAGTATGTGGTTTTTGTTTGATAATAATTTCTTGTATTTTATTAATAGTTACTGGTATGAAAGTGAATAGTAAATTTTCTTTGAACTGAGATTCTAAATATGAATTGATATATACTTCATCTGAACTTAAATTGGGTATGGAATCTATAAAATAGTCATTGATGCCGGTTGCATTACAAATTTCCTCAGGCAAATTTTGCGAGGTGTTATCTCTGACGACACCCCATGATTTTAGTTTTGTCCATAACTGCTTAGGATTATTCTTACTACTATTAATATTATGAGAATAAAAAACACGCTTCTCTTGTTTTATAGCGGTATTATAATAATTACGGATGTCACAATAAAATTGTCTATGAGCAGCATTTTTACTTCTTTTATATCTCCGCCAAGCATTATTTTTAATTTTTTTAATCTCTTTTAAGGTATCAGTGAACCACGGTTCGCCCTTTACGTCAGGTTTAAACATATATTTTCTTACAGGAGCATGCCTGTTGAAAAGATTTATTAAATTTGCATTGAAAAATTCAACTTTTTCTTGAATAGAATCTATATCATCAATAAAATTCCAGTCAATTCTTGAAGCGTCCTCATTAAAAGCCGCCATATTAAAGTTTTTATAACTGCGAAATTCCTTAACAATTGGTTTATTATCCATACTATTTATCTCAATGTCACATTCTGTTACATTGTGATCGGAAAAACACAAATCCAAGACCTCAACATGCTTGACATGAAGATCAGAATTAGTTATAAACAAATCTAATAAGGATTCACCTTCACTCGTTACTCTAGTGGGATCAGTAATTAGTTGTTTACAGTCAAAAACTTGCAATAAATTATTTAAGTAAATAGTGGCAGGTCCATTTTCTAACATATTAATATTAAAATCGCCCATGAGAATAAAGTTATAGATGTTATTTTCTATCAAGTGGTTAATTACATCAGGTAGAATACCAACATTAGAATAATGGTTACTGTGTTTATAAAATATTCCTATGGCACAAATTTGATTACCTATTGATAGTTTCACTATTGAATTGAATTGAATATTGAAGCCATAATAAATCTCTATTATTCTCTAGCATTCTCACATCTAACATACAATAGCTTGGGGTCTTCGCCAAGTATTAATCGAGTGTTCATCCTTCAAAAGCGACAAACGATGTTTAACATCGGATTCAGAGAGTCCTGCAAACCTTACTTCATAAGCAAAAGAATTCGTACCATCCACTGTATATACATCTTAAACTGTATTAAATTTGTTAGAATAAACATAGATAGCTTTGAGACAAACTATGCAATCCATTTATATAACTCTAGGCTTGGTAACTTACTAAGGACTGCTCGATACAAAACAGCTCTACCTATATGAAAAATCTCAAATGTATGCAGGCACTAGATTATATAATAACTACCTGAAGAAATCAAGAAGATCAGTAATGAAAGAAAATTTATTATGCAGGTTACTGACTTCCTAATCAAGAATTGTTTTTACTCATTAAAAGAATATATGAACTCATGAGCAGTCATGTGGGGAATATGCAAATTAATTAAGATTACTCTTACTTATTGTCGCATGCCCTCTCTATAATCTTTAATTTGTTGCCAAGAGATGGCGCGGGCATAGCCCTAGTTTATATTTTGTAAGTTGCTCAACGTGTGTCGTGTGTGGTTGAGAGACACCAGCACTTCTTGATACATGGCCAATGCGTCCGCATGTGCGGCGCTGGCTCCCATTGTAACTTTTAATCTTGTGAATTTTGTGCTAAATGAAAATAAAAACCCAAAAAACTAGTGCACCAGAGTTTTGTTTTAACAAAAAAAAAGAAGATACAGTCCACTAAGTCAACTTAAAACTTAACAAAAAGCCTGGGCACGAAACATGGTTCTTCGATCCGCATAGTGCATGGCGGCAACACGTGTTCATCAGCTAGAAATTCGGCAGTGGCAGTTCGCAGCGCAGTAAACAAACCGACGACGACCAGGCAAGTTCCTTTCTCTCTCTTAAACATTAGTAGTCTCAATTTGGCATCTTTCTCATAACCTACCTGTTATTAGGGTCTCGTTTTTTATTATTATAAAAAACTTTATGGTATTTTGCTGCTTTAAAACATTGCAAACATATATTCTAAATTCTAATACAATATAATACAAACCAGTTATTTAAAAATAAAAATAAGCAAATTAAATAAGCATTCTCAGTTAATTAAAGCAAAGAAAAATATTCTATAACACAATAGGTAATACAAACCAATTTAAAATAAGCAAATTAATAAACATTCTCAATCAATTAAAGCAACGAAAAATATTCTATAACAATAATACAAATCAATTAAAAATAAATAAATTAATAAGCATTCACATATAAAAAAAAAAAAAAATTTAAAGCAACAAAAATGTCGGAAATTAAAGATTTGATCGCAAGACGAGGCATTTTCAAGGCCCAGCTCACCAAATTCATAACGTTTGTAAACGTATTACAAAATGACAAGGCAAAAATGAGTGAATTGCGGCCGCGTTTAATTAAATTGGAGAGCGTCTGGAGTGGATTTACCGATGTCCAGACTCAAATTGAGCTGTTAGATGATACTGGCGGTCAGGCGGCTGAACGAGACGTATTTGAAAATAAGTATTTTCCAGTGATTGTACAAGCACAAGCGTATTTAGATGAGAAACAAATGGAAAGCGTACAGCGAAATGTGGTGCTGCCACAAATAAAGCTTCCGGAGTTTTCTGGAGCTTATGATAAATGGTACAATTTTTATGATACATTTAAATCGTTGATTCACGATGATCAAAAGTTAAGCAACATTCAAAAGTTCCATTATTTGCAGGCGGCTCTAAAAGCAGAGGCGGCGCAGGTAATACATTCTCTTGAGATATCGGATGCGAATTATACTTTGGCTTGGACGTTATTAAAATCGCGTTTTGAAAACAAAAAAATAATTATACGTACTCACTTGAAAAATATTTTCGAGTTACCAAATGTAACAAAAAATTCACAATTATCATTAAGGGAATTTTTGGATAGTTTTCAAAAACATTTTCAGTCTTTAAAAAATTTAAAATTACCTGTGGACACATGGGATGACATCCTCATTTATTTACTAACCGCAAAATTAGACCCTGATTCTAAAAAGGAATGGGAAATCGAGTCTAATGATATCGAGTCACCGAAAATAAATCAATTCATTGAATTTTTAACCAAACGTTCCCAACTCTTAGAATCGTTGGATAATAAAATAACACAAAACACGAATCAAAGGAAATTTACTGATTTTAAAGCACATGCGCACATCACAACTGATCAAACAATTATTTGTCCTTGTTGTAAGGAGAATCATTTCATTTTCTCGTGCAAGAAATTTATTAGTTTAAGTCCTCAATTACGGTACTCAGAAATTAAAAAATTAAGGCTATGTACAAATTGCTTAAGGCATGGACACGCTGCTATGGAGTGTCGGTCTAGCGGTTGCAAGACATGTAATAAAAAACACAATTCCCTGCTACATTTTGAAAATAATTCTCATGGGCAAAATCAATCACAAACTCAAAGTAACGATCAATCACGAGCTCAAACTAATGATCAATCAAACAAGCATTTACCAAATCATGCATCTACAACCGAACATTCAACACACGCAAACACACAGTTACAAATAGTATCAACACATTGTAATGAATTGTCAGATTCCTTTGTTTTATTGTCCACAGCGGTGGTGCATATACTTGATCATAAAAACAAACCAATCAAATGCAGAGCGTTACTTGATAGTGGCTCACAATCCAACTTTATTACTCGTGATTTATACACTCGTTTAAATTTGAAAGCCACTTCTATCAATTTACCCGTCATGGGCATTAATTCATCGCTAACAAACATTTCACAAAGAACACAAACAAAAATTCAGTCAATGCATAATAACTACAATGCTGATGTTTCTTTCTTGGTTATTGAAAAAATAACGGAAAGCGTTCCGCAATTTTCTTTCCAAATTTCCTCATTGCAAATTCCCAAAAATATCAAAATGGCTGATCCTAATTTCCATGAATCACATCAAATTGACATTCTATTAGGTGCAGGACTTTTCTATAACTTAATGTGCGTGGGACAAATCAAACTAGAGCCTAGTCAGCCTATCTTACAAAAGTCAACTTTAGGCTGGATAATATCCGGTCCCGTAAACACAGGTAAAATTCAGAATTCTCTTTGTCACTTAACCACGAATAGTAATCATGAAGTAAACAAACAAATAGAACAATTCTGGCTTATGGAGCAAGTTACCACAGAAAAAATTTATACTCGTGAGGAATCGCAGTGTGAGCAACACTTTGTAGATCATTTCGTTCGACACCCGGTTACTGGTCGGTTTTCAGTAAGGTTGCCTCTCCGTGATAATTACCAAGATTTAGGGGAATCTAGGGAAACTGCCACTAAACGATTTTACTCCATAGAGCGCAAATTGTTAAAAAACCCACAGCTTCGACTTCAATACAATGACTTCATGAATGAATACAAAACCCTAGGTCACATGTCCGAAATCAATCCAGAACATAGTAAGAATCAAGTTGATTTTTATTTACCACATCACTTTGTCACTAATGAATCATCACTCACCACAAAGCTCCGCGTAGTCTTTGATGGATCTTCTAAGTCCTCTTCAAATTTATCCCTAAACGATGTCCTTAAGGTGGGTCCTGTAATTCAGGAAGAACTTGTTACATTATTAACACGATTTCGTATACACAATATAGTTATCACAGCCGATATAGCAAAAATGTATCGGCAAATTGAAATCCATCCTGACGAACGACGCCTTCAGCGTATCGTTTGGCGATCAGATCCCAGTGAACCCTTGGCTCATTATGAGCTTAACACCGTCACTTATGGCACATCCTCGGCCTCGTTCCTATCGACAAGATGCTTACAGCAAGTAGCCAAGGAAAATGAGGACAAATATCCCGTAGCGTCTCAAGTAATACTTCACGATTTTTATGTCGATGATCTCATTACAGGTGCCCCTGATGTAAACGCCGCAAAATGTTTAATTCAAGATCTAACCAATGTTCTAAACAGTGCATGCTTCGATCTGCGCAAGTGGGCATCAAATGATTCTCGGGTTTTTTCCGACCAGAATTGGTCAAGTTTACCATCCTATATTATCTCTGATGATGAAAATTGTAAAACGTTAGGGATTTCGTGGAATGCAAGACAAGATACCTTTCAGTATATAGCAAGCCCACAATATAATGACAAGAAAGGCATAACCAAGCGTCAAATACTTTCCATTATATCTCGAATATTCGACCCCTTGGGTCTGGTTGGCCCTGTTACTATTAAGGCAAAGGTTATTCTGCAACAGTTGTGGCTACTAAAGTTAGACTGGGATGAATCCCTTCCCTTAGATCTATATACAAGGTGGAACCATTTCTATAAACAATTGCCGCTACTCAATGGCATCACTATTCCTCGTCAAATAATAATTCCCAATTCAGTTAACGTGCAAATTCATGCGTTCAGTGACTCTTCTTTGATAGCATTTGGTTCTTGTATATACATGCGTTCGTTTGATTCATCGGATCAAATTCTTGTTCGTCTAATAACTGCTAAATCTCGTGTAGCACCCTTGAAATCCATAACTGTACCACGTCTAGAATTGTGTGGTGCACTTCTCATGGCCCAATTGGTTAATAAAGTAATATCTTCGCTAAAAATATCTATTGATGAAGTTCACTATTGGACAGACTCCACCATTGTTTTATCCTGGCTGGCAACAGAGCCGGGAAGTCTTAAAACATTCGTCTCAAATCGTGTATCTGAGATACAGCAGCTTTCAGAAACGTCACAATGGCATCATGTTTCTTCTGATGATAACCCTGCTGACATAATATCGCGTGGTTTAGATCCTGCCCAGTTGTCCGAATCCCCATTGTGGTGGCAAGGTCCAGCTTGGCTACATCAAAGGATCATTCCTTACCCCGAACATGCACTGGTTAATCCCACAAATATTCCCGAATTTAGATTGGCTCATACAAATACATTTACCATTGAGTCCGATATTTTTACCAGATACTCATCCTTTGCAAAATTGCAACGAATCGTGGCATATTGCTTACGTTACAAATCCAATTTAACTATAAATTCAAAATCAAAATATCTTGGCAGATTGACCATTGAGGAGTTGAATAAGAGCGCTCAAAGGTTAGCCAAATTAGCGCAATCGTGTGAATTTCAGGCAGAATTGCATGCCCTTTCCTCTAAGCATTCCGTTCCCAAGACTAGCAGATTAAACTCCTTAGATCCGTTTCAGGATGAGGAGGGCTTGATCAGAGTTGGTGGTAGGCTAAAAAATTCCCAGTTAAAGTTTGACCATAAATTTCCGATAGTCCTTCCTGCAAAACACCCATTAACCAGCTTAATTATTCAGCACGAACATACAAAAAACTTTCATTCTGGCGTACAGGCTACGTTATTAAGTGTTAGAATTAAATACTGGCCATTGAATGGCAAGCAAACAGTACGGAACGTCTTAAGAAAGTGTGTCACCTGTTTTAGGGCCAAACCTTCCCAGTTACATACGAAAATGGGTGATCTACCCTCCGCTAGAGTCACACCTATGCGCGCTTTTTCCACATGCGGCCTTGATTATGCCGGACCGTTTATGATAAAAGACAGTAAATTCCGGAACAGAAAGTTCATCAAATGTTACATATGCGTCTTTATTTGTTTCTCAACTAAAGCTGCTCATATGGAGCTTGTTAGCGACCTCACTACGGAGGGTTTTTTAAATGCTTTAAAGAGGTTTGTCTCCCGGCGCGGCTTATGTCAAAAAATCTACTCCGACAATGCTACCAATTTCATTGGCGCTGATAGAGACTTCCAAAATCTTCTTAAAATCCAGCAATCAGACAAAATTCATAATTATCTAACCGAGAACAACATTATTTGGAGTTTTATTCCCGCACGTTCCCCTCATTTTGGGGGGCTGTGGGAGGCTGCTGTAAAGGCGGCAAAATACCATATAAGGCGCGTAGCCTCAAATGCTAACCTCACCTTCGAGGAATTTTACACCTTGCTAACCCAAATTGAGGCCATAATGAATTCCCGGCCTTTGTACCCGTTATCATCCGATCCCAACGACCTGGAACCCCTGACCCCTGGTCATTTTTTAATTGGATCTACACTTAACGCTTTACCTCAAGAAGACCTCCTTGACAGCAATGTCAATCGCTTATCTCGTTACAAGCACCTCCAGAAAATGCTTCAGCACATCTGGCAGCGCTGGTCCAAGGACTACTTAAACTCCCTTCAGCAGCGTTCCAAGTGGAAGTTTGAGACAACAACCCCAGACTTACTTGGCTCTCTTGTTGTCCTCAAAGACGATAATAGGCCACCTCAATCTTGGCACATGGGGCGCATCACTGCTCTTCATCCTGGCGAAGATAAAATAGTTCGCGTTGTGAGTGTCAAAACCCCAAATGGGGTAGTGAAACGTGCCACGACAAAAATATGTGTACTGCCTCTTGACTTATAAGGCATGTGCAAGTGAAATGAACTCTATGTATTTTTTTTATTTAAAATTTTACTTCTTCGTATTACATAAATCTTGTTCAATGAGGTTTATTTTACTTTAGTTTACTTTTTTGAAAGAACTGCATTCTTTCAAGGGTGGCGGTATGTCGCATGCCCTCTCTATAATCTTTAATTTGTTGCCAAGAGATGGCGCGGGCATAGCCCTAGTTTATATTTTGTAAGTTGCTCAACGTGTGTCGTGTGTGGTTGAGAGACACCAGCACTTCTTGATACATGGCCAATGCGTCCGCATGTGCGGCGCTGGCTCCCATTGTAACTTTTAATCTTGTGAATTTTGTGCTAAATGAAAATAAAAACCCAAAAAACTAGTGCACCAGAGTTTTGTTTTAACAAAAAAAAAGAAGATACAGTCCACTAAGTCAACTTAAAACTTAACAAAAAGCCTGGGCACGAAACACTTATATTATCTTTCTTCCCTTTATTTATTGCTTCAATTATTTTAAACTGTGTTCAATTTTGTACTAGTGTTTGTACCTCGACTAGGTATACTAGCAATTTTATGATTTTATATCTTTTATCTGTGTCTGACGCTCACACACATACTTGTATGTCTTACGTGAATAAATAAATATTCTATTCTATTACTATTCAGCCAAGTTCTGTAATACTTTACAGGATTCGTTTAAAAACTTAAACCTGTTGCAGTTTAAAAATAATATTAAAGGTTACTTAAAAGGTAAGGCTTTTCACACCTTCGAAGAATTTTTTTAAAATAATTTTGAGGCACTGTATGTTTACATATATTTACTTATATTTACTTTTATTTACATTTACTTATATTTATTTTTATACATTTGATTCAATATTTTAATTGCTCTTTTTATTCTTGTTTTTGTTACTATGTTTGTTTATTCTATCTATCAAATAAGTCTTTCCCTGATTTATGACATGTTTTACTTTTTACACTAGTGGAAATAATAACTTACTTTTTGCTTTGTACTAGTGCAAAAAGTAAGTTTGTTACTAGGCAACTTGACAGTTGAACAGACAATTTCTCTAGTTATCAGTTTGACATTTGAATATTTTATGTTATACTCGATCTGTTCAAAACATAGAGCTCGACTCCGCCCCATTAATTTTATGGCAGCGCAGAACGGTGTACGCAATAGTCAGTTTTACACGATGGAATTAATGAAAGCTGTGATAGCTTCAACAAAATTTGTTTATTATACGTATGTGGTTATTTCAGGCAAAAAAGTTTAGTTTGTGATTTACTGTAAGGCCCTCCGCCTCCGCACATTAAAGCTTCTACAAACTAGTTACAAAGTATGAATCGTACACGACGCTACTGAAAGTTTATAAAATCAAGTCACTTCTCGATTGTTGCGGCTTTGTTACATTGTGTTTAATAAAATTTAAAAAAAAATCTAATTCGATTGTAGAAAAAATGTTGTGTGCAACACTTGCAAAAAGTGTATTTGTTGCACTCAGCATGATTGCAGCTCTCGCTTCGCTTGTGCTGCAAACTTCATGCATCATGCAACAAATATACATTTTTGCACTAGTTACACAAATAACTATTGTTGTACAATTTTTTTTAAATTCCTTATAACAAAAGATATTTCTTGACATTTTTTTCGCAACATTATCAACATTCATATATGTCCCGTATCGTACCCTGGCGAGTCTAGTAAAATCTGCTGCAATTAGAGTGTTAACTATAGAACAAAAATAAATTTTTAATAATTCTATTTCAATTTATAAATAAATATATAAGCTTACTTTTTAGAAACAAATACCTTATGGAGATCCGAAGTTACCCCAGGATATTCTTCAAAATGCTATAATACTCTGGCAACCAGTTTTTTCCAAACCTTTACATTTTTCCATAGATATGGCAAATATTATTTCATGTATTGACACAAAAGCAAGGTTTAAGAAAAGAACATATGAAGTGGATCAAAATGTGACAGTAGAAGTTTATATTAGGTAAGTTTTAGCAATCATTATTTGTTTACACAGAATATTATTGAAAGTTTCCTTTTATAAGTAAATATCACTCACTATCAGATAAAACCATTAACCCGAGAATTGGCCCAATTAAAGTTTTATAATAAAAGAGATTCGTATTTAAAAGTATTTTAAATTTCGAATTTCTTTGCAATACAGGGCAGGACTGATCATAATGATTACAATTTAACTTCAAACAGGGTTACTAGAATTAGCATCTAAGCAGTTTCTACATGTAAATTCACTAGTCTGCAATCTTCAGTATTATGAAGACCATTGCACACTTCTCAATTTGACAGTCTCTGGCCACATGATTAAACCCACCACATCTGAAACAACGCATTACTCTCACATATTCAAATGCTGCCTGGCTGTCACTCATGATGTAGATTCGTTTATTTTCATATTCCCTCCACAACATGATCTGCGAGCAGGTTGTGATTGCAATCACTTATGCCGGAAATACGGTTGTGAAGCGGCCCAGGTTAATGTTTACTCCATTCCCTGCGCTTTCTTCATAAATGCCCGCACCAGTACTTTAAGCCGTTTTGAATCCAATTGTATACCAAATGAATCCCTCATGGTTTCATAAGGCTTCTTTCCTTTCTTCTCTACCCCTCTCCGGTATTATTATCCTGAAAGGTTAAAAGTACTTCTTGTTTATCAGACTGCATGTTTAGTACACAGTTTTCATCTCGTTTGCAAAATATCTCGGCACGATACCCTGTTCTCACTGAGTGTCTCCCGTGACCATTTTTTGACCTCTGACTCCACCACTAAGTGTAGTGGGGGAAGGTCCAATAGCACCTCCATAGCACCAGTAGGCATAGTAGTCATCGCTCCTGTTACTCCTAGACATGCCAAGCTTTGAAATTTGGTTAGTCTGTTTATTGACGCTCCATTTTTGGCGTTAGACACCAGATTAGAAACGCATATGTTACCGTGGGTATCACTATTCTAGTATACAACCAATACACCATCTTAGGTTTCAACCCCCACGTTTTACCGATCATGCTCCTACAGGCCCATAAGGCCCGTGTTGCTTTTATCGTCATTTTTTCTATGTGTTGGTTGAAAGTCAACTTAGTGTCCAGAGTTACCCCTAGGTATTTGACTTCCGTTGCCCACTGTAGCTTTTCTCCATACATTTTTAGTCTCTTCAGACTTTAAAGATTTCTTTTGCATGTGAACTATTGTTGTGGTCTTTACCGAATTTACCGACAGATCCTCTCTCACACACCATTCTTCTACTATTTTAAAGGCGTATTGCATCCTGTTGGATAGCACGTCCATATTTTCCGTTTACTAGAATGGTGAGGTCGTCCGCATAGCTTTGCGCATAAAATCCCTTCTATTCCAGTTCCCTGAGGAGTCCATCCGTTGCCAGGCCCCACAGAAGTGGAGATAATACTCTTCCCTGTGGACAGCCTCTCTTAACGGACGCTTCTCTGGTTACAGTTCCTAGAGAGGTACTCACTTTTCTGTGACAGAGTGACAAGTCGATTCATTTTAATATTGCTCTACCGACGCCCCATTCTTCCACTGCTCTTATAATTGAGTCAAAAGAGGTATTATCGAAGGCGCCCTCTATATCCAAGAAGGTACCCAATGCTATCTCATGGCTGTTGATTACCACTTCTGCTCTGCGTGGTAGCTCATGGATTGCCAGTTCGCAGGATTTTCCTGATAGATAGGAAAGCTGGTTTCGATGCAAAGGTAAATCCTTTAAGTGTTCGTTCCTAATATGCCTGTCTATTAGCTTCTCTAGGGTCTTTGAGGACATTCTTCCAACCCTTGCCCTAGGATCTCCTTGTAAAGACCCCTATCACAGGTTCTTGGATTTCGATATGTCTCGATCACCTCCTGCGTTTCAATGTTGAATCTTATGTATCTGTGATCAGACAGTGTTGGTTCCTGAGACACATGCCACCCGCTAATCGCAGAATATACAAGCGGTGTTCCGATTGTTATGTCGATAACCTCCATTCTCGTTGAAGTTACATAGGTAGGTTCGTTATTCCGATTTGCTACTTCTAACTTACTAGTAATAAATTCTAAAAGTGACTCACCTCGTGTGTTGATTCCTGAGCTGCACCACAATGTGTGTTGCGCATTGGCATCACATCCGAATACAAGTTGTTTGTTGTTGCTTTCGCAATTTTCCATGAGCTCCGTTATTTCCGTAGCTGGAGGTAGCCCTGGTTGGTCGTATGGGAGGTATGCGGATCCGATAACAAGATCCCTCTCGCTCCCTCCTATTTCTGTTTTACCTGTGCCACCATTAGGTCCCTACAACATAGCCCGCAAAGTGGTAAGAGATTTAGATTTGTCTTTGCGATTATGCAAGCCCTAGTCTGTCCATGTGCGGGGCTTAGTAGCTCATAGCCCATGGGCAGACTAAGTCCTCTGATACGTCCCTTGTAAATCCAAGGTTCTTGTATCAGAGCGAGATCTATGTCAATTTGCAGTATGTATTTCTGCAAAGCTGCTGAAGCCGCTTTACAGTGATGTATATTTACCTGTAGTATCTTCACCATTTTTCTGGTGGTCCAAGTTTATTTTTCAGAGGTGTCCCATTACTGGTCCCCCCACCTCCATGGATTGCACTACAGGAGGTACTGTAGGAGCCGGTGTTGGCTGTTCTCCCGTTTTCTCTATTCCTTTCTTCCCCTCGCTCTTCTTTCCTAAGGCTTTGAACAATACCCTGGTGAAATTGAAATAGGATCTGTATTGAAGTTCCTGGAGTTTTGTCCAGGATCCCTGGTCCATCAGTTTCCGATCCATACTTATGTCATTAGCTCCCACTATATTGCCTTCATTGTAATGGTAATCATTATTAATAGTTTTAAGGCTGACTTGCGATTCTACCTTTACAATATGTTTACCGTCTTTTATGTAAGTAATTAAAAACATTTTTACACATATCGATTTTTTTTATATTGAAACTATCTGATTTAAAACTTTGAACTAATTTGTTAGAATCTTCCTATCTTTTATCGTACATTCAGTGATTATAATTAGATTAGTCAATTTACCAGCATTTAAGACATTTCCCATTACAGTTTTTATTTCATACGTATTCTCAACTTTGTTAGATTTAAACATAAAAATGACAGTATTCTTCTTGCCATAGTTAATAGTATGATAATGATATATTGTCTGTTAAATCTAAATTATTTGCGTGTGGTTTGACAAATCCTTTAGTGTGAGGAATATACAATATTTTTTAGTTTTTGGGCACATGATTTGCCAAGATCATCACCAAGTATTAAGTATTTTATTTACATTTCTTTTAATGTGTGTATTTTTTACTGTGTTTATACAACTTGGTATTTAGTTTATTATCAATTCTACCCTTTATATTAGTTAGCCTTTTACTATGAGTTAAAACCTTTTTCTCTTTTCTTGCGACACTAAAATTACCACTGATGCACTCTTTCTTGCTTCTAACCTTCGCACTTTTGAATTCATTTAAACAGCATGAAAATCAAGTTTTAAATATAAACAAATTTTCAAACCATTTACGTCATTGATTTTTTAGATAAACAGAGAAGAGGTAATTTTATAAATTACAAATAAGAATTGCACTCAGTAAATACAATTCTATTTTTTTTTTTTCGTTAACTGCATGTGTCGGAGAACTAAGTTGGGGTGATCATCTAATTTTTTCTTTTATATTGCAAATATTCGACTGTTTTACTCATACTAGAGCTCAACATGCTATTTATATTATATATATCATACAAATTCATTTATGTCTCAGTAAATACAATTCTATTTTTTTTTTCGTTAACTGCATGTGTCAGAGAACTAAGTTTGGGTGATCATCTAATTTTTTCTTTTATATTGCAAATATTCGACTGTTTTACTCATACTAGAGCTCAACATGCTATTTATATTATATATATCATACAAATTCATTTATGTCTCAGTAAATACAATTCTATTTTTTTTTTCGTTAACTGCATGTGTCGGAGAACTAAGTTTGGGTGATCATCTAATTTTTTCTTTTATATTGCAAATATTCGACTGTTTTACTCATACTAGAGCTCAACATGCTATTTATATTATATATATCATACAAATTCATTTATGTAACAAAGAAAAAAGGATATAGTAGTAGTAGTAGCATTGTTTAAATATACTAGTTAGTCAACCTTATGGGAAACTTTCCGGACACGTATGGGCACAGCTGCTAGATGGCGGTACTGCCATTATGCCCAAACCAAGAACGGTAAACGTTCTTGTGCCCAAACAGCAGTGAATACATTGTTATTGCCGCCGAATAACAGATGGCAGGTGCTATTTTCCAAGCAATGTGTCTAGACTTTTCACCTCTAGATGGACTAATAATTTCAAGCTAAGCCATGTTGCCTTGTTGCATACTGCGCAGTGAGTTACACGAAGATACAGAAATTATATTTCCTGTTCTACGCCAGTTATTTATTATTGGGTGTTCTTTGTGAATGGTGACATTATTTATACTGTTTTGTGTTTTTTGTAGTCAAATAGGGATTGTTTTTATTGTTAGTGAGTAGACATCAGTTTAAGAAGCTGTTATCATTGTTTAAAATATTTAAACAATGCTGATATTAAATAATTAAGTGTATTGTGTACGTAATACGTATCTGACGCCATATTGTTTATTGCTTAAGAGTAACGGTAAGTATCCATTGAAGTTTTGAGCACAGCATATAAATTTTTTGTTTTAAATTTGTAAGCCGGGAATGGCATAGCAATATTTTATAACATACTTACGACGCATTTGTGGAGAGCATTAATTTGAATACGTAATGTGCGAACAAACTTTCTTATTTATGTTGTAAGATATTTTATCTAAAACTATTGTTTTCTACATAATAGATGAAATAGATGTGATGTATGACGCACAAGCATACTAGTCTGTAGGCACCTAAAAAAGCACATTCCCGTTCCCGTCATTCCCGGACTCCGTGTTATTTGTCTCGGCTTGCGCCTCGACAAGCAATCTTCACACTTGTCCAGGAATGTTTTTCTACTGGGCACACAATATGCATACGTATATACAGTGTGGAACAGTCAAATGGAATAAATTCAGTATCTAAATTATTCTGCATATTTTTAAAAAATCCCGAAACATGTCAATTTTGGATTCTGAAATGACATGACATCCGGCAACATACAAATTTCATCCCTAAATTTAAGTGTGTGATCCACACTTTTCAATAATAATTATGAACGTCCAACTACCGACACATAAGTTGTGTAGTAATTAAAGGGTAATCTAGTACATTCTGTTCTAATTTGTAATGTGTAATATTTTCATGTTCAGTTCTAGTTTTAAGAAATGAACTTATTTTATTTAGTGTGCAGCTAAAGACATTTGTGCAGGATTTCTGCGAAAGTTTGTCAATTCTTTCTACAGTAGGAATATAATAGACTTTTTATCTACTGACACTGTTAACAAAAGGAGTAGTCGGCTTTGGCAATAGTTTGACAGGTATAATTGTTGATGAGCTATAACTTTTGTTTCTACGTTACTAATGCCATTAGTCCAACTTGAGAGCAGCAATTAATAGACCGAATTGAACAGTATTGTAACGTAATAAGAAACTACCCGGACGCTATACGAAAATCTGTGGGACATTTAGTAGTAGTAGGTAATAAAATGCCGTGAAGAGGGGGGGGGGGGGGGGGTTTACATTTTGAAAATAAGTTATAGATTTTTACTTTTTATTTTGTTAATATGTATTCGAGTATGTATTATTTTGTTTTGTTACGTTGTTTTGTATTCATGTTGCGTTTTTTATTTTGCTTGTTCTGTTCTGTTACTATTAAATTGCAGAATAGCTGCTCTAACTGAAACCAATTTATTGAAAATGTCAATTTTATCGATTTTTGTTGGTTGGTTTAAAACCTGTTGAAAGTGTAATAAGAAAACGGATGACACTACACTACTTGTTGATACTTTATGTACTTTTAAATTATAGCAAGTAAAGTTAAGAATAAGATATACAGGGGGAAAATTTTAGGAGGAATCGACGAGATGATGATTTTTCCTAATACGGTCCTGGAGTCTTGTCTGATTGCGACTAACTGTTGGTATTTCATACTATTTTTAACTAATAATAGTTATAATTACTTAGAAGCTTAAACTGATAGGAACTTTGACAAATAACATTGAATTACTGAAAGTTTGAATTTTAACAAGATAATGTTTAAATTTAATGTGTTTATTTTGTATCTGTTGTAAGTGTGGCAAGAAAACGAAGTATTCCACTTTTGTTGGTAGTTTATGTACTTTCAAACTACAGTAATAAGATTTAAAAAAAATATATACAGGGTAAACTTTTTAGGGGGCACAGATAAAATGAAATTTTTCCTAATACGGACCTGGAATTTTGGTTTTGTAATTATGGCGAACTGTTGGTATTTGATAGTACTTAATGTGTACCGAAAATAAATTGAATCGGACAATTAGTTTCTAAATGGCAACGAAAGCAAATTTTGGTAAAAATTCATAAATCACCCTGTACAACCCTAAATACTTGGCTAAAATGATTTTAAATAGTGGTTTGTTAATAACCTTGATGGGCCCTATCTACCATTGGACTATGTACAGTTCCTCATGAAACACCCTGTATTCATTTTATAAAATGCATAAATAAATCGATGATTTATTTAGGAATTCTACACAAGCCAATGCCCGTAGAGGGTGACCCGTACAAATTGAAATCCTGAAATTTTGATAGATTATAGAAAACGTGAATCTAAGATGAAAAGTTTTCACAAACCTAGATCCTGTTTATGAAACAAATGGTGTTGAAATTATTTTTTTCTACAACCACTATCCAAAACACGCTTTTGTGCACTGTTTATTGTACGCTACTAAACTAGATAATTTCTCACAATACTTAAACACTGACAAAAACGTACCACAAAGTGACATAACTGTGCCGCAAAAATTTTTATCTCGCATATGTTTTCATAAACGTCAAAATTGCACTTTTTTATTCGTTCCTCCCTGCCCCGAAAATCGCAGCGCAACCGTGCCCATTCACGTTGTACTGCTAAGTTGTATTTCTTGCCAGAACGGCGGTCCGGCGGCGTTTTTGACGTGAATTTCACATAGATAGATAGATAGATACGTCTTTATTAGTTCATATATAACAAAACCAAAGGTTGTAGAACATGTCAAAATACAAAATACAAAATAAAATACATAATACATATTACAACAGAAAGCACCCAATAGGGATCTATAAACACAATGTCACACAGTGCAACAATACAAATCAGCATATATAAACAACTATTATGAACAAACAGAATCAACACAAAATCAATACAGAACAAATAATTATTATATTAGAGTGTGTCATTGAAGTACTCATCCATAGTGTAATATGCCTTCTGTGTAAGCATAGTTTTCAGTTTTACTTTTAGACTTCTTAGTGGGATATTTTTAAATGCTTCTGGAAGTTTGTTGTATACTTTAATTATAGAGAAAGGTATATTTTTCTGAATATATGCAAAACTAGTTTTAATATTTAATAGATCATTTTTATTTCTGGTATCATATGAGTGATTCCTGTCGTGATCAAAAAACAAAGAAGCATTTCCAGCCACAAACACCACAGCTTCAAAAATATAATGACCAATTAAGGTAAGTATGTTGTTTTCTTCAAATACTGGCTTACAGCTATCCGTTTGTTTTATATTAAAGATATTTCGAAGACATTTTTTCTGCAATATAAATATTTTATATATGTTATTCGTGCCTCCCCAAAAGATAATACCATATCTAAGTCTGCTACCTACATAAGCATAGTAGGCTAAGAGTGCAGCTTCTTTACTGACGTTTTGTGATATTACCTTTAGCGCATAACAGTATCTAGCTATATTTCGTGTCAGCTGGAGAGTGTGGGATTTCCAGTCAAGTCTATGATCTATTTCAATGCCTAAGAAGGTCATTTTTGGTGTTGTTTTGATAGTTGTGATACCATCAGAAAACATTTTCTCATAGTTAAAGTTACTATTGGTAAATGATACAGCTTGCGTCTTATCCTTATTTAGTCGAAGATTAAGTGGTGTAAAGTATTTTTCTAGTTTGTCTAATGCCAAAAATATCCTTTCTTCTAAGGCTGTAGGGTCAGGAGATTTAATAATTAGGGAGCAATCATCTGCATATTGTACTGTGAAATCGTCCAGTATTGTTGGTAGGTCATTCGTATAAATAATATATAATAATGGTCCAAGTACTGACCCTTGTGGGACGCCTCTCTTTATCTGTAGTGGTGCTGATTTTAATAGTTCTCCATATCTATCCTTCTCTATAACACACTGTATTCTATTGTTTAAGTAAGATCTAAATAATTGCAATGCAGTACCCCTGATTCCATATTTTTCAAGTTTTCCTATTAATATATTATGGTCTACACTATCAAACGCTTTCGATAGGTCTAGTCCTAAAGCGACCGTATGTTCTTTGTTATTTAATGATGTGATTATTTCACATAACGTTTGATAATTTGCTCTAATTGTTGATTTATTTTTCCTAAAACCGTTTTGACTATTACTTAGAAGTTCATGATTTTCTAGATAGGACATTATTCTATTATATATTATTTTTTCAATAATTTTGCTAATATTTGAGAGCAGGGCAATGGGCCTATAGTTGTTCAAATTACTTGTGTCGCCCTTTTTATATACCGGCTTTACAAGAGCAATCTTTAGATTTTCTGGATAAGTGCCTGTACTTAAAATTAGATTTATTATATGACAAAGCGGACTAGATATCTCTGCAGCAACAAATTTTAATAATTTTACAGGTATTTCGTCTTCACCAACGGATTTCGTATTTTTTAAACTCTTTATAACATTACATACTTCTTCTTGATTAGTGGGTAATAAAAATATATTTGCCTCTGTGTACGGAATGCAATTAACGTAATTAGTGTTTGTATTAATATTAGGACAATTATTTATAAAGAAATCGTTTACATTATTTAATACTAAATGTTTATTGTCTTCGTGTGAATTTATATTGTTCAGAAAAGAGATTTCATTTTTAGTCTTGGTGCCCGTATAACTTTTAACCAGGTCCCACACTGCCTTATTTTTATTTTTTGCTGTGTTAATATATGCAATATTTGAGATCTTCTTTGCCTCACGTACGACATCCCTCAAGACCTTGCAGTAGCACTTGTATTTAGTATCAGATATTTCACCTTTTATTTTTTGCCTATAAAGACATCTTTTTGTTTTACATGACATTTTTATGCCTCTTGTAATCCAATTTTTGGTTTTATTAATTCTTTTGTTTAATTTTACTGGAAATACGATATTTAAGATTTCTTTGATTTTATGTGAGAATATCTGATAAGATATATTGACATTGTTGGAACAAAAGATATCATTCCAGGTTGTATTCTGCAATTCTTCTTTAAAGTTTTGCAATTTTGCATCAGAAAACATTCTTTGTCTATTTCCATTTTTGTTTATAGTTTTATTATTTTCAGGTAAGTCTATTATTAAGAGTTGAGCTTCATGATCAGATAAAGCTGATGTAATTACTTCTCCGAAGTGATTACTGTCAAAATTAATAAAAATATTATCTAATAATGTAGCCGAAGATTTGGTTATTCTAGTCGGTTCATTTATTTTTTGAGTCATATTGTGCGTATGAAGTATAGTCAAAAATGTCTGATTGTTTATATTATCACTATCGAGTAAGTTTAAGTTAAAATCCCCACAAAGCAATATTCTATAATTTCTATATTTATCTTCTGCAATATCTAGTACTTCACTTAAAACTGAAAAAAAACAATTCCAGGTTACCTGTGGGAGGTCTATAAATGCATATAATTATTGAGTGCAATAGCTTACAAACAATGGATGAGCATTCCACGACACCCTCCACACTCCTCAATTTGAGTTCTTCAAATTCTGTGGTATCTACATCCTTATATGATTCTGTGGGTCAAATTGGGTGCACTTTTTTAAGATGGTATGGTATGTATGTAGATAAGGGTTTTGGTGCTTTGTAAATGTTTATTTTCTAAATTGTGTGGATCGGTTAACGAGTAATTTTATTGTTTAGATCTTTCTCTAGATAATTAATACTTCATTGTTTGAAAATATATAATCAAAAGAATTATTTAGAAATTACATAAGCTGAACTTATGTAATTTCTAAATAATTCTTCTGATTATATATTTCCAAACAATGAAGTATTAATGATTTATTGTTTTAATAAGAAATAAAAAATTGTAAAAATATAATTTTGCATTTTAGGAAACGCTGAACTGGCTAATTTAAGTCCAAAATCCCTGAAGAAAAAATATATATGTAGTAAACATTTTAAAGATGAAGACATTCTATTTAGAAATTTATCATACAATGCTGTACCTATTAAGCATTCCGTAAACATGGAAGACATTCAGGATGAGAACATTTCTTATAGATCCCCAAAAAAATTGAAAGTGCAGAAAACTTCAAATGTGTATCCTTCGGCAAGAAAAGTTTTATTTGAAATCAATCAACCAAGTACTAGTCAGTCAAGTTTTCAACATACCGATGAAAGTGACACTTCGGAAGACTGTGAATGGATTAAAAGTTTGGTGGACTTGCCATTGAAGAGGAAGTTGTCTGAAACAGATGTTGGTGAGGAAAACTTAAAAAAGCGATTACGAACAGCGGAAAAACAGATCAGTTACCTCAGATCTCAACTAGTTCAGGCCAAAATGAAATTAAATAAACAACAACTGTATAATGCAAGTTTTGGTATTCATCCCAGTTTATTGCCGACTTTTTCAAGGTCAATAGTACGCATGCAGTTGAAACATAAACGGCGGACTGTTTGGTTACCAGATGAAAAGAAAACTGCAATGTCGTTGTTTTATAAGGGCCCTGGTACGTATAAATATTTAAGAAAGAAAGGAGTAGTTTTGCCTTCGGTATCAATAATTAAAAAATGGATAGAAAATTTTGAATGTAACCCAGGCTTTAACAAAAAAATTTTCGATAATATACATTTAAAAGCGCAAACAATGTCGGATAATGAAAAAAAATGTATATTACTATTTGATGAGATGGCATTAAAAAAGACTATAGAGTACAATAGAAAACTGGATATTATAGAAGGATATGAAGATCTCGGTGAATATGGACGCAAAGCTATACCTGCCAAGCAGGCGCTAGTCTTATTAATTAGAGGGGTATATTCAAAATGGAAGTTACCAGTAGCATATTTTGTTTCAGCGAATGGAATAAAATATGATAATTTATTTTCCATCATTACAACATGCCTGAAAAAGTTAAAAGAAGCAGGACTTGAACCACTTGGTTTAACTTGTGATCAAGCCAAAACAAACCAAAAATTTTTTAAACAATTAGGAATTACTGTAGACAAACCGTATTTCTATGTGAGTGGTAACAAGTATTATGCAATTTATGATGCTCCACATTTGATGAAAAATCTGAGAAACAATTTATTAAATAATAATTATAAATTGGGTGGGAAGATAATAACTTTCTCAGATATAAGAAAAGTATATACACTTGACATAAACAGTAAGACAGGAAGATCTTTGCTTAAATTAACAGATAAACATATGAATCCAAATGCCTTCCAAAAAATGAGTGTAAGACTAGCTGTCCAAGTTTTTAGCCACAGCGTTTCAGCAGCTATTAAGACTGCAGTAAAAACCAATGAATTAGCTTCTGAAACTGCTAATAATACTGCAGACTTTATAGATAAAATGAATGATCTTTTCGATGCGTTAAATAGTACTCAATTCAAGTCTAGCAAACCCTGTAATTGTGCATTATCACCCAAAAATAGGAAAGTTATTGAAGCTTTAAATACTGGTTATGAAATTTTAGGGAAGTTGGTTAAGGTCGATTCGAAAGGGAAAGAAACTAGACCAGATTCTTTTGACGGCTTGCTAATTACGATAAAATCTATTAAAATGATGGCTGATGATGAAATCGTAAAGGGTTACTCGTATCTCTTAACATCGAGATTAAATCAAGATGCATTAGAAAATCTATTTTCCTTATACAGGCAAAAAGGTGGTTACAATAAAAATCCTACTGTTAGATCTTTTAAAGCTGCATTTAAAATTAATATAGTTGTTAACCTAATGAGACCTCCTATAACCGCTAATGCTGAAACACAACCAGATGATGATACAAACATTTTAGATGTATCTCAAGAAGAAATGGGCTCACTTGAAATCTTAAATGCGAAAACAAGAGATTCAAGTGTTTCAAATTTATCAAGTAGCAGCCGCAGCAGTTCTGACGAATCCACCCATTTAGAAGATTGCGCTTCTTCCTATTTCGCAGGATATCTAGTAAAAAAATGCCTGGACCTATATAAATGTGAGGAATGCAAAAAAAGTCTTGAAGGTGAAGAAGATTTAAATGCAGCAGATGAACTTTTAATTCTATATAAAAATTATAATTTAGTAAACCCATGTAATTTAAAGACGCCCACCAGCTTAATGAAAAAGTTTACTAAATTATGTTTAACATATTTTGCCAAATATATAAGTAAGTTCCTTGCTACAAATATAAAAAGAAAAATAAAAACAATTCTAATGAGAAAATTGTTATCGAAACTGCCTGAATGGCTTGAAGTCAACGATTGTACAAAACATAAAAATTATATTTTAGATTTATTAATAAGGACCCAAATTTATAAATTTTGTAAGTTGACATCAAGTACAATTAAAATCGGTGGGCAAAAGAAAAGTGAAAAAATGCAAATTTTGCAAAATGTTTGATTTTCATATATGTATAGGCATTGTTTAAAACAATGGTATAGGTATACCTTCATATAATAAATATATTTTTTAAATCATTCCATTTTCTTATTTTCCTTTGGCAATTAAAAATAATAATAGTACAGGGTTATGCACGTAACATTTTACCCAGCATAAAAATTTTCACGTGCTATTTACAACTGTTATTACTATACTATTATGTTTGTGTTTAATTATGAAACCTTTAGTGTTTTTTTAAATCATCCTTTTATTTGTTTACTTTTAAAATATATGTTGAATTTTGTGATACAATGAGTATTGAAACCGAAATAGTAAATTTGACACAAAATAATATGAATAATTAAAAAATAAAAAAGCCGGTTTTAAAAAAGCCTAAAAACCTACAATTAAAAAATTGCCCTCTACCTTGCGCTCCATACAAATTGTCGACGTATTATCAGATTTAATTTAGGTTTTTTGCCGTTTTATATTTGGATGTGAAAATTGAAATTTAGTAAGTACACTTATTTATAGCTAGATACATGTCACCCATTTAAAAAGTCTAAAAAGCCTTCCCACTGTGGATTTTATTTTTTAGGTAGGTATCAGGATGAAACATACGCCCTTTTGTAGGTATTTTTTCCACAAATCGTTTATAAAATATTGCCATCTCTGACAAAATTTCTGTAACGAATGTTTTGTACTTATAAGGAAGATGTTGCTAGGGAAATATTATTTTTGTACTGATAGCTAGGATATACTATTTTGTAATGAGTAAAATTCCTATATATTATTTTTTTGTTTTCTTGATTTGACAAGAATCGGAGATATCACAGAAGAAAACTGAAAAACGGCCCATTAGTCAATAAAAAGTTTTCAAAAGTGTGCAAAAAATTTCTCTGTGATCCCCTGAATATAAAAAATTGAAGTGAGTGAGTATGACCACTAATCATGTGGATCATTTCTCAATACACGAAAAAGCACGGTTCACGTAAAAACGTTATATCTCGGAGAGTACCAGCAACAAAACAGTGAATAAAAAAACAAAATGTTTATTAAAAGATGGTTCATCGAATGCAGAATGAATAATTTTTCCATGAATGCGAGAATAACTCGCAGAGTGTTTTGAAAACCTGTGAAAAAACTTAGGTTTCAAATTCACCATTAATTTCCATGAAATTTGGAAAAAGTCACAATTGCTTCCAATTGGGGTCATACCGAATGAATTTTGCTGCAAACAAAAAAAAAAAGTTTAAATCGGTCCACCGGTTTAAAAACTAAAGGGCTTTAAAATTACCCAAAAAATCGAGTTCGTCACTTTTTATGGAACTGAGTGTAGTTCAAATACAAAATATCAAATATAAATATGAACAAACTAATCTAATACTGACTGAATTTTTTTCTTAAAAAAATGAATGTCTTTCTAAAAAAATTATCATATTTAATAAAGTTGGATTGTGGCAAGATCGAACCGATCAATCGAATGAAATATGGCAACAGCGGCAGATATACAAAGCAGCAGTTATAAGCGCGACTGAAGATTTTGATTGTAAATGGGATTGCGTCTATGCTATGCGCTTCGCCTAGCGCGGCTGCTTTTCGCCACTAGATACCGACACTTCCTAGATGCTCAATTAGAGTGAGAGGAGACCACAATTTATTTTCTCTGTTACTCTTGTAAGATTGACTAACTAGGTATATTTAAACAATGGTAGTAGTATTTATTTCATCATAAAAATTCATACATATTACAATAGTATCAACTTATCAGACTATTCACAAAAAAAGGTGCTTCTAAGAGCACTGAGAAACAATACAATTTTGTATAAAATCTAACAAACCTCAGAAATAGAGACATATTAAAGATGTTTATAGAAAGTAATTAGTTCATCTTAAAACATTTTTTTTAGGAGTACTTGTCCATTTCCTCTAACATTTACACGAGTCTCCGTAACCATCAATACACCAGAATATAGTTCAGAATTTGCAGTTACTAATTTGGAAAATGTTTCACTAGGTTTTCATAGCAATGAAGTAAAAAGATTTGTTATTGAATTTATGGCAAATTCCGACGATGTCAATAAGGATATTCAGGTAAGGCAATATCATTGATTAAAGCTTTATTCAATGGCAATGTATAACATAATATGATAATTGTGTAATTAACTTTTCACTGTAGTTATTATATACTATCTGAAACCTGTTTTGTGTAATATAATATTTTATTAAGTTAGGTAGGTAGGTTACAGCCAGTACCATAAAGGACGTTAAAGTGTACTTTAAACGTAAAGGATCATTTTTACCTGTCAGACCTGTACCATAAACCGATTTTAAAGGAGGATTAAGCAATAAAGCTTCCTTTTTGGTAGTCTCGATTTTGGCTCTTTTTCGCTAGTTAAAGTCACTTTATTGTGACAAATTTGATGACAGCAACATTTCAATTTGTATTCAAGTTTAAAATTAATTAATTAAAATGGGAGATAATAGGGTGTTATTTTCTTCAAGCAGTAGTTCCAGTTCATCTGAAGACGAAGATTATATTGTTTTGAGAAGACCGAAAATTTATAGACCACGGCAGCAGTATTTTACGAAATACGATGATCTAGATTTTTTCGACCTTGAGCTTTGGCTTTACTACATGAAATAGCAGATGTGATAAGTTTTCCTACAAACAGGTAAGTACCTACCTACCTAACCTCATATTTTTAGAATTTATTTGTACCTACCTAGATCAAATGTAAATAACTTTTAGGGGGGGGCTGTATTCAGCCGATGGAGCAGCTACTACTAACATTAAGATTTTATGCTTCTGGAAATTTATTAATCTCTGTTGGTGATTTTGTTGGTGTTTCAAAAATGTCTGCTAGCAGAATTGTACGAAGAGTTTCTTCGGCCATTGCATCATTACGACCCCAATACATAAAAATGTGTCGTAGTAATGAGGAAATGGAATTCACTGCTGCAGAATTTTATTCCGCACGTTTTCCACGGGTAATTGGTGCAATAGATTGCACCTTGGTGAAAATAGATTCTGTAGGAGGTCCTGAAGCCGAAATATATCGCTCAAGAAAGGGGTACTTTTGCTTAAATGTACAAACAATCTGTGACGCGTCATTAAAAATCCGGGACATAGTGTTGGCCAGGTTCTTGTCACTATCAGACAATTTTCAACAACAGTCGCGTGAAACGAGAATTTGAAACTGGCAGATATGGTAGATTTCTTTTGGTCGGTGACAGTGGCTACGCAGTTGAACCATATCTGATGACAAAGTTGGCTCATGTAAATACTGAAGCAGAAAATCTTTATAATGAATCGATAATACGAACACGAAATGCAGTTGAAAGACAATATGGAATCTGGAAGCGGCGATTTCCAATATTACGGTTTGGCATGAGGGTCAACTTGCAGACAATTATGACTATCATTGTGGCTACAGCTGTGTTGCATAACATAGCTTTAGATATGAATGAACATATTCCTGAGGAGTGGTTCAACGGTCTAGATGGAGATGAAGAAAATGGCCAGAATGGTGACGTTGAGAAAGCTAATATTGGTATCGCAGGAGGCAATATTCGAAATTTAATTATTAATGAACATTTTGCAAATTTATAAAGTTTATTTAATAAACATATTTCTATTCAATAATTATATCTATTTATTATGTCATTAAATTATGAGAAAACTCAGTCTTCGTATGGGCAAAAAGTCAGGTTATATAAATTGAAATTGACAGGTTATCATAAATTAGGTAACGTAACGCCGTAAGCGCCGTAAGAACTGCACAAATCCGTATTGTCACAGGTTTTTCAGTCCAGCCAACATAACAATACTACAGAAAGCTTCCTTTACCCAACAGACAATGGAATTTGCTTTATGGTACACGGCAGATTTTAAAAGTGATTAAATGTCAACTTTAACCATAAAGTGTCTTTTAGTTAATGGATCCTTTTGGCATTATTTATGGTAACGGCTGTAATACACAATAAGAAAAACAATACCTACTGCAAACACTCAGCTACTCTATACTAATTAGAAACAATCTTACTTTAAACAAATGCAAATAAAAACTAACATCAAAGATTTGTATATATACCACATTAATACTAATACATACCTATCACATATTTTGTTGAATACTGAGTAATTTTTGTTTATACATTTGTTTGAAGGATTCTACAGACCTACTACTTTGTATCATATTATAATATTCTGTATCATTTAATAAGTTTACTGCGACTTAAGCAAAACAACTTTGGAATTTTGACTTTTTGTGCGGATGAATATCAAACTTATAGGCTACATTTCTATATAATATATAATTATCTAATTTCACTTGTATCATCCTCTGTTGGTTGTGGTACAGTACTAAGATTGGGCCGTGCTGTCATCTATTGGTTGCAGTACAACAGCGATTGCCAAATTGAACAAAGGATTGGCCAATATGTAATATACCTATACAGGCTGTTACAAATTCGCCTCACTACAGGGATCTCGTAAACGGTAAAAGATACAGCATCGGTTAAATTGGGGCAAAGTTTCAGAATTTGTCGAGCAGGAATATGCCGCTGAGAAATCGAAAATATCTCCACTACAGCTACGAAACGTTTAGCAACATACAATTTTTCTACCTCAGTAAAGTCTGGGGTACAAATGCTACAAAAAAATGCAATAAAAAATACAGGGCTCTATTTAAAATAATGTACTTGATGATGGTCGCGAATAGATGAAACATCTTATAAAAAACCTTTTTACGCTATCTTGTAAAGCACAAAAAACACCAGTGAGAAAGTGTTTTTAGTTTTTCCATATCTCTTCAAATAATGCTGACAAAATTAAAAACTAAAATTCAATATTTTACATTTTTTCAAAAATCTCGAGAACATCACGAGATATTTTCGATTTCTCAACGGTATATTCCGACAAATTCTGCAACTTTGCCCCAATTTAACCGATATCTTTTACCGTTTGCAAAATCCCTGTAATGAGAAGCGAATTCATAACAGCCTGTATAATAAATGTAACAAGCTTATTTTTGTTAGTTAATTTTTGCACTAGTGCAAAAAGTAACACTTTTTGCACTGTAAATAGTACGTATGTAATGATCGTAGAAAAAGAATTTTAGGAAGGTTAATCCCATATGAGTATTCTATTTTCTCCACAATATGAAAAAGAATTTTGTTTGTGAATATTCTTATTTTTTGCAGATTGGATCTATCAATATATTATTAGGAAATCCAGCAGAATGTTGTCTGGATTTAAAATATACCTCTAGAACAGACTTAAATGATAATCATCCTGAGTTGCTCCACTTCAAATACACTAGCAATAAGTTAGATTTTGCTAACATTCGGCCTCTATCAACTGCCACGATTGTACCAAGAAATTCGAAATTAAATGTGGAATTTGTTCATCTTCAACCTGCTCTTTTAGGAGAGTGGTATGAAATACAAATATTTATTTCCAATGATGAACAGTTCAATGTTAAAGATTTAAAAATTGAGGTTGGCTTAGAAGAAGAAACAATAGCAGGTATGTTTAGAAATGAAATAATTTATTTATTTATTTATTTATATATTTATACATCCTAACAGGCCTAACGGCCTAATTACAAGGATATAAAACTGCAACATGAATAATTATTGTTATGATATAATATGCATGACTGAGTTATCCAGTCTTAATACAAGAGACAAAATAACGCAAAACCATAGAAATACATAGTAAAGAAATATTATCCTAATTATTTAAAAAAAAAAAAAGAAAGTTAGAAACAACCAGATACTAAAAAGTATTAATTAGCTAAATTCATTAAGTATGTAGAGACAGTTTTATTAAATTTATTGAGTGGTGAGGTCCACTCCAGATCTATCAGAGAGTCGACATTGTTGGCTAGACGAAGCATGATTATGAAAGGGGATTGTGAGGTGGTTAATGCCATTGGCACTTTAAATTTTAATGGACACCTAGTTTGTCGTGCAGGTATATTAAATGGTATGAGGGATAAAATAGTTGGTGCGTTAATTAGGTTATTTAAAACTTTATATAAAAACATAAGTATTACTATCTTACGCTTTATGTCCAGATATATAATATTGTATTCAGTTCTTAGGTATGCTGATCTAACATATTGATAATTAGGTCTAATATGATACTTTTTGTAATACAAATATCTAAGAAATTTATTCTGTATTTTTTCAAGTGTATTCAAATAAATTTGTGGTTGCGAGTGCCAGATGATTGACGCAAATTCAAGTTTAGACCTTACAAATACATGGTACAGCTTTTGTAATAAAACATCGTGATCAACTTTATCAAAGGCTTTACTAAAGTCTGTGAATATAGTGTCAAGTTGACTTTTTTTTTCCAGTGAATCATAACCGCTATAAATAAATGTAAATAAATTACTGTTAATTGATTTTTTAGCTACGAAACCATGTTGCTCATCGACTAATACATTTTCAACATGCCTATATAAGTGAGTATATATGATTTGCTCAAATAATTTAGCCGGAGCACACATTATTGAAATACCCCTGTAATTCTCCATGTCCACCCTGTCTCCTGACTTGTGAATCGGAGTACATACTGCTAGCTTCCATGCAGTGGGAAAATTTGAAGTTTTTAATATTAAGTTATAAATATGTAGTAATGGAATCTTTAGCCATTCTTGGCATCCCTTTATTATGTAGGGAGGTATTCCATCAGCTCCAGCTGCTCTTTTAGGTTTCAGCCTTTTGATAGCTGCGGTGTACTCCGATTCACCAATCAGGTCCAGATGAAACAGACCATTGGAGAAATTTTCACTTTCCTCTGGAAAGTCCACTTTATAAATCGGTTTGTCAACATTATACATTGATGAAAAAAATTTAGCAAAATATTCCGCTGTTTCATTATCATTTACTTTGTCCCCTTTATATAAATATTCGTTAGTATTTGAACAACCCTTTTTCTTTTCCTTCATGTAATTCCAAAATATATTAACATCAGTGGTTAAATTTTGTTCAATATTCTTTAAATAGTTATTATAGGCAGCTTTTGTTAAGTTTTTTAATTTCCTCCTGATTTCTATATATTTATTATTCTGATATTCTGAAACATTTCTTACTTTTTTATACCTATTTTTTTCCTTCAATAAATCTCTAATTTCCTTATTAAACCAAATAGGGTACGCTTTATAATTAGGAGTAAACTTAAATTTGGGAACACATATTTCAAAAATGTTATTCAAGGTTGTGTACATTTCTTCTAATGCAATATTTATGTCACTTTTATCCAAAACATTGTACCAATTGGCATCTCTAACATTTTCACTTAATTGTAAAAAATCTGCCTTTTTAAAATTATATCTACATTTTGAATTAGACTCTTCTTCATATTTTTGTTTACTTTGATCATATAGAGAATAAGCAAACAAAAACTGACATTCTGCAAAATATCAATGTATCCTGTTCTGACATAAACATTAATAAGATAAAACATATTAAAGATGGTGGTTTACTGCTAGGCTGTAAAACATCAGAGGAAGTATCTAAATTCAAGAAAATTGCAGAACAAAAGCTATCCTCTGATTATGAAATTAGAGAAGTCAAGGGATTACATCCTCGTGTATGTGTTGTTGGTCTATCTGAAAAACTTAGTGCTGATATTCTTCAGAAATTAATTGTCAAACAAAATGACGAAATATTTGATGATAAATCTGAGTGTTCTATTATTAAAATCTGGTCAATAAAAAATAATAATAACCTGTATCAAGCAACGTTGCAGTTGGATATCACAACATATAATAAGGTAATTAATAATGGATATTTATTGATTGGTCTATATTTGTGTAAGGTGTATGATGCGATAGATGTTTTGCGCTGCTTTAATTGTAACGGCTTTAATCATTCAAAAAATGTGTGTAAAAAGTAAATAATTTGTCCTAATTGCAGTCTAAATCATACTATGGAATCCTGTAAAGCTGTTAATTATAAGTGTATTAATTGTATCAATCTGAAAGAAAGTAAGAAAGTAGACATTGATATTGGTCATGCCGCCTGGGATCACGAAAAATGTCAGTGTTATAAAAATGCGGTTCTTAAATTAAAAACTGACTTGGGATATCAATAGCAACCAGTCGGTAGTTCCTCAGCAACTGACTTCCCTAGCTCTCCGCACTTATTCATACGTAGTAACAATCATCTGTCCTTTAGTGATAATATATCAATCTACTATCAGAATGTTCGAGGTTTAAATTCTAAGCTTAATATTCTATATGACGCTCTTGTAACCTGTAGCTACGATATCCTTGCTTTCTCAGAAACCTGGTTAGGTTCGCATATTCAGGATCATGAAATTATGTTTTGTTTAGATCAGACCGTGATAAGTTAGCTACCAATCGCAGTCGCGGTGGCGGAGTAATGTTGGCAGTTAGTTTATCACTTGTTGCAGTTAATTTGGACTTGAAACATAGTGGTTTCCAAGACTTGTCATTTATTGACGTAGTAGGTGTAAAAATAATATTAAATCATTATCATTTCTACGTTTTTACACTTTACATTCCCCCAGATATGTCGTCTGAATACTATAACTCTATTTTTGATGCATTTTGCACTCTTAATTATATTTACAATTCACATATTTTAATTTTAGGTGATTTTAATTTATCGGGTTACTGTTCAAATTACTTTGATGTTATTTCGCCTTCTACTCAGATTCTCTTAAATTTTCAGAGTTTTTTAAATCTAAAACAATTTAATAATATTAAAAATTCAAACGATAGATTACTCGATCTTGTTTTATCAAATACGGAGTGTAAAGTAGTAAGAGCTCCTGATGTTCTTATTGGTGAAGACTTGCATCATCCTGCCTTGCTCACTTATTATAATGTTCGTAGTAATCAGGATAATCATGAAAAGAAATATATAACTTACATGTATAATTTTAAAAAAGCTAATTTCCCCTTCTTATATGAAATGCTCTCTGAGGTTGATTGGAATTTATTAACAGAATTTTCAGACGTTCACTCGGCATGCGACAATTTCTACGGTATTTTGGAATCTATACTAACCATTTGTGTTCCCAAAAAACGTATTCCTAAATGTAGTTATCCTCCTTGGTATAATAGTCAAATCATAAAGAATATAAGAGACAAGCATAAAGCATGGCGCCTATATCATTCTGAAGGTAATGAGGAATATCTCAATAAGTTTAAAGACTTACGACGTAAAATAAAATCGGATGTTGAAATTGCTTACAAAAATTATATTAAACAGGCAGAAGAAAATATTACACAAAATCCTTCCGACTTCTGGCGTTATGTTAACTCTAAAAGAAATAGTTCGACGTTACCTAAAAATATGAATTATAAAGACAAAATCATTTCAGACCCTCAATTGATCAGCAACTCATTTGCGGAATATTTTCAACAGTCGTACTCTGTTTCGGAACAGTGTAATAATACTGATGAAGACTATATCTCAGAAATTTGCAATAATTCCTGCCTAAATATCAATCTTGTTACAGAAGATGAAGTTTTTGAAGCATTGAAAAAGTTAAAACCTAAACTAACCAGTGGCCCTGACAATATTCCATCCTTTGTAGTACGTGACTGTGCCTTAGTATTTGCCAAACCCTTGTCTATACTTTTCAATCTATCTCTCAAAACTTCAACTTTCCCACAATGTCCAAAATCATACCTGTCTTCAAAAAAGGGGATAGAACTCAAATAAGTAATTATCGGCCCATTGTAATTTTGAATAATTTCGCTAAAGTTCTGGAAATGTTAATGTATGATCATATATTTTCACACGTAAAACATCAAATCACAGATTTCCAACATGGTTTTTACAAAGGTAGGTCTACAGTTACCAATTTGTTCTGCTTAACGGAATACTTATCTGATGCGATTGATGACAGTAGTCAAGTTGATATAATATATACTGACTTTTCTAAAGCCTTCGACAGGCTGGACCACAGTATTCTTTTGCAAAAGTTACATATTTTTGGATTTTCAAATCATCTTATTAATTTCTTCTTATCTTATCTTGAGAGTAGAACGCAATATGTTTTATACTGTGGCCGCAGGTCTGTCGAAGTTTCTCCGACTTCAGGTGTCCCACAAGGTTCGAATTTAGGCCCGCTTTTATTTAATTTATTCATTAAGATATTGTTAAGGACATCACTGTCAACTGTCTGCTGTATGCTGATGACATGAAAATATTCTCTAGAATTTCATGTATCGAGGATTGTCTGGAGCTGCAACATAATTTAGATATAGTTTATAACTGGTGTATAAGTAACAAATTATTTCTTAATCAATCTAAATGTAATACTTTATCGGTGTCAACTAAACAAAACACTATAACATATCATTACAGTCTTGAAAATAATTCACTGACTAGAACGAAAACATTCACTGATTTGGGGGTAATCTTTGATGAAAAACTTACATTCACAAATCATATCAGGCATATAACTAATAAATCTTATAAAGCTCTCGGATTTCTCATTAGAAACACTCTTCATTTTAGTAATGCCTCTAGTCTCAAACTGCTCTACATCTCTATTGTGAGACCTAATTTAGAATATGCGTCTATAATTTGGTCACCATACTACAAGATACACATAGAAAATTTAGAAAATGTCCAGCGTAGGTTTCTAAAGTACTCCACTTTTAAAATTGATAGATCATATCCACCTATTGGTTATCCCCAGTCTCAACTTCTATCAAGGTTCTCATTAGTATCGTTAGAAGATCGCCGCAAAGTCTCTTACTTGATTTTTCTTTATGGATTGATACATAACATAATCAACAATCAACAGTAGTGACTTACTTAATATACTGCCTTTTCAGGCTCGCAGAATTGCATCGCGTCAGACACATTTATTTAATTTGATGACGCCCAGAACAAATATAAAAAAATTTTCTCCACTTCAAGTCATGTGTAATACTTATTATAATGGTATACATGACCGCGTTGATATTTTCAACTGCACCGTTGCTTCATTAAAATCCTGTATCTATAATTAGTAATTGTTTATTACCTTCTTGTAACACTTTCATCAAATTTTATTATAGATTCTTATTTAGTACCTTATTTAAAATAATGTAAGACTTTTTTTTTTGTATTAATATGCATATTATGTATACACTATTGGTAACGTTTAATCTTGGAAGCCGATATAAATGCATCAGACGGAGATAACTTAAAGCATTTACAAGTTAAACAGACAACGCGCTATCCCCTAACTCCCACCTTCCATTCTTTACAACACGCGGTCGAAGGGGACGACGGAATCGGGCGAATGTGTCGAGCGGCCGCGGCACAGGTCACCTGTGGGCCCTGTGGCACGGCTAGGTCGGCTGAAACGATGTCGTCGAGCGCGCTACACGCACATCCCCTCTTTAGTAGGAGTGTAGGAATGGTTAGGCATCTCTTGTTAACTGAAGGCTTTGCCTCTATGTACCTTCTCTCTTAGTTGCATTACAGATTTCGCACTCCAAAGTCGAAGCTTGCCAACAGTGTATATTTATATTGATTGCATGCTTTTGTTGTATTACTTTAATTGTTTTTTTTTTTGTCTGTATTTATATATTCTTTTCTGCCTATTCTGTAATTGGGTCTTAGGACCTGTTGGATAGTGTACCAAATAAATAAATAAATAAATAAATATTTTATTCTAATCACTAAAGCTGGGTGATACAAATCTTCACTCACAAATGGTAAAATCTCTCTAAACACATCACATTTATTTTTGTTATCTTCTGAGTTAATTACCAAATCTAATGTTCTACCCTGAGAGTTTGTTATATTATTAAAAAGTAAAAGTGAATTAAAGTTTAAAAAAATCATATAAATTGCTCATTTTCTGATTTATATTGTGGAATACTGTATTTTTGCCAGTCACCTCTGGTACATTAAAATCACCAAAAGTATATACAAAGTTATTATTATTTATTTGATTTTGTAGAAAATTGAATAATTCAATGTAACTATTATCTGTACTATTAGGTGGTATACAGGGTGTTTCAGTTAAAAGTCCCCGGGCCATTATCTTGAAAAATAATAATGATATTTTATTTTTGTAAATGGAGGATGATAGATACCAAAGGAGGCTTTAAGTAACTGTAGTTAGAATTTTTCCTCTACGAACAGAGATGGCGCTGCGATGCAAAATTATTTTTTGATGGCTGGAACCTTGAAACATGATTCATGTGTTTAAGGGATAATTTATGAATAATTTTGATGGTATAGAAAATTTCGAAAAACCAGCCGTTGTGGAGTTATTGAATTTTTTTTAGATAAGATAATAAAGGAAATACTAATTTTATGATGAGCTAAATTAAACTTTTGAGATATTAGTTGACCTTGAAATTAAATTTTAATTTTGACAGTTATTTAACAAAAGCTTGTAGTGCATATTTTAGAAATTTTTAAATGTTTATTATTGTAAATAAAACTTTTGTTTATGCTTGTTATCAAATTATTAAGTTTAATTTAGCTCATTATAAAATTAGTGAGTATTTCCTTTATTATCTTACCTATTTCAGGTTTTAGGCACATTTTTATTAGAAGAGATACAAAAAATAAATAACTTTGAAATATGTAATAACATACAGATTATTGTATTTAAAATTTAGCAGGCTTTTATTAGTTCCAGCTTAACCGGAAGTACTACACACGTTTTTGTATTTTGTATTAGTGCATCAGAGCACTTTCCTTAACGTGAAAAAAGTTTCAAGTAAAGGACAGTCTAGAATTGTTAAAAAAAAAGTTACAGAAGTTTATCAAGATTTACGTGTCCTGAAAAAAATGAAAACAAAAAAATTCAATAACTCCACAAGGGCTGGTTTTTTCGAAATTTTCTATACCGTCAAAATTATTCATAAATTATCCCTTAATCACATGAATCATGTTTCAAGGTTCCAGCTATCGAAAAATAATTTTGCATCGCAGCGCCATCTCTGTGAACCGTAGAGGAAAAATTCTAACTACAGTTATTTAAAGCCTCCTTTGGTATCTATCATCCTCCATTTACAAAAGTAAAATATCATTATTATTTTTCGAGATAATGGCCCGGGGACTTTTAACTGAAACACCCTGTATAGTTAGTTAGTTAGTTAGTTAGCGTTTATTTCACAACATTATGCATAATACATTTGTAGCAGGTCAATTACAAATTCGCTAATGCGCAATTGCGCATAGATATAAAAACATAGATATAATATAGGCAGCAATAAAACAAAATTTTATATCGCCTTTGATCCTAACATTTACCGACAGAGCTTCGAAACTGAAGGCTTTTTTAGTAATACTTATTATTTTGTACTTTTTACTAACCGCTATTAAAACTCCGCCTCCCTTTAATTTTCCAGTCAGCCCAAAATTCCGATCACACCTTGAAATATTATAATTATTAATGTCAAGTAATTCTCCATCATTTATGCCCTCTTTCAACCATGTCTCGACTGCAACAATTATGTCAAAATCCTGTTCTGTACTGTTTCTATAAAATTCTTTAGTTTTTGTCCCTAAACTTCTACAGTTTTGAAAATATACAGATAAATTACACAGAAGTATTTATATTTTCCAAGTTGTACAAAAATTTCTAAAAGTAATGAATGAATATGCACAAATAATACACTCCAAAAAACCGCAAATAAAAAAAAAAGAAATATAGGTAGTTCTAAAAAATAATTGTTTTTTTAGGATATATCTATGTCAAACCGTCTAAATCAGTTTGCGCTTTAATTACATGTTTGGTTTGCCATATTTTAACATGAATGTTACCTCCATAGTACCAAGCGTTATCTCTTCCAAATTTTTCCATAGACATTTTAAGCAGGGCATATTTTCCAGGGGTCATATCTTCCGTCACAGTAATGCCAGATCCCTTTAAAGCTTTTCTGTTTTGAAGAAGTTATCAAATTGGTGTGATTCTAACTGTATGAAACTAAATGTCAATAAATGCTATAAAATAACATTTGCAAAAATTAATGAACCAATACAATTTGACTAAGTATAACATAAATAATAGTCCTCTGATTTCAGAAAATAAAGTATAAAGTATTTATTTAAATAGAAATCCTAATATACAAATTTGATACATAAATTAGTGATTTTACATGTAAGTAAATATAAACATATAATACATATATACGTATAGTACATAAATAACATACAATCTCATATAGAATTAACACACCCACATATAGCCTTATGAAATAATCAATAGAAAAATATTCCTTCACAAAATCCTTCTTTCAGTGATGATTTTAAGCAGATGCCTCTTGAAAGCGTATACATTGCTAGAATTCTTAATATCAGCAGGCAGTTTGTTAAATTCATTTAAACCTTTAACAAAAATAGAATTCATTGATTGCTTATTATGAGTTCTAGTTATATGAAAATTATCATTATGTCTTGTATTGTAACTATGTATATTATTATTGTAAGAAATAAATTCTGCAAAATAAGATGGCAACATGTTTTTGTTCATTTTATATATAAAAGTCATACATAGTAAATAGGTATATTCTATCTTCAACGTATATCCAGTTTAATGAATCATGCATTGTTCTGATTGATGTATATCTATTGCATTTTAATATTATTCTTAGTCCCCTATTTTGAAGTTTTTGGACGGATGTAAGGTACTTGGGTGTAGTTTTTGATAGTAAGTTGCTTTTTAACTTGCATATCAATAACATATGTTCAAAATCTTTAAAAATACTTGGTTTTATAAAACGTTTGACTTGTGATTTTTCTGCAAACAATTTTATAACGCTTTACTGTTCACTAGTTCGCCCAATTCTTGAATTTGCATCTTCTGTTTGGTGTCCGTGTTATGCTAACAGCATTGATAGAATTGAAAGGGTACAGCACAAATTTTTAAGACACTGGTGTTTTAAAATAGGGAACTTTCATAATGATTTTGTATATAATGATTTACTCTCAATACTGAATATGCAAACATTGGAGCAGAGGAGATTTTTAGCTGATATGTGTATTTTTTTTAAATAATAATCAAATTAACTGTCCTCATCTCCTAAGTTTGATTTCATTCAATGCTGCTGAGAGACGAACGCGTAATTCTGTAACATTTTTTGTTCCATTTCATTCCCCAAATTATGGTATGAATGAGCCATGCACTAGGTTCGTAAGACAGGCTAATGAGTGTGTGAGTTTAGACTACTCGATCAATTCAAAAATCAACTTAAACGTTTAGAGAACTATAATTGTAATAATTAAATAATATTTTCTTTTATGATTGTTCAGTTTGTTTCTAATGTATTATTTATAATAATAATTAATTGTATAATTTACTGAGTGCTTTGTTTGTTATGTATTTAACTGTTTTTCTTTGATTGTAATTTATAAAATAAATTAAAAAAAATCGTTGATCTCTCAACTCAAAACCCAAGAAAATTCACGGTCAATCAAACGTGTAAAATTACAAAATTAACTGCTTAATGACAAAACTATTAGAATATTTTTGGACAGATCTTTTGGAAAAAACTTCATTCAATTCTGACAATGTTAAAAAAAAAAACGAGAGCAACTTTGCACCAAGAAATGCATTTTTTTTAAAATATCTATTTGGCCAAAAAATTATGACTAAGAGTTCATCAAAGTGGATTGTAATACATTAGGTTAAAATTATTATTTTGAGAGTAATTCTGGTAACAGAAAAATATTTAAAAATATAAGTAGTAACTTCCCTATTTTACCTACATTACTCTTCATTACAGCACCAAAGTCATTTGTTTATAACGATATGAGCTTAAAGTTCTACATAACCCCTAGTAAATGTAATGCACATTTATATTCTTATTTTAATCTTACCTTCATTTTCTTTCTGTTCCACAGTTAATGCCATTTTCAATATACGTTTGCTGCGACAATTCTTTGCTAATAATCACATTAAATTCACCTTTTAAAGTCAAACACTCTATCATTTAAAAGCACTGTGTTGGTTTATACCGACACGACCGGTTGACAATTTGTCTGCCATCTATAATAAAGCAGAATAGTCGTAAACTAGAGGCAGCACGCCCTATCACATATACTCGGGAAGTAAAGTATTTGAAACCGATTTAAAATCGGTCACAATGGCGTCCTCCTAAAAATAAATGAATCAGTGGTGGGGGGTTAGAAGAGCTCAAGGACAAAGATTTAGGCAAAAGGCAAATTGGCATCCGTATATAATAATAATAATAATAATAAATATGTTTATTGTTTACCAACCAAAGATACATACATTATATTGTAACACAATAACATAAGGAGGTAAACAAAGGGCCAAATGTTAGGTATAATACCGATTCTGCCCCATAGGCCCATATCAGATGCTAATTTGTCCCGGATGCCAATTTTACCGGAAAATTTACATTGGTGGATGCCAACGTGGTCGCGTAATATATATATTACTATACAGCGTGTGTAAAAAGTATTGAAACATGACCATAACTTTTAAAATATTGATTGTATAAAAAAAACCTTGGACAGGTCGATTTTTATTTTCAATTACGCAACTTTTGGTGCGATTTATAATTTCTAGTTCTACACACCTCCTCCCCCAGCCACCCCAACTTTGTTTTTCAAATGGCAACCTACCCTTTGTGATACCCCAAAAGAAAGGAATTTTAATAGACTATTCAAAGCTGTAAAGAAATCCGAAATCGGTCGATGCAATTGTACAGTGCCTAGCTGTTAACGGAGCTCAGTTTGAACATCTTATTAGATAATTTGTTAATTTTTTTCAGTAAAAAAGTTTTACTAATCTTTCCTTTTAAAAAAAAAAAATGTATTTCATGCGTTTGGGAAGCCAATTGCATCGACGGATTTCGGATTTCTTTCCAGCGTTGAATAGTCTATTAAAATACCTTTCTTTTGGGGTATCACAAAGGGTAGGTTGCCATTTGAAAAAAAAAAGTTGGGGTGGCTGGGGGAGCGGGTGTGTAGAACTAGAAATTATAAATCGCACCAAAAGTTGCGTAATTGAAAATAAAAATCGACCTGTCCAAGGGTTTTTTTATACACTCAATATTTTAAAAGTTATGGTCATGTTTCAATACTTTTTACACACGCTGTATATTACAGCATATTTGTATATTCCTAATTGATTTAGATTTTCTTCTTGTATTTTAATAACATGTGAATTTTTATGTTATAATTATTAGCTATCTATGTATGTAAATTCTTTTAAACTATTTAGAGCAAATGTTTTGTATATTAGGTTGTCCTATTTTCAACAAATAAATTATATTAATACCTAATAGAGAGGCACTGTTGTTAAATCGTCAAATCGTCAAAATAGCATAATATGTGGGAACTATCATGCCAATAAGGTTATGTAATTGGTACGTATGTAATAGATTATCCTAAAGTTAACTTTCATTAATTTTACAGTTTCATATAAAATTAGGGAAAGATACAAAACATTTGTAGTTGCAAGCAACTATATACTGAAATTACCATTTATTGAGTGTGGAAGAAAACAATTCAAAAGTTTCGAAGTTAGTATATGTCCTTCACATACTCCAATTACGCTGGCAGACAATAACTTCTAGTTCTAGATATAGTTTGTAAACTCCATTTACCTGAATTATATACAGAGCAAAATTAATTAATAGTAATGTACCAAAAATTCTGTCGCGGCGACAGAATTGCACAAATTAGAACTTGTTCTATTCTGTGCAATATATCGCCGCGATTCTGGGGATTTTTATAGGAACTTTGGTATTACCAACGTACAAATTGTCATTGGTAGCAATGGTATCTCTAGTTACTCTAACCTGCTATTATCTAAGATTTTGGTTTTGTTTACATGGTTCCTTGGATTGATTTCAGCGTAAATATTTGGAGTGGGTATTTTTTATTTAAATAATTATTGTTTTTGGTGTTAATATTACAGAATTTACATAACAAAAATACCATTTGATTGGTTACGCGATGTTGTTTTTACTATAAACATAAACCCGTAAATAGTAATCTTTAGTGTTAAGACTGTAAAGTTGGTAATAACAGGTATTAACTGATTAATTGCGGCGACTCAATTGCATAGTGTGATAGAGCACATAAATATTTGTTGCGGCGACAGAATCGCTGCAATTTTGTCGCGGCGACTGAATCGCATAGTCTGATACAGGCTTTAGATACAAGTTTATAACCCATGGAAATGCCACATCATAGCAATATTCAGTTAATCAAATATTGCCATGAGCATGACAGATCTAAAATGTATCAATTTTGACAGGTCTTTGGCAGTTCATAGTTACTGTTTAATAAATTGTGAAAATAAAGTGCTTATTTTCATTATTATGACTGGTCGTATGCAACTTGCATTTGATGGCTATTAAAACACTCCTATAATAATAGTAATAATCTTTATTTAGAATAGGAATCACCTAATATACAATTCTAGTTTTTTCTTTTACAATAAATTACATTACATTCATTACGATACGAGCCGCAGGCGAGTAATTCTCATATTCGTGTCTTATTAGCCGTCATTGTATGGCTGGTTGGTTGAGACGCTAGGATACTAGACTCTCAGCCAGGAGTCCCGGGTTCGATTCCCGGCCGTGTCTCTGGGATTTTTTCGGACAAAGAAATTAATCCTAGTATACTCGGATATTGGGTGTGTGTCCCTTATCTCTAAATGTGTAGCCCTCTCCTGCACAAGACTTTCAGAGTCTTCAGGGATAAAGGGGGCCGTATTATCTGTGGTGTTTTTTATTATTTATTTATATATTTATTAAATGCTCGTTGCGCAGTATACTAATTCAATAGACTTTTACTTTTCATGTTTTTACTGTCACTTATTTTATTGTAATTTAATGTATTTTCATATAATTTTAGTGGAGATGTCTCTTAAGCCAACGGGCCCACAGCAAAAATTACCGATAACACTAAATAGTCCTAGCTCATTGGATATTAAGGGAAACTCAACTGCAACTGTATTCCTAAGAACCCATAAAGTGGATAAATATCATATACAAATTAAAATTACTTATACTTTAGACAGTGACAAACCTGTGTTCAGCATAAAATGTGAAAATATTATGTTATCAGTAGTACAACCTTTTGAAATAACTACAAAGTATTTATCAATGTTGATGAGTGATATTGAAAATTATTATATTGGTGAAGAGTTTGGAATTATGTCTTATTTGAAATTTTTATCGCCATGGGCTGTTACTATAGAGGATACTTCATTTGATTTTGTAAGTATAAAAAACCAAGCCAAAGAATCTAAAGTTTATTTAAATTCGAATCAGTTGCTGTTTAAATCAAATCATTATTTTATGCAAAATCTTTCTATTTTACCAAATTGCATTATTCTTGAAAAACCATTTAACAAATATTTTACCATTCACACATGGTATAATGGTAGTGATCCATTAATAGCGAATTGTTTCCCCTATGAATTTCATAGCTAGAAATGAGCAAGAAATGCCCCATTGCCATATTTTGACATATCACCTATTACAAAACTGTGATGACAGGTGACTACTGACATCTTTTTTTTTAACAGCTATTTTTGTTTTTGAGGGTGGTTTTGAAAAGTATGCAATTTTTAAAATATAACCATTAAATAAAAGTTTACATGTTACGTAAGGCAATTTTACACAAATGAAGAACGAAAATGAAACAATTTTATTCAGATTAGTATACAGGGTGACCCAGAGTTAAACTGCCAAACATTCAGGATAGACTTTTCAGGTCAAAATAAGACTTTTTTCATCTAGAAAGTTTTTTCCAAAAATGCACCCTTTCTGAAAAATGTCTTATTTTGATATGAAAAATCTACCCTGAACGTTTGGTGGTTTAACTCTGGGTCACCCTGTATATACCAGATAGTCACGAAAGTATTGTCTATGGAATAACTGGGTTATTACGAACGATACACTTCTGAAACGTGGATAATAGGTTTACTAAAGCCAGAATCTGACATAATTGTGATTAAAATAGTAGTTGAAGTGACACCAACTTTATTATTTTAAAAGGAACATCCTGTATGCTTTTACATGTTATTATTTATGTCATTAAATTCTGATATCAGCGATATATTACAATTGCATTTTATTTAAAAAATGGCGTTGAAAATATGAGACAATTGAAAAACACAAGCAGGCCCCTGGAGATGTAAGCAAAGTTCTTCTTAATTAAAGAAGCGTGTTTTCCCCGCAGATTTTGCATATTTAAAAATTCATGGACAATAATTGCATTTTGAGAACATTTAAATTTTAAATGAAAACATATTTTTTTGCACCCTGGGAATACTTTCAGCTTTCATTTGATATGAATTATATCTAGATTTGTTAAGTTCAAGTGTTCGTGAAATCTAATCCATTTGATAGATAACGCAATATAGAGATTTGAATTAGATTTTACGAACACTCATGCCCCAGTGTGTCTATTATGACTTGTTATTGTGGAGTTAAAGATTTTCAAATTCTCTCATTTTTGTGCTTTATACAGTGTGTCCTCGGATGGGCGCATGAATAGGTGTAAATGACAAAAAAATTTCGAATTGGACATTACTCTTCTGGATTTAGCCCCTGCTTCGTCTAAAACTAAGAAGTGCCAAATATGAGTGAAATCGCTCGTATACGGGGTGTTCTAGCGACATATTTTAAAAAATGCACTAGAATAAACTACCTTTACTTTTGAAGATACAACAAAATTGTATTAAGAAAAGTTGTTCAGAATAAAAAGATATGCCTAAATACAAATTTTCAAAAAGATTGGCCTGTTTTGATAAACTCATCATTTTTTTCTCAATTTTGTTATTTTTATTTGAACAAATAAATAAAAATCAAGTATGTAGTTAACCATAACAGAACAAAAATCCAATACATTGTTAATAAAGTAATGAAAAAAAGAATGAATAATAAAGGTAGTTTAATGAACTTTATAAAAAAAATGTTTTTTAAAGTTGGCCGATTTTCCTTAAATTTTGCAACCCAACATGAATCTTTATTCTGAACAACTTTTTTCTTAATACAATTTTGTTGTATCTTCAAAAGTAAAGGTAGTTTATTCTAGTGCATTTTTAAAAATATGTCGCTGGAACACCCTGTATACGAGCTATTTCACTCATATTTGGCATTTCTTAGTTCTAGACGAAGCAGGGGCTAGATCCAGAAGAGTAATGTTCAATTCGAAATTTTTTTGTCATTTACACCTAGGATGCGTCCATACGTGGACACACTGTATATCCATCCAGAACTTGGTATAGAAAATCACAAAACGCCGTGTAAAATGCTGCTTATAATATGAATGAATTGAACAATTTTGGTTAAAACCATCGTATGTTATTACCTAGTTATTATTGTTAATGTTAAATCATGATATCTTAGGTACCTCCAGTGAAGTCTGCTGAAAACAGAGTTTCTAGTCAGTTGGCAAGGAAAACGTTTAACAGTGAAGAAATAGGAGCAGAATTGCATTTAGCAATTTGTGAGAAACCATTAATTCAAAGTATAAATATAGGACAATATACAGTTAAATGGAAAAGGTAATGATAAGTTAAGTTAAAAGGATATATATATTTTTTTATGGGATTATTTGTATTTACGTCCTGGCGAAGTTTGCCTTAAAGCTATTCTACCACTCAACCAGCGTTGCTTTGTGTCGGCAATTGTACGCATGACCCCATCTCACTAAAATTTGTTAATCATAATCAAAAACGAAATATTGGTTTTGCGGTGTTTTAGTTGTATAAAAATTATTTCAAAGAGAAAAAATATAATATATATTTTGTTCTTTTTGTTCTAAAAAATTCTAAACGTATATATGCGTATGATATATAGGTATTTGTAAATCTCAAGCCAACTTTTTAGATGTGTAGGGAAAAATGTACAAATGTTATCTTTCCGCAAAATACACATCACGAATAGAAACAAAACAAAGTAATGGTTGTAATGGTTACAAAATTTTAAATAATAATAATTAAAGCGTAATATTTACCCTAAACTATATAATTTTTCTCTCGGAAGTTAAAGTGTTAAAAATAGAAGAAAGCAATTTTTAACGATTTAAAATTAAATTACTTTTTTTTTCAATATCAACCAATAAGTACAGATCTGAGGTCGTTATGAGGTCAAAATCTAAATTCGCTCGACTAGCTAAATTACATAACAACCAAGGTTATATAACAGCTAAAGGGTTCAAAACAAGCCGTATATGAGGTATTTGATGTATTTATGATGAAATTCAGTTAATGCTAAAAAAATTACTACAAAAAAAACTGTTTTCTTAACCACCTCTCAAGTCACCGAAGTTACCTCCGGAAAATCCTAAAATTTTATGTTGGGTAAAGAAAGATGAAGCCCTACAGTTTACTGTGAAGTCCGAACCACATCTAGAGCATCAAGTTCTTCTCCATCTAAGTCCGAAGTAAATCAGAATAAGTTTTGGTTAAAGTAATTATTGGTTTATCGCTAATTCCAAAAATTGTAAATCCGTAATAGTTTACGGCGTACTTACAGTGGAAAGTAAAAATACATCTAATCTATGGAATACACAAACAACAAAATATATCAACTTTTGCAGAGCAAACTTTTTCGTACTTGCTAGGGTTCAATTGACATAAGTCGACTTCTTTCTTGCAAGTCAATCAAAAACATGCTTAGTGAATAGTAAAAAAGTCAATGATGAAACTTTTGAAGGTCAGTTGACTTTAAGTCAAGTTTATAGTCAACATCATTTGTTACAAAATTAACCAAAGTTGATATGTTGAATTTACTGTCAAATATCACTTTTACGTCATAATGTCAATGTTGACATCGATTTCAATATTTACAGAATAGAGCTGAATATTTACTTGTCGACTTTTGAGTGGTACCTCAATATTATTCAGCAGTGGCGGCTCGTTCATAGGAGCACAGGAGCAATTGCTGCACCCCCACAGCCCACCTAAACAGAGATTTTTTTCTTGTATATTTTTCGCAATTTATAATTTATAATTATCTAATTAATTAGCTGGTAATGCCAAATGGGGCGCTTTTATTTTCTGAATTTCTTTAGCGCTAGCAAGCCGACTCTGTAGTCTGTTGAGTGTCGATTCGTATCGTAACTGTAGAACAATAATATCGCCCACCCGGCAGTGCACAAACTTGCAACTGACCGAGCTTCTGTCACGATGCGTACAGTATATGACCATCTCAGGAAGTGGGAGGGCGAAGGGAATAACACCAATAATACGTGGATGCGATGCACAGTTTTATGTGTGCCTTTTTCTGGTTAATAATTAATTAAGTTCAACGGTCCTATTCAAGACGCACTTTTTCACGGTGTGGTTTAATTTTTAATTTGAACTTAAGAATCTTTATTATAATGGTCTAGAGTAGGCTGTGGTTATAATACAAGTAGCGCATGTGTTTCAAATAATATTAAACACAATAGTGTGACAAATTTGAAATAACATTTATCATTTGAATATAAAATTAATATTTTGGGTAGACCAACACCTAATATTAATATAAATCCGGCAACTAAATATAAATCAAGAGAATTTAAAAGAAAGTTTAAACAAATGGCTATAAATAAAATGTTTAACGTAACAGAATTTTTTCCAAGAATTTCAATTTAAAAAATTTTCAAATTTTCAGTCAGTTGAAAATGGGAAAAAACAAAGCAATCTTGAAAATATTTAAATTAATATCAAGTTTAATACAAATTTAACTACTTGTAAAACATGATGACCTTGAAAATTCTGCAAAATTTTCGTCTGTGGCACATCATGGGAAGACACTCAAAAGCAGTGTACACGGGGCAAGAGCAGGCCCCCCCCCCTCCCCCGCATCCCCTGCAGCTCTTGCCTCATGGACAATGCTTTTGAGTGTGTACCTCTGTTGTTCAAAGTCACGAGCTGCCACTGTATTGAGGCAGCAAATGCGTTAAGTGACAAGCAGATTAAGCACATTGTGTATTCAAAATACAGTAAAGTTTTATATGTTATAATGAAAGGGTAATACACAGTAACCGACAGTCAAATATGTACACGTACGAACTTGTGGGTAACTGGACATTTTATATTTGGAGGTGGGACAGATTGAATGCGCAACTGTAAAGTAATTTAAATGGTGGGGACTCGAGCACTGACGTCAGTCGACAGCAGGGATACCCAACCCGCAGCCACTCTCCCGCGATCTTTTGATGTGGCTCGCATTGCACGTCTGGTCCCATCAATCTTGTGAAGTCAGGTGCCAAGAGGGGAAAGAAAAAGTCGAATTTCAATTACACCAATTGAAATATTTAAAGTCCAATATACAGGGTTGGGCAAATGTGCCGGAACACCCGAATTCTGGCTAAACTATAAGTTCGATTAAAAAATACCCTTAATAAAAGTTTTTGTAGTATTTTCGTTCTATTCAGTGGCGTACTTTGATTTCCAACAGCTACTCTATTTTTCGAAATATGACATCATCGACAGTTTTTTTAAATGAATAACCCTGTATATTTTTACACTTTCAGACAGACACTTTTTCAACAATTACAATGATATAGGGTTTGGTAGGTGTGCGTTTCGTGGTTTTTTAAATATTAAATAAAATAATTAAATAAAGAGTTGGCTGTTTATTTTTTTTGTCACGTCTATCAGATACTATTCGTGTTTTTATGTTGCCATTGTTTTTGCAAACTTTTAAAGTGCTTTTTGCAAACTATTAAAGTGCTCAATATTTTGTAATAACAAATTTAATTTTCATTAAATAATAATTATTTACCACTCTTTATTTAATTATTGTATTTAATATTTAAAAACCCACAAGTTGCACACCCACCAAACCCTATATCATTGTAATTGTTGAAAAAGTGTCTATCTGAAAATGTAAAAATATACAGGGTTATTAATTTAAAAAACCTGCCGATGACGTCATATCTCGAAAAATACAGTAGCTGTTGGAAGAAATCAAAGTACGTCACTGAATAGAACGAAAATCTTACAAAAACTTTTGTTAAGGGTATTTTTTAATCGAACTTATAGTTTAGCCAGAAATCGGGTGTTCCGGCACATTTGCCCAACCCTGTATGTATAATTGAGGCTCGCCAAAATTTTTTAAATTCTAAATTGACTCGCATCAAGTTTAAGGTTGGGCACCACTGGTCTGCAGTTTACAAGATCACACCTGAGTGCGCTGCAAGGCGGTTGCTCATTAATCACATCATCACGTGAAAATGTTAGATTCTACTGTAACTTTGTTGCTTTTGAATTTATCGGAAAATAAAAACTGCTTTACCGACTAATTTTTTACTAGGAATTTAAGTTTTTATAGAAAAAAACAATCGCATTATAGAGATATGGGTATCAACTTTATTTTTTCTTATGTAACACCCTGTTTATTATATCTTTTGATTCATCGTTTTTTCCTGATTTCAGCAATATAAACATGTAGTTAGCTATTATCTTTCATTTTTTACGAAATATAGATAATAATATGGAGAAAAGATATAGGTTATGTGTAGAAAAGTAAGGAAGGCAGTTTGAACAATATCTATAAAAAATAATTATATATTAATTGTTGTTATTTAAATTATGTAATTATCTATATCTCGTAAAAAATAAAAGATAATAGCTTCATTGTTTTTTCCATAAAAAACTGAATTCCTGGCAAAAAATTGAGCAGTAAAGCCATTTTTACTTTTCCGATATAATAAAAAAGCAACAGTTACAGTAGAATCTAACATTTTCACGTGATCACCCTGTACTTACTTGGCTACCGGTTACTGTATACAGCATGCATATGTGTTATACTTTATACAATTTATTAAATAAAATTGGTAGTTAATTTTGCTTATAGTTTCTGATGGTAATATATTAACTAAAATTTAAAACTGTGAAAATGTTTTACTTAATGTAATTTAAAGGCAAAATGGTCACAGTACAACAACACAAATATCAGTATTTGGACTTCCATGCATATGGATTCCTGTAGGATTAAGGGCAACTACACCAGCGCATGGTTTTGTCAGGACACCCATGGTAATAACCTATCATATACAAAACAGATCTCAACAACTAATTCAATTGGAGGTGGCTATGGAAGCAAGTGAAGCTTTTATGTTTTCTGGTTATAAGCAGGTAATAATTTATTAAAATATGCCAAATTATTAATTTGATTTTTATTGAATGAAAACAGTGAATAGTAAAAATAAATAATTAATAATTTTCAGAATTTTTGGTCTATATGCAGTGTGTCTCATCTCTCGTGTACACACCCTCGTATCTTCCTCAGTTTTCTTCAGATATTTTAGTTAGTATTGAGAGAAAATGCCAGGAATGCTATAATTTTAGCCACTAATTTTGTCAAGATCTGTTGGAAACGCTGTTCATTTCTCGTTGCAACTCCAATTGTGATAGCAAAGCATGCATAGGTTACTAGCAATAAATATTTACACACATTGCAGGCTAGTTTTTGTCAAAAAAAAAAAAAATAGTGAGAAAAATTTGGTTTGCATAAACAAAAAGACATGTTTAAAAACAAAAATTATCCAAGTTTTAAGTGCGGTATTATTCATAGGTTATAAGCAATATACAGGGTGAGTTCACTTTAAATGGGGAAACTTCGAGAATCGATTCTTTATTGAAAAATAAGTCTAGTTTGTCCTATAAACATTTTTCATATGGGGCTTGGTTTTCGAGATACAGGACGTTGAACTTTTTTTTTTCTTTTAGTTTTCGACGAATAACTTTAAAGTGGTTAGACCGATTTTTATAAAATTTGGGTTTTTTTATGTTAGATTAAAGTTTATCAAATGATCTGAAAAGTTTTAAAATATCGCCCCCGCAGGCGTAGATATGGAGACCACGGACCCCTTTTTAAAAAAGAACTTCTACGCCTATGGTCGTCTCAAAAAATGGATATGATTTTTTTATTCTCCGATATTTTCTGAACATAAAATGTCTCTAGTAAATTTTCGCTATTTTTGATAGTTTTCCGGTTAATTGAGGTCAAATGGTTTATTGTAATGCCCCCTAATGTTTATTTTATTTGCCGATGAGCCGGTGTCTGCTATTACGTTAAGTCGTTTCAAAGGGTCTTTATCATTTTCAGTCCAAATTGTTTGAAACGATTTTAAAAATTGAGAGAGGAAAAATAAAGCAATTGAGAGACAATAAAAACATTTATTAATATATTTTTTTTCATTTCTGTTAGCAAACACCGGCTCATTGGCAAATAAAATAAACATACAATAAATCATTTAGCCTCGATTAACCGGAAAACTATCAAAAATAGAGAAAATTTACTAGAGACATTTTATGTTCAGAAAATATCGGAGAATAAAAAAATCATATCCATTTTTTGAGACGACCATAGGCGTAGAAGTTCTTTTTTAAAAAGGGGTCCGTGGTCCCCATATCTACGCCTGCGGGGGCGATATTTTCAAATTTTTCAGATCATTTGATAAACTTTAATCCAACATAAACAAAACCCAAATTTTATAAAAATCGGTCTAACCACTTTAAAGTTATTCGTCGAAAACTAAAAAAAAAAAAAAGTTCAACGTCCTGTATCTCGAAAACCAAGTCCCATATGAAAAATGTTTATAGGACAAACTACACTTATTTTTCAATAAAGAATCGATTCTCGAAGTTTCCCCATTTAAAGAGAACTCACCCTGTATATTTAAATAAATTACGGGATAGTTTTTGATTAAAAATAATTTGCAAGTAAATCAGGTTTACAGAAACAAGAAGACACAACAACAAAATATGAGATTTATACAAATTTACGTGACATATCCTATATATATATCTTAAGAGCCAGCGACCGTCAGATTTACGTTATGTTAGCAAGCTTCATATTCAGTGGAGATATTCTATAGGGGTTTTCGGAAACTTACTCCCTGTAACCAGATCACTATCTCTGTCTTTGTTATTCTTATAGTTTTAGAAAAAGAGAAGTATATTTGCAGATCACTCAGGGTATGTTTCCGAAAACCCCATATGAGACTTAGAATGGGGATTACGAACTTTGGCCGTCACTATTTTCAAACGAAAAGAAGTCGTCCGGGGGCCGTTTCGGTAAGATGTCCAAGGTAGAGGGTCCAACTACATTGTGAATTGCACGGTTCCGCTCTGGTTTTCGGCTCAGGAGGAGTGAACGAAAAAGTTTAATTTTGACGTCTATCGTCCTGAAAACGGCGGCCATTTTTTTTCAGTATGGTCACGCATTCAATTATGTTTGCGAGCTAGTAGTAATTTATTGATGCTTTTGATGCATTATAGATCATTACACAGGTCGACACATACAATATTAATATTTTACATCACTAATATTCTACATCATGACTTAGAATTCTGTAATGAAATTTATTAAACATACTCTTACAGACAAATGCAGCAAGGGAAGAACAGGAGTAGTACAGACGTATAATAATTTTACTATTCAAAATTTCATTTTATAGTTTTATTATCGAAGACCTCACCACATCAATGAATGTTCTTAAGCGGTATACTTCAATTTAAATTTGCTATTTTTTCCTGCATTTAAAAATTGATAAGGTTGGTTCGTTCATCAGCCCTTTGATTATAAAATTAGAAAGAAATTGTGTTTGAAGTTTTCGTGTTTTTGCATTTTTTCAATCTAAAAAAGAATAAGGGTGCCAAAGGAACTGACGGCCAAAGTTCGTAATCCCCATTTTGTATACGGCAAGTCTCATAGAATATCTCCACTGAATATGAAGCTTGCTAAAATAACATAAGTCTGGCCGTCGCTGGCTCTTACTCTAATAGGTTACACGCAATAAATATTTAAATATGTAAAACCCAGGAAGTTATTAGCTTTGTTCAATAACTATTACACTAGTGTAGTGCAGAGGCACATAGTTGTAGTGTAGTGCAAGTTTATTTTGCTGTGACACTACACCGGTGTAGTGCAATTTGTAAAAAGTGTAAATTGTCTGTGCATAATTGGTTTCTGAACACAGTTTAAATTTAACCTTGTATGTTTTGATCGAGATCGTTTTAAGGAAAAACTAAAAGAGAACTTTTTATTCGTAAACTGACTGTAGATTTCAAAAATGGAAAAAAAAATACAATTTTGATCATTGGCGTACCTTTTTTCTTTAGACAAAGGGATTCACACCCCGTGGTCACGCCTCTGATTGAAGTAGGAAAATGAAAATAATGATTAAACGTGGTACTTATTCACGAACATGTACACACAAAATTTCAATAAAGTATTTCTTTTACTTCAGGAGATATAAAAAGAAATTAAAAAAAATACAAAAAAAATGTAACTTCAACGTATTTCTGAAACAGTTAAGATTTCGATATGTGTATTAAGAAATTCACATTAATTTCACATTTTCTGTTGATTCCCAAATTATCGAAGGTACAATTCGGACCACCCTGTATATTTTGTGTATATTACCCATTCCTTATGAATCACCCTGAAGATTCATAAGGAATGGGTAATATTTCTTCATTCTCTTCATTATACCTACTCCAATTCTTACATCTCAAATATATCGGTTAACATAATGAAAGTAAATAAAAAAAATAAAGAATGTAATCACTTACATTATAAAATTACATTCGTACATTCTCTTTAGCAAAGTCTTCGATGATGCGATCAGTATCTAACTTCCTTGCTCTTTCTTGCTCAATGCCTAATTGAGTGTGTGCAAAAGTGTTTTGGTGTGTGTGGAAAACTACTCCAAGTGTAAGTTCTACACCAAAGGTTCCAACCCCTCTTCAGCAATGCCTAATACACTTAATGCTGATAGTGTTTCTTGTGTCATTGAATTTCTTACAAATGTCGAAAATTACCTTTCAGCTGTAGCAACAGTAACTGTGTTAAGAACAATTTTATAGCAATAAAAACATTTGGAACACTTGACAGTAAAGTTTTGTGATTTTGTATGAGAAATGTAGCAAAATCTAAGTTTGAAGAATCCGCAATTTCTGTTATTTGTGTCCTCAAAACATTTCTTAGTAACAGAAGTTCGCGGGGAAAATCTACCGATAAATCTTCAGAATAATTTTCAGCAAGATTGCTAGCTTCCAAATAAAGCTGATCGTCATTCATTATTTTTATTAAAATTAATTATGTACGAAATAACTTCTTTATCAATTTATTTTATTATATTCTTAAAAAATATAAGAAATATCAAGGAAATATAATAAATTTATGTTTTTATAAAATTCATGCATCTTAACTATTGATGTTAAGATGTATGTAAGATTTCGTCACTTTTAATTTCTATGATATTTTCGCGTCAAACTTCCTAGACTCGGGGGCCCCCAAAAGCTGGAGGCCCCCCCGCATCGTGGGCCCTGCGGGCCCGTCCGCTACTCCACTGTGTAAGTGATATTTTGGTAAATGCTTGTAACTGGTTTAATCAAAGTTAATTATTATATTTCAATGCAGATAAACCGCAAATCATAAGATTTAATAGACAAAAAAAAAATGTGACTACATATAATCACATCAATCTCCTGCAATGTTTCAAATGCTATGGATTTAATCATGTTGCCAACGATTGCCAATCAGCGTTAGTTTGCTCAACATGCTCAGGGAATCATAAGTATAAAGAATGTAAAAGTCAGGAAGTTCAATGTGTAAACTGTATCAAAGCTCAGAAAAATTTAAACATTGTTTTGGATATAAATCATAATGCTGTTTCTAAGGACTGTCCATGCTATCAAAGACTGGTAAATAAACTAAGCCAGAAAATTGATTACCATAGGGAATAGCAACTATCATCCATTAGTGAATTAAAAACTAATGTTGCAAAACCTCTTCGTGTTGGTCACGTCAACATTAGATCAATCAATAGTTGTTTCGATGACTTTTTTAATTTTATGATTAACGAAGACTTTGATCTTATTGCACTTTCAGAGACATGGTTGTCACCCGAATTTCCATCTTCTTTGATATCGATGCCACAGTATACCATCGTTAGATCAGATCAACTAACTAGAGGAGGCGGTTTATGTTTCTATGTCAAAAATAACTTAAAATACAAAATAATATCCACTGACTATGTTACAAACAAGCAACTTGAGCAACTCTGGATAAACATAAAAATTAATAAGAATAATATTGCATTTGGAGTAGTATATAGAGCACCATCTACACACCTTTCCTGTCTTCACGAGTTAGAAACAGTTCTGTCGAATACTTACGTTGAATCTGATATTATCCTCATGGGTGATATAAATGTTGACTTCCTTAACCCTAATTCTCACACTAACATTTTAATATCTCTACTGGAATCTTTTAACTTGAAACAAATCATTGACCAGCCAACTAGAATTACCGACAATTCTTCAACTCTGATAGACATAATTTGTATAAGTAGTAATATGGAAGTTAGTAAATGTAATACATTGGACTTATTAGACATGACCGATCACAGAATGGTATTTTGTGAAATTAATCTAGCTATGGATACATCACTACCAAAGTTAGTCACTTACAGAAACTTTAAACACTTCAATTTTAATAAATTTACTGAGGATTGTAACCCCAGACTGAATAAATCTAATTTGCCTTATGGGCTTCTGGGTTTCAAAGTTTATTTTACCTGTTGGCTGCTCAGATTTTTCCGGTGGGTCGTGAGTCAGAATATGGTGTTTAATAAATTAACAAACTTATTATTAAATTTGGTTAAAACCCTGATTTGTTAACAAAAGAACTTGAAGAGTGCACTTTAAGTTTCTAGCTTAGTAAGATTTAAAACTGCAAGTTATAAGAGATTAAAAGTTAAGGAATTATTTATCAAGTAAAATTAAGATAAATTAAGATAATTTTTGGGCGCCAGCTACTAAAAAATTAGTAACAATTTGTATGATATCAGATTTTCACAACAAGAGAAATAAAACGATTCAGCTCAAATAAATAGTATATTAACAAATAGAATAAATATTAACAATACAAATTACTCTTAACAATGATGAAAAATATATATTTACCTGAAGGGCAAAACAATGGAAATAAGTGCCTGAAGGGCTATCACAATAAAAAAAATGAATGAAAGAAAATATTTTATCAACTGCAAGGCTTACATTTACAAGAACAATTACTGGCAATTATTTGTTACGCTGGAACCGAAGACCTGATGATGGAAATATGTTCTACCACAGACTTACAGACCTTAATTTCCAAGGATTTCCACGATGATCTAGTCCCTTGCCAAGATGGCCTATGCTGGTGTATACTGATCTTCTGGGTCTAGCTAGACTTCACCTGCACCTGGGAAAGATGTAACCAATCCTGGATAAGATAATAGGATAATCTCGGTTTCAGTCTGATGTGGTCTGGTAAAGTTGAATCTGTCGAATCCTCTTCTTGGTCTCGTTCAATAAAACATAAATATACCAGTGTCAAAAATGTACAAAGTAAAGTTGGAAATATGCAAGTTAGCTTACGGCTGATAAAATTAGGAAAAAACTTACTGAAGGCAAGTTTCTTCTAGAAAAGTTGACTAAACAATTTAGCAAAGATATGAATTATAATAAATCAATTATTATAATTACAAAGATATGAATTTATTATTTTATTTTAAAAATAACTCAAGATATAAATTATAATAAACTAATTATTATAATTTCGAAACTATGAAATTTTAGAAATTACTCTAGATATAACTAGACAAGATTAAAGCAATAAAAATAATTCCTCTGAATAAGAAATTATGTTAGAAAGAAATTTGTTATATTATTTAAATTTAATAACAGTAATTAAATAGACAAATCACAATAAGACACTCAGAAAATTAAGTTTTAATATTGCTAAAACGCAATATTTTCACAAATAGAAAATGTGTGAATCACAAAATAATACAATAAGTAAGAAAGTAAAAAGTTAGGTATTCTGATTTTTATAACTGATTTAATTAGATTACTAATTAAAGTTAATTTCTACTATTTAATGTAGAACGATAAGAAACAATAAGTTTATTTAATTCTCCCAATTGGAGTAAGAAATGGTAAGAAATGCTGTAATTTATTCAATTAAATTACGACAATTAGATAATAACTATGAATTTTAATTAATTCAAATCGTATTAAGATATAGCAGGGAATAATTTAAATATTAAATTAAATTACGAAAAATTACAATAATCAAATTGTGAGATAAGATAAAAACCAATATTTTCCGTTAAGCGAAGACTATTAATTTCGAGGAGTTTTTTACCACCTTCCGCAAACGAAAGAGATCTGTGTAAGTGCATATATTTTATGAATAACTCGATAAAGATAATAACGATAATTGCAAATTTTAACTGCAAAAGATAATAAGGAACGGTAATAACATAAGTTAACTTGCAAGACGACACCACGTGTAGATATTTGCATGAAATCAATCACGCGTGGAGAGCACTAAATTTGGCTAAAATGCCGGCGTCAAACACACCCAATTGATAAATTCTATTTAAATCGATATTTACCACATTTGACTGTAATAAATAACCAACATGCTAAATATTTACTAGGCTACGTATTGCAAATAATACTTTATAACGATAAGGTACAGATAAATTCTACATCCGAGAAAAATAATTAGATATTCATAAAATTACGACTTACCAGTACGGAAGATAGGAAAAAGCTGTTGGAGGAGGAACGCGGTAGGATCGAGAACGTTTCAGTGCCGTCGACGCGCGCATAACATAGCTACATTTAATTGTCTCCGGTAGAAACCAGTTGTAACCGTAATTTACCAAATTATCGTTACAGGATGCTCTGCTCATAAACTGGAATAAAATTATAGATATCCCTGATATAACAAACAAATTAAATTATATGAATGAAGCAATAGGGACCTTGCATATAATTTATTTTACTTCCAAAAGCTAATAAACCACATCTTTTAGTAAATTTAAGAGCCTCTTCGCATATATTTTTGAAAAAAAAATAAAAATTCCAGCCTAATTTTCCATTTAAAATTCAAACAAACACCTTTAAATTGACGTCACATGAAAACGCCTTGTCATTGGTGGTGATGTCACGAAGCATATACGTTTTTCGATGCTTCTCGTCTAATGGCACTTTAAAATGTTTTTGCTGGTGTGGAAATCGTTGTACTTTTAAAATCGGGTACCGTGCAATATCTATAAACCATTGTCTTTCAATATATGACGCTCTATGAGGATTACACATCTCAATTGCATTCAAGAAAATTAAGAAAATAAAACAATAAAACACGCAAGGCCTCAGCGCTCGTTATTGTGCATCATCACATCTTGGCTGAATATTCGTTTACTTTAAAGGATAACCTGAATTGAAATCTACATGTATAGGGTGGTATTTTCGATTTAAATATTTAATAATGAAGTTTTCAATGCATAACGTTTGAAATTTAACAATTAATCACTTTTTGCTTTCAAAAAAGATTAATAAAAGTATTAATAACCTCAAAACATTGAACTGTCAAATTCGACTGCCAAGTGTCAAACACTTGTTGAACTACGCTGCTGGCAAGGCTTGCGCTGCTGGCTACCGGAAATCCATCTAGTTTAGATTATATGACGTCAGCGGAACGAGCCACGTGACGTCACACTAGCCACGCCTCGTTTTGGCGCGCCCGATTTAATTTCAAACTTCGATTGCTTATAAAATTATTATAAGTAAACGCTTTAAAAAAATACTTTGCGGAGGTGATATTTAGATATAAAGGATCATTTTTACCATATAAAAAAAAAATGTGCAAGGACCCTATTATTGGTCTCTTCAATATTCATGCTCCAATCTGTACTAAAAAAGTAAGAAGAAGGACACCTCCATTTATTACCGACACCATCAAATATATGATTAAATTAAAGGATAAGGCATACAGTAAATACCATTCAACAAGAAGCAGCGGGGATCATGCTTACTACAAAGACTTAAGAAATTATGTCACTTTAGCCATAAAAAATGAAAAAGTAGCATATTTTAAACATCAACTTAATGCTACCAAGAATAATCCTAAGAAACTTTGGCAATTATTTGAAAATAATAATGTCCATATCAAATGCAGAAATGAAGTGTCTCCAGATCTTGTTAATGCCGATGATATAAATAATTTCTTTTTGCAGTCAATAAACTATCCTAAGGTTACCCAAGACAAAATAGATCACTTTCTTACCAACAAGTATCCACAACTTGATTATGATTTAACTTTACATACTGTAACATCCGAGGAGGTAGAAAAGATTGTTTATACATTAAAATCTGAAGCGACCGGTGTTGATGGTATAAACTTAAAAATGCTAAAATATGTTTTGCCATTTTGTTTGAAGATGTTTACACATATCTTAAATATTTCAGTGCAAACAAGTCAAATTCCAGATTTATGGAAAAATTCTTTAATTACACCTCTACCTAAAGTTTCCAATACTGTGAACCTGTCAGAGCTCAGACCAATTAGCGTACTTCCAACTATGTCAAAGGTGCTGGAATTGATCATTTGTTCACAACTTTCTGAATACACAAGAAGATTTGACATCTTACCTCACATTCAATCAGGATTTCGACCGAAACACAGCACCACCACAGCCTTAATGAAAATAACTAACGATGTTGCTCGTAATATCGATAACTCTAAAGTAACCTATCTAGTACTGCTCGACTACAGCAAGGCATTTGATGTCATTAACACAGAATTACTTATAGCCAAACTAAACTATTATGGTTGTGACACAAATGCTCTGAACTGGTTTAATAGTTACCTAAATGGGAGAAATCAGCAAGTTAAAATTAATGGTATGGTGTCTAATCAACTACCCATAACACATGGGGTACCTCAAGGTAGCATTCTAGGACCGCTATTGTTCTCAATTTTTACAGCAGATCTACCCACTATATTAACAGCAGACTGCTGTATACATATGTATGCAGACGACACTCAACTCTACATGTGCAGTTCTACATCACTCGTCGATTCTACCATTAGTGAATTAAATATAAACCTTAGTTTAGTTAACCAGTGGTCGTGTGAAAATGGTCTGATTTTAAATCCAAATAAAAGTACAGCACTTTGTATCGGTACTAGTTCCGCTTGTTCAAAAGCAAACTCCTCTATTTCTGTTGAATTAAAACTGGGCGACTCCATAATCAATATGAGTGAAGAAGCGAAAAACCTTGGACTTGTCATTGACAGTAGGCTGTCTTTTGAAAAACATGTTAACAAAAAATGCAGTATATGTTACTTTAAATTAAAATCCCTGTATAAATTTAAATATGTTCTTCCATCTGACGTAAAATGGAATCTTGTAAATAGCTTAGTTTTAAGCCAATTAGATTATTGTAGTCCCATTTATTATAACTTTCTGACAACCGCTCTTAAAAATAGGCTTCAAATTATTCAAAATTCCTGTTTTAGATTTGCCTACAACAATATTCATTATAGAGATCATGTCACACCATTTTATAACAGTGTTGGTATATTGAAAATGAATGGCCGATTTGAACTGCAATTTTCCCTTATGTTATATAATGTAATTAAAAATAAGATACCACCTTATTTACATTCATTGTTAATTGAACGCTCTAACGTGCACGCCCTGCAGCTTAGACATAATAACCTACTTACTATTCCCAAACACAATACAGTGAAATTTGAGGGCTCATTTGAATATATGTCAAGTGCAATTTATAACAAATATGTTTCCTTGTTTGTCACTTGTCAAACCAAATATACATTTCAGTCAAAAATTAAAGATATATTACTGCATAGTCAACAAGTATTAGATCAAAATTAGTTCCTGTTTTAATTTTGCTGCTTATTTATCATTTTTACATTTTTAGTTTAGCATTAGCATGTAGCCAGGGTATAGTTGAAAATCAGCTTTGCTGAATTATACCTTTTGAAAGATATATGTATATATTTGTATGTATAATTGTTGTTGTTGTCATCCGTTTTATTTTCTTTATGACTCTTATTATAATATTGTAATTTATATTTATATATCATTCAATAAATCTAAATCTAAATCGGGCAGCGAGCGGAGGACTGACTTCACTCACTTCATAGCGATATTAGGAGTAAAGCAACATTTACCACGTGTAGTACATGGATGGGGTCTATCCACGGAAAGACGCGGTCTCGCTTCCCTACTTCTAGCGGCTTGTATATCAGCTATATCGCAGAAGCAATACAACTGTAGGCGAGAGGTGTATTGAGGATATACCATCCTTCGGAGGGGATGTAAAGCAGTCGGTCCCTTGTCTATTAAATGTTAGGCAAGTAAAAAATCCCTACTCTTAGTAAGATAAGAGGTTCGGCAAAATTTCCAGGTTGGGGGTTGCTCGTCTCCTGGCGTCGGTGATTGGCCTCCGTAGCGGAAATAGGCCGACGTTAAATAAGTGATTAAAAAAAAAAAAAAAAAAATCTAAATCTATAACGGTTAATATTAAAAATTCTGTCATTTATAGTGCTGGTACAGATAGTGTTAGTTTCTTGGGAATTCATTTAAATCAATGTCTCAATTGGAAAATTTATTGTAACCATCTAGTCTCTACTATAAGTTCAATAAATTTTTTATTTAAAAATTAATAGTAAAAAAACATTTTTAAAACAAGCTTTTATTTAAATGCTCTAAAAAGAAGAAAATAAACTTTAAATTTATTTATTTATTTATTTATTTATTTATTTATTTATTTATTTAATCCAAACTCAACAGGTTACAAACCCAATTACAGAGTAGTACTAGTACAAACCATGTAACATTACAAAAATAATTTTAACTATAGTACAATATCTTAACAACTTACCAGACTAAATACAACAAATATCACAGAAACTTTACATATAAAACGCAGAAACATTTCATTCCAATACCTCAATTAATAATTTGCACATTTTAAATAATGGTGAATTTAGATAACTATTAGTTTGAGCATTATCCGTCAGATAGAAGGTGTGAAAAGATCTTGTTGAGTGAGATGGCACATTCAGATTTATAAGAGAAAGAAAGCATGGATCGTCAATTTGTCCATGTAATTAAATCAAACCCATCAATTTATTACATTATACAATTGATATGATATAAAGGCTTGTCGCGAGAGTTTAATATTGTACTCTTGTTTATTTACACAGGCAAATCTCGCGAAAAGCTTTTATATTAGTCCTTGGCGTAAAGTAATAAAATTGATGTTCGTGTGCTCCTTGATGAAGGAGTATAGGGAATGATACCATCCGTTTGAGAAAAATATGTAGATTATGAATCGCGATGGTTACTATCTCAAAGCCGCGACCGATTTTTTTTTTAGGGGAACTTGTACAATATAAATAGAAAAATTCGATTCGATTCGATTATTTACTGATTTTTATTTTTTTTATGCGTGTACACATAATAAAAAATATTATAATACTGTTTCAAGGCCACGACAATACAAATTTCTGAATTCTATAATCTATCTCAAAATGAGGCATTTCGGATTCTTTAATTAAATTATTAATACAATATGAAAATTTTTTCAGAAAAAAATTATTTCACTTGGGTAAATTTTACTAACACTGGCAACTGAAAATACTGTTCACTATGAAAACATTAGATGCGCGCGCAGAGATACTTCGCACATTCATCACTTGTAGCATCTCTCTGTTTGAGACAGTGTGGTTTTTTATACGTGTGTCGGATCCTGTGTCGTGTGTTTTTAACCCTCCGGATCAATCTTAATTACTTATTGAGGTGTGTTTTATTTTATTCCTGAAATACCATTATTCATTAAATATCAAAGCCGGACTCTTTGTTAAAATTTCCGCAGCATTTTTTTATTTTTACAAGCACAAAAGATTAGAAAACACAAATGAATTTTGCTAGAATAAGCACACAATATTTGTAATTATACAAAAGTAAAAAAACTCAACTAAAATTAAATTAAACAAAATAAACAAATTTTGAATAAAACCAATTAATACATAACACATCTAAAATCTATTGGGGAAAAATAATACAAAACAAACTACAACAAATTTTCAAAATGTCCACCACCAACCTCAACAAATTTTTTTGTATGTAACTGTAAATTATTTACCATCTATCATACGTTACTTCAGTGCACTCCCCTTCTATGCGTTCTTTTAATTCTTCTCTGGTTGCAACTTCGGTAGCATACACTTTTTGTTTTAAATAGGAGTTAGATCTGGGGACCTTGCAGGCCAGCACGATGGTACAACTCCTCACAACCTAAGAGAGAGAGGGTGCAGCATTTAAATGATCATTACCCCAATAGGCGAATTAGTCGTAGTGGCCCAATTTCCTGGCATGCAAGGTCCACAGATTTGACTTCAGTCTATTTTTTATAGGGCTATTTAAAGGTAAAAAGTGTATATATGCTACCTATAACCGAAGTTGCAACCAGAGAAGAATTAAGAATGCATAAAGAGGATGCACTGAACTGAGGAATAATTCACGCATGATAAGAGATGCTATACAGTACCCCACAAAATTTTATATTCCACTTGGAAACAAAGATGGGTTTATAGTACGAAAAGCGTGAATTAAAAAGAGAAAACAAACGGTGAAAATGTAACGCCCACACGTAGAGCGACAGCGGTAAAGACCGCAAATTAACACCCCTAAAAACTTGGGCAAAAAATACCGCCAAAGCATCAGTAAATATCGTTTTATGTATGCCGGTTACTCATGTCAAAGTTTATTTAGTAAACTTTGCTCATGTGGTCGACTTGCATACATACCCTATTAAATTCTTTTGGCGGAATTTTTTTCCCAAGTTTTTAGGTGTTTCAATTTGAAGTAGAATGGAGAGAGAGGCGTGTCTCTAGTGCTCTGGTATCTATCTGTCTTTATTTTATACTCATTACTGATATTCTCTGTTCTTGTTTTCAAGTTGAACATAAAATTTTGTGGGGTACTGTATATATATTTGTGGTTTTTAATCTTTTTTGTTTTTAAATATAAAAAATACTACATAAATTTAACAAAAAGATCCGACCCTGATATTTAATAAATGATAGTGTTTTAAGTTAAATTCTAACAATAGACAGTAAAATAAAATATTTTCACACACTATTAAAGTCGCCCATATATATTGCTTATGTTTTTGTTGCAGGAGGACACGTAATTATTTCTAAAATGGACTTAGCGTGAAACTTACCTGTTAATTCTCGAACCATTAAATATGTGCCAAAAAAACTACACATTTACACTATTAGTGTACTTTAAAAGTCGCCATTGAAAACTGCCAACATCCATATAAAGGGTGATGTTTTTAGGTAACTCCCCGACTAAAAAATATTTGACCACGGCACTGTTAACTTTTTCTTTTGTTCACTGAATGATGTAAACATCCATTAGTGAAACACATCTGCCAGATTTGGTTCAATTCCGTGAAGCCATTAAAACAATATGGTCGATTGAAATTTTGCCAAAAAATAGAAAACATGCTGTATATCAGAAACGAGGGGCATTAGGGGATAAAATAAGGGTAATTCAGAAACCGCCTGGGACTTCTCTACTTCCCACTAGCGTATGGCCAGTCACTCAGAAATCACCCTGAGCACAACGAAATCTTTTTATTATTATCATATTACCATATTCTGAATTACATCCCAACATAAAACATCTGATAAAATTGCAGAAAACCAGTATTACATTTTAACTCAGAATATCATTGGCTGTGTATGTCCGTTAACTAGAGTTAGTAGTAGTGCATCACAACAAAAATACGACAGATGAAAGTGTTAATTAGTTTTTTCTATTTTTTTTAACACAAAACCCCCTAAAAAAAATTCAGTCGCGCCTATGAGGTAGTAACCATGATTCGTAATCTATAAATTTTTCTGAAAACAACAGTACCACCCACTATACTCCTTCATCAAAGTGCACACGAGATTACTTTACACCAAGCACTATATCATATAAATTGTATAATGTAATAAATTGATGGGTTTGATTTAATTTAAAGTTTATTTTCTTCTTTTTGAATAAAAGCTTGTTTTTAAAAATGTTTTTTTACTATTAATTTATTTTTTATTTTTTCGCCGGACATATTTCTAAGTTGTTCATTTCATTTAATGCGTCATTGTTGCATGATCGTTTGCCCGTTAATTTAGTACAGTCTAGTTCGATATATGGGTCCGCCATATTGAATTTAGTGTGACGTCATTTTATTTTTCGTATTCTTCTCAGCAAACCCTTTTAATTGATACCCATATTATGGGGGTGCATAAAAAATAACTAGTCCGCCATCTTGCGGCGTCCGTCATATTGAATATAGTGTGACGTCATTTTATTTTTCGTATTCTTCTCAGCACACCCTTTTAATTGATACCCATATCATGGGGTGTATAAAAAATAACTAGTCCGCCATCTTGCGGCGTCCGCCATATTGGATTTAGAATGACGTCACTTAGCTAAACATGCATTGTCATCCAAACTAAACGTGTATGCAAAATTTCAGCTCAATCGGTTGGGGATAACTATTTTAAAATTCAGTTGCAAGATTTGACCTAAACAAACAAACAAACAAACTAACATACAAACATTGCAAGTTAAATAAAAGCTTGTAAAAATATGAGACAAATTTTAATTATTCAACAACTGACTAATTATTTATATTATGCTCAGGTTGAATCGAGACTATGGTATGGTGTCTGTTTTAAGCTTGTAATTTTGAGCGTGGTAACTCCATAGGTACTTATGATTTTTTTTAATAAAAAAAATGGTCTTTTTCAAAAAAAAGGTAAACTACTATTATTATTTGTAAAAATTCATAATATATACTATAATAATAATAATAATAACTTTATTTGATATGTAAAATAATAGCTTACTCTTGTTTATAGGTAATTATAATTGGGATTTTAGGCCAAATAAATAAATGGAAAAACCAATTTTTGTTGTAGTCGACGTTTTGATTTTAATTAAATCATCCTCAGGACTCTATAAAACAATACATTTCTTTCCTTTTCTTTGTTTGGGATTTATTACCACATTCTTTGAGATTCCTATCCAAAAAATTCGATTTATCTAAAAAATATTCAAATTAACCAGTTTAAAACTGGGAAATAACCTCTACGCCTTTGACGTAATGTCAGAAGATCAGTTAGAGAGTGTTTTTTGACAACTAATAGGAATTAAATTAATACAAAAATACTGCGCTGACGTTTCGGAAACTATACCAGTTTCCTTTTTCAAAGTTTAGGCTTTAGATTTTTATGTAACGTGTAGAATAACACGGCATAAAATAAAAATTGTTTATATTTCCCAGTTTTAAACTGGTTAATTTGAATATTTTTTAGATAAATCGAATTTTTTGGATAGGAATCTCAAGGAATGTGGTAATAAATCCCAAACAAAGCAAAGGAAAGAAATAATTTATGAAATGCCACAAATAACATTTAAACAATAAACAATACATAATATAAACATTTAAGGTCTAAAATGAACAATGAAATGAACAAACCAAAAAAACCACAAATTAGTTAATATCCATTATTACTATTAACAGTAATCCAACAATTATAAATTTAATAACTTATTTACACTTTAAAATTAAAATTAAAACTTACAATGTAAATTTGTTCATCAATAATTAAAAGGGTAAAATACTTATATTTAAAACAAATTAAAATACATTAAAAACAATAAGATACTCACATTCAAAAGAGGTTTTCCTTGTTAACTTAAAAACTATGTAATAAATAATTCGGACAAACATTAGATAAATCAACAAAACTGGAGGCTTAAGGTGAATTTTTATTTAATATTTTTAGATTTGCAAATGCCAACCACACAGTATATTCGTTCAATTAATAATAAAACATTTGGAATGCGTGCTTGTCTACAAATGTTTCTTATTACAACAATATGAAAAACTTCAAACACAGTGAAGTACTTATAGTTCTTAAAAACGGTTTGTCAATATTTTATTTTATCAATTAAGTTGAAATATGCTGTGTTCAGGCCCTCAATATCCGATCTTTTATTCACGCAATTCTTTTCTTTTTTTGGTTTTTCCATTTATTTATTTGGCCTAAAATCCCAATTATAATTACCTATAAATAACTTTATTGTCGTATGATCTTATAGAAGATATTGACAATGTCATTTAACTAAGTTGTTATAGGTATAGCATTTAGATCACAATAATTCACAAGTACTTAAACACTATAAATATTAAAACACGAAACATTTTTATAATTTTAAGCTAATAAGTTATATAATTAAAAGAATTAAAATTAAAACTATTAAAATTATACTAAGTGCAGGTATAAAACTCTTGGAAAGAATAAAAACATTTATCAAGAAGGTAGCACTTTACGTGGTTTTGAACTTACTTAATGAATTTATATGTTTAAAACTGATGGACAAATGATTGTAAATATTACTACAGAAACAATAAGGACTTTTTTTTTAAATCGGCATTAAAGTACCTCAAAATCGTCATTAAAGTGATAGAAATAGTCATTAAAGTATTCCATTATTGTATGATTTTTGTAGTTGGCCGAGGTGACAGATAAACGTAAACATTATTTTTTTATTGCTTGTGATAATTTTTTTTTTTTTTTTTTTTTAATTTATTAATCCAATAGACCAATACAATGGCATAGGAAAAGTCAGTATTACAGCAAAAAAATAAGATAAATTACACTTATAATAACTTAACAATAATTAAAAAAATAAGAAAAAACAACAGAGAAAAATAAATACGTATTATATAACTATCACTCATTCAAATACTCCTGCACACTATAATAACATTTATTAATCAAAAATTTTTTCAATTTATTCCTAAAAAGATTTACATTTGTAATATTTTTAATGTCATCAGGTAATTTGTTATACAATTTTATACCTATGTATGCAGGATTATTTTCATATATCGCCAAACTGTGAATAGGTAAACTAAAATTTTGTCCTCTTCTAGTATTATATACATGATAATGATTATTTCGTGTGAATTTCTCATAATTTAACTTAACAAATATTACCGTTTCCATAATATAAATACATGGCAGAGGTAATAAATTATATTCTCTATAAATATTTCTACATGATGTAAGCTTAGAAACACCAGCGATTATTCTAATGGCTCTTTTTTGAAGACGGAAAATTCTTATGAAATGATGTGAACAACCCCAAAATATAATTGCATATTTAATTCTAGAATACATAGCTGCGTAATAATATGACATCATAATATTCTTGTTACAAATTTGCTGCAGTCTAAATAGAGCAAAACAAATAGAAGACATTTTTTTACAAAGCATATCTATATGAGTTTCCCAACTGAGACTATTGTCGATATATAAACCTAAAAATTTTGTTTCAGCTACTTGTTCAATACTTTTACCATCACATTTTAAAAGATAACTCTCATTAAGATGTTTTAGCCTAGGAGTAAATTGAATGAAAACCGTCTTAGTGATGTTTAAAAACAGTCTGTTGTTTGTGAACCATCTAGTAAATTTATTTAACAGAATTTGTGTGTTCCCAACAGCATTTAAAACATTGTTATCACTACAAATGCAACTATTATCATCAGCGAACATAACTAAATTTTTATTACTATTGACACCTGGTAGATCATTTACAAACAAAATAAACAATAGGGGACCAAGAACAGAACCTTGCGGAACACCCTGCTTAACATCTGCAGCAGGTGATCTTATATTATTAACCTCTACTAATTGTGTTCTACCTACTAAATAAGATTTTATTAAGTCATTTACTTTGCCTTTCAACCCATATGCCTCAAGTTTATCCAATAGTAAGGAGTGATCTACCAGATCAAAAGCTTTAGTTAAGTCCATGAATAACCCTAGAGTCTTTTTATTGTTATCTAAGTCTTCATAAATTTGGTTTAAAAATTCAAATATGGCTGAATTTGTAGATCTATTTTTTCTAAACCCATGTTGAGCTGTATTGAGGATATTAAATCTAGATAAGAAACACATAATATTATTGCATAAACATTTTTCTAAAATTTTAGATATTGTAGATAGTAGAGACACCGGTCTATAATTCTCCGCTAAATGACAATCACCTTTTTTATGCAATGGAACTACTTTAGCTATTTTTAATATATCAGGAAATATTCCATGCTCAAAAGACTTATGTATTAAATAAGCAATTGGTTTAACAACAAAATGTACAACTGCTTTCAAAATGTTTGCGCTTATTTCAGCTACCCCAGCAGAATATGTACTCTTCAAATTCATTATTATATTATAAATTGACACTTCATCTATAGGACCTAAAAACATAGTTGGATATTTTTGATTTATGTTTAATTGTTTATTAGAATTTTTGTCAAGTTTGGCTACCAATTGTTGAGGTGCATCCACAAAATAGTTATTAAACAAGCCGGCAACTTCTTTAGTGTCCCTTATTGTTCCATTTTTTGTTTGAATTTCTGATATTTTGATTTTATTCTTTTTATTCGTTATATTGTTATTTATTATATGCCATACGGCTTTTGTTTTATTTTCAGCTGCGCGATAATAATTGCTATTGAAATTTCTTTTTGCGGTTTTTATTACTTTACGATAAATCTGTTTGTAACGTTTATAATAATTTTTGTCATCTTCATTATTTGTATTTTTGCATTTTTTATATAAATCTTTTAATGTTATTGAGGAAATTTGTATGCCTTTTGTTATCCATAATTTGTCATTTCTACTCTTATTCATATTAATATTTTTCAATGGAAAAGAAATATCTATATAATATTTTAGAGTATTTATAAATATTGTAAATGCCTCATTCACATCTTGGCAATCGTACAACTCAAGCCATGTCTCCTGACTAATAGAAGCTAAGAACATTTCATAGTTTTGAGTACTAAATATTCTAGTAAGAATATATTCATCTTTAGTCGACTCTGGTTTGATATCAAGAGACAAAATTTGAGCTGTATGATCAGATATTACATTTTCTACCACTTCACAGGACATATCAATAACTGAACTAAAATTAGTGCACATATAATCAATAGAAGTAGAAGATTCCAAATTTATTCTGGTGGGTTCATTTACCAAATTAATTACATTATATGATGAGAAAACATCTATTAATTCAGTTTTTTGTTTAGAGTTTGATGAATAATCTATATTTAGATCACCACAGATAATAACTCGACAATTCGGGTTTTCACAAACTAGGTTCAAAACCTTATCTAATTTCTCTATAAATATTTCAAAAATAGATGCTGGTGATCTATATATAGTTATGATTTTGGCAACATTCTTTAATTCAATACCACATATTTCAAAATTTTTTTCCTCACTCATATTCTTTAGAAAATATAATTCCTTGAAACTTTGCCTTAGATTGTTTTTGCAGTATATAGCTACCCCACCATTTTTATATATCGATCTACAATATATGCTACACAGATTGTAACCATCAATTTTTACATTTGTCTCATCAGTTTTTAGCCAGTGCTCTGAGATGCAAGCTATATCCACGTCTTCAGTTTTTAGGGAAATTTCAAAATGATCAATTTTATTTTTAACAGACTGTACATTTTGATGTAATATTCTAAAATGATTACCAATGCTCGACTGATCTAAATGCTTTATTTGCTATTGAGAAATTGTTTTTATTTTACGTTTTAATAATTCTACTTTTCTTACAAATGAGGGACAACTATTATCAAATATAGAATGATCTGTTTTTAAATTAAGATTAAATTTTTTGTTAGCTCTGATACAATTTAAACATTCCATAGACTGACTTATACAGGTTTCCATTAAATGATCTACTTTTGAGCACCGCAAACAAACATTTTCACTATCACACTCACTAGCTTTATGGTCAAAATCTCCACATTTAAAACATCTAAGAACTGAGATGTATTCATATACCCTGCACATAGTCCAATCAATGCCTAATTTTCCTTTATCCATTATTTTCTGGAATGTAGTTGGATCGCACTCTAGTATTGCCATAAACCGTGTCTTCATTTTCTTGATCACTTTTACATTTATGTACAATTCTTCATGATTTATAAAAGCATTTTGTTTAATAATGCAATTTTCTAATTTCTGTTTATCCATGTCATATTCAATATCCACTATTTTTATTTTAGGATTTTTTTGTTGAGGAGTGTTTATTTCATAATTTTTCTTCAAATTTTTTTCAGCAGCACTTTTAATCTTTTCTACTTCTTCTTTAGTCTTGCATTTAATCATCACTCCTCCTTCTTTAACCTCCTTTATTTGCTGAATGCCTACTTCTAAAGCTGCAGGATGTATTGCCTTACGTAATACATCTTTAGTTACCTGACAATCTTGATTTGCCTTTGGTTTGATAATCACTATTTCTCCTGCGACTTCGGCATAACTTTTTTTGTTTTTTGTACTTTTATCTTCACACGTTTCTCTTGAGCTTAGCAATTCTTTAAATTCAGATAATTCTTGTTTTATAGAACTCTTGAACTCATCCATCTCATTATTAATTTTCATCATCGAGTCAAAATAAGGAGCACAACTTATACAAAACCATTTTAAATTTGCAATATTTTTAATCACTTGATATTCTGCATTCGAGATTTTTCCACAATCTAGATGAAAATTCCCTCTACAGTATCCTGAACAAGATATACATGTTTCATTCCTTTTGAGTTTTACGTTACATTTCCCACAATCAGACATTTTCCATGATCTATGTATTTAACTGATAAAATTTCAACTTTACAAGGTGTAAAACCGCCTTTAGTGTATAGGGATAAGAAATATAGCGACAAAAACTAGACAATAGGAAATAATCAAATGTCTATGTACAAGCAATAATGACTCTTACTGCTAGATAACCTCTTCCAAAAATTTACACTAGTTTTAGCAACATACAGCACTATATGGATTTATATATTGTTAATAACACCTATATACTCTCCCTGGTACTGTTAAATATATACACAATAAAGAACGAGATAGCTATATCGACACAAAAAGCTGAAGAAAATACGAAAAACATAACTAAGCTGATGAATTTACGAAACAGCAATGTACTAATAATTCACGGTATAGTAGAAAAACCAACAAATGTAGATGTCTATGCTGAAATACTAAGTTTCTTATCAGAGCGCTTGGAAATAAATATTACAAAAACAGAGGTAAATAGATGTTATCGTTTAGGACAAAAAGATATAAAAAAGTGTCGACCTGTAGTAGTGGAATTTGTAAATAAATGGAGACGTGATGATGTTTATTATTCCAAAAAAAAGTTGAAAGGAACAAGGATCATCATAACAGAAGTTTTAATGCCGCATATGGTCAAATTATTTAAGCAAATTCGACAAATGTTGGGAAAGGCGGTATGGACGCAAGAAGGTGCAATATTCATTTTCCAAAATAACAAAAAGATGGAGATACATTCGGAGGAAGAATGGAGAAATATACAGGATAAGTAATAGCAAGTACATATTGTCTGAGAAACATAATTTATTAATTTAGAATGAAAAGGGTACCTGCTTATTGCTCAATACCTTTAAAAAGAAAGCTGTTATTATTTTGTCATTACGATATAGTGTATACTTTTCGTTGCTAATTATTAGTTTTAGGTAACATTGTAACTTATACATTTTAAATAAGCACAAATAGGATTAATAATTTAATAAATGCGGAACTAGTTACAAAAATATTATTAAGCTAGATTTACGTTATCGTTAGGTTATAAATAAATTTTTTATTTTGTTTTTTCAATTTTCTTCTATTTTCTATGCATAATAATATATTGCAATTGCTAGAAACAGATGAAGAGGGTGAATGTATAGAATACTCAGATACATTAGCATGCAGGGATGATTTGAAGAGTAGGATAAATAAAGCAAATGATTTAACGGTTATACATATGAATATACGTAGTATGCAAAAGAATTTTGATGAGTTTTTAATATTTTATCAGAGTTTACAAAATGATTTTGATGTTATTTTATTGACAGAATCTTGGCTAGATAGTAATAAAACACGAAGAGAAATATTTGATATTGATAATTATACGATGCACATTGTTAATCCGCAAAATAACAAATGTGATGGTGTCGTAATATATATAAAAAAAGAACACAACATTAGTTTTGAAGTAACTCCAGTTAACATAGAGTATTCCTCGTGTACTAAAATTAAAATAACAAAAAATAGTCAAACTTATATTATTTGGGCAATATACAGATCCCCGTCACTGGACCCACTACAATTTATAAATAATTTGCAAACGCATATATCAACATTTCATGATAATAATCAAATTATAATTGGTGATATAAATATTGATATTTTAACCTCAAACAATATATCAGAAACATACTTAAATAGTTTATACAGTATTGGCTTTACATTATCACTAAATAAACCAACAAGGGAAATAAGCATTGATAGACAGTCTTGTATAGACCATATTTTGGTCAAAAAAAAAATTTCAGATATAGGCACAGTCACTACAGGTATAATTCAGACGAGTATTACGGTCATTACACAACATTTCTTATAATAAAATCAAAAAAAGATAATATAAACACATTTCAAAATACAAAAACTTACACAAAAACAAATTTTAATAAACACATATTTTTAGAACAATTAAAGAATACAAATTGGAACATCATCCAAGAACAAAATAATGCAAGTGTTGCTTATTCAATATTCATAAATATCTTTAAAGAAGCAGAAAATAAAGCCACAACTAAATGGGATAATGTTTCTAATTCACGAAACAAAAAAATTAAACCATGGATTACCGCGGGGTTGATTAAATCTATAAGAGAACGTGATAAAATAGCAAAAAAAGTCAAACAAAATCCAGGTAACTATATATTGAAAAACGAATATACGCAATATAGAAATAGGTTAGGTAATCTAATAAAGCAGTGTAAAAATAATTATTATAAAGAAAAAATATTAAGTGCGAATGGTAATACCAAGTCAATTTGGAAGACAATAAATGAAACAACAGGAAAACCAAAGAAAAATGTTGAAGATATACATATACAAAAAAATGACAAGCTAATAAAAACTCCTAAGGAAGTAGCAAATGAATTTAATAGTTTTTTTACAAATATTGGATTAGAACTTGCAAGTAAAATAATAAAAACTACAGATAAGTATAGTAAAATAGATTCAGTAGAAAGAACATTATTTCTACAGCCCACAGACCCACAGGAAGTAAAAAGTATTATTATGGCACTTAAAAATAATAGCTCACCGGGGCCTGATAATGTTTCTTCTGAACATATAAAAATTGCCTCGGAATATCTAATTTACCCTTTATCTTCCATAATTAATTTAATTTTAACTACAGGTGAATTTCCAAATGAACTAAAAAAGTGCTACGTATCACCTATATACAAGAGTGGTAATAAAACGGACTGTAGTAATTACAGACCGATCTCGCTTATTAGTAGCTTTGCTAAAATAGTCGAAAAAATTATTAAAGACAGATTATGTAATTATTTAAATAAATTTAATTTATTGTCCCCCTCACAATTTGGTTTTTTAAAAAATTCGAGTACTGACGATGCGATAACAGAGGTAATGAGTAAAATCTACGGTAATCTTAATAATAAAAAAAAAGTATTGGCTGTATTCCTAGATCTTAAAAAGGCGTTTGATACCATATCTCATAAAATATTATTAACTAAACTAGAAAAATTCGGTATAAGAGGCAATAGTCATAAACTTTTTAAATCATACCTTAATAATAGAACTCAACATACTAAAATAAACAAAGAAATAAGTGATGAAAAGTATGTAGTAACTGGTATTCCGCAGGGGACGGTCCTTGGACCAATTTTATTCCTAATGTACTTAGATGACCTACTTAAAATTAATATAAAAAATGGTAAATTAATATCCTTCGCCGATGATACCGTAATAGTATTTTCGGAAAACAATTGGGATAAGGTAACGGAAGAAGCCAATACAGGGTTAAAGGAAATTCAGCTGTGGCTAGAAGAAAATTATTTAACTTTAAATATAGAAAAAACATATGCCATACCGTTCTGTGTACAGGAAAAGGATTTTTCCGTCTTACAAAAGGTAAAAATAAAAAATGAAAATATTAAGTACAAAAGCAATGTAAAATATCTTGGAATATATGTGGATTGTTTATTAAATTGGAAAGAACACATTCATCACTTAAGTAACAACATTCGCAAACTGTTATATATATTTAAACAATTAAGAGCGTTTTTACAGTTTAGTGTGTTAAAAATGGTTTATTACGCATTTGGCCAAAGTCTGTTAAATTATGGGATTATTGTATGGGGATCTGCCTACAAAACAGCTATTAAAAAGATAGAGACAGCACAAAATATACTTATTAAAATATGCCTTTCAAAACCATATCATTATGCAACAACCAGAATTTATGAGGATTTTAAGGTATTCACGGTTAAACAATTATATTTGCAAAAAGTCTTACTCTATATGTACAGAAACAAACATAAATATAGCATTATACATTACGATAATATTACTACAAGAGCTGTCAATAAGTTAGATTTTGCAGTACCATCTATGAAGACTAAGCAAACAAAACATAGTATAGTTTACCTTGGCCCAAAATTTTTCAATATGTTACCGGTAAATATTAAAAACTCCGTTAATTATTCAAAATTTAAACAGCATGCAAGGCTCTGGATTCTCCAGAATGATAATATGAAATTATATTTGCAAATCTTAAGCACACTCTGACTTCTGAGAATATTCCCCTCTTCCCCTGTGTCTAGTTAGTAAGTTTTTAGGTTATTATATAGGAAATATAAAGCACGTATATATATTCTATAATTATATATTTTAGTATTAAATATTTAGTTTGTAAATTATTATTTTACATATTTTTGTTCATGATTCACCACCGTTATATATTCTAGTAAATAGTATATTTAATTTTATAAATATCGTTAAATATGTCACGCACAGACTTTGTCTATGTGGCAACTTATTATTGTTATAAACATATAAACATTATAAATAAATAAATAAATAAATAAATAAAATATATACTGTTCACAAATTGCTATTTAAAAATAATTGTGTTGTAACAAAAGGTAAATAAATACAGTTTTTTTAAATTCAGAATTGTATTATCACTATTATAATTTCTAAAAATAATGGTTTTCTTATAAAAAATTAATCAGACTTGACATTTAAAAATAATTATGACATTTCCTAATGTCACTTAAAATTTTAAATAATTATGACTGTTATGGACTGTATATTTTTTCACAAATTGCACACAATATAATAATTGTAAATTGGGGAACTATCGCGGAAACCAATGACACATTAGGTAGCACTTACCTGATTCTTTCCTTTCTCCTTTTTCTGTCTGGCCAGACAAACTCCACTCACAGATAGAAGATGGGAGACAATGTCCCTTATTTGCAATTATACAGGGTGAATCTTAGAGTGGGGGCCATATTTATAGGAGGCGACACCGTTCACTATGGGAACACAAAAATACAATTTTTTTTTTTACGCGCCCTGAAAAATGATTATTGTTTAAACCCTTTTTATTTGAATTTGGGTACCCCGCCAGTGGAATGCGCTAGCGAGAGTTTTATATCATCTACACTTGGCAACACTGTCGACCGGTAACACGTAATGCAGTAAGTGCTTGCCCAGCGGCGCCGGAATTGGAGGAAACTTGAATCTCGAACTTTTTTTTTAATTCATAACTCGGCCATTTTACATCCTACAAAAAAAAAATTCGGATTCATATTCATGACGACTAGTACTATTAACCCCAAAAATATGGCCGCCATTCTAAGATTCACCCTGTATATACAGTAGTAAAACGAAACGTAAAATTCATGAAAGCACTCCAATCCAACACTCTCTTGTTTTTAAATCAAAATGATAATAATTCATTGCTGCCAACTAGCAACCATACATCTCCAGAGGCAACAGTGCCAACCTAATTAGTTCCAAATCACCACAAAAATCCCCCCAAATACAAAAATCAATCCTAACTAATTTTGTAATGAACAATGACATTAAGTCACTGAAAATTATTTCAAAAATAGAGTTAATTAATCTTAATTTTTTTGGATTTAAAAAAAAAGTAATATGCACCTCGGCATTAAAGTTCCTTTTTATCACTCGTGGTTTATTTTACTAAACTCCACATTCATGATAAAAAGATTAATTTTAATGCCTTGATACATAAATAACTATTATTATACATTGACAGATTAAAATTTGAAACATAAATATCGTTTTTGGACCTAGTATTATGTGTATGCACAGAATTATTTTGTGGAAATTTTTCTAAGTTTGTATTAACAAAAATTAGGGCTTCAAAGATAATTATACAGGGAAGTGGTAAAATATGATGCTTTTTAAAAATAGGTCTACAGGAGGTCAGTGGACTGGCTGAAAAAATTTTCCGTATAATTCTTTTTTGTATAACAAAAATACGATTTAGCTCAGTTGTTTGCCCCAAATAGATCGCTAGAGTATAATAGGTGTTAATTAGGTTTTTGATATCTAGAATATTTTTTAAGTTTACATTTGCGAAATAAGTCGAGTTAGTGTTTTTGCTAGTCACAAATGCCACATGTTCATCCCAGGTTAAAGTAAAGTAAAGTAAAGTAATTTATTCATGTTAGAACATTAAAAATGTTTACATAGGTCAGTCAGTTTCAATAATAATAATTACAATTTCTTGTTACAATATAAAAACAGTTAAGTATAACATTTATTTGTATAAGACGATTTCACTAACAAATTAAAAGTATAAAAATTACAGACATTAAACGAAATAATTAAATGGTAAAACGTAAAACATGGCTTACACAAGGCAGACTCTATCATAAAAATGTGTTATCATCCATGAATTCTCTAACGCTGTAGTACGCTTTTCTAATAAGACAATCTTTTATAATATTTAGAAATTTATTTTTGGGCAGTTTTCTGATATGATCTGGTAATTTGTTGTAGAACATAGGTCCATAGTAGTTTACAGAATTTCTGCTTTTATTCAACCGTAAGTAATTTACTGATATATTATGTTTTATACGAGTATCATAGTTATGCCGTGTTTCATTTAATACGTAATTATGTTTGTTATCATAAACAAACTTTAAACATTCATAGATATACAGAGATGGAACCGTAAATATATTTAGTTCGATGAATTTAGTTTTAACATCCTCTCTAAAGTTAAGCTTTAAGATATATCTAATTACTTTTCTCTGAATGGAAAAGACTCTGTTTGAATGACACGAATGACCCCAGCAGAGAATTGCATATAAAAATGCTGATTGAAACAATGCAAAATATGCTTTTAAAACTACATTTAAAGATACAATATATGATAGATTGCGTAATAGGTAAGTATAACTGCAAAGTTTAGGACATATGTTGCAACATGAGCCTGCCATGATAAAGTAGAGTCAAGAAAAACACCTAGGAACTTAAGTTAGTTGGTAATCAATATGGAGACCTAGAAATTTGCAACTATCTAATCTTTCTAGTACCGAGTCATTGAGTTTTAATTCAAATTCCGGTATTTTACGTCTTTTAGTAAAAATTATATAGTGAGTTTTGGAGCATTAAGGAGAAGTTTGTTTTTACTACACCAGTTGTGGAACTCTGATATTAATATTTGAGCGTTGCTGTATAGCTTATATTCAGAAGTTGCAGGAAGGCCGATTGTGGTATCATCTGCTTATAGAACTAATTGCATATTGATATTGTTTCCTATATATTTTCCATAGACTTAATAATACTATGGACTGAGCCTAGAGAGAGAGGTGATGAGGACGAGACCTCGAGAGAGACGCCGATAGATGCGAGTTTAAGGTTATGTATTTTGTTCTTTAACCTTCTTAGGTACCTACCTATGAATGCATAAACATCTGAGATGCACCTATTTTTATAGTTCACAAATCACTACAACGTGCTAAAATATATTTATAAAGAATCTCGGCAAAATGTTCCCATCCCGTGTGTAAAAAAGTAACTTGGCCACGTGACTGTGGACTGTGGAAATAACAGTCACGTGGTCTTAAATCTTACTATCCTTGTTCGACGCACTCAATTTATATCGCTCTATCTCTCTTCAACGGCATCCTCACACTGGTGAACGGAAAGTGGCACAAGGCTCCGTCCATACGTTAGTATTATTAAGTCTATGATATTTTCCCACATCATTAATGAATAGTGTAAATAAAAGCGGAGAAAGAACACTGCCTTGAGGTACACCATATTTAAGATCTCTGATGTAGTTGTTGACCAATTTTTACCCTGATTTTCCGATCAGTTAGAAAAGAATTTATCCAGTCATTCATGCAGCCTCTTATTCCCATCATGTACAGCTTACTTACTAAAAAATCACTGTCTACACAATCAAAAGCAAGTGTGAGGTCAAAGAATAGAGCTAGTGTGTAGTTGTGTAAATCTAATGATTTATAGATAAATTCTACAAGTTGGAATGCTGCAGTATTTGTCGAGTGATTTTTCCTAAACCCGTGTTGGTTTATGGATAATAATTTGTATTTTGATAAGAATGATTCAAGCCGGTTCCCAACAATTTTCTCGAGAATTTTAGAAAAAGTTAGCAATCCAGTTATAGATCGATAGTTTTCGATTAGTTCATGGTCACCTTTTTTGTAAATTGGTGTAATTTCATAAATTTTTAGATTACTTGGGAAATTTCCCGTTTTTAGGGATAAATTAAAGAGAAAACCTAAAGGGCCTTTTATACAGTCCCAGATAGAATCTAAAACGTAAAACCGGCACATCATCCAGACCGCTGCAGGCAGATTTGTTTTTGAGACATAGCCAAATCAAGTTCCTCAACTGTTAGTTCCTCAACAAAAATGGATTGTATCAGGGAGAGTGCAATCTGTCCGAGTTAGGTCTAGGTTTTGTGTAATTAATTGCTCGATACTACTGCTGAAGTATTCACAGAAGGCATTACATATTTCAAAAAGTTAGCAATCCAGTTATAGATCGATAGTTTTCGATTAGTTCATGGTCACCTTTTTTGTAAATTGGTGTAATTTCATCAATTTTTAGATTACTTGGGAAATTTCCCGTTTTTAGGGATAAATTAAAGAGAAAACCTAAAGGGCCTTTTATACAGTCCCAGATAGAATCTAAGGCATAAAACCGGCACATCATCCAGACCGCTGCAGGCAGATTTGTTTTTGAGACATAGCCAAATCAAGTTCCTCAACTGTTAGTTCCTCAACAAAAATGGATTGTATCAGGGAGAGTGCAATCTGTCCGAGTTAGGTCTAGGTTTTGTGTAATTAATTGCTCGATACTACTGCTGAAGTATTCACAGAAGGCATTACATATTTCCAGAGGTTCATTAATTTTGATTTCATCTGAAGATATTACGGAGGGGGTAGTCTTTTGCTTCACCCTGCCCAGATTGGTGTTTACCACTTGCCAAATTGTTTTAGTGTAGTTAGCTGAGTTTATGATTTTATTTTTAAAAAAGTTGTTTTTTGCTGATTGAATTTTTTCGGAAAATATATTTTGGCTACAAGGTATTTTTGTCTAACCTCTCTATCCCGGTATTCTTACTAATCCAAAATAAGTTCTTTAGTTCCTGGCTTTCTTTGATAACATCAAACTTTATCCAATTGTGACAAGGCACAAAGGGCATATTAACATTTTTTATAGGGCAGGTTAAGTCCATGGCGAATTTAAAGTTTGTATAAAAATATAACCACGCTTCATTGGTATCGGTTAGACCGCATAGTGGGCTGAAATCTATTCTAGAGAGAGTATTTCTAAAATTATGTAAGTTCTCTTTTGAGAATATCTTTTTTTGAAACAAACTTTAGTGTTCTCAATAGCATGTGCTGTCGGAATTAAAGCACTAATTACAACCCTCAGCCCTTACTTCTATTGTAATAATAATAATAATAATAATAATAATAATAATAATAATTGATTGAACTTTGTGATCGGCAATTGGTGTATCTAGATTAAGAGCAGTGAAATAAGTGGCATTCGTAACAACATAGTCAAATGCTGAAGGTTTGTTATTAAAGACATCCCTAGTGGGTCCATAGGGCAAAATATATTTCAGATTAAAACTGTCAAAGATGTCATATAGTTGTTTCTTTTCCATAGAATTTTCAAGGTTGTTTACATTTAAATCACCACAAAGCAGAATAAATTCGTGATTACGAGTTACCTGACATAAAATTGCATTAAGTGAGTTAATAAAAGTTTTAAATTGATTATTTATATTTTGTATACAGGAACGATATATAACTAAAAGGGCTACCTTCTTTCCTACTAGTTTACTACTAAAACCAGTACGTTCACATGACAGTTCAGAGGTATGGATACGTTGATGGCCTTCCCGTCTTTTTTAATTCCATATATGGCTGCGCCTCCATGGATATGTTTACTTCTGCAGAATGATGCAAGGAGGTGATATCCTGGGATAGGAGTCATATCTGCTTGTTCCTGTGTCATCCAGTTTTCAGTGACGAAGATATAATCCGGGTTGTTATTTCTTAGAGTCAGTTTGAGTTGAGTAATTTTATTGGGAAGACACTGAGCATTTATGTATATCGCATGCCAGGTGTGTGTTGAGGATACCTTAGTTTCTTTGGTTGTTATAGGTGGGTTTTCTTGGTGTAAAGTTGAGTCTGGTACGAAAAAATTTTTTTTTCTTAAATTCAAATTGTTTTACTAAGATTTCTTCAGGCTACATTGAGGCATTAAGCATCATGTCAAGCAGATCCGCTCGAACTGTAATGCGAAATCCATTGTAGTCGCCAGATCTAACTTTTTGTTGTTCTGGTTTAAATACTTCAGCTTTGCCAAAGCAGGTAGACTTTAAGTATTGCAGCAGATCCGCCTCGGAGACATTTAGGGATAGTTTACTGACAAAGATAGATTCTTTTGGTATAATTTTAGCCGCAGTAATGTTAGTGTTTTCCACCTTTCTAGTGCCTATAATGGGCGAAGGGCGTTGTTTGGTATTTCTTGAAGGAAATTCATTTGATCCTTGTAGAGCTTTTAATTCAGTTGGTCTTTGTGCATTTTGAGATTTTTGAGTCGGAGGAGGCAAGTTTTTCCCTGGTTTGGAGGCTAATCTTCCCCCTCTGCTTGAGGGGAGTACAGTCTCTGCAGAGGTGGATGCGGTTGACACCTGAGTACCGTGGGTTGAAATAATATGAGAGGTTGAGGTTTGAGGTAAAGCTGTCTTTAGGGTCGTAATTTCTTTCTGTAGATTTTGAATCTTCTGGTCAAATTCCTGAAGAACAGAGCTTTGAGTTTTCTGGCAAGAAAGGTTTTCAGACAATGGTTTGTCAGGTATCTGTGAGTGTCCCTCAGTAAGTAGTTTAATTAGGTCCACATTTGTTTCTTTTATATTTTTGACATATATTGATATACTCTCCAGTTTTGACATCATTTCTAATTTATTCTTTTCTGTAGAGGATTAAGTGCTTCTATCTCCTCATATAAAATATTTTGAACCGCTTTGCGTGCATCTGCTTCTAGAGCCTCTTGCACTGGAAAGGGCAATGTACACTCATTGCACAAGTAGATAATTTCTTTCCTTAGGTTTGGGTGGGATTGAGGTCAATAATCAAAACAACAAACTGTTTTTTAATAATGTCGACGTTTCGAAATAATTTATTTCATCCTCAGGACACTGAAATAATGCACAATGATGGTAGTTTTAAGAAAAGATGAAAATTAATATAATTATATACAATTAAATAGAAAGATGATAAAAAAAAATTTAAGAGGAAATATCACAGAACATTATGAATTGATTAAAATGTAGTTGTTATTAATCGTAAGAAAATTTGACTTATACAATTCACAAAAATCGTTAAATTGTTATTATCTATTATTATTCATTTACTTAATTTTTATTAACATTATTATTATTTCGAGTAAAAACCATCATAAATTTGATATGTAATTAAGTTACGTTAAAATTTAAATAATTTAGTACTTACATTTAAAATAGTTTATTGTTGTCAATATATTAAAAATAATGGATAAAAACATTAAACTGATAAAACTCTAATAAAACACATACAAACATTACTACTGAATATCAACTAGGAACTAAATCCAAATGAATAAAATACTATTTGTTTTACTATAGGCAATTATACATATATATACGTATATACGAAAATTCAAGCACGCATACAATACATACGCGTTTTTTTTTTTTTTTTTATTCAACATGTAATCACAGATGCCATGTATTAGTTTTTTTTAATATTTACCATTTATATTTATTATTTATTTATTAAATTTATAATATTAAAATACGCGCTATTTAAATTATCAATATCTGTTCTTTTATTTACAGTTTTGTATTTTTTTATGTTGATCATTTCTTCAGTTATTCTTTTTTTGTAATTAACTGAAGAAATGATCAACATAAAAAAATACAAAACTGTAAATAAAAGAACAGATATTGATAATTTAAATAGCGCGTATTTTACTATTATAAATTTAATAAATAAATAATAAATATAAATGGTAAATATTAAAAAAAAAACTAATACATGGCATCTGTGATTATATGTTGAATAAAAAAAAAAAAAAAAAAAAACGCGTATGTATTGTATGTGTGCTTGAATTTTCGTATATACGTATATATATGTATAATTGCCTATAGTAAAACAAATAGTATTTTATTCATTTGAATTTAGTTCCTAGTTGATATTCAGTAGTAATGTTTGTATGTGTTTTATTAGAGTTTTATCAGTTTAATGTTTTTATCCATTATTTTTAATATATTGACAACAATAAACTATTTTAAATGTAAGTACTAAATTATTTAAATTTTAACGTAACTTAATTACATATCAAATTTATGATTGTTTTTACTCGAAATAATAATAATGTTAATAAAAATTAAGTAAATGAATAATAATAGATAATAACAATTTAACGATTTTTGTGAATTGTATAAGTCAAATTTTCTTACGATTAATAACAACTACATTTTAATCAATTCATAATGTTCTGTGATATTTCCTTTTAAATTTTTTTTTTATCATCTTTCTATTTAATTGTATATAATTATATTAATTTTCATCTTTTCTTCAAACTACCATCATTGTGCATTATTTCAGTGCCCTGAGGATGAAATAAATTATTTCGAAACGTCGACATTATTAAAAAACAGTTTGTTGTTTTGATTATTGGCCTCAATCCCACCCAAACCTAAGGAAAGAAATTAATAACAGGCTACTACGCTTATTTACAAGTAGATAATACTTCTTTTCTTTAGGGTCACTGCTCTGTATTCCGTTGTGGATAGTTTGGAACATTGGTAGCAGAGTTGTTTACTGCATTTATCACATACTGTCAAAGGTTCTTTGTCATTTTCCAGGTAGCTACATTTATTTCTGTTAGCACAGCTCATGTTGAAGAAGTTTGTAGATTAGTAGAATTCTTTAAGTTCGGTCCTGTTCAGGTATACAGGGTGATTCATAAGTAATTGTACACAGACCAACAGCAGATTTAGAACCTAAAAATATTGCGATTTAGCCAAACTTACCTTAGTCCAAAAGTTAATAGTAACCAAGATACAGGGTGTCAAATTTAAAACTTATTTTTTAATTTTCTCTTGCAATTTACTGAATTTTTGTATTTTTCTTGTGAAAATCTATGAGTGGGGGTTATTTGGGGTGAGGAATCATAATACACCTTCCATTTTGGTATAATTCCTAGAGGGCGCTACTTACGCTGCATTTTAATGTGTAAAAAAGGTCGTAACTTTTTACCTGCACCCATGCGGCAGATTTCGCTTAAAAATTATATTCTTCTATCATTTCTTAATAAAAAAGGTATACTTGTTTCAAGTCTCTAAATACAACAGTTTTTGAGAAAAGTGCAAATCAAAAACTCCATGCAAATTCACCATGAGATTTGAAAAATTATTTTTATTGTTTTGGCGGCAAAATTCGACGAATTTTTCGTTGAAAATGTTGTTTTCTGTTATGTAGTTAATCCCGTTTAAGTGGTTATTGGCTTTAAAAAACAACTTTTCAAAATTTCAGACAACGAATACTACAATAAATATTCAACTTGATCTCTTCTCTTCAGAATCGAAAAAAATATGTGGCGATCAGTTTTTAGGTATTAAAAAAATTTAGAAAGAAATAAAAAACAACACTTCTGCAACAATTAATTATTGTTTAAAAAAAAGATTGGTTGTTTGACAGGTACTTTTTGTTTTTATGCATACTTGATAAATATTTATCTTTATTTACTCTGAAAATGCTGTATCTCAACGCCTACTTTTAAAAATAATTTTTCACAGTGCATAATGAATACGCATAGAATTTTTGATTTGCACTTTTCTCAAAAACTGTTGTATTTAGAGACTTGAAACAAGTATACATTTTTTATTAGGAAATGATTAGAAGAATGAAATTAATAAGTGAAATCTCCTGTATGGGTGCGGGCAAAAAAGTTACGGTCATCTTTACACATTAAACGCAGCATACGTATAGCGCCCTCTTGGAGTTATACCAAAATTGAAGGTGAATTATGATTTCTCACACCAAATAACCCCCACTTATAAATTTTCACAAGAAAAGTATGAAAATTCATTAAATTACAAAAGAAAATTAAAAAATAAATTTTAACTTTGACACCCTGTATCTTGGTTATTATTAACTTTTAGACTAAGGTAAGTTTGGCCAAATCGCAATATTTTTACGTTCGGAATCTGCTATTGGTCTGTGTACCATTACTTATTACATATGGATAAGGATTTTTTCATTTTTTTTTAAATTCCCTAGTTTTTAGGATTAAAGTTTGTTTTTAGGATGAACTGATAAGTTTTTTGCTCATCTTTACAGTTTGATATAGACTAATCAATGTTAAGTAAATTAAGGATATAGTTACTTAACAGTAACTTAAAACACAAAACTAACACTGTGACTGTTTTGATCTTTTCACTAGCTATAGTTTGGTGTTACTTAAAGTTAAAAGTTCACTTTTTTTCTCATAGAAAATTAAATATATTTAGGACACAATCTTACACTGTATATAAATACAACACTCATCATCTGGTATCAATCAATTAATCAATAAACTTAATTTACATCCTACAATTTTTTTTGTTAGTCGTTTAATTCGTATTTCATCAATCTATTTGTTACACACTATATCTGCCTGCTTTGTATTAACTACTTCGGTGCAAATGCAATATGCATTTAGTAAACTGGTCTGATAGTCCTGCTTATATATAATTCTCTTTTTAGTTTGAAGTATCAATTTTGCCACAGTCAACGTGCACATTAAATTACAATTTGTATCCCTTAATAGCAGGAAGTGTTGCATTACCAAAATTAAGTTTAATGATTCCTGAAAGTAACACTGAGGTGGCTGCATTGGAGCAAGAACAGTTAAAATTGCTTACAGAGAGGTCTCTTCCTACCCATTTGTATGTAATGGTAAGTTTTGTTAGTGTTTTAATTTCATATATATAAAAATGTATCTGTTGTTTACAGCCACAAGTGAAGGGCAACCCAAAACAGCTTGATATTATGAATCCACAAAAATTAACTATTGTAATGTAATTAATTGTTTTGTATTACATTACATAATATAAGTGTTAATAATACGACTATTAAATTTTTATCTTTTAACAGTTCCCATCATTTCCAAGTTGTTCATATAAATTTTTATTTATCGATATATGTTTGAGAGTCGCTGCTAATAGTATAGGAAATGGCGTGCAAAGTCGACGATGAAAATTTACCGTCTGCCCCAGTCAGTAATCGAAGAAACCATATAAGTACCAAAGTTTTTTTCTCTGGAAATTTTTGGTATGGTGGGCGGATAGGGAGGGGGGGACTTTTTTTTAGTCGAATGATTACCGATATCTTTCCGCATAGGTAGTTAGTATATGATAGATAGATAGATAGATAAACCTTTATTTGTTCCTCTGCGTATAAAACAAATACCCATATGGGTGTAGAACATGTCACATAAATAAATAAATAGAAAAGAATATACACTGATGACCAAAATTAACGCACCACCCAAAATTTACCATGATTTTAAATTTTACTTTTTTCTAAACCGTTTGTTTGATTTTAATACAGTAGAGTCGTGATTTTAGTGAACTAATTCCGGCAAAGCGATTGCACTATTTCAGGGGTGTTCACTTTTGTGAGGTTTGAAATTAAGGGCACCTATTCAAAGAAATAATGTACTCCGCACTGTCTGATGTGATTTACCATTGGAAAAGCATGTAAAATACACACATTCATAATCGCCAATGCGGAATATGTAAAAAGAAGAACTACAATATTATGTAATACAATGACTGCCGCAGTTTGGAGTTAGTTTTAATTTTCCAGAAAATATACATCACTAAAAATAAATCGAATTCATAATTATGGTAAATTTAGGTCGTCAGTGTATAATAATATAATCAGATTAATATACCGGGTGACACAAGAAGTAGTTACCCCCCCGTTTTTGTTGGCATTTTCATAGATGAGAATTTCAAAATTTTATGGTGAAATAAATACACAGATTCTCATATTTTGACATAAATCATGTGTTAAAACCACTTCCGGTTTAACCGGAAGTGGTATCAACTTTCTTATTTTAAATGAGAACACCCAATTTTTTTTCAATATTTGAAATCTACATAAAATTCCCTTTCTAATGATGTATAACTCATTGACATTTGCTTTCAAGATGGCGGCGAAACATTATTTTTATAATAAATTTAAGTTGGCCATTGATTCGCCGCCAGAAAACAAAACGTGGTTGGGAGGCTGTGGAAACAAAAAAATGATTTATTGTTGCTTTGCTGATAGCATTATTTGCAAACATTTGACATGCATAATGTCTACTAGGATCATTTTCTTTTTTTCGTGTATTTGAAAACAAAAGCTGAATGTTTCACATTTTTTTTAAATAGGAACCTATGTTTTTTATGTGATGTGTGAATTCTACATCAAATTATCTTCATGATGATATACGACATGTTCCCTTTTATTTATTCATTAGCAGCCAAATTCATCTTTGTCTTAATAGAATTGAAACTAAAATTCACAATTCTAATAAGACAAAGATGAATTTGGCTGCTAATGAATAAATAAAAGGGAACATGTCGTATATCATCATGAAGATAATTTGATGTAGAATTCACACATCAGATAAAAAACATAGGTTCCTATTTAAAAAACATGTGAAACATTCAGCTTTTGTTTTCAAATACACGAAAAAAAGAAAATGATTCTAGTAGACATTATGCATGTCAAATGTTTGCAAATAATGCTATCAGCAAAGCAACAATAAATCATTTTTTTGTTTCCACAGCCTCCCAACCACGTTTTGTTTTCTGGCGGCGAATCAATGGCCAACTTAAATTTAGTATAAAAGTAATGTTTCGCCGCCATCTTGAAAGCAAATGTCAATGTGTTATACATCATTAGAAAGGGAATTTTATGTAGATTTCAAATACTGAAAAAAAATTGGGTGTTCTCATTTAAAATAAGAAAGTTGATACCACTTCCGGTTAAACCGGAAGTGGTTTTAACACATGATCTATGTCAAAATATGAGAATCTGTGTATTTATTTCACCATAAAATTTTGAAATTCTCATCTATGAAAATGCCAACAAAAATGGGGGGGGTAACTACTTCTTGTGTCACCCGGTATAAAAAAATTTCCTTATACTAAAATAAAGATACAGGGTGTTTCCTATAAAACTATACCCCTCCTTATTTCGGTCAATTACCACCGATTCTAATTTTTCAAAAACCGGTCTAACACAGAATTTTGAATATGCTATTACTTTTTTTCCTACTTCAACCGTATACGAGGGGCAGAAAAAAGTATGGTTTTTTTAAATGGAACAGCCTATATATTTTTACATATTTGGATTTGCCTCATCCTTCTGATGACAAATATATATGACACTTATATATTTGCTATAAAAATGGCGAAATTAATTGAATTTAAACTTAGGGCGTTTCCTTCAAAACTATACCCCCCTTATTTCGGTTTCGGATTCAAAATTTTCAAAACCTACACATAGAATTTTTCGTAGATTTCATATATGGTATTACTTTTTTTCTTCCTTCAACGGTATACGAAGGGTGGAAAAAAGTATGTTTTTTTTTATGGAATGCCCGGTATTTTTTTACATATATAAGTATTATTTATATTTATAATCAGAAAGGTAGGGCGGATGTAAATATGTAAAAAAATACAGGGCATTCCATAAAAAAAACATAATTTTTTCCAACCTTCGTATACCGTTGAAGGAAGAAAAAAAGTAGCATATAAATAATGTATGTAGGGCTGCCATCTGTGAAATCAAGAAACCAGGGCAAGATGCTCGAAAACCCCGGATTTTTGAGCTTAAAACCCGGACACTTCTGCCGAAAATTTTTTTACCTTACCAATTGGGTTACCAATAAAATAAAATAAGTTTAAATTGTTATAATTATATAAGTTTCTTTGATAACAAAATTAAATCTTCTAAAAATTAACGAAACTAAAAATCAAGTCTACTTTCCCTTTTCTATTAAGAAACAAAAATAAAATCTAAATAAAGAAACTAAACTTTCTCCTCTAAACAAAAAATAAATCGTCTAATAATTAGAGAAACTAAAAATATTTGATAGGAGACTTTAAAACCCGGACTGCATACAAAACCCCGCCCGGACGCTTCCCGGACGCCCTCCAAACTAGGACAAATCCGGGGAAACCCGGACGGATGGCAGCCCTAAATGTATGCATCTTGATGGTGTACGTGACTTTGCTGCCAAGTCAGCATCTTCAACGTCAGCATTCCTGCATAGATGCACTTTTATATTAGAAATAAGTTAGTTAGTACGTAGCCATTGTCGAAAGTAGTTACACGTATTTTATAATTGTATCGAACAAATAAAATTGGTAACTAAAGTATTCTTGTTCAGTTTTTAAAAATCGTATCTTCGATCCACGATACATCTTGGCGCAGTCGGTAGGATTGCATAAAGGACATTCATCGTGAATAGTTCCGTCGAAATCATTCGTTAATTTGTGCAACGTCCTAATTTTTTCAAGAAAAAAACGAACCAGGATACCCAACGACAACCGTTCTCCAGAGATTGCAGCTCTACAACCATCAGGGTAAGTCGAGTTTGTTTCCTCTGTTTCTATTCCTCAACCCTGTATTGTACAGATCTGAGTCGAAAATAGTTTAAGAAAATACTTTTAAGCAGATCCGTGAAGGTCCTACGATCAAGTAATCACTCTTCCGGTTATACTATCGTGTATAATAGAATTTTAAGTTTTACTATTTAAGAAATTTAACTTAGTTTTTATTTTTTCTCAATTTATTAGAAGTTTACTCTACATTTTGCCTTTTACACTTATTAATATTTTGTTAATAAGGAGACGTGTGGTCAGTTCCAACGTACCAACCTACAATTAATTAAAAGTCTTGAAATTACATTAAATTTTGATTTTATATTTGCATTTTTGCTACATTTATTAACACTCTGTTAGTAAGGAGACGTGTGGTCAAATTCCAACGTACCATCCTATAGTTAAAAATACCAAAATTACATAAATTATAGATTTTTATGAGTGACATATCTCTTGACGAGCTGAGTAGCTGTTTAGACTCTTTAAATCTAAATAACATTTTGATTCTGATAATATAACCCCGAAAATGCCGGAAATTAATACTAATATTTTCAAACTTTATGCGGATTCCATACAGGTTTATGATGGCTCCGAAATTGAACTCGAACCCTTTGTAAACGCTGTAGCGCTGTAGATGAATTTCATGAATTGTACCATAGCAATGACAATGCCCTAAACAAATGCATACAGGGTGTTTCATGAGGAACTGTACATAGTCCAATGGTAGATAGGGCCCATCAAGGTTAGTAACAAATCACTATTTAAAATCATTTTAGCCAAATATTTAGGGTTGTACAGGGTGATTTATGAATTTTTACCAAAATTTGCTTTCGTTGCCTTTTAGAACCTAATTGTCCGATTCAATTTATTTTCGGTACACTTTAAGTACGATCAAATACCAACAGTACGCCATAATTACAAAACCAAAATTCCAGGTCCGTATTAGGAAAAATTTCATTTTATCTGTGCCCCCTAAAAAGTTCACCCTGTATATGTTTCTTTTTAATCTTATTACCTACTGAAGTTTGAAAGTACATAAACTACCAACAAAAGTGGAGTACATCGTTTTCTTGTCACACTTACAACAGATACAAAATAAACACATTAAATTTAAACATTATCTTGTTAAAATTCAAACTTTCAATAATTCAATGCTAGTTGTCAAAGTTACTATCAATTTAAGTTTCTAAGTAATTATAACTATTATTAGTTAAAAATAGGATGAAATACCAACAGTTAGTAGCAATCAACAAGACTCCAGGACCGTATTAGGAAAAATCATCATCTCGTCGATTCCTCCTAAAATTTTCACCCTGTATATCTTATTCTTAACTTTACTTGCTATAATTTACAAGTACATAAAGTATCAACAAGTAGTGTGATCCACACTTTTCAATAATAATTATGAACGTCCAACTACCGACACATAAGTTGTGTAGTAATTAAAGGGTAATCTAGTACATTCTGTTCTAATTTGTAATGTAGAATATTTTCATGTTCAGTTCTAGTTTTAAGAAATAAACCTATTTTATTTAGTGTGCAGCTAAAGACATTTGTGCAGGGTTTCTGCGAAAATTTGTTAATTTTTTCTACAGTAGGAATATAATAGACTTTTTATCTAATGACACTGTTAACAAAAGGAGTAGTCGTCTTTGGCAATAGTTTGACAGGTAAAATTGTTGATGAGGTATAACTTTTGTTTCTACGTTCCTAATGCCATTAGTCCAACTTGAGAGCAGCAATTAATAGACCGAATTGAACAGTATTGTAACGTAATGAGAAACTACCCAGACGTTATACGAAATTCTGTGGTACATTTAGTAGTTAGACAAATAAAATGCCGTGAAGAGGGGGGTTTACATTTTTAAAATAAGTTATAGATTTTTACTTTTTATTATGTTCATATGTATTTTGTTTTGTTATGTTGTTTTGTATTCATGTTGCGTTTTTTATTTTGCTTGTTCTGTTCTGTTACTATTAAATTGTTTGAAAATTCAATGAGTATTATGTACAGACAGAATAGCTGCTGTAACGAAGCAAATTTTTAAGCCTACAGATTCAGCTGGTAGTTGAATAATTTACTCGTTACTATTATTATTTTATCCGCTAGTATTTCAGAGTTCACCCTGTATAACCAGTTTAGTAAAAATACAGGAATTATTGAACCTAGAATTCCGCGTTCTGTTAATTTTCAGTTAATAAATTTATTTATTGTTTATTTATAGTTAAATTCGGGTACACCCTGTATAAAGGGGTAGAGTAATATCAGTACGTATTCAGGTAATTACCTGTGTTATAAAACCGATCCGTGTACAGCCGTTCAATTTATTTAAACGTGTTATAAATAAATAAACTTATTTATTTTTCTATTTAAGTAATCCGTGTGTTATTAATTCCGTTTCTTTCACTGTAATGCTCAGAAAAATGAGTAGAATCTATTCCGCCGATACAGGAGTCCGAACTAGAATTGTTAATAACAATTTCCGTTCGGGATTAATAAATAAATGAGCCAGAACGCGACTTAACTAGATAGCGACAAGAAACATACATTTCACGTTATCAGCGCGAGAAGCGAAGCGCTCCGGCCGTACCGATGTTAGTAGGATCCGGGAATCAATTTTAAAAATCAGTCTATACCCCAGAACAAAGAGAATCAGAAGTCTCACTCCCGCATCGGCACTTTGATGTACATGGTACAAAGTTGCACTCGCGTTTCTACCACGCGCATTATGTTAGGGTAGGTTAAGGAGTCATTTCGCGCTACAAATTATGCACATTCTTGTGTAGAATGTTTTGTTCTAATATTGTGCGCGATATATTTATTTTCTTCCAATGCTCATTTAACATAACCTATTCCAGTTTTGTTAAGATGATTAACAATTATTAACTAAAAAAAATTACCTAATTATGTAACAAATTTCATATTAATTCATATGCCATACATAATATAATTTTGTATACAATAACCATAAAGATCGCAAACAACTCGGTTTATGACACAAAAAATAAGTGATTATACATAATAACAAATCTTTATTGTATAAAATTATAGACATAAAATTAAATACATAAAATAATATAATACGTACAGCCCGTACAGGTTAATAGAAACTGATACCTACGTAGTGCAGTGTTTATAGTTTATATTAAGTACCAGTTATTAAAATTATAGTTAATACATGAGGTTGCGGCTGTGGAAGAGCTGTCGGAGATGATAGTTATTTTATGAATTTAAATATTGTTAATATTATTAGAAGTGAAATATTACACGTAGGTATTAAAAAGTAGTTATATTTAATCAAAACATTTAAAATTATAACCAATTTAAAAAAGAATTTTCGATCGTTGCTCAAAACCGAAACCTAAATGTTATAGGTATATAATAGCTGCAAAAAGGAAATGTACCGGAAACATGAAAAATGAAATAAACTGCTAAAAAATGAATAGGAATATTGAATTTTTTTGGAGCCCTGTTTTTTGTGTGGAGGCTCTGGCGGCATGTAGACGACTCTGCTTTTCACTGCGAGTGGAGAATTTTATTGGCTTTACAATGATTTAGTTGTTTTTTGTTGAACGTTTCAATTTCGAAATATACAGGGTAGGGTGCTTTAGAAAAGGTTGCAATATCCATTATTTTTTATTAACTCTAAACTTTTGGATAACGGGTTTTGAATAATTTTTGTGTCACATTCTGCATCTGTGTTAACTTCACCCGAAACAGTTTTGGAACCATTTGTCTACTGCGCAAAATAAGGCAATTTCAGTCATCGCTATTGAAATGTCAAACTCCATTAAGTAAAGTTTTAAAGATCTTTGTTAACAATTTAAATCATTTAAAAAAATTTTTTTCTCCAACTTTATTTACAAGTTTTAAAGATCTTTGTTAATAATTTAAATCATTTAAAAACATTTCTTTCTCCAATTTTATTTATTATAAATATAAAAACCTAATAGCAATAACAGAATAATGAGAAAAACTAACATTTAAATTGAAACAATTCGGTACAATAATCAAAAACGTATAGCCCCTCCATGAGCATCGATAATAACTCTAGACCTTACTCTAGCATGCTTGCAATGTGATTAATATGTTGCTGCGGTATTTGTTGTCATAGAACTGGTAAAACGTCCCTGAGCCCTTGTCGAGTAGTAAGCTGTCTCTGTAAAAAATTCCTCACGTTCTATAGGATTAAGGTCCGGAGAGAGGGGAGGAAGGGGAAGATGATTTATTTCTTCATCGCCAAACTTATTTAAAACCACTTGCGGTCTTGCATTATCGTCCAGAAATATAAAATGATGCTGTACAACTGCATTGGCACGATTCAACACAGGTCCCAAAATGATCTCTTCATCTCGCTGGCCTGTGAGAGGATGGATTCCTGCCCAGACCATAATATCTCCAGCACCGAACGTAACAACGCAATTCAACCTGTTGTATTGAGGTAAGGTACGATTTCTCGCATTTCGGTAAACTCTCGGGCGTCAACTGTCATTATGCAGACAAAATCTTGACTCGTCTGAAAACAGGATGTCATCCCAAGGCGTTTCCTTTTCTAAACGTAACCATGCCCAGTGAACTCGCTGTCTTCTGTGGGCAGCAGCTTTTGCTGGGCTTCTCAAATGACGATATGATGAAATCACTACCTCACGTAAGCGGTTTCTAACAGTCTGGTCCGAGATTCAGGTGGCAGTGGCATTGAAAAAGGCTTGTTGCAGATGTCGTGCAGTAGAAAATGGGTGCATTCGTACATTAATGATAAGAAGTCGATCTTGTCAAGGAGTTGTTACCCGCTACAAATTGGTAGATTTAACACTTGGAAGATTGTTTTCCTTATTTTGATTCTCTACAACAGCTGTTGTTTTTGATAACTCAATGTTCGATGATGTTGAAGCATTTACGTTGACACCTAAAAAAAAAACGAGTCTTATATTGATGAAAGGTAGTACCTATATTATGTATTCGTTTACATAGCTATATTTTTTATAGGTTAATACGTAGCCATCGGGAATTGCGAAGGCTACGGTTAATATTCATTGTATATATATCACAATGACAAATTTGTCATTAATTGTACCTACCTTTAAAACCACAACCTTCTTTGAAAATTGTAGGTACTGCATTCTTCCTCAATCTTGTCCCACTTAACCTAGCAAACTTATTGAAGTGTTCACTACAAATTCTGCGGTTATGAAGAGTCCTTTCCGTCCTTCCCATCCAACTCAACCTTCGTCTTCAAATTAAAATAAACATTAGATAAATATAATGTACTTTTTTACGAAATTTTATTACATAATAGGTACTTTATTTGTAAATTGTTTCATTATAATCATTATATTGGCATTTTCAAAGATTTCAACAATGACAAATAAACCGAAAAATAATGCACTTGAAGCAACTGGTATATAAATAATAAAAACTAACTGGGTATAATTACGATAAAGTACATGCTATAAATAGTTTTTACATATAAATTACAATTATTCATTATTAATACATATATAAGTAATAATTAAAATGGTGTTTGCAATGTTTACATACATACCTAACAAGAGCTAACTGCAATTTAGGGTTGTCCTTTGTATTGTTTTTATATTTATAATCAGCACAATGCACCATTTTCTATATATTTTTTAACTCGTACACTAAAATGATTGCAAAAAGCTAAATATAACACTGAACAAATTTTACACACATCTAACCACAAAATGCAAATAGAAAACACGTGTTCGTTACTAGTTCTCCCACTATTGGAACGCTCCACTTGACCTACCTCAACAAGGTGCGCGGGGTAGAAGCGCAACGTCCAACTTTGTACCATGAAACTCGGCGAAGAGATACTTCTGATTCTCTTTGTTCTGGGTCTATACCGACGATCGACACACTCCAGTCCTGTTTAGGTAAATATTAAGCATTCGGCATATTTACGGTACTTGAAGTTAAAAGATAAAACCGCGTTAATTATTTGCTTTTCAACTTAAAAATAATTTGCGAATTATTTCAATATTGTGATAGAGAAATTTATAGTCAATAATTAGTAGAAAGAATTAATTATAAATTCAGTCCGTGTGTTACACTTGATTTATAATAAATCATTGTGTATTGTAATAGCTGTAGATTTGCGTGTTTTAAGTTTAAGTAAGGAATAAAATATTTCATAGGTTTTGAAACGTGATAGAAGGTATTAAAGCTAGTCATTTCCGTAATTTATTTAATTAAATAAGTTTTCGCTTGAGTATCCACAAGCAACGGACGTGTATCGGAGTGAACCCTTATCTTAACGATTAACGAGTGACAAAAACCACAAATTAAAGAGATAACAGTTGCCTTGAGTGCGTTAAAAAACATAATAGAACATTTTAACACACAATTGTAAATAGTCCGGGAGCTGTGGGTGATAAACGCGATGAAAATAGAAATACTTTCAAATCGGAAATAAAAAACTTTGTGAGTAAATATAAAAAATGCTACCGTCATCACAACCCACATACGGTTATAATTACAATATGAACTCATCACAAGTAATGCAACAGCCATCGCAACAAATAATGCAACAACTACCTCAGCAAATGATGCAACAACCAGCACAGCAAATTATGCAACAGCCATTCATGAATCCAATACCCATGCAACAAGTACAGCTACCAAATCACCAAACGATGCCTATTCAACAACCCGTCTACCCACAATACAGTACATGCTTAACAAATACCCACCTAAGTGACAACATAGTAAATGTTAACGAAGAAGATATCGAAGAAATATCTGATACAGAAAATGAAACAGGAAGTACGCAGCCATGGCAAAATATGAAGAAAAGAAAAAGAAGGAAGCTGTCACCGAACACAACACAGGTGAGAAACCCATTTCAATTCACAACCCAAAACAGATTTGAAAAACTAACTCAGCTCCTAGAAGACGATTCATCAACTAATGTAATAAACGAAACAGAAAAAGAATCTGAAGATAAAACAAGAGAACACAGGCCACCACCAATCTTTATCTATGGGGTCACCAACTACAAACAAATGGTGGAATATCTAACAGCAGCGCTAGAAGTTGAACAGTACTATTGCAAAACGATATCAAACGGAACAATAAAAATCAATGTAAACACAACAGACTCTTACCGTAAATTAATAAAACTTCTCCAACAAGACAAAATTGTACACCACACTTACCAACTGAAAGAAGAGAGAGCCTACAGGGTAGTGATCCGTAACCTGCACCCATCAATATCAACAGAGATCATAAAAAAAGAAATAGAAAAACATGGCCACTCAGTCCGTAACGTGTCAAACATAAGACATCGCGCTACTAAAGAGCCTCTTCCACTTTATTTTGTGGATTTGGAGCCAAAAGAAAATAATAAAAGTATTTACAGCTTAGAATTCATATGCAATACTTTAATAGTAGTTGAAGCTCCAAGAAAAAAGAACATCATTGCCCAATGCACTAGATGCCAGAACTATGGACACACGAAGACCTACTGCACTAGACCATTCATGTGCGTAAAATGCGGAGGCGGGCACAACACCACTATTTGCAAGAAAAGTTCCAACTCCCCAGCGAGATGTGGACATTGCGGAGGATCACACCCAGCTAACTACAAGGGATGTGAAATATACATAAACCTACAAAATATTAGAAACAAAAATGGACAACAACGAAACATTACGCAAAACCAACAAAATACAAACATCAACATAAATGATACTAAGCAATTTCCTCAACTAAACCCTAACCTACCTACACTACAGGTGTTTCCTAGTCAGCAAATGCCTTACTCTCAAGCGGTAACACAAAATCAACAACCAGCAAATGTCAACATCACAGAACAACTAACAATGTTTTTGAACGAATTCAAAGCAATGTTTAGCCAACTAATCAACCAAAACAGTATGGTATTAAACATGCTGAGTACAGTCATTAATAAAATTAAATAAATTCGAATTGAAATCTCTGCGAATCGCCCTTTGGAATGCCAATGGGCTACTAAATCATAAACTAGAGCTTGAAAACTTTCTACACATACATAAAATAGACGTAGCACTAATAACTGAAACGCACTTCACTACAAGAACAATGTTCAAAATTCCTTATTACAAAATATATCATACCTCCCATCCAGACGACACTGCTCATGGCGGAGCAGCTGTCATAATTAGAAATTCAATACCTCACCATGAGCTAACACATCACAAAACAGCTAAAGTACAAGCTGCCAATATCCAAATTGATGCAAGACCGTGGCCTTTTACAACTACTGCTATATATTGCCCTCCAAGACACGCCATAACTACTGATGAATACATAGAGTTCTTTCAATCCCAACGCAACAGATTCATAATTGGTGGAGATTGGAATGCAAAAAATACAGCGTGGGGCGCGAGGTTGACAACACCAAAAGGAAGAAACCTCCTAAGCGCTTTAACCAATCAGAACTGTAATTATCTAAGTACAAGAGAGCCGACATACTGGCCAACCGACCCTAACAAATTGCCAGATCTCTTAGACTTCTTCGTCCTCAAGGGCGTACATCCTAACTATATACAAGTGGAATCCAACTTGGAACTTTCGTCAGACCATACACCAGTCATCGCAACCTTAAGCTCACACATAATCGAATACCCACCTATTCCTAGACTTACATCAAAATACACAAACTGGGACGAATTCAATGCTTACATAGAGGAGAAAATAAACTTGGAAATTAGAATCAAGGATACAAATGAACTAGACGAAGCAGCACAAAATTTCATCACTCTAATACAGCAAGCCGCTTGGCAATCAACACCAGCACCAACTGAAAAATCCAAAAAAATGGAAAATATCCCATTGTACATCCGAGAGTTAGTAACAGAAAAACGAAGAGCAAGGGCTAGATGGCACAGAACGAGAAATAACGAAGACAGGATTATCTATAATAGACTCAGAAGAAAATTACATAATACTCTAAACAGAGTAAGAAATACTTCATTTGAGCATTATGTCACCACACTGTCTAAAGATGATCATACAATTTGGAAAGCCACAAAAAAGTTTAAAAGACCGCAATTGTCAATACCGCCTATAAGAAAGCAAGACAGACGCTGGGCAAAAAGTGACATCGAAAAAGCCACAGTATTTGCTGAACACCTTGAACAAGTATTCACACCGCTCCCATACAGAAATTCTGATGATGCGGCCAAAGATTTTCTGGAAACACCTTGTCAAATGTCACTACCCATCAAACCATTTTCTCCCAAAGAAGTAAAGCAAGAGATCCACAATTTAAACACACGCAAAGCACCAGGTTACGACCTTATCACAGGGGACATACTTATTCACCTCCCAAGAAAAGCAATAGTTTTACTGACAACAATCTACAACAGTATGCTGAGATTGTCATATATCCCAATAATATGGAAATTTGCACATATTATTATGATACCAAAACCTGGGAAACCAGTCAACGAAGTCAGCTCACACCGACCGCTCAGTCTGCTACCCATACCATCAAAACTGTTCGAAAAATTGATTCTCGTCAGAATAAGAACCGACACTGAAATACAAATACAAACTATAATACCTGAATATCAATTTGGATTCAGGGAACATCACTCCACCATCCAACAAACACACAGGATAGTAAATAAAATCGCAACTAGCCTAGAGGAGAAAACATACTGTACAGCGGCATTTCTAGACATAACACAGGCATTTGATAAAGTCTGGCACACTGGGCTATTATATAAAATTAAAACCACATTTCCCAGTACATACTACCTGTTATTGAAATCATACATCTCTGAACGATATTTTCAAGTAAAATACAACAATTCTTACTCACAATATCATCTGGTAAGAGCCGGAGTGCCACAAGGAAGTGTACTGGGTCCACTCCTATACCTAGTATACACTGCTGATTTACCAATCACAAATGACACCACCATCGCAACATTTGCTGACGACACGGCCATACTAGCAACAAATACTAACCCAGTACTAGCTACACAATATTTACAACATCACCTAGACCTAATGCAAGACTGGTGCACCACATGGAAGATCAAAATAAATCAAGAAAAATCAGTACAAGTAACATTCACTACAAAAAAGACAATCTGTCCACCCGTTACAATCAATAACACACAAATACCAGTACAAAACGAAGCAAAATACTTAGGTATACATCTAGATCAAAAATTAAGTTGGAAAAAACATATAAAAACTAAACGACAACAAATGAACCTTAAGCTAAGAGCAATGAATTGGCTAATGGGCCGTAAGTCCAAACTAACACTAAACAACAAGCTACTGTTATATAAAGCTATAATAAAACCTATATGGACATACGGAGTTCAACTCTGGGGCTGTTCTAAACCATCAAACACAAAAATAATACAAAGACTTCAATCAAAAGTACTGCGTACAATAACTAATGCACCCTGGTATGTATCCAACCTAACATTACACAACGATCTGCAAATACCATTTGTTACTGATGAAATAAAACGATTAGCCACACTATACAATCAAAGACTTCAAGGACACGAAAACAGATTAATCGAATATATAAGTACCCCACTGAATGTCAGAAGAAGACTGAAAAGACAATGGCCATCAGACTTACCACAGTAACTACGACGCGAGAGCCGCAATTATCACCCATCCACAGGACTATTAAGAGAATCAACAGTGGTTGATAGCTCTACACACGTCATGTCATATAACAAATTTACTTATTGCTCCAAATTGTAAGAGAGTAGATTGTAAATAAGCAGATTAATAATAAAAAAAAAAAAAAAAAAATTTAATTAAATAAATTTAATAGTCCGTTTGTCTGTATGGTGGCCCGATAGAATTCGAGACTAAGGAGGTGCGTAAATACCAACGCATTTATCTGTTGAGAGAGCGAACTCGCCAACAACGGTATTGCAAGGGTTAACACAAATCTTCCCCTCAGGTTCAGAGGTTTGTCTTGGGGTGCCAGTACAGTTGTGTTTTATTAATCAGATCTGTTCGTAACTACTCAGAATAATAGTTTGTGGTAAAAACCCCAAAACCTTGTGGATACGAGCGCGAATTTGCCAGTGTCTAACAAGTTGGGTTTTGACATAAACGAATCAGGTTGCCGGCGTAGGAATCTAAAAACACCCTGTCGAGAGAGCGCTAGCCAGCGTCCGGGTGATTAGATTAACACGGATAAACCTGGTTTGAAAATTATTCCTAAAGTGGTTGTATAGGGGTTAATTATTACTTGTAGAATTATTTAAAGTAAATATTTAGTCTGAAAATCCGACTTGCCAGCACGATAATACTGATTAGGTTTTTTTTAGTAATTTCTTTTGTTATCACTGGAAGTTTTTACTGCCGTTTCTTTTACTGTACTATCACCTTTCAACGCACACGTTTACCGTTTTGAAATAAAATTCATTCAGTGTTATCAAAGGTAGTTTTGAACACACGTACCGTAATTATTCCAAAGCTTACTTCAAATCTTGCTTAGTTCCGTCACCGCTTGTTAACCATCCTGCCATTTGCTTACTACTACTACCGCTTTTTAGATACCTGCATCCGATTAATTTCAGATTAATACCGTAATTGCACATACGTTTACCCGCTTTAGTACTTTCCATAACTCTGCTAGTCGTTTAGTTTCTTCAAAACTAGAACCTGCCGCTTGTAGTTAGTTTTGCATCCGCTTTGCTTACACACACCTCCGCTTGAGAGTTATCTTTTGAGTAGTTAATTGTAAATAGTTTCTTTGAGTAGAATTAATTTCTATTAAATTATTTTTGTAGTAAATACTTTAAGTATTGTTGTAAATATTTGTTGCTTGGTTTATAGATGTTTTAGAATACATATTTAGTTGCTTACATACTGTTTTGTGGTAAATTAGCCGTACTTATATCTACCACGTTGATTTGCTTTCGTTTCGTTTAACAAACTATGTACAATAGATATTTATTGTAATAAATGTGTTTTGTCAAATAGTTTCTGCTTTCTATATCACTAACATTACTATACCTTATAATAACATCAGTATAAGCCTCTAACTCTAAAAGTTTATACAGTCAGCAGTCGGGACGCTCCAGTAGAGCGGCGACCAGCAAACCTCGAACCCGGACATACCGTGTCTTCACTGAAGTTATCCGGCCCTATCATACTGTTGATAGGTCAAAGTGACATTCCTTCACGTTAAACAAGGGATTGGCGCCCGAGGCAATAATATTAGCGACAGTCATTTTGTGTAACATTAATTCACTATTTAGGAAAAGGGACGTCACAAATGACGTCCGAATAAGATAGCGTCACAAAATGGCGCCCGAGCAGGGACTTTAAATAAAGTAAAAGTTATAAATGACTTGATTTGTTTTTTTTTCAGTAAGACTGTTATCCGATAAATATTAGGTATTTTTGTTTAGTTGATATAAGTAACCGAGTATTGTAAGCAACTATAAGAACAAATATTTGTTTTGAAGTTCAGTAACTACTGTTATCCGTCCAGTAGCAAAATTACTCAAAAGAAAACTAACTTGTAGCCGTCCTGCTTTAAGTTTAACCTTGTTGTCCGTAACCCTACCGATAGTTCAGTAGGGAGGTGTATTAGTTTTATAGTAGCTGTACAGTTAGACTGTTGTTAGGTAAGACAAGAGGACCGTCCCTCTTAAGTTCAGTAGATCGATTTTTTTTCTGGATTTTGATTTCGATTTGGGTTGAACGAGTTACTATAAAAGTTTAACGAGGTTTAACTTGAGAGAGAATTTTGGAAAGTACTGTGTTATACCGGCACCGTCCGTAAGGCTATAACATGCCGACCGATATCGAACAGGAACCCATAGACTCACCGCCGCCGCAATCCGCCGATATAGACTCAAGCTCCGACGAAGAGAGAACTAGACCGACCAGAGTAGGCTGGATTTACCCGTTACGTAAAGAAGAACTGATAGCCGAAATGGAAAAGTTCAATCTGAATACCGAAGGTACCGTACCTACGCTTCGAAGGAGGTTGGTAAAATTTTTTAGAAGGGGGGTCACCAGACCTCAGATACTGGCAACAGAGGTAGACACACCTGGCCAGGGTCCGTCCGTCACTCCGCAGCACATCGTAACCGACCGTAGACCGTACTCACCGTCCCACGTTAACGAATCACCCCGCCAAGAAATGGCGAGGCCACCCACACCAGTCAGGATTAATACAAGACCACGTAGGCCGTCCGTAAGCAGAGACCTGCCACCGCAGGCAAGCACTAGCAGACATTCAAGCACCGGCCCTACGAGTGGTAACTACGACCGATACACCGTGTATGAGAAAGTTAGGAAGTGGAACCTCCACTACAACGGAAAAACCGATCCGGTGGAATTTCTCGAGAAACTAGGTGAATTCCAAGAGCACAGCGGGATACCAGCAGCTGAATTACTGCCCGCCCTGTATGAGATATTCAGAGAAGACGCATTAGCATGGTACCGTAACAACAGACAATTATGGGAAAACTGGGAAGATTTTATCTCAGACTTCAAACCAGTTTTATTTACCAGCAGATTACCAGTCCTTCTTGGAAGAAGAAATTCACAACCGTCGCCAGCGTCCTGGAGAGAACGGCCGAGCATATGTCCTGGCATTGCAAACTTTGCTCCGCAGTCATGGAGAATTTTCACCCGGCAAGTCCATACACCGCCTGTATCAGAACCTGCTACCAGAATACCGACAATACATCCGACGTGGAGACGTCCAGAATGCCCGAGACTTGGTGAAGAGGATTGAGGAATATGAAAACCTTTGTCAAGAGATGTCCGGTGGAGAAGCACAGCGAATCAGCAAGCCCCACAGAGGTGGCACAGCTGAAAGATTCACTAGCCAAGGACAGAAGCCAAAGACTTCACACCGCCAGCACAGGAGGAGGAAGTTATACCTCCTAACCAAGGTCATACCGGGGTCAGAAGCAGACCTGACGGTACGTCCAGAAGGGACCAGTCCCAACCGTCGCAGAGTACCCGACCCTCTGCTGCCGGCTTCGACAGAAGTCGTGTTTGTTGGCGCTGTGGAAAGGTTGGACATTACCGCGGACAATGTCACGCACCGCCGAAACTTTTCTGTTCACGATGTGGTCGCAATGGAGTCATGACTCGAAATTGCGGATGCCAGAACCAGCAAAAAGCTGTACCGAAACCAGACCAGATACCCGCAAGTACAGCCTCGTCCGAATTAACCAACCTACCTGAAGATAACCGACCGTTTGTTGACATCCAGATAAGTGGAAAAACTTTTACCGCCCTGATCGACACCGGAGCCGTAAGGTCCTATGTAGGAGAGCAAGTAGCCGAACATTGCAAGAAGATAGGGATAGCCATGGAAGGAATCCAGGCACCAGCTGCCAAGTTGGCAAATGGTGCAGTCATACCTGTCAGTGGGGCTTACTGTCTCAACTTCGTGATTGGCCGAACCCAATTTTCTGAACTACTGCTGTATCTCCCTCACTTATCGTCCGATGTAGTACTTGGTATGGATGTGCTAAGTAAGAAGAAGTTCAACATAGACATGTTGACTGCCACCGTATACCTGAACAATCAAGTGGTATCCAGACGCTTGCCACACCAGGCTTGCAGTCCGTTGGGAGGTCTGACACCTACCCTGACCGTAGAGGAAGAAGCCAAGCTCCAGCGTTTCCTGGACTACGAGCTTTCCAGTTTCAAAGAAATCCGTGGGACCACTCAGCAGGTACAACACGAAATACGGCTACTCCATACCGAACCGATCAAACAACGTTACCGTCCTCGGAACCCACGTATGCAAGAAATCATCGACAAGGAGGTCGATGCCATGCTAGCGGAAGGGATCATTGAACCCTCTAGCAGCCCGTGGAGTTCACCTGTTGTGATCGTCCGAAAGAAAGATGACAAGTACCGATTCTGCATTGACTTCAGAAAGGTCAATGAAGTAACCTGCAAGGACGCATATCCGTTACCGTATATCAATGCTATACTAGATAAACTACGAAGAGCACGTTACATATCTAGCATAGATCTGAAGCAAGGATATTGGCAAATACCCCTGACGACAGACAGTAAACCGATTACTGCCTTCACTGTACCCGGTCGAGGGTTGTACCAGTTTAGGGTGATGCCATTTGGCTTGCATTCTGCACCAGCCACTTTTCAACGACTGCTAGACAGCATCGTTGGTCCAGAGTTGGAACCGTATGCATTCGCCTATTTAGACGATATCATAGTTTTGGGAGAAACCTTCGAGGAGCATTTACGAAACCTGAAGGAGGTATTTCGTCGGCTGAGAGCCGCCAACCTCCAGTTAAATCCAGATAAATGTCAGTTTTGCCGGAAATCCTTAAAGTATTTGGGCCACATGGTTACGGCCGAGGGGATAAAGACCGATCCAGATAAGGTGGAGGCGATCCAAAAATTCCCGACCCCAAAAACTGTCCGTGAAGTTCGACGCTTCTTGGGCATGGCTTCCTGGTATCGCCGTTTTGTACCTGGCTTCTCTCAAATAATAGCACCGTTAACCAGTCTGCTGAAGAAAAAGCAGCGCTGGAGCTGGAAAGAAGAGCAAGGAGATGCGTTTCAGAAACTGAAAGCCTGTCTGACAGAGGCACCCGTACTGACCTGTCCTGATTTTGGTCAGCCATTCAGCCTTCAGACAGATGCATCTGATACCGGACTTGGGATTGCTCTCACGCAAAAGCACGAAGGGGCCGAAAGAGTCATTGCTTATGCAAGTCGTACCTTGACCCCTACCGAAAAGAATTACTCTGTTACTGAAAAGGAATGTTTAGCCATTGTATGGGGCGTGGAAAAGATGAGGCCGTATTTAGAAGGTTACCGTTTCACAGTCATCACCGACCATCAGTCCCTCCGTTGGTTACACTCCATAAAGAGCCCGACTGGCCGCTTGGCCAGGTGGAGTATATTCCTTCAACAGTATGATTTCGAAATCCAGTACAGGAAGGGCGCACTCAACCGAGTGGCAGACGCCCTGTCAAGGCAACCACTTCTGGTAACCTCATCCGTACCGGACACAGAGGACCTGTGCCCGTCAGAGGAGGTATCAACATTTAATTGGTACCGCCGCAAGAGGGAGGAAGTAAGGAAAAGCCCTGGAGCTTGTCCGGATTTTTGCATCCGCGACGATCAGCTGTACCGTCACTTCTGGGATTCGAATGACCTGTCCGAACCCGGTACGTCAGATCCATGGAAACTCTGCGTACCTGGCCCGCTCCGTCTGAAGATACTTCAGGAGAACCATGATGCTCCTACCGCAGGACATCTGGGAATCTCGAAAACTATAGCTAGAATAGCTCGCCGTTATTATTGGCCCGGTATGTTTAGGGAAATTGCAAAGTATGTACGGAACTGTCTGACCTGCCAGCGTTATAAACCGTCACAGCAACAGGCACCCGGAAAAATGCAACCGTCTCCAAACCGGCAGCCATGGGAAACCGTCAGCATGGACCTCGTGGGGCCCTTGCCACGATCGAGCAAAGGAAATAATTTCCTGCTAGTTATGCAAGACCGTTTTACGAAATGGGTGCAATGTAGACCAATCAGAAGCGCCACATCTCGTGCCGTAAGTCAAGGATTATATGAGGATATCGTCACACGTTTTGGATGCCCCAAAACCGTCATAAGTGATAATGGTTCTCAGTTCACCGGTAAGATCTTCGAAGACCTGTTAACCGAACTGGAGATCCGACATCGCTTGACACCGCCGTATACGCCTCAAGATAATCCAGTAGAACGAACCAACAAGACTCTGAAGACCATGATTTCCCAGTATTGCGAAGCGAATCAAAGGAAATGGGACCACCATCTTCCGGAGCTAAACGTCGCCATAAACAGTTCCCGTCACGAATCCACTGGTTTTACGCCAGCATTCTTGAACTTCGGACGAGAAATGGAAATGCCGGGATCATTAATTCAACAGAGTATGACACCGCCAGAAACCGAACCGGATGACTCAATCTCTCCCGACCACCTGCAAAGGTTAACTCGGCTCCGCGAAACGTATGAGCTTGTCCGTCTGAACCTATCTCGTGCGTTTTCTTCCCAAAGTCGAAACTATAACCTCCGTCGTCGGGAATGGAGATGTCATGTCGGAGACAAGGTAATGAAACGTGAACATCCTTTGTCCTCCGCTGGAAAAGGATTTGCCGTAAAGCTCGCGCCTAAGTTTTCCGGACCGTACACTATTACTGACGTAATCTCACCGGTAGTCTATGATCTAAAAAACAGTAGTGGTAAGAAGGTTAGGCGCGTGCACATTAAAGATCTGAAGCCAGCGTACGGGGCTTGTTAAAAAGTCAAGAACCGCAAATCCAAAATCCGATTGATTTTTTTTTTTCTGTTGTTTACCTGTAGTACCAATTTACCAGCCATGACAAGCCCAGTCCTGGAAATCAATGAGTCAGAAATGTCCGAAATCGATGAAGCCTTAGAAGAAGCCCTTCTGGAGGGTGAAGATGATATCACCACCGTCACGACCCCAGCAAATGCACCGATTCAATCCGATAACCGCACCAGCCACGTACCGACGCAATCAACAAGCCTAGTAGGGGAAGTACCTGCATTGATTGTACGCTCCAGAGTAAATCGCGTCCGGCCCGCAGACCCTCCAATACATCTACCAACAGACAGGGATCTTTGCTGGAGGTGCGGCTACCCCGGACATCACCGTAATCATTGTAATCGAAAACCCCTCCTGTTTTGTTCAAATTGCGGCCTGGTAGGAGTTTTGTCAAGAGAGTGTAAGTGTCGTCACTCAGAAGCTCGCAACTACCGTAGACAGAATACCAGTCGTTCCGTACGTCGGTCAAATCGACCGCCGCATCCGTCCGTCCGTACCGATATAACCCCAGGAGACGACCCGTGTCACCTGTGCGGTTGTCCTTGTCCGCATCACCGCTTGTGGTAATGGTTTAGGAAGGAATACCCTCTGGCACCACACCAGAGAAGACGTTCCAAAAATCCCGTTTGTTTTGGACAAGAGAAAAGTCCGAAGACTAGAAGATTTTTTTGGTTTGTTTAAAATTTTTCTTTTAGTTATCCGCGAAAGAGTAAGTTTAGTATTGTGGAGTTTAGGTAGTTTAGTCCGTTGTTAAGTTAGAAGAAAAAAAAAGAAAATTCTTTTCTATTTTTTCCTCCAAGTAAGGAGGGGGTGTAACGAAGCAAATTTTTAAGCCTACAGATTCAGCTGGTAGTTGAATAATTTACTCGTTACTATTATTATTTTATCCGCTAGTATTTCAGAGTTCACCCTGTATAACCAGTTTAGTAAAAATACAGGAATTATTGAACCTAGAATTCCGCGTTCTGTTAATTTTCAGTTAATAAATTTATTTATTGTTTATTTATAGTTAAATTCGGGTACACCCTGTATAAAGGGGTAGAGTAATATCAGTACGTATTCAGGTAATTACCTGTGTTATAAAACCGATCCGTGTACAGCGGTTCAATTTATTTAAACGTGTTATAAATAAATAAACTTATTTATTTTTCTATTTAAGTAATCCGTGTGTTATTAATTCCGTTTCTTTTACTGTAATGCTCAGAAAAATGAGTAGAATCTATTCCGCCGATACAGGAGTCCGAACTAGAATTGTTAATAACAATTTCCGTTCGGGATTAATAAATAAATGAGCCAGAACGCGACTTAACTAGATAGCGACAAGAAACATACATTTCACGTTATCAGCGCGAGAAGCGAAGCGCTCCGGCCGTACCGATGTTAGTAGGATCCGGGAATCAATTTTAAAAATCACTAAAATCAGTCTATACCGACGATCGACACACTCCAGTCCTGTTTAGGTAAATATTAAGCATTCGGCATATTTACGGTACTTGAAGTTAAAAGATAAAACCGCGTTAATTATTTGCTTTTCAACTTAAAAATAATTTGCGAATTATTTCAATATTGTGATAGAGAAATTTATAGTCAATAATTAGTAGAAAGAATTAATTATAAATTCAGTCCGTGTGTTACACTTGATTTATAATAAATCATTGTGTATTGTAATAGCTGTAGATTTGCGTGTTTTAAGTTTAAGTAAGGAATAAAATATTTCATAGGTTTTGAAACGTGATAGAAGGTATTAAAGCTAGTCATTTCCGTAATTTATTTAATTAAATAAATTTAATAGTCCGTTTGTCTGTATGGTGGCCCGATAGAATTCGAGACTAAGGAGGTGCGTAAATACCAACGCATTTATCTGTTGAGAGAGCGAACTCGCCAACAACGGTATTGCAAGGGTTAACACAAATCTTCCCCTCAGGTTCAGAGGTTTGTCTTGGGGTGCCAGTACAGTTGTGTTTTATTAATCAGATCTGTTCGTAACTACTCAGAATAATAGTTTGTGGTAAAAACCCCAAAACCTTGTGGATACGAGCGCGAATTTGCCAGTGTCTAACAAGTTGGGTTTTGACATAAACGAATCAGATTGCCGGCGTAGGAATCTAAAAACACCCTGTCGAGAGAGCGCTAGCCAGCGTCCGGGTGATTAGATTAACACGGATAAACCTGGTTTGAAAATTATTCCTAAAGTGGTTGTATAGGGGTTAATTATTACTTGTAGAATTATTTAAAGTAAATATTTAGTCTGAAAATCCGACTTGCCAGCACGATAATACTGATTAGGTTTTTTTTAGTAATTTCTTTTGTTATCACTGGAAGTTTTTACTGCCGTTTCTTTTACTGTACTATCACCTTTCAACGCACACGTTTACCGTTTTGAAATAAAATTCATTCAGTGTTATCAAAGGTAGTTTTGAACACACGTACCGTAATTATTCCAAAGCTTACTTCAAATCTTGCTTAGTTCCGTCACCGCTTGTTAACCATCCTGCCATTTGCTTACTACTACTACCGCTTTTTAGATACCTGCATCCGATTAATTTCAGATTAATACCGTAATTGCACATACGTTTACCCGCTTTAGTACTTTCCATAACTCTGCTAGTCGTTTAGTTTCTTCAAAACTAGAACCTGCCGCTTGTAGTTAGTTTTGCATCCGCTTTGCTTACACACACCTCCGCTTGAGAGTTATCTTTTGAGTAGTTAATTGTAAATAGTTTCTTTGAGTAGAATTAATTTCTATTAAATTATTTTTGTAGTAAATACTTTAAGTATTGTTGTAAATATTTGTTGCTTGGTTTATAGATGTTTTAGAATACATATTTAGTTGCTTACATACTGTTTTGTGGTAAATTAGCCGTACTTATATCTACCACGTTGATTTGCTTTCGTTTCGTTTAACAAACTATGTACAATAGATATTTATTGTAATAAATGTGTTTTGTCAAATAGTTTCTGCTTTCTATATCACTAACATTACTATACCTTATAATAACATCAGTATAAGCCTCTAACTCTAAAAGTTTATACAGTCAGCAGTCGGGACGCTCCAGTAGAGCGGCGACCAGCAAACCTCGAACCCGGACATACCGTGTCTTCACTGAAGTTATCCGGCCCTATCATACTGTTGATAGGTCAAAGTGACATTCCTTCACGTTAAACAAGGGATTGGCGCCCGAGGCAATAATATTAGCGACAGTCATTTTATGTAACATTAATTCACTATTTAGGAAAAGGGACGTCACAAATGACGTCCGAATAAGATAGCGTCACACTGCTCTAACTGAAACCAATTTATTGAAAATGTCAATTTTATCGAGATAAATTTTGTTGGTTTAAAACCTTTTGAAAATGTAATAAGAAAACGGATCACACTACACTACTTGTTGATACTTTATGTACTTTTAAATTATAGCAAGTAAAGTTAAGAATAAGATATACAGGGTGAAAATTTTAGGAGGAATCGACGAGATGATGATTTTTCCTAATACGGTCCTGGAGTCTTGTTGATTGCGACTAACTGTTGGTATTTCATACTATTTTTAACTAATAATTGTTATAATTACTTAGAAACTTAAACTGATAGGAACTTTGACAACTAGCATTGAATTACTGAAAGTTTGAACTTTAACAAGATAATGTTTAAATTTAATGTTTTTATTTTGTATCTGTTGTAAGTGTGACAAGAAAACGAAGTACTCCACTTTTGTTGGTAGTTTATGTACTTTCAAACTACAGTAATAAGATTTAAAAAAAATATATACAGGGTGAACTTTTTAGGGGGCACAGATAAAATGAAATTTTTTCTAATACGGACCTGGAATTTTGGTTTTGTAATTATGGCGAACTGTTGGTATTTGATAGTACTTAATGTGTACCTAAAAGGCAATGAAAGCAAATTCTGGTAAAAATTCATAAATCACCCTGTACAACCCTAAATACTTGGCTAAAATGATTTTAAATAGTGGTTTGTTACTAACCTTGATGGGCCCTATCTACCATTGGACTATGTACAGTTCCTCATGAAACACCCTGTAGAACGTATTATTTTCGGAAAACTCATAGACAGAGCCAGAATGTTAATAGGCGCGAGACCCGAACTGAATATTTGGCCCCTTGTTAGACAATTTTTGCGCGAAAGTTTCGGAGACAATAGTTCACTAGACATACTCGAACAACTACTTTTTACTATGACAATCAATAAAAACGAAAAACACCCTAGAATTGGCCAGAAGGATACAAACTATCCGTAGTAAATTATGCTTCAAACTAAACTCGAGACCGATAACGGAACTCGCGAGGAAACAAAAATTATTATACATTCAGCAATATGAATCACAAAGTCTAAAGGTATTTTTGAGAGATTTAGCAATCAGAAATTGTGATTTTATTCGAGCACGCAACCCTATAGTACTCTATAGGAAGCGATTAACTTGCATATCGAAAACGAAAACTTTACTCAATCTCAACATCAAGCACAAAACTTAGTTAATAAAAACTCGCAATCACCTCAAAGACAAAATTTTAATTCACAACTAAATGCCAATAGATATATCAATAAAACGCCAGCTGTTCAAAACCCAAATTATTCACCGCAAAATACTTATATACCGCAATACCAAAATTCATTTCAACAAATAAATTCGAACTTCCCCAGTCAACCGATCCCTTATCAACCGAGACAAGTCAGACAGAATTTCCCGACAAACGCACAGACATTCGGACAGTAACATAACGTTTTTAAACCAAACCCATTCAGGCAAAACTTTAGTGTACCTCAGCCTATGTCTATTCAAAGTAGACAACCATCAATTATTCAAAATTCAAATTTTACACAACAACCTAGATTCACTCCGAGCCAGGTGAATAGACAATTCCCTTGGGTTAAACAATACCCCACACCTAAATATACCGCGCAAGAGCTTCATGCCATCAAATTATTGTGCATCAATTTTATACCTTTTGAACAAAAATGAAATGGATAGACTTCAGAAATTACAAAATAGGGGTATGAGGCTAATATTAAGTTGCTCTAGACTGACACCTATTAAGGATATGCTGAGTACGTTAAGGTGGCTTTCTGTAAAAAGATATGTAACATTCTTTACTCTTATATTTATATTTAAAAATGACCTAGCCCCCAGATATCTCAAGGATATGTTGGTTTATAATACCAACATACACAATTATAATACCAGAACAAATCTAGACTTTCATTTACAAACATGTAGAAAAAAAAGTACCGTCAACTCCTCTAAAGTGGGACAGTTTTATCACATATTTTATGATAACAAATAAACGATACGACTTAAATTTAATCAAATCACTGGAAAGGTGCGAGTGTAGGGATGCCCAATAGATGAAATACGATTTTTGTTCTCTTAATATCAGTTGCTATTTTTTTTAAACTTTTTGTTGGCGTCCCAATTTAGATTATGGTGAAAGTAAATTGGGACATTCGTAAAATTGCTTGTAAAGAAATAGTAATTTATATTTTGGGACAGTTAGTGTTTACATAGTTTAAATTGGGACACAATAACTATTTTAAAAAAAATTTAAAGTGAAAATTAAATTAAAAGAAACGATATAACAAAGGCATTGGTACCAACCACCCTGTCAAATCGGTCGCCGAAGTAGTTTACATCCACAAGATAGAGTTAGGATGACCGATATATTTTAAAACGTATATATTTTTCTATATTCCCTATAAATTTCATTTGGATTTTTTATGACGGGAAAATGCAACGAAATTTCCCGATAATTAGTTTAATTAGTTACTGTCTTGTTGAATCTATTCTTTTTTGTAGTGGGGTTTTCCCGTTTATTAATAAATAAATAAATAAATAAATAATTACCTACCATAATTATTATGCACAGCATTTGATTAAGACGATTGCCGGATTGTTGTTCTCTACCATGTTTACTTGCCAATTTGCTACTTATTTTGAGGATATTCGATGGGGGGTGAAAAACTGCCATGGGCTCTCGCACTATAAGGGTAAATAATGTATATACCGGGTGTAAATGAAATTAGGCTCACCCCTATAAGTTTTTTGTTTTTTCAGATATCATTTTAACATTTTGGTAGTTGCAATAACAAATAAATTTGAATTAATGCAGGTTAATAAAATAATTCTAGCACTTCCGGTTTCCCCGGAAATGACCGTAACATCTGATTTTTAAATGGAACACCCTGTATATTTTTACATTTTTGAATTCAGGGATTCATTCTGCATACGATGGTATCAACTTCGAGGAAGAAACATAACCTCAAACATTTTTTTATGATAATTTAAGTTGGCATCTAGGGAGCTATGACTGCTGAAAAACTTTTCTTTCTGAGTCATTGAGTATTGGAAAAATAAAATCAGGATATTAAGTGAGCTAACTTTGCTTTTATAGCCATTTAAACATCTCGGAAATGGTTTTTACAATTTAAGAATTTTTTTTAAATGGAACCATTATACCTCATTATGTTATTTTCTTTACTTACATTTCGATACCAAACACTTCATCATTAGTTCATAAATAACTTACAAAAGATACTTTATGAAATTAATCGGGAATGCCTTGAAAAGAAAACAAATTTATTGAACTAAAATAAATTTGAACCAAGGTAAGTATCTTTTGTAAGTTATTTATGAACAAATGGTGAAGTGTTTTGTAACCTTCTTTCGTTATGTCGGAAGTTCGGAGAAGGTTACTTTGACGCCTCTGAGGGGCGGCGGTGCTTTTAGGACGATGACTCGGGCGCCAGTTTCTGTTTAGAGTGCAGAAACCCCACTTTACTCTATTAGCAGGATAATAGAGGCTTCAGGTAACTGCAGTGAAGACACGGTTAAGCCAGGGGTCTAATTAACCTATAAAGAAAACTCAGAATTTCGGATTAAAAACAGAACAAGCTTTATTCAAGATTTAATACAATACAATATATTACGGAAAATAAAGCACAAATATAAACACAAGCAAAACTTAAAGCAGGCAGGCTAGGCAAAACTAAAAGCGGCAAACTACGGTTAAAAAGCGGAAAAAGCAGCAAGCATATAATACGGTGAGAGCGAGTAAGCAAATATACGGTAAAGCGGAAAACATGCGGTAGGTAAAAAGCTCTATCTACAAACTGGTTACTAGCAAAAGCTCGGATGGCAATATATTGTCTTACTCTTTCTAGCTGCGGAGCTCCCTCTTGGGTCGCTGCGGACTTCGATGACGCGTATTCCTACCTATCTTGCGCTCTGAATGCAAAACTGACTTCAAGCATCGTACACCTAAGTTGGCGCGGTGCGGCTGGCACTGCAGGTTCGCTGCAGTCCCTGCGTTTTCTTGCATAAGGAGTGATTGGACCAACACCGGGATTATTGCATTCGTCGCGGCATAATTTAAAAATGTATAAACGGAAAAGACGCGGTTCAGAACGCTTAATTTGAAGTAAATTAATATTTGTTAAATTTTACCTGCCTGTTTTATACATTTATAATTATATTTTATTTAAAACTAACAATATTTCCCTGCTAAAATTCACTTCGTTACAGTTTGTTATCGAAATATAGGTAAAGAAAATCTCTATTAAAATGGTATAATGAGGCATAATGATTCCATTTAAAAAAAAAATTCTTAAATTGAAAAAACCATTTCCGAGATGTTTAAATGGCTATAAAAGCAAAGTTAGCTCACTTAATATCACGATTTTATTTTTCCAATAATCAACGGCTCAGAAAGAAAAGTGTTTCAGCAGTCATGGCTCCCTAGATGCCAACTTAAATTATCATAAAAAAATGTTTGAGGTTATGTTTCTTCCTCGAAGTTGATACCATCGTATGCAGAATAAATCCCTGAATCCAAAATTGTAAAAATATACAGGGTGTTCCATTTAAAAATCAGATGTTACGGTCGTTTCCGGGGAAAACGGAAGTGCTAGAATTATTTTATTAACATGCATTAATTCAGATTTACTTCAAATTTCAAAATGTAATCTGAAAAAACAAAAAAGTTATATTGGTGAGCCTAATTTCATTTACACCCGGTGCAGGTTCCAAGCGACCCCAACTATTACTCGGTGAAAACTCTCTATCGATGTATCAAACACCCTGTGTAACTATGATTGTTTTTTCTTAAACAGATCCAATTATGATTTTATACTTAAGTCTTAAAATGCGTAATATTTAGGTATATTGTAATATTTTTTAAAAATCTAAAATAATTTATTTACAATTCACTATTTTTATTAAAATGGTAGACGACATTCATGATACTACAAATGTAATTTGAGTATTAGCTGCACTTGAAGATGAATAGTCACCAAATATAAATACGTACATTTTTGCACGATCGAGCTTTTTTGTCTATTTCATCGTTAGATGTATTTGGCTATGAATTTTTATGTGTTAAATATTTTTCCATAACTTTAGTAACACCCTGTATATTCGTGAAACAATTTACATAACAAAAACGTAATTCTTTATAACAATAAATAAATCTTAATACATTGTACAAAATATTGCCCATATTTTAAATAAGTAATATTAATTATAATAATAATATTAGATTAAAAAGTTACTTTCCTGGCTTTGGTTTCGGCGAAATGTTGGATGAATTGGGCCCCCCGGGCCTGTACCATTGACATCCTATATTTCCGCCACTGCCGGAAATGCGTCTTAAAGACGCTCTGACCCTTTCAAGATGGCTTCCAGAAATCGATTTTTTTTAAGAAATATGCTTTTACACACATCTTATAGTCAAATTTTATTAAGAAAAATTGTTCAGCATATAAAATCATACCACTAAAAACATCTTAGAAACCAACTTTGTTGAAATCGCGTTTCTTGAAGAAAAAAATGGTTTCATTACATATCGTCATTCTCTTTAAATTATTGTAGGTATGGCTGCATAATTTTATATTTTGAAAAACTTTTCTTAATAAAATTTCTGGAGGCCATTTTTAAAGGAGGTATTTCCGGATCCATGTTCATAGGAACTTTTTGACTCAGATTTACATTTTGTATCCATGGAAGACGTATGACGGTTTACTTTCGGGACACCTACACCCTGATGTATACCTACCGAGGCTCTGGTAAACTCTAAAGGTTACCTCATCTGAATCTGACTTAACTCAAAATATCATACGTCACTTGGCGACTGGGTTCGTCCTTCTCTGTTCTACAGCAGCAGAGCAGTTTTCTTTAATATCTCGAAAACGGTTTAAGATATTAAATTGAGCTTTGGTATGCACTATACTGGCATAGAAACACTTCTTTTCGATTCAACGAGTTTTGATAATTCCACCAGTGACGTTAAATATTTTTGACAAAAAATATAGTACGCCAATGCTTTCTTTAAAAACGGGCATTTGTTTCTTAATCGACAGCTAAATGTAAAAAGAAAAGACTTCATTTGAGTTTTTCTGGTAGGACAAATAGTTTTCGAGTAATAATTAAAAACAAGTTTTCTGCACCACTATATATTTGTTTTCGATTTCAAACCGTTTGTAAAATAATTTTTAAATTGTCGATGCTTCTTTACAGGGTGATATCTAGGCCCTTACATTTATGTTAAATTTCGTCGTTCTCCAATATCCACCTCAATTGTGCACCAGTTTAGTTATTTGCTTGTAGGAAAACGTATTTTTAATTCTTTTTTTTTGACACCCCGCATCTAAAGAAGGAAGAATGTTCGGACTCTTATTTATAGGAACTTCCTTCTTATTTTGACCTATACGTTCTTAAAATAGTTACCTTTTCTCCAGAAACACCTTGTATAAGTTAAGTTAAAACTTATGGTATTTTCACAAAAACAATATATTATAATAAAAAAAAGGTTAACTATAATTATTACACAAGTTTAGAATATTCATACACATATAACATAATATATAAGTATATAGCTATCAAGAATAGTTTTGTAGAGTTTTAAATTAGGTCTCCAAAGGGAGCATCTGTAAAAGTAATAATAACTTCTACTTTATTAAAGTATATACTATTATTTAACAAATGCTAGATTACCATACAGTTTTTCAATTATTACTTCTATAACCTCTATATTTTGCAATGAATTTTTTTATTAAAACCTAAGTGTAGAATAAAACATTACAAACGAAAAGAACGAAGAAATAAACATTTTTATATTCTGCCGATTAAGTTAAGTTAAAAATAAATATTTATAAGTTTTAACTTATAACTCGTATATAAAAAATAAGAAAATACATTAATTACTTTGTAATGAACAAGTAGGTATCCACGCACAAATAAATTCTTGCAGTTGAAGTTCAGTGGCGGCTGGTCAGGGTGGGCAGGTTGGGCAGGGCCCACCCAGAAAAAAATTAAGAACTGTTTCGCACTCTATCGAAATAATTTTTTTTTGTTTTATTTTTGTGATTTAAATTGGTGTACATTTGCTTTCTATTTATATACAGCGTGTGTAAAAAGTATTGAAACATGACCATAACTTTTAAAATATTGATTGTATAAAAAAACCCTTGGATAGGTCGATTTTTATTTTCAATTACGCAACTTTTGGTGCGATTTATAATTTCTAGTTCTACACACCCCCTCCCCCAGCCACCCCAACTTTTTTTTTCAAATAGCATCCTAACCTCTGTGATACCCCAAAAGACAGGTATTTTAATAGACTATTCAACGCTGTAAAGAAATCCGAAATCTGTCGGTGCAATTGGCTTCCCAAACGCATGAAATACTTTTTTTACTTAAACATTTTAAGAATGTCATGCATGTAAGACAGTACCTGAATGAGGTGTTTCCGGACCGATGGATAGGCGGAAGAGGGTCAATCGAATGGCCAGCCAGATCTCCGGACCTGACACCCCTCGACTTTTTTTATGGGGTCATTTAAAGGGTTGCGTCTATAACAATAGACCAAATAATTTGGAGGGTCTAAAGGATAGAATACGGGCGGAGATTGGTCGAATACCCCAAACGGCATTCGAAAACTGTTTTCAAAACTTTGAACAGCGACTTGTACAGGGTAAGTCTCTTAAGATTGACACCCCCCTTATCTCACTTATCCTTTGCCGATTTAACTCATTCAAAAAATGAGTGGACACGGTTTTTGATGAATTTTTATAATCTGAGAACGGATATTAAAAATCTCGTAAAATATACAGGGTGGAAAATAAAACATGATTTTTTACCCCGTATATTTTTAGACCAAAATAATGTCCTTAATTTTCTGAATCCAAAAATATATAATTGTTATATAATCACTCCACCCGTTCGTGAGATATTACTAAAAACTTATCACATTACGGGTGTCAATTATAAAATAAAAACATCAAGGAAACAATGCATATTTGCATTGTTTATTTGTTGACAGATGTCATCTAGTTTTTTGTGAGAGTGAGAGTAGTTCACTCTCTTAGATATTAGCGTAAAAAATACGTAGTGTTCGTAAAGAAGCAAGTTATTTTGAAAATGGTATATTCATTGGAAGAGCGAAAAGAGTTACTTGAAATTTATATTCAGTGCAACAAGAATAAGTCTCTTGCTCGGAGGGAGTATGTTAGGTTATTTCCAGAAAGGCTACCTCCTTCCAAAAATAGTTTTAAAAACATTGAGTTCTGTGTCTTCTCCTGTTTTTATTCTTCGCCTTTCCCTTTTCTTGTCTCTCAGAGACTCGGTGTTCCTGTATAAATCGCGCAGAGGAGTTTTTAGTGCAAACTATAAAACCTGAATCTTCATGTAAATCTTTTGATGAACTAAGGTCCTGGATTTATTTTAATACGAAAAATTTTATCCCTTAAAATTTTAAAATTTGCCACCAACATCGTTTTCTTGTTTGGAACATATTAAAACATATTATTGCACTCATTTATATCTAAATCGTTTCAAGGGTATACAATATTGCTCCATTAAATGCCGATAATTTTGGGTATAAATTAGATGATGAGGAATTTTTAGAGCCTACAAATATTTTGCGCGCTATTCCTGATAATTTTTTAATAACTTGCTCATGCAAAACATGGTGCGTAAAAAAATTACGCTTGTAAAAAAAAATTAAATTCAATGCTCTAAATTTTGCAAATGTGTATTCAACAAATCTTGCAAAAATGTTTATACAAAGAGTTAATTTCATTATATTTTATAAACACCGTAATTTGTCTGGCGCAGGGACGCTCAGGGGTAGCAACTACATTCAAATTGTAGCCGCCTGGAGTGTCGGCTCGGGACTAAAATTGCCGTATCTTTCTTATTCTCTAACTAAATTTAATTTTCAAACGCAGATTTGTAGCTAATACAATAGTCTACAAATATTGTTTCAAGTCTTTTTTTTGTTACGGTGCAAGAAAATGGGTGGAAATGACAATGAACGGGAAAGAATAATTTTAATTCCCTTTTTTGTATTTTTTGGGGGTATTACTTAGAGTTACGTAAAAAATTAATGTAACTTTTCTTGTTCTAAACAAAATTTGCAATCGAACTAAAAAAAAATCGTTCAAATCAGACCAGGCGTTACGGAGATACAGCGACCCGTCGATTTGACATAAAATCCAATATGGCGGACTTCCTCCCACGAACCAGGATGTCCACCTCATGTTTTCCTGATCCCCATATGACCCCAAATTAGGTTCTGAAGTCAAACTCTCTGCACATATTAGGGCAGAGTTTTCCACCCTAGGGGAAGTACTATCTGGAATTTATCGTTCTTTAAAAATCACGTTCCAAAATCACAGGTTTCGGTTCGAGGAAGTACACAAGCTCTCGGGCTAGGCGACTTCTTTATTGTCACGTCCGTTTCTCCGTTTCCGTTAAGTTCTTTTAGCTGCGAGATGATCACGAAAATGTACCTCTTCTTTTGATCTCGTTAAAATTTTATTTCTATTTTGTTATTTAAATGAGAAACAAATATTTTACTTTCATAAACATCTATGTGTCGTTGGAAGATATGCTAGGTTCCTAAATTCGCTCCGAGATGAGAGCAGAGTGAGAACAGATTTTGGGTCACGTGTGACGCGAGCTCCAGGGTCGGCGAATTAAATAAAAGAACGAGAAACCGCAGAATTCACAGAAATAAACTACAAGAAACGATGACTTATTTTAGAATTTGAACTTAACCTAACTTTTTATCATCGATAGGTTTTATATTTATTTTGATTGTAGAAACTCTGGAGGAGGGAGAAGGCAGTATGTTAGAAAAATATTTAATTTCCGCGAATACACAGTGCCTCGGTTTAATGTTTTATTTACATTTTTGAGCCCTATTTAACTTATAATAAATAAGTAAAGTAATAAGTGGTTAAATAAATATTAACTTGTACACCACTGGAATGCGCAATGGTCACTGCTTAACCTTTCTATGATTTGTAGTTGGAAATAAGAATTAATAGTATTAATACAGAAACAGATGAAAATTTATACAACAAAATTCAGGTTGGACAAACTGACATTGAAAGGAACGAGAAACCCACGGAGTATTTTATCCTCCTTGAGAGCTCGGCAGTCAAGCTCGGAGCGAAAAGATTTCGCTCGAAAGCATCGCAAGTCAGGAATCCAGTGAACTAAAGGCACGGTCAGTTAAAATAGTTAACTGACCGTGAACTAAATAGACTCCATTAGTTGTGACGTCATGACCCCCACTTCTACTGGCATACAAGTTTACGGCCGAAATTGTAATGCTGGAATCTGACCCGTATTGCATTGTAGGCCAGTCAAATTAGAATTTATCGAGGAATTAATTTCCAGTAAGCTGGAAATCATTTTAATACCTTCAGTTGGTCCTAAATGCATGCAATCTGAGTTTATACCATCCCAGGAGGTGAACATAACCAAGAAACCGCGAAATTTTTGCAATTTTTTCAGTTTTTGCTTGTAGCTCGAAAACGGAAAATGTCACGCCATTCAATATTAAAGAGGGTTAAATTCTGTGTCGAATAAACATCTAAAACTTCAAATTCGGTTCAGTGGAAACCGGGAATATTTCTGATTTCGGTGCAAACTTACGTTTTGCGACTTACCAAGACACATATCTTTGAAACAGATACTCCTATTAAAAAAACCCATAGAATAAAAGTTGTAGAGAATAAAATTTCATGCTATAGACAACTCAATTTTCAAATTCAGTCATTTTGAAAGACTAAATTTGGCATCAATTCAAAATCGGTTTTTTTGATGTTTTGAGTCATTTTAAGGAGATTCGAGGTAGTACGAATGAAAAACATTTTTAATAACTATATAATAATAATAATAATAATAATAATAATAATAATAAATTGTCTTTTATTTGGCGAAGTTCAGTCCGGAGGACTGCTCTTACACTCAACCAGGTAAATTTTATTTATTACAAACAATGTAAACTATAAAGTAGAATTAATACAGAAATAATACACATCTTATACTAGAAATTAACATAATACAAAACATATTAGAAATACATACCGTTTACTTACACATATATGTTAAATAAAGGAAAAATAAATTAAAACATAAAAATTTTGGTACACTTATCACTTTTTGTTCACTGGTTTAAAAGGTGTTTCTTATAATTAAACTTAAATGAATTAAAAGAATAATTTTTAAAATGAATAGGGATGGAATTGTAAAGGGAGGATGCGGCGTATGTAAATGATTTTTTGAAGAATGCCATACTATGTTGGGGAATATTTAAGTTATTAACATGCCTGAGATTTCGGCTGTGACAAGCAGATCGTGGTATTAAACAGTCATTAAGGTATGGTGGGTTTGAACTTTGAAGTAAGTAGCACCTTATGTGTGAAACATGCAAGATGAAAATTTCTCCTCGTAGCCATATTGAGCCAATTTAAAGTTTTTAGTTTCTCAGATACATGATCACTTTTTTTTAAATTAAATATAAATCTAATACACATATTTTGTACTTTTTGTATTCTGTATGTGTCGATTTGATCTAAGCACGGCCCATAAATAATATCTCTATAATTGAAGAAAGACAAAACCAGGGAGTCACAAAGCAGTTTTTTTAGATTTAGATTTAATATCTCACGACTAAAATAAATTCTTTTTAGGGCACAATAGGTTTTTTCTAATAAATTATTAACATGAAAATTATATTTGAGCTTTCTGTCCATAATAACTCCAAGATTTTTGGTGTGACTGAGGTAAGTTAGTTTTTGACCCTGTACAAAAATTCCAAAGTTTTCTTCAATTACCTTACAGATCTTTTCATTTCCAAAAATAAGAGCAGATGATTTGTTTGCGTTAACCTTAAGACAATGCTTAAGCGAATATTGTATTAGATTTTCAATATCATCATTAATTTTTGTAATTGACTGGTCGATGTTACCTGGTGGAAAGGTTAAGTATATTTGTGTATCGTCTGCGTAATAATGTGATTGACAAGATGTTAAGCTGTTTAGAAAGTCAGCAGTATACAATATAAAGAGTAAGGGCCCTAATATTGAACCTTGGGGTACTCCAGCCGCCAAAGTTTTTGATTCAGATATTGAATCATTTAATACTACACATTGCTGTCTGTTTGAAAAATAAGACCTCATTAAACAAAGTGCGTTCGCGGAGAAACCATAATATTTTAATTTTGACAAAAGTAATTTGTGATTAATCGTGTCAAACGCTTTAGAGTAGTCAAGCAACACAAGTGCCGTAATTTTACCTTGGTCGCAACCCTTTACTATGTCATCATTGACTTTTAAAATTGCACTTGTGGCGCTGTGACCCACCCTAAAACCTGACTGATTTAATGGTATAATTTTATGCAAATTTAAGTAGGACATCATTTGGTTATATAATAGACGTTCTATTATTTTAGACATAACAGGCAACAAACTTATCGGACGGAGGTCACGGTAGGTAGTTGGACAATTTATTTTGTTTAGAGGTTTAACCCAAGCTTTCTTCCAGGTTTCAGGGAAGATGCCTTGCTCAATACAATGATTTATAATATATGTTAAATAAGTTTTTAGATGAGGCATACAATGTAATAACATTTTAGTTGTAATGAGATCATTCCCATGAGCATTGGATTTGATATTAGTTAATGCTTTATAAACTTCATCCTCAGACACTCTAGTGAAAGAAAAAGTTGCGTCCTCAATATAGCTATTGTTATTATAATTATCGATAGGTTCATCACAGACATTATTACTTTTACAAATAGATACAAAAAAATCATTTATATTGCCACTAAATATTTAATTAGTAAGTATTATTAACATTAATTAATTAATAAGTAATTAATCATAGTTGTTAATAATTTAGGTGCAATGAAGTAACAAAAACATTTAAAATTGACAAGACATTTAAAATATGAATAAAATATGTTATAGAAATCAATAGGCATGCAGCACAAAATGAGGCAGCATTCATGTTCGCATTTTTTTAGATGTCTACAAAGCTCTCAAGCTGCGGTGTCATGTCGAGACCCTCTTATAATAATAATAATAATAATAATAATCGTATCTTGTATACCAGAATGTTGAGGTCTGTTGATCCGGTCTACCAACAGATAAACGAACAGCGTGGTGCCAAGAAGGGCCTGGCAGGTTGCAAGGAAAACCTGCTGATAGACCGCTGTATTACGCAGGACTCTGTGCAATACAAGCGGAATCTATCAATGGCCTGGATTGATTATCGCAAGGCATTTGATACAACATCCCATGAGCTTTTGTTACACTTCCTCGGATGTCGTGCGGTACCAGCACCACTAGTGAGATGCATTGAACAACTGTTGCCGCTCTGGAGAACTCGCTTCACCATAACATCCGATGCCGAGCGAGTTTCGACAGAGTTGGTGACATTCAAGAGAGGAGTGTTTCAGGGTGACTCTTTGAGTCCGCTCCTCTTCTGCATCTCACTGCTGCCGCTATCTGTTGGACTCCACCAAACCCGCGGGTATCAGTGTGGGCCACCCAGCAACCGAAGGCATAAGGTCACCCATCTATTTTATATGGATGACCTTAAACTTTATGCTTCCGGAAAGCGAGAATTTCAAAATGCTCAAAGGGTGGTCGAGGAATACACGCGGGCAATTGGAATGTAGTTTGGGTTGGACAAATGCGCAGTCGTCCACCTCAAGAGAGGACGATGCGTGGAATTCCACGAAGATGCGCAGCTCGCAGACGGAAGCATCCTACGACATCTGGATGCCGGAGAGACCTACACATACCTGGGTGTGGAACAACGCCATATCCAGGATGTGAACCAAATAAAGGATTCTCTCCGTGGCAAGTACAGACACCGACTCCGAAAGATTTGGTCTTCTGAACTTTCGGGGAAGAATAAGGTGTCTGCCACTAATATGCTTGCCGTTCCGATTCTGCTCTACTCCTTCGGAGCTGTTAAATGGCGAGTAGATGAGCTGCGCCAATTGGTCAGGGATATCCGCAAGATGATGAATATCCATAGGAGTATTCATCCTAGATCGTCCGTTCTTCGGGTGTACCTCCCACATCAACGGGGGGGGGGGGGGCTAGGACTCTTGAGTCTGTATGCATGGCAGAGTAGCACTAAGTATGGCATGCAACATCCTCAGGAGCTGGGATCCACTCCTACGGTTAGTGAGAGATTACGAAACTGTAGGAGTTGGCGCATTATTGTTTAAGGCAGCACAGAGGGCCGCAGATGAACTCGGTCTCGTGTTCGACTACAGGCGAGTAGGCTGGCGAGGTGCTGATGTAGAGTCAGTTACTGAGCTTCCGCCGAATTGTCTGACAGCCCAAATGGGCTCATTTCGTGATATTTGCTTTTTAATTTATTTTAGCATTTTCCGTAAGTATTTCATCCTCTAAGTATATAGTGAAAAAATTAGATCGCTAGCGTTAATATTAACCCTAATATTTGATTTCAAATTCGTAACATATTTGAAACGGCTATGACGTCACATCACCCGACTCCACTGGTTCTATGAGTTATGCGGATATATGGTATTTAGATTTCGCTGTACAGGGTGTCCAGCTTAAAGGTGTTTCTCCCTTTATTTTCGCTATTTTCAACATATTTTTGCCATTCAAAAAATGTTCTTGATCAGTTTTTAATGAACTTTTTGGATCTGTAATAACATCTTCTCTACGTCAACAAAATACAGGACGCTTTAAAAAATTTTTTTTTTTAAATATAACGACCCTATTTTTATTATATATTTCGATAGACCTTTTCAATCTGAATTCAAAAATATATCACACTTATATATTTATTTCACAAATAACATTATAATAAAGATAACGAACACAAAAAACAGTTATAATAATCATGATGAAAAATTAGGCACAAGCAAGCCATGATTGATTTGCTGTGCTGGCAAACACAAGTTTATTTGTTTGTTGTCAAAAATGCAAAAAATATAAGAGAACTACAGAATAAAATACAATTGCAATGTAACAGAAGCGATAATTATAATATATGGTGAACAAAGCTAGGATACCTTTAAAACATGGAAAAAACTAATAATATTCAGCTGATCTACTACAATAAATTTTCTATGTGCCCCCCATTATTTTGAATGCAAATATTACATCTTTTGATGAAATTCTCTACGACGTTGTTATAAAAGTTGGAATGATTTAAAATATTGATTTCTTCTCTAACTAAATCTCGAAGATGATCCCTATTATTAATGACTTGATCGTAGATTTTTTGCTTCAAAGCTCCCCAAAGAAAGTAGTCAAGCGGGTTGAGGTCCGGGCTTCGAGCTGGCCATGGAATCGTTCCATTTCTTCCAAGCCATGTAGGATATCGATCATTAACGAACTCTAGAACGATCCTTGCGTTATGGGGAGGTGCTCCATCTTGCTGCCAAATAAGACTATTTCTTTGGTTTATAGGGATGTTGTCGAGGAAATTTTCAATTTCCCCTAGCAGAAGTTGTGAATAAGTATGTCCTGTGAGGGCACCCTCGATAAAAAAGGGACCAACTATTTCACTCCGTATAATTCCACACCATACGTTTACAGTTTCACGTCCTTGTTTCTTTATTTCTCACACTGCTTTAGGATTTTCCGCCGCCCATACATGAGAATTACGTCGGTTGAAGAGGCCTGAGGTAGAAAAAGAAGATTCGTCTGTCCATAATATATTTCTTAAGAAATTGTTGTCCATATTATGCATTTCTAGAATTGTTCGGCAAAAATTTACCCTGTTTTCCCGGTCTCCTGGTGTCAGTTGCTGAACAGGTAGGAATTTATATGGTTTAAAATTATTCTTTTTTAAAATTGTTCCTATTGCGCTCTTTGAAATGTTCAAAATATTCGCAGCCGAACGAAGAGAATCCCTCGGATTTTCTTGGAAATGCAAAAGGATCTCCAACTGTTTCTCTTCAGTAGCTATTCTCGGTTGTGGAGGTCTCTTCATATCTGCCACACTCTTCTGTAGCCTGAATTTTGCTGCTATTTTCCGGAACGTTGTTTCGGACGGAACTGGTCTTTCTGGGTACATTTGAATGAAAAGTCGTCTGGCGGCGGCCGCATTTCTATGGCACTGTTGAAAAACTTCTAATATATCGCATCTTTCTTCCAGTGAGTATCGCATTTTTGAATGTGACAGCGAAAGTTTGACAATAAACTTGTGTTTTTCATCATAATTATTGTAACTGTTTTTTGTGTTCGTTATCTTTATTATAATGTTATTTGTGAAATAAATATATAAGTGTGATATATTTTTGAATTCAGATTGAAAAGGTCTATCGAAATATATAATAAAAATATAAAAATAGGGTCGTTATATTTAAAAAAAAAATTTTTTTTAAAGCGCCCTGTATTTTGTTGACGTAAAGAAGATGTTATTACAGATCCAAAAAGTTCATTAAAAACTGATCAAGAACATTTTTTGAATGGCAAAAATATGTTGAAAATAGCGAAAATAAAGGGAGAAACACCTTTAAGCTGGACACCCTGTACCAAGGACGAAGCACTTAAAAGATGAACGAAATTACCACTTCCGCCGTGTGTGTAGTAACTGCCGCCGGTATGAAACTATAGGAAACAAGCTATACTCTGGCTAATGAATGTTAGTCGTTGCGTCATCACTGGTGATCGTACGGGCCAAGGCGGCCGATTATACCAGTGCCGGCGATGAAAAGTTGATGATATGATTGTCATCCTCCACTTACAAAATATTTCATTATACCTTTACAATCTCATATTAGTAAAAAAATATATTATTGTCCAAAACTGCAAAATTAATCTTATAGATGTTGAAAATAACAATTTCTTTTATATGGACCTCAAATTTGTTTGTATACTGTAAAAATATAGCCTGCTTATTCTTGACACAAAGGAACGTCTATGAGTGAAACCAGTACCGCGTCGTAAACGCTCAGACAAACTTGCATCCACCTTTGTCTAACGCATAGCGTGCGAGAGACGCATTTCTGTTCAGTAGGTGGCGTTATGCCGGCGACGTTCGGGCCTATTTCAGTTTGATAAACAGTGCGCGTTGAATAAAGCATTTAGATTGCAATGTCTGTGATATATTCAATCAGTCATGACGCAACGACTAACATTCGTTAGCCAGAGTATAGCGACCGACCGCTGCGAGTGGTGTGACGTCACAGCGCTCTATTTTCATTATTTATTTTGAGGGAGAAGCAGTTGAAAAAATAATTTAATATTTTGCACATTTACTAATTACAAGGTGTACTTTCGGAATATGAATTAAAAAAATTTTCCGAAATGGGCCCATTAAAGCTGCCGAACAGAGGAATCTGTTCAGGCTGCTGCATTATGAACTAAATTAAAAACATTTGTCATTTGTCATTTTTGACATTAAAATTAAATGCGTAATAAAAGAAACAAAGGTAGGTAACTATGAATACATGAATACTTAATTTTATATGATTTTTCAACATTTTATTTAAAGAATTTTATTTTTAGATGTTTAATATTATAAAAAATCTTGTATGTAACACGTTGAAAGACCATTTTGTGTAACTCGTGTCATTTTGCGGGAACTCGCTTCGCTCGTCCCGTAAACATCCACTCGTTACACAAAATAAAGTTTTTCGTAACTGGTTACATTAATAGCTATTGCTTATATACGTATATTTCAATCAATAATATTTTTATCTCAATATGCTACAACTGTATCCAAAATGACCTAAATCCAAAAATGCAAAAATATATAGGGTGTTCCATTTAAAAATCCACAGTTAGTGTCATTTCCGGTGAAACCGGATGCGACAGAAAGTGAAAAATCGGTAGAAATAATGCATATTTAACTATTATTTGACGTGCCCAAATTTGAAATTCATATATCAAGAAAATATAGAGGTGAGTGTAATTTCGTGGTCACCCGTACATATATCTACCTTACCTATTTATTATTTGGCAACAAACTTCTAAAGTAAGTACTTCACTGCTTTTAATCGATACAGGTAAATGAATGTCTAGGTATAAATCCATCTATAAAATATGATGCATGTGTCATTTGACTAGAAAAACCTTTATTGAATTGAAATACAGCTTATCGAGTTACGAAATGGCCCTAAATCAATTTACGATAAGTCAAGTGTGGCATCCATGCAATGTGACAACACAGCACTCAAAGTACCTATTTACGTGAAATGGTCTTGACATAGGCGTAGAAAGAATATTGTCCACCAATTTATACTGAAACTTGTAAATAGTGAACAAATGAATCATTATTGTCGATTTTAAAATATTATAAATAAATAAATAAATAAATACACCACATGTAATTACGACCCCCTTTATCCCAGAAGGCTGAGCCTTGTGCGGGAGGGGGCTACACATTTAAAGACAAGGGAGACACATCCAATATCCGTGTATAATGGAAAAATCCCTCTCACAGTATTTTCCATTGCCACGACCGGGATTCGAACCCGGGACTTTTGGGTGAGAGGCAGGTACACTACCATCTCGACCATCAGTCATATAATAGTAATGCATTTTGATATACCTAGACAATCTTTTTTCAAATTGAAGATATTGAAAATGTCTATAACATTTTATTATTTAATTTTCCCTGTGCCAAGGTAAAGTATTTTTTTATAATCATATATTATCTTGATTTGAGTAGACACGCCCACATAAAAAGCTTTATTTATGGATAGATTTTAGCCGGATTTTTTTTTTTAAGTTATAGATCTCTAAAAGTTAGGTATATTTTGGAAACACATGAGGTTTTTATGGCCTACTATAATTTATTTTACAGGGGCCAAAAATCAGAAAATCATGTTAGCGATTTTTGTATTGACAAACTGAATACATCATGATATTCAGCGCCATCTGAAACTGATTTGGGCTAAATTTCATACAATAATATTTACTCGTTTGTTTTTAATGGAAAAACAAAGTTTTTAGAGAAGAGAGTTGTAATTACCCTTGTTGAGACAGAATTTAATGAACTGACAAAATGAATAAAATATTTTTTTCAAAAATGAGTGACATTGTTTACTTTACGTAATTTGCAGTCTATTTTAAAAAAAAGGTAATTACAATTCTCTTTCTTAAAAACTTTGCTTTTCCTTAAAAAACAAACGAGTAAATATTTTTTAATGAAACTTTAGCACAAATACATTTCAGGGTGTTGAACATCATGATGTATTCAGTATTCTAAAGCAATTCTTTTTAAATGTTCTAGTATTATATATCTAAATAATTAACTTCACTCATTAAAAACGAAACAATATTTTTACACTATACCTATAGAATTTAATTAAAACAGCTGTAGTAAGTAATGATTTTTATATTATGTCAATGATCGCATTGATCGAAAGAATCATTTATTGCTTGCAATAAGGTATTTATTTAAAGATAATATTTTTAATATTGTAAATAAAGTAAAAATAGTAGTATATTTTGATGTGATAACGAATAAATAATAAGGGATACGTGAGTGAAATAAATATAATGTATACGAAAAAATGTCTATTTATTTATTCAAAAATTAAATAACTATTCAAGTTAAGTAAACATAAAGAATTATTACTTAGATATTTTTATTGTCCAAAATCAAAAAAAAAAAAAGAGAAAAACTATTAATCACATTTATATTGAAAGAAATGAAATCCAAAGAAGTCAGAAATCCATAGAGGTAAACTTTAATAGAATAAAATAGCAAAATAAATTTTACTATTCAGCCTAAATCCTCTAATGTCTTAAAAAGACATAAATACTCTTTTCAGAGCTTATTTGCAAACTATCTACATTTAACTGATAAAAATTTGGTCAGTACTACGAATGTAGAAAGCAAATAATTTAATAATTGCAATAAGCCCCACCAGACGGATTAATCCAAATAAGGACTCCCTCTGTTACCAGGCAGTGCAAGTCACCAACCCAATTGCAAATAAGCTCTGAAAAGAGTATTTATGTCTTTTTAAGACATTAGAGGATTTAGGCTGAATAGTAAAATTTATTTTGCTATTTTATTCTACATTTATATTGATTCTAAAATTTTAATTTAAATCTCTTGCAATGTGCTCAGAAATTTAATGTGGTAAATTGAATCAACTATAATAGAGTATCAGGTTAATTGCAATCTAGATTCCTTCTTTTTATTGGAAAACGATTTTGTTTTTTTCTGGGATTCTTATTGACTATGTGCAAGGGGGCGGAGCTATTCCTAAATTCGACGCGAGCGTTTGCGGTGGCCATAATTGTAAATTTTGAACCCCCAATTTTCCCATTTCCCATTTGTCAAGATCATATGTTTTGTGCTGTCAAAAGTGTCAAATAATAATAATTGTTGTTTGAACGAGAAGAGTAGTAATTTAATAGTGTTTTTCGGTTATAAACGAAACATGCATGAGAAAAATTAACCGACCTGCAAATAAATGTTGTGTTTTAGGCTGTCGTGTTAGTGACATTTTCCATAAAATAAAGTTTTATAGAATATTACAGATTTCCTGTGCGGAAACACAACCTTAAATAATGCGCGAAGTGGATCAAAGCTTTGAAAAGAGTCAAGTAAAAGAATGTATTTACCTCTAAATTAAGTTTATAAAGCGTATCTGTTGCAGCCCTTTGTTGAACGCACTTTGCTGTAGTTTTATTATTGCAGCTGATATCAACATATTCTTCTACATGTTTCACATGACAAAATGTCAATTTCTTTCTTTTTCTAATACATCTCTCACCTTTGGTAAATTTATTGGAACACGTAATTTGTTTAAATTTGGTACACAAAATTATATTCGTCATTATTTTATGTTATTCTGTCATGTCGTGACATTGACAATCATGTACTGACATTGACAGTTTAGGGGTACAAATATTAAAAATTTGACCACGAGCGGCGCTACTAGAACCCTTGCACATAGCGAATAAAACTGTTTTATTTAAATCGGCGATTTTTGTAGTTGGCGGAGGTGACAGATAAATGTAAACATAAATTTTTCATTGCTTGTGACAATAATTGTGTTGTAATAAAAGGTAAATAAATACAGTTTTTTACATTCAGAATTGTATTATCACTATTATAATTGCTAAAAATAATTGTTGTAACATTTCCTAATGTATAAATATGACATTTCTTAATGTCAATGAAAATTATTTAAAATATAGAGTTAATTAATCTTAATTTCACAGTTTCTGGATTAAAAAAAAAATTAATATGCACCTCGGCATTAAAGGTTCTTTTATCATTTATGTGGTTTATTTGCCTCGGCCCTACGGACCTCGGCAACGAAACTCCTCCTTCATGATAAAAAGTTAAACTTTAATGCCTTGATAAATAAATAACTATTACCTGCATTATGTAGAATAAAATTAGTTTTGTAATTATGTCTTGAGAGTGGGATTCACGGGGAAATTCTAGTGTTTTGCTCTGATTAATACATAAGAATTCGTCAATGGTCTCCGTAAAACGTGGTGAATAGTTACACTTTTGAATCTTTACAGCTCGCTAGGAAAAATATGGTTTTTTAAAACTACCCATCAAAATATTGCCACAAGACCACTCATGATGATGAAACAAGCCGTTTGTAAATTCGGCATTTCAATAAAATTCCAGCAGTTATTAAAAATTGCTCAAGTTTAAATACGTCTGCCTTGACATTTATGATCATAACATCAGCTTCTGACAGAGAATCCTTCAGCTGAAAGCTTTAGCTGTCGAACGAATCCAAAAAGTTGCAAATCGCTGAAAAAATAAAAAAGTTATAAGGTAAAATGAAAATTCCGGTTTTTTTTGGACCACCCGATATAAGCCTAAATTTTTAGAGACTTCACTTACCTGTAATTCTTGATCCCCTATACGAACTTTTATTCCGTCAACGCTTGCTATACATGATACCTTACGCCCAAACAACATTACCTTAGACTTAGATGGGTTTGTTAACAGACAGACAGAATTTCTCTGAAAGAGAAATCAAAGCCTGCAGATCTTGATTAAGGTTCAAAGAGGCATTAAGACAGTTTACTTTCTCAAAAGAATAGTAAATTTGAGTGTCATCTGCGTAAACATGACTACAACAATACTGTAAAATATTTTTGAAATGTGATGTATAGTCGAGTATATTTTAAGTTGGCCGGTCCAAAGGTCGCTACGTCGTCTGAAGTAAGATTGTATTCGATATGTTAGAAGTGCCAGTGGTTCTCAAACAGTTTGACACTTGAACCGTGATGTGATCCCTAAATAATAATTGTATAAAAATATTGTTTGTAAAGTATAAACAATGATAAAAGTATTAAAGGGTTTCATAAAAAATGTTAAGAAGTATTAATTTACTCAATTTGTAGTTTTAGTGGAATTCTACATTTATATATAGGCTCGGACACAAATGAAACTAATAATAAAAAATGAATTGCCCAATATTCGGTCAATAACAATATTAATCATTTGAAAAAAAAAAGTAATCGAAAACTAATATTAGTTAGAATAGTTTTATTAAATAGAATTATCGTAGCTATAGGCTACACTTTGAATTCGCAAACTGTTGGTGGTGAAAACGTGTGTTATTTGGTAAATCAGTTAAATCACACACACGCACATATCATCAGCTTATATAAATGGAGCGTTCCTTAAAAAATACTCCATAAGTCCGGCTTTGTTTAACCGCCAACATAAAATTTTGGAGCCTGACGACTGTTGTTTATTTAGAAAGAAATAAAATACGAAAAATTGAAGTCATTATGTAATGTATTATAATAAATAAAAAATAAAGGCCCTGGATATTCGTAAATAAATAAAATAAGCACGCCACTAAACATCCGAAAGTCGATTTTGTTAGAGATAAACTCGGGCGGAATATAATAAAATTGTTTAGTGAAAAGACAGTTTTAACAAAACTCGCTGCGCGGATTAATAAAATAAATAAAATGAAATTTTTATAGGGAAAATTTGAACCTTTATTATTTACAAAAAAAAAAAAAACGATATCGCCGTGAACAGGATTTGAACTCGGAAGTACCTATTCCACTATTTTGACAATCGAGTATCTTACACACTGTGCCACGCAACAACATCACTTACGTTGTAAAACGTGCAATATGTAGGTAACATAAAATTGTAAGACTTATAGTGATTTGACAATGTCCGTTTGTTGCAAATACCCACTAATTACCACTAAAAATAACCAATAATTCATGTAAAGACGAATTTAATTTTGAGACGACTCAACCCCAAATAAATAATATTTCATTGTAACGATTGGCAAATCTTGAGAGTTTGACAGCCACTGAATTATTGAAAACTTAGATTATGTTATCTCTCTCTTCAGGGTATATTTTATATTTCCGTCTCAAACGGAGGAACAAAGAAGCTTGGTCGACATACGGGAACAATGAGTGTTATGCTCTTGGTTTAACTTTGAGTGCGAGAGAAAATTAAATCGTACGCGTAATATCAACTCATACAGATGCCAAGTTAAAGTATACTCGACTTTATATGTATATGTGATGTGAATAGTACAGGACCCAAAATAGAGCCTTGAGGGACCCCCGAAACAACATCAAGGGAATCAGACAGATTGTTACCAATTGTAACAGTTTGTTGTCTATTTATTAGATAATTTTTCATTAATTGTATTGCGTTCCCAGCAAATCCCAAGTAATGAAGCACCGCCAGGAGAAGATCATGACTGATTCTGTCGAAAGCTTTTGAATAATCAAGCAAGACAAGAATAGTTAAATGATCTTTATCACTTTCCAACAGAATATCATCCAAGACCTTAAGTAAGGCTGTGGTGCAACTATAATTAGCTCTAAACCCAGACTGGTCGTGTACATGTTGCAAGATACGTAAGTGATCCTATGAGGCACTGATAAGGTACATCAGGCTTGACTGACCCATTAGATTTCGACAATTTCAAATTTGCTTCCATCGGAGTTTTTGCCGTTTTTGACAATGACATATTAAATTTGTCTAAGAGTTCTATGATAATGTTTCTGAGTTACCGAAGTTACTCCTGTTGCCTTATCTTTACAAATTTTCATGCCCAAGCAGAACTTAGCTTCCCCTAAATCTTGCATTTTAAATCGTTTCGTTAATTCTTTCGTCAAATGATTTGTTTTTTCATTACTATTTGAGAATACAAGAAAATCATCTACATACAATGCCACAATCAGAATTTTATTGCTCGATATTTTAAAATAAACACATGGTTCATGTTCGGACTGTTGCAAATTTAATTCAACCAAGACATTATGAATTTTTATGTTCCACATTCTTGAAGCTTGCTTTAAACCATAGAGAGCTTTCTTCAAAAGACATACTTTATTATCAAATACTTTTCGAATAAATCCCTCAGGTTGAGACATATATACAGTTTCGTCCAATGAACCATTCAAAAATGCAGTTTTGACATCAAGATGACTGATATCCAAATTTAGTTTTGCCGCTAGTCCAAACAAAACTCTGATTGTTTCTCGTCTAACCACTGGTGAAAAAACCTCATCATAATCCACACCTTCCTGCTGCGTAAAGCCTCTTGCTACGAGCCGAGCCTTATATCGATGTGACTGTCCATCAGAACCTCTTTTTAGTTTAAAAACCCATTTTGAAGACACTATATTTTGATCTTTAGGTTTATCAACTAACACAATAAAGAATTGTACTCATCTAACATCGCTTCCCGCCATTTTTCCTTATCATTTCTCGTCATAAGATCATTGACAGAAATCGGATCTTGACATAAATCACTGACAGTATGATTCAATACCTACAGCACCAGAATATTCCATCTTCTTTCTGTCACGTAAAGGATACCTTCTGTCAGCTATTACAATATTTTCATCTTTTTCGGATTGTTCCGGGGTAATTTCAATTTCCGAAACCATTTCTACTTCAATTGGTTCTTCTCTGCTATGAACATCATTATCTGAACCTGATACCAAATCCTCCGAAGATAACAACTGATCAAAATTTTTCATCTCATGACATGCGTCTGACTTTGGAGCATCATCTGTACTAAAATCTTCAAGAAATATAACATCACGTGCTTTGAAAATATTGTTATGTTTATCCAACAATCTATAGCCCTTTGACTGAGTACAGTATCCAACCATTTTGCATTCCTCACTTCTTGCATCCCATTTTTGCGCTTTACTTTAGGGATATGTGCCATCGCCTTAGAGCCAAAAATTCTCAAATGACTTAAATCAGGTTTCACGCCTGTCCACACTTCTTCAGGAGTTTTTCCTAAGACGAGGTGAACGATTCTTCAAGTACACCGCAGTGTTACAAGCTTCAGCCCAAGAATGTTTAGAACAGTTAGCGTCTTGCATCATAGTTCTTGCTTTCTCACAAATAGATCTATTGGTTCTCTCTGCCACACCATTTTGTTGTGGTGTATGAGGAATGGTAGTTTGATGTTTGATGCCATGTTTGACAAGAAAATCTCTGAATTGAGTGTTAATATATTCACCACCATTGTCTGATCTAAGTATTTTACTTGACTTATTAATTTCATTTTCAACAGCAGCTTTAAATTTAACGAAATTCTTGAAAACTTCATTCTTTTCTTTGAGAAAATACACAAAGATTTTTCTTGAAAAATCATCAATAAACACAAGCATATATCGACATCCTCCAAATGACTTTTCCTCCATAGGTCCACAGAGATCAGTATGGACTAACTGAAGTAAATTGCTCGCTCGCGTGCCACTTCTTTTGAAAGATTGCTTAACATGCTTTCCTTGAATGCAGGATATACACGGGCTATTACTCGAACTACTGAAATTCACACCAGTTACCATATTTTTTATTTGTTCCATTGCTTTTCGATTCAAATGACCTAACCGTTTATGCCATAATTCTTGCGATGAATATACTGAAGATGTATTAGCAACAATTTCGGATTCTTTACCCAACAATGGATTAAGCATTGCAATTTCTACACGTGTTTTTAAAAGTTCATCCAATTTATAAACACCATTGACATTTGTAGCCGTAAATCTGACATCGCCTTCAACATTAAAGTCATTTCTGTGATATATTTCACAACCACTCTCAGAAACACAAGAATATGACCTTTTTCAACCATTTTGAAACCGACAAAAAATTAGTTGAAAGTTCTGGAACATACATTACATTTGTGATTGTCTTAACACCTTCTTTTACATTGACACAGACATCGCCACTACCTTTTGTGAACACCTTTTCATTATTGGCAACAGTATTTTTTAAATTTACATCCTCTTGGTAATTCTTCAACCAGCTTTGTCTATTTGACATATGACACGTTGCTCCCGAGTCCACATACCAGCCAACACTAGACGTATTACTATTGACACCCAATGAACATAACATAGCAGTAGATCCACACTTCTTGTTATACTTTTTATTGGTATATTTATATTTGGTTTCACGTTTAGTAAGTCCAGGACAATCAGGCCTCATATGACCAACTTTATGACAATTATAACATTTGCCTTTAAATACTTTTGAATGTACATCAACTGTAAATGCTGCTTCTTTAACATCCGTATTCCTACGATGATCTTCCATCAAAAGTTTTGTCTTAACAAATTCACTGGTTATTTTTTGTCCACTATTTTCAAGTCTCATAACTAATGGATCAAATGACGATGGTAGGCCACTTAAAAGTATAACACCCACAAACTCATCATCAACAGCCGCATCCATATCTGACAATTTTTGAGTTAAAACCATTATTTCTGACACATTTTGACATATTTGAGAAATTTTCAAATTTCACACTGAACAGTTTCTTCAATAAACTTAACCGACCAACTAAACCACGATTTTCAAAGGTTGTCGCCAGATTATCCCATGTTTCTTTAGCACTTTTTGCAGTATGAACATGAACATACAGAGAAGGTTGAACCATTAAACAAATTTTTGCCATTGCTTTCTCATCCTTCTTTGGGTCCTTTATTGCCACTTTATCTGTTACATAATCCCAAAGGTCTTCATGCTTTAACAACATTATCTTTGCAAACTTCAAGGTCTTGTAATCTTCCATACTGCCAAGCTTTTCAACAGCCGCCAAAAGATTTGTACCCCCACTTTAAATAGAGTTACATACAGCATACGGTCTGGGCCCATAACCTGTTAATAAATACACAGACCAAAGGTGTGAAGAGTACGTCGTTTTATCATAAACGTAAAGATTACAGAATAAGTAACTAAATTATTAATATCATAATATAAACAAAAGTATCGTTGTTATTGATTATATAGGAGAGGTAACTGATTAAAACAAAACTTGTTAACTCTCTTATTAAACAATAGATGTCGCTAGTGTATCATTAACAAAATCAACTTATTATTAACAAATTATTCGTAGGTATCTACGAAAAATTCGTTGTTATTCAAAATGTATAAAATGCTGCGGATTCAAAGAACGTGTCTTAATTTTACATATTTATAAGTAACTTTTGACGAACGTCATAGAATACATGAAACTAAAAATATTTGCGACTTCGCCGTAATGATCTGCTTGTTCTTCTTGAAGATGTGGCCCTTGGACGTCCAATGGTGGATGTGGTTTTTACGCTATGGTGCGCCGCCTCATAAAAAATGAAATGTACCAAACCGAAGTAGAAAATATCGATGTATTACGTCATTACGTGAACGCATCACAACGGCTGTGGTCTTTGGGAACAGCTGGAAGGAGGCGAGGCTCGTAAACTAAAGTCTACAAGCCTTGGAAGGAGGAACATTGCAGCTAGTGCGACAACATTGGATTAGACGGACTCAGGTGTGCTTACCAGTCGATGATGAACAGTTTTGAACAGAAATACAAATAGTTATGTTTTTTTAACATTTTCATACATTATCTTTAACAATTTTTATCTCGTTCTGTATTGGATCTTTATTAAAATATTTTTTAAGAAATCAACTTCTTACTTTAATGTGGACCTTACACGATCAATAATACTGTCACTGTAACACTTCAGTAATACCACCGTACATATAACACAATGTACGGTGCTAATACTGTCAATATTCAATAATTCTCAGTCACTATTTAAACGCCTACACACGAACAGTATTACTGTCAATATTTTGTATCAGTATACCTATAGCTTTAAAGACAAAGTTTTTTGCTGTAATATATGAGGCTTTTGCTTTTTATCGGCATTTTTCAAAACCTTAGTCACATAAAATCTAGATAATGCCCGACAATAATTTAATAAGAGTTCTAGAGAATGCGTTTGGAATATTGTCCGCCAGATTTAGGGGTTTTCAAAAGGCAATGAGCCTTAGACAAGAAAAATCCAGTGGAATTACGGTTCTATGTTGTTATTTGGATAATTTTCTGGCTAAGAAAAGCAAACAGTATCACTTTCAGTTTTATGAACTAAACCCTTTGGAAAACAACTTTGTTTACTTACAAAGACTATGCGAGAAAAATTTTGTCAGTATTATAATAATGAAGGCAAATTCCAGTAATTGCAGTGCAACATTAAAGACTTGTTTACATATATTTTATTTTACTTGCTTTTTTATTACTTTTATTCACATTCTGAATATTGACATGCTAAATTTTATTCTGCAAAATTGTAAGGCCGAAGGAGGAGACATCATGCATGTTTGTAGATGTAGAAAGCTAAACGACTGAGCTAAAAGATGCATCTGAATAACTTTCGCATTGAACGTTATCTTAATTAATTCTTACAGAATATCTGTGGAGATTGTCCAAATTCGTTTCAAAAATATAATATTGATGGCTCTTTTTGCAATCCTTTGCTATGGTTCTAATTACATTAGTTTTTCTCCCCACACTTTAGCTATATTCCGGTAATTATATCTTCCTTCTGTTGACGTTCACAAATATTTACACGCTAACGTTAAAAGTTCATTTTGCTTTAAAATCTGTGTAGTAAGTACTGATTTACAATTGAGGCGCATACCTTGATCAATAATAATAGCATTAATGCCAGTATTCCCTCTATTTGCCAATACTGATGTTCGAATTTCAAAATATCCGGAACTTGCATCATTACCTACAACCGTTATTCCATCAGTATTGATGTTACATATTCAATAATACTATCAATATTTTTAAGTATTGACAGTATTATGGATCGTGTAAGGTCCGCATATAAAGGTGCATGTATAGTTTAAATTTTTCGGATAAGTTGTGTAATAGCTATATGCTATATGCTATATGCCTAGGTGGCTTACAAGTCGCCAACAGAGGATCAGTACCCACCTACTTTACAACTGAGAGACAGTCGGTCATAGACCTGACGCTCTGCACCTCAGAGCTGTTCTCTCAGATTGTATCGTGGGAAGTATCTATGGAAGTATCGCTATCCGACCATAGACACATCCTATTCGAGCTGGACGAACGGTTCCAGCTCAATGAAACGGGCTATAGGAATCCCAAAGCCACCCGATGGGACCTCTACATAGAGGAACTAAAAGGGAGACTGTTGGGTATACCTTCCCGGTATGACAGTGAGGAAGAAGTTGAGATGGTGGTAAACCGCCTCAACACTGCCATCACTGAATCGTACGAGGTCAGCTGCCCGATAAAACATCGAGCCAGCGTAGGCAAAACACCCTGGTGGAATTCCCATGTCGAATCCCACCGGAAAAAGGTTCGCAAGCTTTTCAATAAAGCCAAACGAACGAATATACAGAACCATTGGGAAGATTATAAATCTGCCCAAAGGGAATATAAAAAGGTCATTCGTGACTCACAAAGAGATACCTGGCGAGCCTACTGCGAGGATATTATTAAAACGTCCTCAGCAGCAAGGCTGAGCAAGGTACTAACAAAGGACCCGGGAGCGAGGCTGGGGGCAGTGTCTCTTCCGGGAGGGGGATTCACCTCTTCTGCGGGGGAGACACTCCAACACCTACTCTCAGTACACTTCCCGAACTCAACTAATGCACCGCCGGATGAGGACGACAGTGGCCCACATACAACCGTGGACTTCAGGACGTCCTCCAAGGTAGTCACTTACGAGAGGCTAAGATGGTCAATTCAGACCTTCTCGCCCTTCAAAAGTCCAGGTGAGGACGGGATACTTCCGGCTCTACTACAAAAAGGGCTGGATGTACTCGTGCTCCATCTATTGCGGATATTCCGCATCTGTTTAGCTCGAGGCTACATACCAGTTGCCTGGAGAACCGTAAGGGTCGTATTCATTCCTAAACCTGGGAAAAATGACTACACCCAAGCAAAATCGTTTCGACCCATAAGCCTCGGCAGTTTCCTTTTAAAGGCACTGGAGAGGCTTGTGGATTGCTACTTAAGAGAAGGGATCTTGGTGCAACGACCGCTGCACCCCCACCAATACGCCTACCGGGCCGGGAGGTCGGTCGAGACGGCCCTCCATCATCTCGTAAACAGGATAGATGGGGTGCTGGAACGAAGGCAGTCCGCCCTGGGAGTGTTTATTGATATAGAAGGAGCATTTGATAATACCTCCTTCAACTCAATGTGCCAAGCTCTGGAGAGGCGGGGAGCGGAACCATCAGTAATACGATGGATCGACTCCATGCTCTCCAAGAGGAAGGTCATAGCCAGGCTGGCGGGCAGCTCAGCGGAGGCAGTCGTATCGCGAGGTTGTCCGCAGGGAGGGGTGCTGTCCCCTCTATTGTGGTGCCTCGTGGTCGACAGTCTCCTGGAGACGCTGTGCCAGTCTGGCTTTTATGCCCAGGCCTATGCAGATGACCTGGTCATCTTAATCCAGGACCAACAAATCGACATACTGGGAGGACTTCTGACAGAAGCCCTCTTAGAGGTTGAGAGGTGGTGTCTGGCTGAAGGGTTAAATGTCAACCCACAGAAAGCTGACCTGGTTATTTTTACCAGGAAGCGAAAACTAGGACCCCTGCCAGAAATTTATCTGGCTGGAAAGGTTCTCCCATACAAAGGGTCAACTAAGTATCTGGGGATTATACTAGATACCAAGCTGACCTGGAACGAGCATATTGCCAATCGCATCAAGAAGGCGACCTGTGCCCTCTGGGCATGCAGGAGGGCCTTCGGGTGCACGTGGGGCCTACAGCCGGGGATCCTTCACTGGATGTACACGGCTATAGTCCGCCCCATCATTACCTATGGTGCCATTGTCTGGTGGCCAAGGTCAACGAAGGCCAGTACTAGGACCCAGTTAGATAGGGTTCAAAGACTGGCCTGTCTAGGAATAACCGGTGCTATGAGGACGGCCCCCACCAGGGCCATTGAGGTCCTGACGGGGCTGCCCCCTTTGCACCTGGTTATTGAACATGAGGCCATGAGGTCCGCCTACAGGCTGACCGGACTCGGTCACTGGAAAGGCGAGGACCAACCTCATGGACACGTAGAAATATGGAAAAAGGCTACCCAAAACTGTCCTGTACTCTTGATGTTACAGGACAGTATGATGCCGACAACAAGTCCCAGTCAAACCCTAAGGATTCAGATTCCTGAAAGGTCAGACTGGGAGGTGGAGAAATCCACTATATGCCAACATGGAATCATCTGGTTTACAGATGGCTCCAAAATTGGAGACAAGGCGGGAGCAGGGGTATATGGGAAAACCACAAGGACAAGACTATCTTTTGCCCTCGGGTCTTATGCCACTGTCTTCCAGGCCGAAGTGTATGCTATTCTAGCATGCGGGTTAGAAAACCTAAAGAGGGTTCCAAAAGGAAAAACCATACAAATTTGCTCGGACAGCCAGGCGGCCTTGCTGGCCATCCAGTCCAGCAAGGTTAGATCACGGCTCGTCCTTGAGTGCAAAAAAACCCTGAATGATCTGGCCATTCACAATAGAGTGATACTTACTTGGGTCCCGGGGCACTCAGGTGTCCTGGGAAACGAGGAGGCCGATAGGCTGGCTAGGGAAGGGTCAGGAAGGTACCCCACTGGGCCAGAACCCATACTAGGAGTACCATGCTCAATGGGCGTCTCTGCCATGAAAGAATTCCTAAACAAGGAATTCGAAAATTCATGGCAGGAAGCCCCAGGAATGCGACAAGCAAAGGCCCACATAAGAGGACCCTCGCTTAAACTAACCAAGGATCTCATAGGTTTTAACCGAAGAGACCTTAGAATGGTGACAGGACTATTAACAGGTCACTGCCACCTAAACAGGCACCTTCAGATAATCGGCATCAAGGATGATTCCGAATGCAGATGGTGTCTGGAGGATGAAGAGACCTCGTCTCACATCCTCACAGAATGCCCAGCTATCGTATGGGCCAGAGAACGGCACTTCGGGAACTGTGTTTTGAACCCGAAAGATGTCAAAGATATTCAGCCCAGGAAGCTCTGCACCTTTGCTAAAGAAGCGGGGATACCTGGCTGAATAGGATATGTGGGTGCACAATGGGCCCGTATAGGTGGCCTAAGTGCAAGGGTTTCCCGCCCACAAATTCATTCATTCATTCATTCATGCTATATTTATATTAATATTAACTCAGGAAAATCATATAATCCGCTAAAGGTTAAAGTATCGGGATCTCAAGGACTAAGATAATGCATTTAAGCCAAATTAAATACTTTTATCATTGTATAAATAATGAAAAATATTATATACCTACAAAAAAGCGGAAACTAGTTGTGTTTAATATTACTATATTCCTTACAATTAGATACCTAATAAATATTTATTTCCAGTTGCATATTAAAATGTATTTCTGTGCAAAAATTAAACCAAATGCATCTATTATAATTTGTATGTTGTCTATCCCGTTTTCTTCATATTTAGTTGAAGAATAAAATATAAAAAGTTATAATTTATTTGTGATTCAAATTTACCCAATAACACAGATTAATTCTGCAATCTAGATGTAATTTTTAAATATACTTATATTATTATGAGATTTGCGCTATAATCGAGCTTGAACATAATATTATAAAGTAATGTCCCACCGACTCGTGGCGTAGTGGGCTAGAGCATGACAGCCATGGTCACACGTCACACTGCCTTTCGTGTCCGGGTTCGAGACCCGGCATCGGCAAATGGCAATGTCGGTGGGTGTGGGTATGGATGTTTGTCTGCGTTTTTCTAATGTGTAGCCTCCTTCCGGACAGCCCTTGGCCCTGGATTTGGGGACTGTCTAATTTCGGTGGTGTGTTTATGTTTATGTAGTTTATGAGTTTTGCAGTATTTACATTATTTTTTAAATCGGCTATAGCTTTTATACTTCATAATATTTATATTGAAACACTTTGAGTGGGTATGATTATTAGTGTCCTTTAGATTCCATCCGGCTTAAAATTAGCGTAATAATGGTGAACAAAAAAAAATTAACAATTTAATTTAAAATTATACAGGGGGTAAACTACGTTCGGAAAATTCCGGAGGCGTAAGCATGCGTGAAAATATGAAGAAATGTTTCTATAGACATGGGTCCGCAAATGGCTTCTAAGGGAGCTGCGGCCCCTTGAAGTTGGCGCCCCAAATGAGTTTCCTTTTAAATACCTCAGAACTCTTTGAGCTGCATTGTCGACAATAGAAAATATTAACCAGGGCCGACTAAACTGGAGGGGGCTTCTATTATTTTCCCACCAATTTTTTGTTTGTCATTTTCTTGCATTTTTGATGTCGGAAATGAATTTCCTAAACAATTTTATATAAGAAAGTTTCGCTGTTGGGGAGCCGTAGGACGCACCCTTTTTGAGAAAAATGGGATTATGTAATGAATGGTGGACATTTTGAACTCCTCCTTTAACAAGATGTGTTCGGGTCACGGTGTAAGACAATTAGGTGATGCCACGAGCCGATCGACCGCGTCGTCAATTTGTTAACGCTTGGATTAGAGAGAGATGGTAGAGCTAGGGCTGCATATTTTACCGTGAATCGGGCTCATTGTATGGATGTAGCTGTTTAAAATCTAAATCAATTCTTTTTAAATGTTCTAGTATTATAAAGTGCTCAACATACTAACCGCACCGACCTTATTTTTTAATCGCCGTACCTGGGGCCTGGGCCATCCGATTTAAACGGCTGACACCTCACTCGAAAGCTTGTCTCTTGTAGAATCGGCGATTGGGTTGCTGCATTGAATATAGGAATTATATATATTCAATGGTTGCTGTATTTAAACAGTCAATTTCTTGGGTGTTATACAGGGTGACAAAAGGAGTGTTACAAAAATGTTAAAGTTTACCTCTTTGCAACGTTGATAGGAGCAAGTTTTTAAAATTCGTTTTTATGTCATACTGTACCTTTGGAAAGTACCTCTAGACATTTTTGGCAGATTTTTTTATTAAGGCTCTAGAACGAAAGTTACGGGGGTTTTCCGAAAAGTGGTACGTTTTGTAAAAAATTTGACCAATTAGTTGTTTTCGCCAGTTAGGTCCACTAATTCAGGTACAATCTACCCTGCGTAAACCAAATTCCTATCTGATTCCATTTAAAGGATATACAGGGTATTATTTTTTTTTAAATCCAAAAACTATGAATTAAGATTAATTAACTCTATTTATTAAATAATTTTCAGTGACATTAAGAAATGTCATAATTATTTAAAATTTTAAGTGACATGGAAATGTCATAATTATTTTTAAATGTCAAGTCTGATTAATTTTTTATAACAAAACCATTATTTTTATCAATTATAATAGTGATAATACAATTCTGAATTTAAAAAACGGTATTTATTTACCTTTTGGTACAACACAATTATTATCACAAGCAATAAAAAGTTGATGTTTACGTTTATCTGTCACCTCGGCCAACTACAAAAATCATACAATAATGGATTACTTTAATGACGATTTCTATCACTTTAATGACGATTTTGAGGTAGTACTTTAATGCCGATTTAAAAAAAAACTGTTTTTTTTTTAAATCGACGATTTTTGTAGTTGGCGGAGGTGACAGATAAATGTAAACAAATTTTTCATTGCTTGAGACAATAATTGTGTTGTAATAAAAGGTAAATAAATACAGTTTTTTACATTCAGAATTGTATTATCACTATTATAATTGCTAAAAATAATGATTTTCTTACAAAATTATTCCGATTTGACATTTTAAAAATAATTGTAACATTTCCTAATGTATAAATATGACATTTCTTAATGTCAATGAAAATTATTTAAAATATAAAGTTAATTAATCTTAATTTCACAGTTTCTGGATGTAAAAAAAAATTAATATGCACCTCGGCATTAAAGGTTCTTTTTATCATTTATGTGGTTTATTTGCCTCGGCCATACAGACTTCGGCAACGAAACTCCACCTTCATGATAAAAAGTTAAACTTTAATGCCTTGATACATAAATAACTATTACCCTCATTGTTATGTAAAATGAAATTAGTTTTGTAATTATGTCTTGAGAGTGGGATTCACGGGGAAATTCTAGTGTTTTGCTCTGATTAATACATAAGAATTCGTCAATGGTCTCTGTAAAACGTGATGAATAGGAACACTTTTGAATCTTTACAGCTCGCTAGGAAAAATATGGTTTATCTTTTCTTGCATTTTTTTTTGGCAAAAGTACTATCATGATGTGTACTATAATTAGTACCATGAAAATTTTGAAAAAACGTTCAGTAGGACTTTTAAAAAAAAAATAACCATTGTTCCTATTCACCTGCCAATGGGGGTGATAGGAACACACCTTAATTTTCCACGATATTCCTATTAAAACAAGTCGTAGGTGGATAGGAACAATTTAAAATAAAAAAATAGGGTAATATACATAATATATACATAAAAAAATATTCTTTATTGTACAAATGGGTTATCCACTTACAGGACAAATAAAATGAATGAACATGAAAAAAACAATAAGAAAAAATATATATAATTTACCAACTACAGTAAAAAAATATAAAATATAAATAAACATAACAACTTTGAAAAACTTAAATAAAAATCTAATTATAACGACTCATATCATATCATATCTTTGAGAGACTTTGCTTTTATGCCTTGTTAAAAACCTAACAATATATTCTTTTCCGGGCATGTTATTTTTGAACCGGATAAGTTCTACCCAGCTTATCTAAATAATTTTTTTATAGATAACCGAAGGTCGTAGCCATCTAAGGGGTAGCCCCACTCAGAACATACGTTGATATTTTTAATAAACAGGTTTTCTTCTAGAGATGATAAAACTGTCTGACCACCTTGCTTGCCAATATTCCCTTTAGTGTGCCGAAATAACACTGTTGGTGGTATTCCACACTTTTTTGAAGCATCCCTGTATGAAATTTGATTACTTTTTATGTCATTAGCTGCCCTCGATATTAAATCGGGGTCTTGCTTTTTATACAATTTACGTCCCTTTGGCTTGTAGGTACGTTTTCTTGGCATAGTTTCTATTCACCCCACTTTAATCTAAAAGTACATGAATAGGCATGTCCACAAAATTTTAATTTCAATTGGAAATGATAGATTTATTGGTATTATGAACTAATGTAACAATAAAAAAATTTGTATATTTTCATTTTGCCAGTTATTCGCAATAGAAATCACCTAAAAGCAGAGAGGCTAAGAAACGTTCCCAAGATAGAGGCTAGTAACATGACGTCACATGCTCGCAGGCACGTTGCCGCGCGCCGGCCGGCTTGTACGGGTTCGTCATTCAGTGAGCGTTCTCTGTGTTTATGAGCAGTATTATAAAAGAAATGTGGTGGCACCATAAGAGTAACTATCTAGTTACTCTTATGGGTGGCACGAATATGGTGTTTTATTGTTCCTTGCTGCAATAATATAACTACTAAGTCGCCAACGAAAATATTTGTAAGCGTCCCAAAGCCAACAATAAAAAAGAAAAATGGTTTGAGGCAGTAAGACGTGATACTAAAAACATTTCATCGACATCTACTTTGTACTGCTGCGAGGATCATTTTAATGCAAGTTTATTTCGAGGTTTATTTACTATAATAATAAATACTATACGATTAGTTCTCCTCAGTTTAAACCCGAATTTAAATGATCTACATTAAAACACAGCTTTTTTTCATGATTTCCTTTGGGGCTGATTAAAATCACTGTTATCAAAAAATCGGATACCATAATTACGCTTACATTTGGCAAATTATGTGAATCTCCTTTCTGGAAACCTTCTTCCATATTTACTAGTAAGAAGATGCAATAAACCAACACCTCAAAGCTGTAAATAATAGAGCTACTGTAAATGTAGACTGCATTCTGACACTTCTGACAGCTCGGCGCGCGCCGTGCGAAAATTAATCACGCGCGTCAGCCAGGCTAGCGAGCTTGTGACGTCAAAACAATCAGCAGGCGTTTATTTAATTCAAACGGAGGAAAAGATTTCTTCGGTCGCTGTTATAGTTAGGATTAATTTTTTTCAAAAAAATATTTCAGATATTGGTACCAGGGGCTCCAATGTACGATTTTAACTAATATTAATGTATATTAATTTTTTTGTGGACATGCCTATTAAAAAAAAAAAATTTTTTTTTCTCAAAAAAATATCATTATAAATTTATTATATAGTTCAAATCACGAAAGAAGACCGTTACGTCATCGTTATAATTCGTATGAATCAAATCAGTACTGAGTTAGTCAAATTCATGCTTGTTGAAATGACATCCGGATGTAAACAAACTTAAACGTCAAAACAAAACATAACCTGCAATTTGTCTGTTAAATGTCAGAATAATTTAACGATCTCGCCTGTCTAAATTTGAACTAATTGTATATTCTTATCGAGGTTTTCAATATAATTTGGCAAAATGCAGATGTTTTGAAGATTAACTATCGTTAATTCCATAATGAACTATTTTTAATGTGCAAAAATCAATGGAATAAGGAAAACAGTAACAATCAAACTCAAAGATAAACAAATTCAAATTTGACAACTATGGCTGACATGCATAAACAGGAAACTATGAAACATGCGACAACGGCGCTAGTCAAAAGCGTTCGATCAGTTGATCGAATTCTTGCTTATTACTGAGACATACGAAATCGGGCCCTCTCTTTCTATTTCGTCAAGGCGGTTAGGTTTTCGTATAACGCATCAACAACGTCAGTCGGAGATATTAACAGTCACATATAAGGGACTCCCTTACTCTGTCTCTCTCGTTTTACTGTGTTGTAAACAAAGAACGCTTGAACAGCGTACTTTGAAGATTAGAAATTAATTTGTGACGTAACGGTCATCTCTCGTGATTTGAAGTATAGTCGTTTATATGACCCTTTTGAGAAATAGTAGCACACATATGAAAAGATTTTACTTACGTTTTCTCCCAGAACCATGTAAAGTTTACACAGCATAAAAAACGCCGAAATTTGACACATAAGTTTGAAGTTAGGGAACAGATTATTTTTGACAGTTTACAGAATTTCAGTGTCTCCAACTCATTTGCACAACATTTATCTTACAATTCGGTTTTTGGTAGAATGTTGTTACTCAAAAAACAATCAATCTGGTTGGTTTTAAATAACTTTTCTACTATTTGTTCCTATAGACCTGCCAGTCCCTATTCACCCCGTTTTACGGTACGTCTCAACTAAGTTGATATGCTTGAATAAAATGTTTTCCAGGGTAAGGATGTAATTGAATATAGTTCCAGTTGAATAGTTTAGACCTCCCCTAGATTTCACACTTACAAATTCGGCTACAGCTGATAAAATTATATATTATGTACACACTGTTTACCTAATTTACAAATATTACTCGGTTTCCGGGTTTCCCGGTAAATGAGTGCATACCTACCACAGTTTCGGTACATGCGAGGCGCAGCCCTCGTGGCCCTGTACTCCCTCTCTTTGTCTTACTATTTCGCGTCTCTTGCGTTAACAGTTTGGCGACACTCTAACCATACGATACATTGAGGCGTTTCATCACCTAATTGTCTTACACCGTGGTTCCAATTAATCATCCCTAACCAAAAATACCTGATCCTATCCGATCAATATTACAGTTCAACAAATGAATTATGTAAACTTATCGACAAAAATTATTACTGCAACAACCTAGATCTAATAAATTTAGGTACTAATCAACCATGCGAAGTACAACTCTTACTAGCCGAAAGGCCATACTCAAATTGTCATGTTAACTTAATAAAAACGAGTCAAAAAATACAAACACTTGAATTTAATCAATTACTAGTAATAAATCCTTCAGATAAACAAATTGATTGTAAAGATTTATCAGAAACAAGGATGCTAACACTAGGAACTTATATTGTAAACAAACCAAAAAATTGTGTAACTAAACTCTCAAATCAAAAATTCACATACATGCAGACAGACTTAACTAACCAAGCAAACAATTATATCCCCGAGTTAGATTTTAATCTAAACATTTCATATCACTATGAAATAAAGAACATAAGCCTCATGCGCGGATTCAAGGGGCCCTTGGGCCGCCCCTGTGCTGTGCGAAAATCTGAAACGTCGGGTCCGACGGCGCCGCTTTGTCGAAGTCATTTATTTTAACGTGTTTTTTACATTTTTATTTGTCAATTTGTGCTATTGCCCCCTCCTTAGGTAGATCCTGAATAGTATCAAATATCAGATGGAATAAAACAAACAAGACGTAAATTTAATCAGCGATACCACTTCCCACTGGTATAAACCAAGCCTTTGGACAATTATATTTATATCACCTTTCACCTTAATATGTTCCAGTATTTATATTGTTCAAAAGATAAAGAAGCGACTCCAAGAAACCGGAATCAACCCCGAGGAAGACTCTCCCGGACTTCAGCCCTAGCCTAAAGTCCAGTTTAAGGGTGGAGGAGTTAAGATGTCCATACTAGAGATAAACAATACCCAGTCAGCAATTCTCACTTCGCTTCCGTGATGAGACCGAGGTTTACGGACACTTCTTGTCGAGCTTCCATCAAGCAAACATTAAATTAAATTGAGTAATAATAACTTGTTAAAATATTATTTTCAATAAATGTGGTTTTTCAATTTAAATCAACTTTTTTAAAAAGACGTTAAGTCGGCCTCACGGCATAATTCACGTCCGTGACGTTGCCCCCCCCCCCCCCCTCTTTTATAAATTCAATATTTTTTTTATTGTAATGGATTGTGCTACGTTTGTGCTGTATTGTGCCAAAAAATTTTCGTTTGTGCCGGCATCCTTCTAGTATTATTTAAAAAAAATCGTTTAGGGGGGCAACTTTACGGTAGCCCCCTTATTCAATATTTCCAAAAAATAAAATTACACATCGTTTGTGCTACGTTTGTGCTATATTGTGCCAGAAGACAATTCGTTTATGCCGTCTTCCTTCAGCTATTGAAAAAAATAAAAAAGTGAGGGGCCCTTCACGCTAGCCCCTCAGATTCAATATTTGAAAATCGAAAGTTACACATTCGTTTGTGCTACGTTTGTGCTGTATTGTGCCACAAAAATTTTCGTTTGTGCCAACTTTATTTCTATATTACTTTAAAAGAATACGTTACGATTTTCGAAATATTATTATTTTTTTTTAAATAACACTAAGAGATAGGTATTTGTGCAAAAAGTTGCAAAAGAGAGTTAGACAATTATTACAAACGAGCGAAAAAAAAACACTATTTTCGCCACGTATATCATACAATATTTTTTACAATTCTGTACCTAGTAAAATCTGAAATTCTGATATTTGGAAAACAGTGAAAAAAGTATATTCTGATAGAAGTGCATATAAATACATAAATAGTACTTTACGCTCTGTTGTAGAATAGTATATTATGTTACTAGGAGTAGAAGGCGACCATTATTGTTGAGCCCAGAAGTTTGCTTAGCCGAGGCGCAATCCGAGGTAGCAAACTGGGCGAAACACATAATGAGCCTTCTACTCCGAGTGACATATACTATTTTTTCTTCAAGCGTTAAAATCAAAAATATCAAAACTTTAATTTTGAAAAATGATATCAGGTCAAATGCATTCAAGCTTAGTAAAAAAAAATATATGTAATACTAACCATTTTATTTATCAATGAAACATGACATAGGTGAATTTGCAATTTCAAGTATTCCAGGTGGTACGCACTGCATTTCTTCAGACTTTTTCGCTTTTAAATTTAATAAAAACGACTCGAACCGCGACGTCAACTTTTAAAATGACAGTTTATGACAATTCATAACTTAGATTTTTAATTCGTTACCATGGATACATTAAGTATTTCATTTTTGTACTAGGAAAAAAATGAGAAATATTTGTACTAGTACAATAATAGGCTCTTTCTACAGGACGTGTTGCATTATGTAATGTAAGTATTGTTATACGCTTGAAGAAAAAAATATTTTACCGAAGCCAGTGTCCATTTACAGTAATATATAAGTAATAGTAATATGGACTGCACGTCCATAAAGTAACTTAGCAAATTGGGTTAAAAGCATGCAACTTTGCATAGAATACACCGATCCTGGCGAGATGCAGTAAATACGTCACACAGTATGGTGCGTGCGCAACAGAAGGGCAATAGCGTGGACGAGAGAATAAATAGATTTTTGTGCACGTTCTTATATTTTTTCCATTTTCATGAAAACGGTTAACTTTATAAAAAAATCATAGAATGACTTTTTTATAGCAAACAAAATTTCCTTTCCAACGATGTATAACGCAAAATCAAAGAATCTGCAATAATTTTACTTAATGAAGATAAATGCGTATCAAATTGTTCGGTAGAATTTTGTTTAACTTGGTTACCAATGTTGAGAGAAGAACTCAATAAAATTAATATTATTTAGTATATTTTTCAACATTTCTATGGTAAGTATCTATGGAAATGATATAAACAATTTTTATTTTATGCCGTGTTATTCTACACGTTACATAAAAATCTAAAGCCTAAACTTTGAAAAAGGAAACGGATATAGTTTCCGAAACGTCAGCGCAGTATTTTTGTATTAATTTAATTCCTATTAGTTGTCAAAAAACACCCTCTAACGGATCCTCTGACATTACGTCAAAGGCGTAGAGGTTATTTCCCAGTTTTAAACTGGTTAATTTGAATATTTTTTAGATAAATCGAATTTTTTTGATAGGAATCTTAAGGAATGTGGTAATAAATCCCAAAAAGGAAAAGGAAAGAAATAATTGAAGTGTAGTATTAGATACCATAATTATCTTTTTCTGTGAAATAATTTGATATATTATTGTGTAATATTGTTTTTATTATCATTTATCTTATAGCCCAGGGTCGATCTGAAGCTTTATATAGGAAACCATGAACAATTTGTTCATGGTTTCCTATATAAAGCACAATATATCTGCTAAACGCAATTTTATAGGAAATTTTATGCCCTTTAATTTTACTATCTTTATATTTTTTCGTATATAGCTTTGTTTTTAAGATATTGCCAAATAACTAAAATAAGTCCGATTTTCACCCCTTTCGGGAGTTGTTTAGGGGTGACAGGCACGGCGGATTACCGGTGGGGTTTGGTGGTATTTTAAGGACCCCAATATAAACTTATATACCAAATATCAGCTTGTCTCTAATTTGTTCACGGTTTGACTGAATCGACCCTGGGCTATTAATTGTGTTTATTGAAAGATCTTCTTTCAAGGTGGGGGGTATGTTGATACCCATTTCTAATTGACTACGTTTGGCATATATATTATATAGTCTGTAAAAAAATATATATACCATGACAAGTTTGTTAATAGAAGAATGATATGTCATGCAAATGTAAAAAAATGTAAAAATTAAATTTTTCTGAATACAAGCTAAACAAAATAAAGTGTTTATGTTAATACAATATACAGTCCATTATAAAAGACGAAAAATTGCAAATATTAATAGTATCACAGAAAACGACATCTTACAGGCAATTAAAAAATTAAAAAACAAAATGACTACTGGTATAGATGGTGTTCCTAGCTTTGTAGTTAGAGGCTGTGCTGCCGTGTTTGTAACACCGTTGTACATTATTTTTAACATGGTTCTTACTGCGTCCAAGTTTCCGGATATCTGTAAAATTACTAGAATCTGCCCAATTTTAAAAAGTGGGGATCCATCTTCTATAAACAATTACAAGCCAATCGTCATTTTATGTAACTTTACTAAAACTTTTGAAATCATTTTCTATACCTATATCTACAGTGCAGTTAAACCATCCGTATCAACACGGTTTCATGGCACAAAGGTCAATAGTGACAAATCTTGCTTGTATAACTCAATTTATATCAGACAGCTTGGATGCAGGAGGACAGGTGGATGTTATATATACAGATATCCAAAAGGGTTTTGATCAGATAGATCACTACTTATTACTGTCTAAACTAGAGTCTTTTGGATTTTCAGATACCTTGATCTTACTTTTCACATCTTACCTGTTTTCTAGAGAGCAATTTGTAGAACACGGTGGTTGCACTCGAAACTACATAGCAACATCAGGTGTTCCGCAGGGGTTTAATTTGGGTCCTCAACTGTTTTTAATTTTCATATTTTTATGAATGATATTACGTAGATAATAGGTTGTCACCAGCTACTTTTTGCTGATGATCTTAAAATTTATATGAGTATAAACAGTTTAAGCGACTGTGTCCGATTACAAGCTGAAATTGATCATGTTTCTGTATGGTGTTCCAACAACTACCTACTTAAAACTAAATACTTCTAAATACAAAATCATGACCTTTACTCGTCGGCAAAATTCTATATAATTTGATTACAATATCGATAATTTTCCACTTCAACGCTGTTCTGAATACAAGGACCTCGGGGTATTATTTGATTGTAAACTTAATTTCTCGCTGCCCTTATATGGTTTCCTATATAAATAAAAAATAAAATTTCATTGTTTTGATTGAATCTGTGCAAACAAAATTTTTAAAATATTTGTTTTATAAATCATATGGATTTTATCCACAGCGAGGCACAGACAATGAATTTTTATTAGAAATATTTAACATAATTTCATTAATCATTAAAGGAGAGAATAGCTATTTCCTATTTATATAATCTGATGCATAATAACATTGATTGTCCCTGTTTTGTTAATATACTTTGATTTTTGGTTTCCCGGTTAAATTCTCGTGAAAGTGAATGTTTTTATTGGTATTTTCTATTATTATTTAATATGGTCCATTATCTTTGCTTTACAAAATTGTATTATTAACCTTTTGACAGGCGCTCACTATTTTCCGATAAAGAAACAGATCCAAAAGCAATTTTCAATGAAAGTGGGTTTTTCACAAAAAGTATCCAACTTAGGTATATGGAAAGTTACACCAAAGTTGTAGAGTATTCAATCTTCAATCTTATTATTCAATAAAATACAGAGTGTTCCATTTGAATTAACGGAGATATTTCAAATTTTCTTTTATCATGTTTGGCAAGATTTTTTTCGCACCCTGTATGTCACAGATCAATTTCTGATATAACATTTCAAAGAACCATTCTTGCTCAACTTTTAGCCAAAAAATATTTTTGGTAATGATTGGCACGACCTCAGAATTGCAGATATTGTGAGCAACGAAAATTGAGGAAAAATACATGTCGAGTCAAATATCTCGAATACTGTCAATATTTACATATGAGTAACTATTATGCATAAAGAATATTTTATTTTTAACGTAAAATACGAAAAAAAAAAAATAAAAAATATATAGTATATCTCTTCCTTTTCTTTTTTGGGATTTATTACCACATTCCTTGAGATTCCTATCCAAAAAAATTCGATTTATCTAAAAAATATTCAAATTAACCAGTTTAAAACTGCGCCTTTGACGTAATGTCAGAGGATCAGTTAGAGGGTGTTTTTTGACAACTAATAGGAATTAAATTAATACAAAAATACTGCGCTGACGTTTCGGAAACTTTGGACGTTAAAACAGGTGTTATAAAATGTTTGTATGATAGGGCAAAAATAATTTCTTCTAATTGATGATATATTCAAACATGAAAGGCAATTTGTCAGGGAAATTTAATTAATAATGATTACCCAAAAGAATTTGTTGATAAGACTTTCATGAACATTGAAAATAGAGTTAACAATCCGGTGCAACCAAAACCAGAATATCATTATTCGACATTAATTCCATATATAAAAGGTTTATCTGAGAAATTACGTCGTGTCGGTAAAAAATTTGGACAATTTTTCAAACAAATAATACTTTGAGATCCATATTGACAAAAACGAAACCATTAAATCCTGAACAAAATTCAAAAAATTGTATATACTTATCCCATGCGAGTGTAATAAACAATAGGTGTGTTTGGTGACCCAGTCCAGAACGTCCCGAACTAAAAGTTACAACTTCCCACTGTAGTTTTAAAATAAATATCACTTTGACAACAACTATCAAACGTAAAAATCCCGAGTGTACATGTTTGTACACCGAACAAAATAGTTTTTAAAGTTCTAGCAATTCGAGTTCAGTTCATATAATTCGCTGGCTTTAGTCCAGGACGTTCTGAACTGGGTCACCAAACACAGCTATTATGTGGGTGAATCATCTAGACCACTTAATGTACGATTGGGCGAGCACAAAAGTTATATTAGAAAAAGTGATATTGAAAAATCTAAAATTTGTGAACATGCTTGGGAAAACGATCACGGATAAAATGGAATTCAGCAAAAATTTTGACCAAAGAAGCAGACAACAAAAAAAGAAAAATCAAAGAATCTGCAATAATTTTACTTAATGAAGACAAATGCGTATCAAATTGTTCGGTAGAATTTTGTTCAACTTGGTTACCAATGTTGAGAGAAGAACTCAATAAAATTAATATTATTTAGTATATTTTTCAACATTTCTATGGTAAGTATCTATGGAAATGGAATTTTTATTTTATGCCGTGTTATTCTACACGTTACGCGTCCTTATTGAGTCGACAATGTTAATTAAATGTGGACGTGGCTTTCGACGTTGTCGATCGACAAAAAAATGTTGTTCCACATGTCGAATGCTTTCCCGCCAATTGTCGGTAACATCAAAGGCGTTCGACGTGTTGAATCTAGTGTGTACGTGTCCAGTTGACATTCGATCTTCGACATCCGCGTCATTTTACTGTGTGCGAGCGTTGCATCGTTTCTACCGGCAAAATGGAATGGGAAAAAGAAAAAGTACTAGCATTTATTGAAGCGTAAAAATTAAAACCAAATTTATGGTACAGTAGAACAAAATATTATAAAGACCGAAACATGAGGCACGATGCTCTGTTCGGTACCGCTGTACCGATTTCTACTTTGAAGACTTGGTCGAACCCAAAATCTTCGTTTACGCGCGGTAATTTACTTTTTTTAGCCGCGATAATAATAAATGCGGCACAAGCAATAATGACCTCATCTTCATCGTACATTTCGGTTTCGACTAAACTTCCTGTCTCCAGTGTGGACAGGTGAAGTTTTTTCGATTTGTTGGTCGACAGTGTTGCTCGACAAAGTCGATCGACAATGTCGACTCGATGAGGACGCGGCTTAAAGCCTAAACTTTGAAAAGGGAAACGGATATAGTTTCCGAAACATCAGCGCAGTATTTTTGTATTAATTTAATTCCTATTAGTTGTCAAAAAACACCCTCTAACTGATCCTCTGACATTACGTCAAAGGCGTAGAGGTTATTTCCCAGTTTTAAACTGGTTAATTTGGATATTTTTTAGATAAGTCAACTATTTTCTGGATAGGAATCTTAAGGAATGTGGTAATAAATCCCAAAATAGAAAAGGAAGAGAAATAATTTATGAAATGCCACAATTAACATTTAAACGTGTAGAATAACACGGCATAAAATAAAAATTGTTTATATCATTTCCATAGATACCTACTTACTATAGAAATGTTGAAAAATATACTAAATACTAGGTCCGTTCTTTTCGTCTACACTTCAGTTTGGGTGTAGCTGAAAATTTGCTGCAATTGGTCCTTTTCAAATCTACCGTTCTCCTATTGGTCTAGAATAGTGAAAGGTGTAGAAGTACAGACGAAAAGAACATACCTAATATTAATTTTATATAGTTTGCGAAACGTCAGCGCAGTATTTTTGTATTAATTTAATTCCTATTAGTTGTCAAAAAACACCCTCTAACTGATCCTCTGACATTACGTCAAAGGCGTAGAGGTTATTTTCCAGTTTTAAACTGGTTAATTTGAATATTTTTTAGATAAATCGAATTTTTTTGGATAGGAATCTCAAGGAATGTGGTAATAAATCCCAAAAAAGAAAAGGAAGAGAAATAATTTATGAAATGCCACAATTAACATTTAAACAAAAAATATATAGATTGCCATTTAAAAAACTGAAGTTGCTACCTGCCCAGAAGAAATGACACACCCTGTATAATTGGCAATATTTTGATTTTGTAGAGCTTGTAGGTACATCGCTAAAAAGAAATATTTATTTATCTGTTTTAATAACCAAGATATTGGACTTCCACGCACTAGGTGGACACGCTGTATAGCCCGGCGAGGTATAGCCTCACTCACGCAAGATTCTTTCAGGTACTTCGGGAATAAAAGTGGTCATGTTACTGTACGATTTTTGTTTTTATACTAGCATCGTACCAAATTTCATAAACATATCTTAAAGTGTTCTCAAATTATGACGACAGAGAGAAAGACTGACAAAAAGAATTTAAACAAAGTTACTATTTAAAAATATAATTCTGTTCAAATTTTTTGTTTGCTTTTTGACCGACATTGCTCAATTATGAATTTAACGCGAGATATATCATGAACTATACACTAAATTTAATAAAAAAATTTCAAAAGCCACTAAAGTTACTCAGTCAGTATAATACGATCGACCAACTGACATTTTGTAAGAAATAGGCAGGTATTAGGTACTTTCTTGGACGTCAGTAAAGTGATGATTTTTTTACTTGCATAAGTTAAAAGTATTAACATGAATATCAATGGACGATTTGCACGAATTATATTATCAGAAAATTTCATAAATTATTATTTATATAGCTTTATCTACTTAAGTTGTCCAATTTAAAGCCATAATCAAGTATGTCAATCTAAAACTTCTTGATGGGTAATAAATTTTTTTAATAATACATGAAAATTGCATGTACCATTAATTTTATGTTGGTTTGACAACTACAAATAATCGTTAAATAAGACGTAATAAGCTATATACGCATGATTTTTGAATTAAATGTAATTTTGTAAATTAACTTACAAAATGACCAAAAAATGATTGTGTGTGACGTGAAAACTCTTGACACGTAATACTGTGACCGTCCATCCTGGATTAAAGCAATGGCTCTGGCAACATCAGTCGGAGACATATCCATTTTTAAAAGTAAGAAGACGCCTCAGAAGTAACACATTCATTTACAAAAAAACTATCAACAAAAACTGTCAACAAAACTGTCAGTCATTCTCCATAGTAACCTTAGTCCTTCGTACAAAAAAATTATTGGAAATTGCAATGTATTTTTACAATTTTCTTTCTTTGCTTGATATGCATTGTTTATAAATGACTTTATTTAGGCTTTACACAAGTATAATAACAAAAACCTATCCAATTTGATATAGTCACATTGATGTTTCATCACTAAACATACAATTATTAAGTTTATTGAATCTTCTTTAATGCATGATAAAAATTGGATTAAAAATTAAGTACAAAATTCAAAACTTCTAAAAATAAATTATTGAAAAAAATTTTAGAACGTTATTATTGTCGAATAATGTGAAAACAAAATATTCTGATGGACTATATGTCATACAGCATTGAATTAAATCACAAAATCCATAACATTAAAATAAAAAATAAAACATTTAAATAAAAATTATTAATCTCCATAAAAAATTAATACAATCTAGTTTTAGTTCGATTGTGACATTATGACGCTAAAAATTCCCTAGTTTTAATTTTATTCCGACATTGACGTTCAAAAAATAACATAACCTCTTAATGTCAAATTGACATTAATGAAAAAATCGATATAACCTAAATCCAATGTCAGTCTAACATTGACATTGATGTCAAAATTAATCAAAATAAACTAGTTACATTCTACCATGACATTGATATCAAAAATTAATTAGTAATAAAAATATATCACTTTCTTTTAGGTAAGGCCTATTCCTTTCTATTTTTACAATTTTCTTTCTTTGCTTGATATGCATTGTTTATAAATGACTTTATTTAGGCTTTACACAAGCATAATAACAAAGACCTATCCAATTTGATATACGTCACATTGACGTTTCATCTCTAAACATGCAATTATTAAGTTTATTGAATCTTCTTTAATGCATGATAAAAATTGGATTAAAAATTAAGTATAAAATTCAAAACTTCTAAAAATAAATTATTGAAAAAAAATTTTTTTTTTCAACTCACCACAAAATTCATTCATTATAATCACCAACCAAAAACGATGTCCCCAAGAAGATGTACTATCGCGGCCGAAAAAAAGTAATCGATTTTTTATCAAGTAGTATGTTTTTTCGAAAAATTTTCCTTTGTAAATGGGAGTGTTTACATCAGTTATGTCAATTAAATTATTTTGACAAGAAATCATTGGTGGGGTTGTATTTATTAAAAAAAAAACTAATAAGAAATAAGTTGTTAATATTTTTTAATTATAAGAAAACAATTAATTAGTATGGTTTTGAGAGAAGCAGAAAAAAGCTGTTACATCATCACCACATTTGGAGAAGGGTGGTCTTAAAAACGCATGGCAAGTCAAATTAATTGCAGCAAAGGCTCAATTCAAAAACTAAACAAAAAGACAGACCTTCCGCTATTATCTGTTTTGTAAAAATATTCTTCATCAAACTCATGCAAATATAAATTATGTTGAATTCAACATATAGTCCTGCAGAGTATTTTGTTTTCACATTATTCGACAATAATAACGTTCTAAAATGTTTTTAATGATTTTCTTTGAATATTTGAAACATGTACCCCAATACATAAAGCATGTATTGGGGTACATGAAGCATGTATTGGGGTATTTCTTTACTAGCAAAGACCTAACGTAAATAGCTGAAAACGCACTCTCCGCCACCTATGTAAATTGAACCTTACACACCGTAAACAAATCGCATGCTCAGCCGCTGAGGTGTGCTGCAATGTGACCACGTAACCATCTTTACACAACACTTGTAGCTCATATTTCTGACGCCAGACTAAAATTATTCAAAATGGCAGGTGCAAAACTTAATTTTGTAACGCTGTCAAAACTGACATAAGCGATAAAATTGTGTTTTAATTTCAATAAATACGATCGTAGGTAAAGTATAGTAGGTACATAATTCGAGTTGTAAAGCAATTACGCATTCATGGAATTGCCGGACTCGCCGCTACGTGGCGTCGTGCGCAATTTTTCCATTCGTGCGTAATATGCTATTTACAACTCTCATTACGTAATATACTATTACACAGCGCCACACATGAAAATACTTAATTATTCATATAATTGCGATATCAACTTAACATGTGGATTTCTGATTCTGTCGTAAGTCCAGTGTTATAATTAAACAGATAATAAATTAATTGTCTTTGCTTTTCTCTAACCTTTTTATTTATAACCTTGGACTTACGACGGAATAAAAAAATCTACATGAAAGTTAATACCGCGATCATTTTAAAAGCGACGACTCCTGTACACCCCAAGCACCAAGCAACTAGCAACTGTATTAGGGCCAATCGTCTATCTAATACATATTAACTCCATATTATTGCTCTAACTGAAACTGAAACCATTAATTAAGGAATAAACAAGCTACGCGATGCAAATGGTAAAGTGTGTGGCTGTATATGGTCCTTGACCGAAGGCCATAAAAAAATGGTAAAGTGCTAGGCCATATAGGCCAATTCTGGTGGCGAGATTCTCAGTAAGTTGCTGGCATTCATCCTTGATTCACGTAGTATGCTTTTGATAAAACTGTGGTTTTATACAGGGTGTTTCAAAAGTAAGCGTAAACCTTCTGGGGGCGTAATCCTCGGATAAAAATAAGACAAAAAGTTCCTATCAACGTGGGTCCGGAAATGCTTTTTGAGGAAGTTACGGCCCTTTAAATAGCGAATAAAAAAGGTTCTTATTTATTGAATCTTTTAATTTTAATATTTACTAACTAGACTGAACCAAAATGACAATCAGTATCAGTAAAACTTCAAATTACTTGAAAACAATGACAAACGTTTGTATGATCGACTGTTGTATCTTTTTCATAATCAATTTTCTCGAAAACGGTTCATTCTATCGAGTATACGAGTACCTTTTTTACGTAGAAAACTTTGAAATTTTATAATTTTCAACCTAAACTTTAATAAACTGAAACGAAAAAAAAAATGGGGATATTTTAGCCCTTAACCTTCCCGGTATGAGGCGCCCCTGACTAAAATTTTCAAATTCCGAATTCAGCATCGAGTTCAGCGTCAAAGTTTATACAGTGTATGTATTTTCGAAATTTGATTGTTAACGGTTTCGGAAATAGGTACTGCGGAAAAACCGTCTTCAGGGTGCCACATTCGAAGGGCCGTAACTTCCTCAGAAAGCATTTTCGGACCCATGTTGATAGGAACTTTTTATCTTATTTTTATCCAAGGATTACGCCCACAGAAGGTTTACGCTTACTTTTGAAACACCCTGTATAATGGTAATAGAAATTGAATGTTCAGATTGATTTTAGTATAAAATTATGTAACGGTTAAAAATCAAACAAACGTTGTGAAATAGCTGGCAAAGAGAACATACAACACTGGTGTTTGACATCTTTTCTCAACTTTTGCAAATAACTTCTTTATATATTTTGAAAAATAGGAGTACGTCACTCTTGACCCAATTTCAAAATTTTACATTTTTGAACACCCCACCCCGTATAATATAATTAATATTTTCTCATCGTGAAACGGATGATTTCGGAGGAAACAAAAACTATTATGAACAGTAACTTTTTGCGAAAATTTAAATTTTTTGGCCATTTCACCTCTTGTAAACCCCAGTCGGGGACATAATGTGTATATATTAAAAGGAATGAAATAAGTTCGGGTTCACCCGAAAAATAATTTCTTTGGTTAATTTATTGACCATCTATCGGAAAAATTTTTGTATTAAATTACTTTATATCTATTTAGTATGATAGGTATGTGTGTTTTATGACTGACAAAAACCTTTAAAAAGACTCTCAGAGAGATTGTTTAATTAAATTTATTTAAAAATAAATATACATGTAATAGGCAATTGATCTAAATAAACAATTTAGCTAAGTTAATAACATACAATATACCGAGTGTCCCAAAATTGACGCCCGTGCTTTAGAGATTTAATTCAGAGAGTTAAACATTAAGAGCTGAAAAATAGTCAATTATCATTATTGAAAGTCAATTTTGGGACAAGAAAGAATCATCAATCAAAATTATTTGTAATAAGTATACCTATATATTGAAAACGACATATCATGGTTAGTATGTATGTACCTATAAGAACTATAAGAAGTAATAGTATAAAAGAACTTGCAATACGAAAATTCGGAAAAATTATTTTTGATTTCCTATTACATATTATTCATTATTAGGCTGTTTTTCATAAAAAAAAATGTTTGGTTAAAATGTTTTTCGCATTTTGACTGATAATATGCTATTTTACTAAATTCAAAATCGTTTAATAAAGTGGCACTTTACCACATGAAAATGTCACTTTACTGTTATAGTAATGTCAGTGTTAATAAAAAACAATTTGACAAAATATTTCATATACCTCGTATTTTTCCTTGGATTTTAAAGGAAGTATGCTCGAAGATGCTTCTCGAGCGGCATTTAAAATGTCTTCAGAACAATTTTCTAAATTGTTTTCAGTAGCAAGATTCATTTTTATAATTAACTTACTTATACTTATAACTTAAAATCAATTCGACTCACAAAAATTATACTTAACTGTTATTATATAAATAAAAAAAGACGTGCCAGTTACTATGGTTACGGAAACAAGTACCTACTATGACTTTTTTTAAATTTCAAACTTTGTAATGCTTTTATATCTATCACTATTTGCTTATAATTAATTAACTTATTACTAACTAACTAACACAAAATGTGAAAAAATAGTATAAACAAATCTCGTAAGAAAACTCATATAGTTTTTGAGTTACCTACTCGCTCGCTGCGCTCGTTCGTACTCAAACACTATATTCGTTTAGTAAAACTTTGCTTTTCTAAACTTGTTGTTTAATGTACTATTTCTTAACTGTTTCTGAAATCATTAAAGTAGGTGTAGGTAATCCCCTGAAAATTCCTAGAATTTTATATTATTAAGAAAAGGGGAGATAAGGCCCTACAGTATCATGAATTTTAAATCAATATAGTTTTTCCATCTAAGTTTAAAGCAAACACAAATTAATTTTTACCTAATTTGCTTCAAGATGGAATCGAACCATTTATATTGACAACTAAATAGGTAGATGCATTTAGGTACCCATTCGACTACTTTGCCCCCTAAAATTGTAAATGACTGGTAATCATTAATTAAGGAATTAATTCATTCTTTAATCAATGCTGGTAATAATAAATAAAAGTGGTTTTTTATTAAGAATGGTTTGGTACCTAAATGATCTTTATTTCTTTGTAAACTGAAGTGAAATAGATGTTTATTTCGTCACGCAGGTTCACAATAATAATTAATTAAACCTAATCCTGGACCTGGATTAATATTTTACCGTGTGCTGGCTTATCGTTTGTATATTGCTCACATATTTCGACAAAAAAAGTTCTTGCCAAGTTATATAATTAGGTCAGTTCTCAGCTTATATCTTCCCTATGAGCAGAGCAGCGGTAGCACCGGTAGCCACAGAATAGAATATCTAAAGCCGTAGCATTGAGTAAAAAATAATAAAGGGGTGCAACTGTCAAGGTTTCGAGATTTTAGTATTGTATTTTTTTGCCAATAACTTCATGATTGTCATCAATTTTTAGTGCTACAGGAAGGTATTTATAATGTGGCTATATAGCCCTTAAAATATTGAAGACAATCATGAAGCTAGTAGTAAAAATATACAACATTAAAATCTCGAAACCTTGACAGTTGCGCCTCTTTATTATCTTTTACCCAATGGACGTAGCCAGTCGGAGCTTCAACGATTCCTTGCAACGCTAGAAACCTTCAACTACCGAGTATTGCCCTCTTTCTGTAGAAAAATGCGTTCGTTTATCTCACATTCGGTACTGCGAGAACTGATACTACTACTCTAATACTACTTGGCAACGTCGCAATGAGTAGCAATACTATTTAACCGGTTTCACTTTTTATTGACTCTGCATTCACATCACATTCGTTTAATCGTTTTATTCAAGTTTTAACCTTGTTGACCGGTGGAGGTATTATTATTGTGAAAAATTTTGTGTTTTTACAAGTAAGTATTAAGTAATATTATATATTTTTTAGTTTATACTTAGTAACATTGAATATATTCTTCCTATATTCTTACAGAATTATATTCAATAAGTTGGTAAATGCCAATTAATAATAATAAATTTCCTATTATATTAATCGCGGTGATTTGACTGATTTTGATTAAGTATAAGTAGGTAGGTGTGTTACTACTTTTACTACATATCTGATATTTTTAGTAAGAATTTCTACTTAAAAAACCTAAATGAAAAATTATCAATCAAACAGTTAGGTTTTCGTTAATAATTAGATAATAATAAAACGCTGTATAAAATGTACCTAGCCTACCTACCTACACTACACAAGTAAGTAAAATAGTGAAATATTAGTTTACTTTTTGAGTGAACTTTATTTGAACTCTATAAAATCATTATTTTGTAGACCTACCTACTCGAGTATAAATAGGTAGGTACCTACCTAATTTTACAACTGTTTTTAAAATTAATTTAGAAAAAACAAGTTTATACCTCTGTAAAATACTTACTATTTCAATTATTACAAATTATATTGGTTTGCCACGGGCGGAGAGCAATGTTTTTAAATCTTACATTTTACATTATGTGAATTAGGTAATATGAAAAATAAGTAGGTAGGTCTAGATGATTTTCGCTTAATTTGTGTTTTTGTGTAAAATAATTCTCTTATACTAATTAATACTACGATATTATTTTTCCAGTTAAATAAATGTGAAGTCATATACCTACCTATACTACCTATGTATTTACGCGTTGATTTGTGATTTGGGCAGTGGGTTTCGAGGATGCTCAAATGGGTTTTATCCTCGGTTTTATCTTTATCCAATAAAGTTTGTTAATAGGTAGTACCTACATTAAAAAATAATTTGATATATGATCATTAAAATCTGACTAATAGATAAATTCTTATTGTTAATAAATAATAATAAATAACACCCCATGTAATTACGACCCCCTTTACCCCAGAAGGCTATAGAAGAGCCTTGTGCGGGAGGGGGCTACACATCCAACGGATACACATCCAATATCCGTGTATAATAAGGGATAATGGATAATGGAAAAATCCCTCTCACAGTATTTTCCATTGCCACGCCCGGGAATCGAACCCGGAACTTTTGGGTGAGAGGCAGAGGTACCTACGCTACCATCTCGACTATCAGTCATATTAATAATGATCTTACCTATTATGAAAATTATAAATTAAATCATTAATCATTAATGTATAAAACGTAATAAAAGAGTATTGTCCAAGTACGATTCTTGGGCTACGCATTTTTGGCTTTTTTTGGCAGTAAACCTTAAATTTGATAATAACTTAACCATCAACATCAATCGTAATATATTGTGATTCACACAATCGAAGGCTTTAACATGCCACAGAAAATACAATAGGTATAAATAAGCAAGTTTATTTAGTTGCTATTTATCTTATCAATCTTATCAATTACCGCGAATGCTGTATTTATAATGCGTTTTTATTTTTTTGGAATCTAACAGACAAATACCAAAGTTGATTTTTAACTGCTTTTTCTAGTATTTTTTATTTATACTTTTGTATAATGTGGAATGGCACTTATGAATTTGGGAATGATAGGTACCAGTTTGTAATAAAATATATGAAATATATGAGAAGAGGGTGTTTGAGACAATTTATATTTTGTTTTATTATGGTTTATGGTTATGGGAATAGGTATCATATCTACTGAATTTTTTGGTTGCACTTTCTTAGTTAAATTACAATTTCACGTTCGGTTATCGGATTAGTAATTTTCTTTACAAGTTCGGTAGGTGACTTGTTACAATTGAGTAGATATGGACGAGGTGACGAAGGAGCCGAGTCAAGAATATCTAAACGAATTTATAGTTTTTAAATATTTTATTTAAAGAATTTTATTTTTAGATGTTTAAAATTAGAAAAAAATCTTGTATGTAACACGTTACGAAACATCATTTTGTGTAACTCGTATCAATTTGCGGGAATTCGCTTCGCTCGTCCCACGAACATCCACTCGTTGCACAAAATAAAGTCTTCCGTAACTGGTTACATAAATAGCTATTATTTTTAGATGTTTAAAATTAGAAAAAATCTTGTATATAACACGTTACGAAAGACCATTTTGTGTAACTCGTGTCATTTTGCGGGAACTCGCTTCGCTGGTCCCGCAAACATCCACTCGTTACACAAAATAAAGTCTTTCGTAACTGGTTACATAAATAGCTAATATTTCATCCCGTCATTTATTGTCTATTTGTATAATTTGAACCTTGTTTATTTTGTAGATCATTTGGCATTTGACAGTTTTGACACTATTTTCTAATTTAAGGTTAATGTCAAATAACTGTCAAATGGTGTAATAACAGTTCGTGATTGGCTTGTAATTAATTTCCGGTGGCTTCCCGTACATTACAGTTTCTAATGCCGTAATACCTTACTTCCCGGTTGCATATGAGTACTGTGTTGTACACTGCGCGTCATATAAATGTGGTACACTTTAATTTATCAATGTAAATCTGGCTCAACTTGTCAAATTTAACGTTATAAGATCTGTCACAGATACTTGTCACGTGAACGGTAGACGTTGCAATTCTAACGTCTCTGGTTTGATCATAACCTACAAAGCTCTTAAATGACAGTTTGCATCAGTCACGCTCAGGAAGATCACCATACCCAACTAAAAAAACCTGATTTTCTGGTTACAACTGTTGTACCACATTTATATGACGCGCAGTGTTCTTTCCGGACGGGATGAAATAAAAAAATAAAAGGATGACGATTTGTTAAATTTTTCATTTTGAAGATATTGAAATTGTGATTTCACACTTTTTAAATTTGAACTTATATTATAGACCCTCATTTCAGAATAAATTGCAACATTTTTCTCGTACCTGATTTTGATATGTTAATGTTGTAGTTTTGCAATAAATTTATTTTTTTAAGATTAAGGGTGAAACAATAGGTTCTTTTCTCACAAACCCTTTATTTAAAAAAGGCTAGTAATGTTGTTACTTACATTGTATTAGAGAGAGGTCCCTCTTGGCATTATTTAGCTAGCTTTCATTAATCTATTAATATGTTTTCGTTGATTGATTAATTTGTTTAAACTTTTTTTATTAATATCACAAGTTTGTTTGTTGTGATGCATTTCATTTGGCTGTCTATTATAGTTTTAACTATTGACAAATCTTTACTTATTTGTATTTATCGTAAGTTTTATTTTAATATTTTAACCTTGTCTCTGTCAAAAAATTGTTATAATCCTCTAATTTTCTTCTAATGTTTTCACATTTCCTTTTTTGTAGTCTTGTTGCCTGAAGATGTGGTAATACTTTAGTATTAAATAGGTACTACGAAACCGGTAATTGTTTCACTTCACCCTTAAATCTTAGTATTATGGACACACGGGTACCACTTCCCTTATTTATTTTTTTATTTAAGTTATTATCTTTTTGTACATTTAATGAAATCCCAATAGTGGTCTTTTTTGCCAATAAGTCGTTTGTTATAAATTAGTGCAGACAGTGCTAGCCGTTTGGTATACCAGTACAGTGTACACTTTCTTGCACTTTTGACACTGACTCCTGAGGAGGTGTAACGAGTGTCGATAGTGCAGCACAGGCTCCTGATGCCGTGTTCATCCACAACAATACATTTCTCCCACCTGTACATTTTTTTTTTTAAACTATGAGCTACGAGCTACGCAAGTACCATTCACTATCACTTCAAATGAAAATCTATTATTGCTATTATTTATAGGTTATGTTAATTTTCTGACAAGAGTACGTACTATCGCGGCCGAAAAAAAGTAATCGATTTTTTATCAAGTAGTATGTTTTTTCGTAAAATTTTCCTTTGTAAATGGGAGTTTTTACATCAGTTATGTCAATTAAATTATTTTGACAAGAAATCATTGGTGGCGTCGTATTTATTAAAAAAAAACTAATAAGAAATAAGTTGTTAACATTTTTAATTATAAGAAGACAATTAATTAATATGGTTTTGAGAGAAGCAGAAAAAGGCTACATCATCGCCAAACTTGGAGAAGGGTGGTCTTAACAACGCATAGCAAGTGAAATTAATTGCAGCAAAAGCACGATTCAAAAACTAAACTAAAAGACAATACCTTCCGCTATTATCTGTTTTGTGCAAATATTCTTCATCAAACTTATGACCCCTGGGACAACTCGCAGTTGACCATTGTAGCAGGACTGAGATATCTTCATCGGAAAAGTCCACTCACTCCAGTCGCTCCCAGTAACAATCGTTTTCATTAATAAAAGTATTTGCAAACTGCATTCTTGCCTCTTTCTTAACATCTGTCAGTCGGGGCTTTTTAGCACTGGCACAGTTAAATAGACCTTGCTCTCGCAACAGTTTTCTTGCTGTCCTAACAGACGCTGGGAAGTTGGTTTGCTATTTAGCTTCAATAGACTTAGAAAATGGGTTTAAATTCACATAGTTAACCAGGGTATTGTCGTTTTCTAGAGAACTCTTTCCAGAACCCACTGCCCTGCTCAGATCATGAGTTTTTATCCACTTTTTGTTTGGTTTTTGAATCGTGCTTTTGCTGCATTTAATTTCACTTGCTATGTGTTGTTGAGACCACCCTTCTCCAAGTTTGTCCTTTTTCATCTTCACTCAAAACATGATAAGGCATGATTAAGTAATAAAAAATTTATTTTTGCTTAATATAACAATGACATTGACACTAATAAAAAAAATATTGGGATTGATGCGACACTGAATAGAACCATAGTTACAACGGGAAAATAAGTCGATTACTTTGTTTCGGCCGCGATAGTACACTCTAAAGTTGTTTGTTATAGAATTACACATCTGCACTAGCATGGTTGAGATAAAACATGGTTAGTTTTATCTCGGCTCGATTTTCTTACTGTACTGCGCAAGTAGAAAAACTTGTTGAGTGCCACTAAATAGCTATATGTTTTCTGCAAAGTTGGAACTGTCAACTGTCAAATAACAAATTGTCAAATCTGCAAGAATGTTAAGTTTTGGTTATTTGAATTTATTAATTTAGTCTGGTGGTATCAGTTTTAATTGAAAAATGCACAAAGGTCATGGAGGACTCCTTTAACCACGGCGAGAAATTGAAGAGGATCAAATCTTTGACAATGTAGCAAAATAAAGATGCTTGCCACTCTTGCCAGCTATGCTATTCATTCTCTCATTTGTACAAGAACTTACTTACATTTATCTTTGTCTACGAGAAATCAACAGAAAAATACAAGATAACTCTAGAAAAACAAACAAGATCACAAAATTTACAGGATTCAAAAAATAGTTATATTATGCTTTATATTATGTAGTTATTATTATGTTGTCCCATGTCCTTTTTAATAGTAAGTAGATTTCAACTTTGTTGAATATCCCTTCATTACTTTAAATTTAAATTATATATTCTTTTAATGAATATTATGAACAATTATGTAAACATTATCTAACATTCATAATATTCAATAAAACTATTTATTATCATTATTAATTATAATTATATTAAATTATTTTCAATTACTAAAGTCTACAACTGTGAAATGTACAACTTTTATTTATTAAAAATCATGATTAATTTCAAAGCTAATTTCATATTATGTCAAACACGTTCTAATTAAAAATGCAGGTAACCACCACGATAATAAGCACGGGCCATATATAAATAGGTAGATTTTCAATTTGTGGTACTTGATTTCAAGATTAGAAGAAACGCCAAAATCTGTCAAATTATTCTACTTTATATTTAAAATTTGCGCCAAGATTTCTACTTGATGACGTAGTCCTAGCGGTAGTCAAAATGTGCGCCGTGACATACCATCTTATATCTCTACCATGCTGCACTAGTTAACATTTTGTACACTTTTAAACCTACACTTTTCTGCACTACACTTTGATGACAAACAAAGCTATAAATTATTTTTCATTGCTTTTGACAATAATTGTGTTGTAATAAAAGGTAAATAAATACAGTTTTCTAAATTCAGAATTGTATTATCACTATTATAATTGCTAAAAATAATGGTTTTCTTACAAAAAATTATTCCGATTTGACATTTAAAAATAATTATGACATTTCCTAATGTCACTTTTAAATTCACAATTTTAAATAATTATGACATTTCTTAATGTCACTGAAAATTATTTAAAATATAGAGCTAATTAATCTTAATTTCACAGTTTCTGGATTTAAAAAAAAATGTAATATGCACCTTGGCATTAAAGTTCCCTTTTGTCACTCATGTGGTTTATTTAAACTCCACATTCATGATAAAAAGTTAAACTTTAATGCGTTGATACATAAATAACTATTAAATTATTAAATGTCATAATATTTTTCGATAGTAGGAAAAATATAATACATTACACGTTGCAAAAGCCCTTTTAGGTGTTCGGTGTTTTTTGAAAGGTCTCGGCTTCGCCTCGATCTTTCACCTCACACCTACAAGTAAACTTTCGCATCTAGTAATGTAAATAATAATTTTTGTAAATTTCCAAGGTACCTATACTTGATTTTTAGAAACTAAAAATGATGGCATAAATAAGATTTTATCCAAGCAGGGCTGCACCCGAGAAGATGAAAATGCGTCGATCCAGGGACACACTATACAGGGTGTTCCAAAATTATGCGGCCTTAGAATGTGTAGAGGGGCTTAAAACAAAACGAAAATTATCTATAAACATTTTGTCAATACTGCATATTAAAGAAGTTATAACGTTCCAAAGATGAAAAGAAACAAATTTTTTTATGCTATAACTCCAGAAATCCAAAAAAGATAAGTACATCAAAATTGCGCACTTGGGGCTTAGGTTAGGTATATTAATAAATATTTTTGAATCCTTTAGCGCTATTAAAAGTTTGACTTTAAAATTTGATTTTTCAATCATTATTACAGAAAAATTATATACCTTTCACATTTTGATAGGATTCGCCGTTTTCGAGAAAATTCACTTTTAAATTTTGATTGCACTTCAGGCTTCAAGTAGTGTACCAGAATAATATTATAATAGTAGGTTTCAGTCAATCAAATTCTTATCATTTTGTGTAATAATGATTGAAAAATAATTTTTTTAAGTAAAACTTTAATAGTGCCAACAGATTCAAAAATATTTATTAATATACCTAACCTAAGCCCCAAACGCGCCGCCCCTGAGCAGTTCTTCAAAAATGAATGTTGGACACGGTTGGAAACCTAAATAAAAAGTAACATCTAAATTTTGATGTGCCTACCTTTTCTGGAATCTGAGTTACAGTCTCGGTTACAATATAAAAAAAATGACTCCTTTAACATGCAGTATTGACCAAATGTTTATAGATAATTTTCGTTTTGTTTTGAGCCCCTGTACACACTCTAAGTGTTTGGCCGCATAATTTTGGAACACCCTGCATATGATTATTATTTTTATACTTATTCTATTTAGTTTTCTTAAGGTTAAGTATAAGAATAGTTTGTGTACTAAACTTCACCTTATAAATAAAGACATATTTATTATTAATTATTATAGATATATTATATAACTTTTTGGACTTAACTCCAAAAACACCAAAATAAGATTGTGTGATCAATTTGTTTCAATTTATAAAAATTATTATTAATTATTATAAATATATTATATAACTTTTTGGACTTCTTTATACTTAACTTCAAAAATACCAAAGCTAAATAGGATTGTGTGACTAACCGGTACCAAATTTTCATTAATTTGTTTCAGTTTGTAAAAATTTAGAAAAGTTTTGAGGTTCATAATAATTAAAGAAAGAAATTTTCGTTTTCTTAATATCTAAAATTATAATTTTCTGAGTAAGCATTTTACACATTGAATGGTTCTAAACAACACAGTCGTTTTTAAAAATCGAAAATCAGTTTCAAAATGACGCAGATATTGTCAGTTGTATTTTTTCACTAAAGTTAACCAAAAAAATCACATTTATATGAAAACAAATGTCAAATAGATGCAATATTCAGTAAAGTAATATCTAAGTACAACTACTGTAAAGCCAGAGATAGACTAACAAGAAATATCACGCGAATTTTGTCGGACAGTGCTGTCACATCGTTGCGAACGTTCTAAAAAGTTGACTCGCAACGATGTTTAAAGCCTGGGATAGACTAGCGAGAAATCTCGCGCGAGTTTTCTCGGACACTCCTATCACAAGTGTAGACATCGTTGTGGGTCAACTTTTTGGAACGTTCGAAACGATGTGACAGCACTGTCCGACAAAACTCGCGAGATATTTCTCGCTAGCTAGTCTATCTTTAGCTTAAAGCTTAAGTTAAAATTTGAGTTTAAAAAAATTAATTTTTCCTAACGGCAGTGTAACATACCCAATATTATGTATGTACCTATAGAAGAATTAAAAACATTGCTATCATTTGGCTTTTGTTTCAATGTAAATGCAGCTTTCATAGCCTATCCTATTTGATAAACGAAACAACTAAGTAATATTATTATTATCTACTGGTACCTGTTTAAAAAGTTTAGCGACGAAATACCACTGTTTAGTGTTTTCATACCGTTTAACTTTTAGAATGAATATTGAATACTTATCTGAAATTTTTAAGTTAAATCTCACTTTTGGTTAATCCGAAAAATGTGTTTTGGCGTTGATATTGAAATTTAAACTAGATTACCATACGCAAAGTATTACAAACACAGTAAAGTACTAAAGAACATTAATAAATTCTTCAATGAGAATAATGTTTCTGTAATACTTAGTTTATCTGTTGCCAGTGCCGGATTAAACCAGTATTAGCGCTTCATTTTTTTGAGACAGTTTATTTAATGGAGACCCTTATTTAATGGAGACGTAGAAGGCTGTTTAAAATTAAGCATTTTTGTAATGTTTTCTTTGAACAATAATGTAGTAATGGAAATTTTGTACTGAATGATTTTTCTTTTACAAAAATTTTGCCGCCCGTAAAAGCTAACGGTATAGTAGCAATCACTACCGCTGCTTCATAACTAACATCCGACACGGATTATTCCACTAAAAATTTGATGAGGTTCCAAACAAATGACTAATTTATTACTGTTCGACAGCGCAGCCTTAACCTGATTTTTGATTGCGAATTAATCCCTGTGAAATACTTGACATATCGTCACCCGAGTACTATAGTGTTCTATATCCATTTTTCATAATTTTACACCAGAACTGATGAAAGGTTTTTTCGTTGTTATTTCATTATGGTAATAAAATTCGGCTATTTTAATATTTCCGTAGATGCAAATATAATTAAAAAAACTTGTTTTGTTAATTTGTTTATATCCTGTGGAACAACTATAAAGAAAAGTAATAAAAAACATGTAATGAAATGGATATAGATTAGAAATTACTGCATTTTTTATTCTTGCTGGATTTAGAACAAGTTACTTGGACATAGAATATTATCTCATTTTTTATTAATGGTTATGGAATACAAATGAAACAGGTACGTATTAAGAAACAAACTGTAATTAAATCAAAATGGGAACATTTTTGGTACACCTTTGAAACACAAAATAAACTAAAGAAAGTATGAACAAAATTTATTAAGAATTATTTTAAAGAAACTAAACCAGTCTGTGCCAGTACATTCTTTGGCATAAAACTTTGATATAAAAAATAAGCTAAACCATACAAAAACGTTTTAAAAGTATAAAAAAACTAAAACGTGCAGTACATTGTCTGGTATAATACCTTACAAATATAAATAAAATTAAAGAATAATAAAAATTAAAAATTTTTGGCATTTTTTTAGGTTTCGAGTTTCGATCTATAAGAAAATTATAGAATTCTTTTGCCTCTTCCGGCATTTGAGGAAGCATAGCTTTGAAACACGTTTTTTTTTCTTCGGATACCCCAACTGTCTGAGAAAGTTTTTCTATTTTAGGAAAATCGCACAACTTTGGGCCTTTTTTCTTTAGAACACACACTTCCTTTTGTTCTTCTTCAAATGTCTCTCTAAAATATAACTGGTGGAAACTTTCCTTATGATAAGTAATATGCTTAATTTTTGTAAAAGGAATATTTTTATAATTAAATTTTTTCGTTCCTGTCTGATAGTCTAAATAATCACTTTCATGCATTTGTATTACTTTGAAATGAAATTTCCATGAGGTAGGCATATGGGTCAAAATTTTGATGAGATTCATAGGCGTCCAGATGTCTAAGTTCTTTATGTATCTTTCGATACAGCTATGCGCGGCATCAATTTCTTGAATGGTACCATGACCAGGTTCCGAGTATTTGTGCTCAATAACTTTAAGCTCCTTACTTTCATTAGAAGTTAGGAATGCCTGTATTGCACAAGTTAAAAGGCTATTGCGATTCTGGGGCACGCAACTATCAGACCACAATATTATTTTATTTAAGTTCGGCAAATCTTCAACAATTCTTTTCAAAATTTTAATTAAGGCACTGGCGATATGATTGCCGCCTCGACCTGAAACGAATTCATGCCATATTGTACAGTAAACAATCTTGTTTGTACTACAATGGGCAGTTAGATTGTAAACATTCAACTTGGACTGATAATAATAATGCCCTATGTTTGCTTTAGGTAAAGAAAAAACGTGTTGTAAATCAAACGTAACCACACTAACATTATCTTCAGATCTAAACCTGTCTCTTTGTCTCTCTTGATATCCTATATTCTTTCTCTTGATATGCTCTTCATTTTCATATAGCTGTTTTTCGTTTGGATTTTGTAATACTTTAAAAGCTTCGCATTTATCACAGAGATCCTTTTTAGGTTTGAAAAAGGCTATATTATAATTGTAATTAAAAATATCTCGATAAACTGCAAAACTAACAGGATTTTCCGCCTGCGATATGTACATGTTGTACATTCTAGTTAAGTTCAAATCGCGTTCCAAATATACCTTCTTGGTATTTGCTCTGCAGTAATGTGACTCAACTGTTTTGAAGGACTCAATATGTTTCATCACTTCTTGTTTTTTTCCCTCCTCCGTAAATTTCTTTATGTGAAGTCCTCTTAAGTTTTTTCTAGGAACACTGGTGCTGTTATTTCTCATTTTTTTGAAAAAATAATAAACTCTGGTTTTACTTACATTCAGTGTCTGAAGAAAAAACTCTTGACATACTCTTATTTGAACATTATTGTAAGTTAAAAAATAACGGTAAGAATATTGTTTTTTGCTATTTTCTTTCTTAGTTCTCTTTCTTTTGGCCAATTCACGTTGTACATGTTTAGAGTAATAATGTGCCTTTCCATCATCATCTAAAGACCAAAAATTTTTGTTAATCATAGTTTGTTCTTCAAACGATATTTTTTTGGGGCATTCAAAATAACATTTTTGAGTTAAACACGTGCTTCCTTTAACAACGGCTTTCTTTTCTTTGACTTTTCCTCTACTATTAATATATTCTTCCCCGTGTTGACATTTCTCTTTTCTGATATTGCGCTTCCATTTAAATGGATTTCGTTGTCTTTTTCTGGTATTTTTTTTTTCCATGTTCTCTCATTTCTATATTGTTTTCAGCCCCATTTTCAGACTCTTTATGCGACATTCTAAAATGACATAATTAAATAAAAAGAAGCAGAATATCTAACAAAATACTACTTACTGTAATTCTTTCAAAATCTCTGAGGTTACTTGTATTATAATCCCATTTTCTTGAATATTACTTTTAACATTTTTATTCTCGTTTATGCTATCCCTAAAATTATTATTATTATTCTAGTTGCCAGAACCAAGTTATAGAGTGTTTATTTTAACATTAACCCGATAATAATTATTTATGTAAGAAGTACACAATGTAGGATTTTAGTGGACTAGCCGTAGTTAAAATAAGGCGAATCCATAAAGTCCAATTATGTACGAGTTGCATACAAATTTTTATGTGCGAATGCCTTGTAAGAGACTTTCTTAATTATTAATAATTTATTATGAACCATGAATTCACCAAGCGGTCAAAATTATACAACTCTCTGATTATTATGTGTGTAATGTTTTGCACACATATGATTATTGCCATATTATTTTACCCTCCTAATTCCGGCTCTGTCTGGAAAATTATTTCCATGTTTTCTATATTTATTTCAGCTATATTGTTTTCAGCATTCTCAGTCAATTCTCTAACACCTTCAGGACTATCAATATTACCACAAATTTGTGATAGTTCACTAAAATGGGACATAAATAACAATTTATTCATTATAAAATAATGTCGATTAAAACTTACTCCCATATATCGGTAGGACACTCACTAGGCTTCGATGGCACAGGAGATTCATTTGTTTACTCATTTTATTTACAGAAACCACTATTATTTAAAGAAATATCACAACACTTGCATGTAAACAGGTGTAATTTTTTAAGGTTATGTTCGGATATAGAACAAAAGTTCACCAAAACTCAGAGGATTAATGTATTATCGTCATGATGTGGATATAGAATAAAATGGATATAGAACAAAAACAACATATGCAAGGAGTGTCACCTATAGAGTATTATGTATACTGTAGGATATAGCACAAAACTGATATCGGAATATGAAACGCTTTGCTTTCAACGGATATAGAATAAATTTATACCATAGAACAAAATTGCCGTAACAAAAGTTGGTTTGTGGCGGATAAAGAATAATTTTGTCACTGATATTTTGGATATTGAGTAACTTTGCCTTTATATTTCACTGGATATAGGATCATCTGGCCAAAACAAAAATAATGGTGTATATAACTTAATTTCGCCCAAAAGTGGATATAGAACACTATAATCCTCGGGTGACGATATTATTCAATATATTTTTCGATTTGAACTTTGTACATGTTATAAATAATGCATATGTTTCCTTTGATGTATTATTGATTTATTTACAGCAAAAATGAATTTTAAAGATTACCTACTTATACTTTAATTGACTACATTGGTTGTAGATAATTGAAAAGTGTATGATTAATAAATAATAATAATTGTTAATCCCATAATACGTATTAGAGAAAAACAATTAATAACAGGAGTTAAAGTTGTATTAAAACCAAGCAAATATGAATCATTTCCAGTATAAATCATATTTTTGTATATTTCAAATTTATGTAAAATAATAATTATTTACGTAACACGTTCCGAAAGTGGTCTTTTACTGGACGAGTAAGCAAATTCCAGGACGAGCCGTAGGAGAGCCTGGAAGCTTGTGAGTCCAGTAAAAGCACTTTCGGGGCGTGTTACGTACAATATTTTTTCATCAATCGTCTCTTTAATCAAACCAAAAATTGATATACTTTGACTATTTATAAATATTAATATTAATCGTACAATTATTTTTCCTCATTTTCTGGCCTTGCAGTCGATGTGCTTAGCCACTATACAATTATTATTATGGCTTATGTTTAGTGGATATGACTTATTTGAAACATTTGTGTATTAGAATAAAACAATATAGCAAAGCGACTGTTTAGCGTCGAGTACGAATGTGATTAATATGGGTTCATAGTAAAATATAACCTGCAAATTGACATTGACGTTTAGATGATCTGTCACTTTACAGTACTAGCACCCGTAATAGCTTCTCTCGGGGCTAGTACTATAATAGAATTCGCTAGTACTATAACAGAATACGCTATCAATAAGGCAAATGATGTATGGAAAGACACTCCCGAAATATTAAAATGTAAGGAGAGACTAAGTACGTTTTCAGTAATGTTAATATATAATACGCACTAAAAAACATTGTACAATTTAGAAAAAAATAGATTAGAATCATTATTAACAGAAGCTAGAAAAACATACTACAATAACAAAATTGCAAATTCGGATAATACACTTCGCACATAAATTATGGAATAGGTAAAAAAATGAGACAAGTTTATTTATACATTCATATTTTTGTCAATATTGAAGCAAATTCAATAATTTTTTTATTGCGGATAGGTCATTTCTTCTGCATTTTTATACCGTATGTTCGATTTAACTACGAGTTTTGTTATACAGGGAAATGCGAAAAGTATGAGAGCATGTAAATTCCCTAAAATTTCAATTTGATCTGTGGCTTATGAAAATCTATTTTTATAAGTGTTTCGGTTACGGCCTATCCTATTGTACTCACTGCGCCAAGCAATTTGCCATACGGTTCTTGGTGAATAGAAAATTGGCAATTCTTTGAAAGTTGTTTTGTTGCCAATAACTGTTAAAAAACAATAGTTTTAGTGGATTTTGTTTCATTTGTTCAATAGGGTTAAGGTCTGGGCTTCTGGCCGGCCAATTCATCAAGTTAATCCCAGTTACAGCCAGATACTCCCTTACTACTCGCGCAGTATGAGGGCGTGCGTTGTCATGCATCAGAATAAAGAGCCCAGACCTTAACCCTATTGAACATTTGTGGGACTATATGGGAAAGGAAGTTCGCTCGGCAGTTAATATGCCACAAATTTTGGCTGAGTTAAGACTAATTTTGTTGGAAGCCTGGCAAAATGTCGATCAAATGTTAATTCGAGATTTAATTTTAAGTATGTCCAATCGATGCCAAACTGTAGTAAATGCCAGGCGAGGTAATAAGTTTGCATTATTGTTTAATTTTTGTTATTGTTATCGTTCTTTTTCCTGTTAAATAAATTTATTAAGTAATTTTTATTCCTACTTGTATTATTAACCTCGATATTGGTTTCATAACTCTTTAATGAGAGGAGAATGAAACAAAATCCACTAAAATTATTGTTTTTTAACAGTTATTGGCAACAGAACAATTTTCAAAGAATTGCCAATTATTTATTTACCAAGAACCGTATGGCAAATTACTTGGCGCAGTGAGTACAATAGGATCGGCCGTAACCGAAATACTTATAAAAATAAATTTTCATAGGCTCCTAATTGCCACAGATCAAATTAAAATTTTATGGAATTTACATGCCCTCATACTTTTCGCGTTTCCCTGTATAACAAAACTCGTAGTTAAATCGAACATACGGTATTAAACTGCAGAAGAAATGACATATCCGCAATAAAAAAATAATTGAAATTTCTTCAATATTAACAAAAATATGAATGTATAAACTGGACTAAATTTTTTACCTATTCCATAATTTATGTGCGAAGTGTATTTCCAAATCTATTTGGAATGTCGTTGATAGTATATCTGGAAATTTGAAAAAAAAAAACAAAGATTATAATACGATGTTTACAGGAGATCTTGATGAAGTGGCTAATAATTTAAACACACATTTTATAAATGCAGTGAGTGGTTTAGTTCAAAGCTTACCGATTATAGCATTTACTAATGGTGTTCCAAAAAATGACGCTTGCTTTAATTTTGAATATGTTACTGAGAGCGAAATTTTAGAAATTGTGAAAGCATTAAAAAATAAAAACAGTGCCGGAGATGATGAATTATCCACATCCCTTTTAAAGAAAATTATAATTCATATTACTAAACCTCTTTGTTATATTGTTAATAATTCCTTAAAGTTTGGAATATTTCCGAATTTGTTAAAATTGGCCGTAATTATTCCTTTACATAAAAAAGGTGATGTAAATCAAATAGAAAATTCTAGACCTATCAGTTTATTGTCGGCTTTTTTAAAAATATTTGAGAATATAGTATGTAACAAATTAATGAATTTTTTTAATGAATGTAACCTTTTTAGTGAAAACCAGCACGGTTTTCTTAAAGGTCGCAGTGTAGAAACAGCTGTTTTTGAATTCATTAATGGAATATTAAATACCCTAGAAAGTAATGAAATACCTTTAGGCATATTTTTAGATTTATTTAAGGCATACAACTCAATTGATCATTGTATATTATTACAAAAACTAGAACGATATGGAGTAAGAGGAACGGCTTTAAAATGGATAAAGTCATACTTAGAAAATAGGTAGCAATATGTTAAAACCCTTTCTCACAATAAGGACATAAAATCAGAAATTAAAAATACGAAAATTGGCATTCCTCAAGGTAGCATAATAGGACATTTCTTATTCAATGTGTTCATCAACGACTTATGTAACATTTTATTCAACACTAAACATGTAATTATAAATTATGCAGATGATACATCTTTATTAATTAGGGAAAAAAATTTAGGCTCATTATTGAATGAAGCCAGATCAGTAGTAAATAATGTGGGAAAGTGGTTACAACAAAATAGATTATTTCTATATTTAGAACAAATAGATCAAGTATACAGTTGTCAGATATTAATTTTATGAAAGATTTAGATTTTTGGGGTATTAGGTCCAATTTAATTGAAACACTATTACATTAACTTGCCGACGTTTCGGTATAATTTATTACCATCCTCAGGGCACTGTAAGATATAAATTAATTATTGTAAATTTTTTAGCATATAATAAAATTTTATAAAATGAACCCAAAATATAGAAATAATATTTAAACAATTACTTAATCATTATAGTCATACATATTGAAAAAAAACCGTACTTATTTTATTCTAATTATATTAATTTTTTGAGTATAAGTAACAGAAAACAGAAATAATATAGAATTCAGTATGTCAACAAAGTTTTTAGGTATTATCACGGATGCCACATTAAATTGGTCAGTGCACATTGGAGCATTAACACAAAAATTAAATAATGTATGTTACAGTATGAGAGTGGTGAAAAAATATGTCAATGACTCAGCAATAAGAAAGATATATTATGCTTCCTTTATTTCAAAATTAAAATTTGGTATTTTGTTTTGGGGTAATAAAATTTTATAAAATGAACCCAAAATATAGAAATAATATTTAAACAATTACTTAATCATTATAGTCATACATATTGAAAAAAAACCGTACTTATTTTATTCTAATTATATTAATTTTTTGAGTATAAGTAACAGAAAACAGAAATAATATAGAATTCAGTATGTCAACAAAGTTTTTAGGTATTATCACGGATGCCACATTAAATTGGTCAGTGCACATTGGAGCATTAACACAAAAATTAAATAGTGTATGTTACAGTATGAGAGTGGTGAAAAAATATGTCAATGACTCAGCAATAAGAAAGATATATTATGCTTCCTTTATTTCAAAATTAAAATTTGGTATTTTGTTTTGGGGTGGTGCGGCAGATATCAATAAGATATGTGTCATACAAAAACAAGTTCTCAGTGTTATTGAAAATTGTTCAATAAGTGAAACGTGTAGAGGAAAATATAAAAAAAATTGATTATTGACAGTGCAATTGCAGTGCATTGCAATATATATTTATGAATGTTTACTATTTAATTTTAAGCATAAAGATAAATATAGGGAACACCAAAAACAGCATAACTACAGCACTAGATGTATTAATCAACGATAACTGCCGTGAACTCTTTCTATGAGAACGTAGTAAACTTTATTGAGGCGGGTGAGTGTCCTGTTGGGATTTTTTGCGATCTCAGCAGGGCATTTGACTGTGTCAATCATAATAGATTAATGTTAAAACTGAATGATTACGGGATTAGAGGTGTAGCTTTAAACTGGGTCATGACTTTTCTTGAAGATTGGAAACAATTTGTTAGTATAAAATATATGGATAAAAATGGATTATATACAGCTACCTCGGAATGGTCACATCTAACAGTGGGAGTTCCACAGGGTTCCGTTCTGGGACCTGTCTTGTTCCTAATTTATGTAAATGATGTAGACTCTTTATCATCTAATGCTTGTTTTACAATGTATGCAGATGATACATCTTTAATCATTTCAAATAAGTCTGACGATATTTTAGAACAAAATTGTACTAGTCTACTCAATAAGATAACTAACTGGTGCTCTGAAAACTCATTATATTTTAACGCTGAAAAAACCCAAGTTTTAAGATTTCATATGAGTCAAAAACACTGCAACCTTCTAAATTTTAATGTAAATGATACTTCTTTGTGCACTAATTCTGAAAATGCGAAATTTTTAGGCTTATGTTTAGACAAAAACCTTAACTGGAAGGTGCATTGCGAATTAATAATTTCAAAGCTTGCCTCCATTACGTATTTATTTGGAAATATAAGAACGGTTCTATGTTCTATGTACAGATCAACTGCTTTCTCTGTATTACGCACAAGTTGAATCTCGTTTAAGGTACGGTGTTTGTTTCTGGGGGAATTCCACTTATGGATCTCAAGTTTTTATTGCTCAAAAACGTATTCTAAGGTGCATGGCTAGAGTCTCATATGCCCATCCTTGCAAAGATATTTTTAAGAATTTTAAAGTATTGACCTTGCCCAGTTTATATATCTTTGAATTGTGTATATGTTTTTAAAAATTTTAAACAATTTCATGTTAATAGCGACTACCATGCTGTTAATACAAGACATAAACACCATTTGCGTGTTCCCTTTGCTAGATTAGACCTAACATTTAAATCTCCTAACTGTATAGGACCCAAATTCTTTAATATGTTACCTGTTGACTTAAAATGTATAAAAAGTGAGCACATTTAAAATTAAGCTAAAAGATTTTTTATTAAATAAGTGTTTTTATTCTGTCTCTGAATATACCTCTTTGTCTTAGTTTGTAAGTTTTTTATATGACTATTCCTATACATGTATTGTCAAAAGAAACGAAAATAAATTGCTATTATTATTATTATTATTATTATTATTAATAATAATAATTATAGTTTTCCTATTCATAGGCTAAGTATGTATGAGAAGGGACCTTTTTATTCTAGTATGAAATTTTTTAATATACTGCCCAATAAAATAAGAAATATTGATAACATCAGGTGTTTTAAAAGAGAATTATTTAATTTCCTAGTTGATATGGAACCATACACAGTTGCGGAATATAATAATTATAACAGAGCACATTTATAGTAGGTAATAAATTTAGATAATATAAGTAGGATGTTCTTAAATATTTGTTTAAGATAGTTTTATTATTATTATTTGTTTATTTTGATTTATTTGGATATATTTTTTAACGATTTTCAACCCACTTGATATTTATAATACTGTATATTGTAGCGGTATAATACTGTATATTGTGGCTGTTTGAAATAAATCTATTATTATTATTATTATTATTATTAAGCTAGTGCTGGACAGTCTCCCTGTGGCCTCCGACACCCACAGAGAGAGCGCTAGCGAATAATCTACAGCAACTCCCCACATCCGGCAGGGTTAGTCACTGTAGATTCCAGACTCGTGTGCCCTAAGTAGACGAAGGGATCCCAGGATGACCGCTTTCTGCATTTGACCAGCCAACCATTCTGCCGATGTTTATCAGGCAGGCATGGTCTTCAATGCGGAGAGCAGCGTGGGCTTCATACCTCCGAGTACACCAATTATCAGGACGACCATATACCCATCTCTCACTAACCGTAGGAGTGGATCTGAGCTCCTGAGGATGTTGCATGCCATACTCAGTGCTACTCTGCTATGCATACACTCCAGACTCAAGAGTCCTCGGCCCCCCCGTTGACGAGGGAGGTACACACGATCTAGGATGAATACTCCTATGAATATTCATCATCTTGCGGGTATCCCTGTCCAATTGGAGTAGCTCATCTACTCGCCATTTAACTACTTGAAAGGAGTAGAGCAGAATCGGAACGGCAAGCATATTAGTGGCAGACACCTTGTTCTTCCCCGAAAGTTCAGAAGACCAAATCTTTCGGAGTCGGTGTCTGTACTTGCCACGGAGAGAATCCTTTATTTGGTTCACATCCTGAATGTGGCGTTGTTCCACACTCAGGTATGTGTAGGTCTCTCCGGCATCCAGATGTCGTAGGATGCTTCCGTCTGCGAGCTGCGCATCTTCGTGGAATTCCCCGCATCATCCTCTCTTGAGGTGGACGACTGCGCATTTGTCCAACCCAAACTCCATTCCAATTGCCCGCGTGTATTCCTCGACCACCCTGAGAGCATTTTGAAGTTCTCGTTCTCCGGAGGTGTAGAGTTTAAGGTCATCCATATAAAATAGATGGGTGACCTTATGCCTTCGGTTGCTGGGTGGCCCACACTGATACCCGCGGGTTTGGCGGAGTCCAACAGACAGCGGCAGCAGTGAGATGCAGAAGAGGAGCGGACTCAAAGAGTCACCCTGAAACACTCCTCTCTTAAATGTCACCAACTCTGTCGAAACTCGCTCGGCACCGGATGTTATGGTGAAGCGAGTTCTCCAAAGCGGCAACAGTTGAGGCAAAACGTCATGAGTGATAAAAAGGAACTTTAATGCCAAGGTGCATATTACATTTTTTTTTAATCCAGAAACTGTGGAATTAAGATTAATTAACTCTGTTTTTTAAATAATATTTAGTGACATTAAGAAATGTCAAAATTATTTAAAATTTTAAGTGGCATTAGGAAATGTCATAATTATTTTTAAATGTCAAATCGGAATAATTTTTTGTAGGAAAACCATTATTTTTTGCAATTCTGAATTTAAAAAACTGTATTTATTTACGTCTTTTTACAACACAATTATTATCACAAGCAATAAAAAATTAATGTTTACGTTTATCTGTCACCTCCGCCAACTACAAAAATCGTACAATAATGGATTACTTTAATAACCATTTCTTAAACTTTAATGACGATTTTGAGGTACTTTAACGTCGATTTAAAAAAATAGCTATTTATAAAACTAGTTGCAAAATGAGCGTGTTTTTTGCACTAGATGTGAAGATTGGACCATGAGCGTAGCGAGTGGTCCAACTCATCGTGTGCAAAAAACACGCAGTTTTGCATCGTGTTTTATACAATATTTTTTGCAATTTAGTTGTTACGAAAAAAATAAAATTTTTGTTACGTTTTCTTTACGTTTAACATAATATAATAAATAAGATAAGTGTTTTCTCAATAAAAATGTTGTACGTTTAATATTTATGTTGTATTCTTAGTAAAAATAAATGGATCTGTCGCAATATCTGTTTATGTGACTAAACTCATTTTAGCACAAGTGTTAAAATGAAAACTCATTTTAGCACAAGTGATAAAATGAAAACTCATTTTAGCACAAGTGTTAAAATGAAATCTCATATTAGCACTTGTGCTAAAATGAACCACTTTTGACAATGACAATCAGTGTCAAAAAGATGACTTTTCGTAACTAAATTGCAAAAAATATATTATGTACCATTGTCATCTTAAATGATTTTTGTTTCTGAAATTTAAGGTTCATATTCAATGTGTTGCTTCTGTTTAGATAATATATTCGTAATTCATTTATATGCTATAAACGTTCGCAAAATGGTTCTTGTATTTCAGGAAATATATATATTTTTTTAAATTAATATTAACACATCTAGGAATGTTAGGACTATCATAACTGCCGCAGATGTCGGTTTGAAATCCGAGCTCGTAGAGCGAGGATTTTAAGACATCTAAGGCTGTTATGATTCATAACATCCGTGATTTGTTCAATAGTTTATCGGTTTCAGAAAATAAAGACATTATTAATAGATATTACCTTTTGATATTCTCTTATTAATAACGTTTTCATTTTATTAGTTGGTCAAGTCTGTATGGGTTGATTTGTCGCCATGGTTATAGTTATATTTTGTTTGTTTTTATTTGTTATCTTTTTTCATATTACATAAATGTTTACATTTTTAATGTCACAACGGCTACATAAAAATGGACCTTGGATTGCCTGAAAATACATTTCAGTTGGATTTCAGTATTTAATTATTATTGTTTGGAGTTTTCTGTCTGTTTGTATTAAGAAATAGCCCTATAGTTTCATTATTTATTATTTCATCTGTTGACAGTTATTGACAGATCTGTATTGTAATATTACCGTACAAGCAATAAATATAACTGCACAACTTTAGTTATGACTTATTTACCAGCCTACTTTTGCATATGTAAACAAAGGATTAATATCCTGAAACCGATAAATATAATTTTGCTTGTTAATTTTCTTATTTTTTAAATTTTTGAAAATTTCTGGCGTGTATTCAATGAAGAGTCTCTTGTCTGATTACAGAAATATTACTCACCAAATACCATTGCTGTTGTTTTAACACCATAAGTTTCAACCAATGCTTACCTGAATAAATTGGTAAACAAAGTAAATCATAATTAGTGGAGGCAACGGCTTGAATATATAAAACCTGAGATTCATTTGTCTGTCGTCGGCATAAAAATTCTAAGAACGGGAAGTTACATGTATACGCAGTGACGAATAGAGGTCCCAAAGGCAGTATGACTGTTAAAACATCTGAAATATCCATATACCGTTCATTACAGCCTCTACCCGATAGATGATAGATAGTGTTAAATTCAGATCGCATTCCCGGAAGATAAAATTTAAGGTGTTTTTACAACTGCTCTACAATAATTAATTGTTTCTACTATTTTAGATAAAGTTAGAAGTAACTATTTATTTGCTTTAAATATTATTTAAATTTAATTTTAATTGATTAACAATTTTTTGGCAATGGTATAACTTCCCAGTTAGTGGGAAATGCAAACTTAATTAAAGACAAATTTATTACATAAATTTATAAATGTATGTATTGTTAAAATATTGATACTACCGACTTAATTTTTAATACTTTATTATTCAATCTCATTTACTGACCTAAAAGTAAGGAACGAATTAATTGAACTTGGAACTTTGAAGTTATTTAAAAGTCTATTGTTGACTTATCAGGTGAGAGCTGAGGAATTTATTTAATAAAATGATTGTTTACATTATTTACATAGGGCCAAATTATCAGGCAGATAATCATTCATATTATTTTGTTAACACCCAACAAATTACTTGCTGACCAAATAAATATATTTCTAATTGTTATTATTAATATATTGGTTATGTGCGATATATGCGACTTCGGCCTACATCCACCGACATAACGCGGCTTTACGAGTGCCATACTACCATTTACGGCACTCATACGAGATAGACCAAACACCAGTGCTGCCTAACATTCCCGGAGATATCGAATCCGTTGTCGAGAACGAGAAATGCCGGATTTACTGGAACTCTACTCATTCCCAACCGTCAGGCCAATTCGAGCCAATAAGCCTGACATAGTCCTCCTCGACCATCAGACCAAGGTGATGTCATCGAGTTCTCAGCGCCTGCTGAGACAAACTTCGCCTTGAAGGAGGAGGAGAAACGGACTAAATACAGAGATCTCCGGTACGAGTTCCAAGTCTATACGCAGGCTACCCGGAGACTGTCCAGCATCGGGAAACCGAAAATAATAATAATAAGGGGTGCGAAACCGGACCGGCAACCTCCTCCTCCTGGACAGAGAGGGGCAACCCTCTCTGACAAATGTCGGACGTGGAGTTCCAGGGCTAACCACCCTGAAACCCCCGTATTCTGGTTCCACAGACCCCCCAGAAATGGCCCCTCACAATCGACCCCAACCGGATGGGGGTCAGAGACAGATGGGAGGGGCCTCACCGGACGGTCTCGATGTTGACGACCTACGCAATCCACATTGACGCTTTAAGTAGACGAGGGAGTTGAGGGATGACTTGCTGACCTGTTATGAGAGCAGCTAGCCTGAGCGCAGGGGGTAACATGGTGGCGCGATTACGCCGGTTGTTGTGCGATATGCACCCGGAGTATCGCACCTTCTCTCAGCAACATCTGAGAGACCAAGTATCCTTCCTGCGCCGAACAGGTTACGTAGGGGCACCTCGTCAGCGTGAGGAAGTACCTGCCGCACTTCCACCGCGGCATATATCAGCTGACGAGGAACATCCTCGTGAGAACACCGACGTCGCTTTAAGGACGAGGGTTAACCTTAACACCAGGGTTAATCCAAAGTCACAAGACCTGGCAAGAATGGACTCGTTGATCAATGAGGAACTTCCAGAAGATGCCAACATATGGCAGATCAACAGTGCCGTTTACGCCGCCGCTAAGAAACTCGTCCCAGTGCCTCGCCTGGGATTCCTCCGTCTACTTAGGGCACACGAGTCTGGAATCTACAGTCACTAACCCTGCGGGATGTGGGCTGTAGATTATTCACTGGCGCTCTCTCCCGTGTGGGGTCGGAGGCCACGGGGAGACTGTCCAGTATCGGATAACCGGAAAAAAATTAATAATAATAAATGTTTTTATTAGGGCGAAGTTAACGGTATATATATTCTTCACTCTAACGTTCTACTTCTGAACATACAAATATAAAATCTATTGCCCATAAATATCATCGAAACCAATTTAGAACACAAATATTGTCGAATCCGTTAAAACAACTACTTTTCATAACCACGTAAAATATTGAATTAAATAACAAAATCCGTAGCATCCAAAGCAAAAAATAATAAGATAAAAAAATATTTAACTTATTACAAAATTTATTCATTACGGTTACTAATCAAAAAACAATACTTCTAAAATGTATTTACATGGTCTTTCATTGTTGTTGGAAATCATCAGGAGAATAGTAGCTACGAATTAATGATTCATGTATTGTTATTATTATGCTTGTAAAGAACGTAAATAAAGATATAACAAGTCACATTCTTCCGCAGAATGTTTTCTTTTCCATTAAAAAAGAGCTCAAATGATTGGAGGAAGGTGGTGGATATCTGCATCTTCTATAAAAAATTGCTTTTTTATTAAAAATAAATTTTGCTGGAATCAAATTTTTAAAATAATCAGAATATAATTTTTTGATACAACTAACAAAAAAGTAGTTTTTTTCCATGAAAACTTTCTTTATGATTAATCTTACCCTACCTAGCAGCAAACAAAGTAAAAAATATATATTTCTCGCACGGTACTCGATTTCATCCTAAAAACACAGAATTATTTTATATAATTTTTGGTATTATTAGAATGCCGTTGAATAAAAACAAGTTTTTGACAGTTGTATAATAAAATGTATGCATCTCGTGTGCAAAATGTGTCCTTTGAGCCAGTGGATAGTTCCCATTTTGCGCACTAGTTGCATTAATTACTATTATGGTACTGATTTTAATTAAAATTATTTCTTTTTGCAGACAAGATGTCCTTAAACGAGGTGAGTGTAACTTTTATCATTTGCGTAAGATAGATAAATTGCATCAAATATGCTCTCAATTGAAAATAATAAATTTTTTCTACATTAATCTTTGAGCTAAACTAGTCGTTTTAAAAATATTCGTACGATCGGTCATTGGTTTTGCAAATGTCTATTGAATTATTAGTTGTCTGCAACTGGTTTAGAAATTCTCAATATTTGAATTTTTAATGTGGACAGTCTTGTATCTAGCAAAATGATAAAATATTTCAGATTCTTCACCCAATGTTCAAAATATGTTTTATTTGATATTTAACCGTTGAGTGAAAAATTATAAAGAGACGCAAGGGCTTAATATTGCTGGCAGCGAGAAATACACAATATCGGTTAAAATTATCTCACTCTTACGGACAACGATAGTACCTTTACAATATTTAAAACCACACTGTTGTCCTTATGATTGTGGCAATTTTAATCACTTCTGAACCGATGCTGCGGAAACGCCATCTATTGTTCGCTGCCAGACGGATTTCCAACTCTTTATAATTCTACATGCAACGATTTAACTCAAACGCATAATTTATTGATTTGAAATTAAATAAAAATTATATTTTAGTAATAACTACAGTGAATTAAAAATTAAAAGATAAGGCTGTTGGATTTTGTTGATTGGCAAAATATGTTATAATAAGATAATAATAATCTTAAAACATGATTGTTGACATTATTTTAATTATATATATATAGTACTTAATATGTTAGATAATAACAACTCATGGTTGATGGTTTTCATACAAAAAATAAATAAATTGTTGGTATTACATAGGTATGTACTGGATAGCTACTAATTTTAGAATGAATCAATTCAATATTATTAACTAATTACTTATAAATGAGTCGTCTTATACGAAGCTCAAATTGTAATAGGAGACAACCCAGTTACAAGTTAATGATATCTAATATGACTAATTTAGGTTGTTTCTATACCCTCGGTCAACTCATTTATAAGTTGTTAACAGTATCCCGTTTGACCACTAGGTGTTGCTTTACCCCCAGCAATGAATTTTTTTTCTGGTCAATAAATTAGATTCTTCCGTAGTAATAGGCTAATCAGACGTGTTCGAAAATCCATAGGTGTCCCCGGTCGTATTTTTTGTCGATCTTTCGGTGTATTGGTATATAATATTTAATAGAAATGAATGAGTAATTTAAATGTTTATTCTATAGGAAACTGAGTAGGATGTATTTTTTAAATAAAAGTTTTAATGGCGGATAGCATTTAAAAAACCATAAAATGTTCTCATTATATTATTATGTAGTTAAAAAATAATTACTCCAATAGTCGACCGATTCTTATGACTGTTTTTAAAACATTGTTTTAGATAGTATAAGTACCCCAGTAAAAGAAGAGTTCGAAGTTATGTTAATACATATAATTAACTGAATGTATGCATTCCCAGATTATCTTTTTTCCTATTATCCAGAGGACACGTCTCTTATATGAAAGTGTGTTATCATTGAATATTAGTAATATTGTTTGTAGTTTATTTGTAGCGGATAATTAATATTCATTAAACTTGTTTCTGGGAATCACGCCAAATTCTAAAAAATAAATAGAAATAAGAAAATGTCCAAAATATGTCAAGATAAAAGTGTAGTATCAAAGGCAAACCTCAACAGTTTGCCCCAGAATATTTTCTAGTGTAAAATACTAGAAAAGCACTGATACGAATTTTAGATAACAATATTGTATTTACATTCATTTGGAACTATATACAGTGGTTTTCTGGGGCAAACTGTTGAGGTTTGCCTTTGATACTACATTTTTATCTTGACATATTTTGGACATATTCTTATTTCTATTTATTTTTTAGAATTTGGCGTGATTCCCAGAAACAACTTTAATGAATAATATTAGTAATAGTCAAGAGATTAAGCATAATATGGAAAGCATACAGCTTGAAGATTTGTGTGGCATTAGTCATTTGATAATAATTTGGTCAAAATCAAGTAAATGACGTGCATTTCCTGTTTTTAATCAAAATTTAACTGGTCACGTAATTTTCTTATCTCCTAGTGTGTAAAGAAATAAATTTTAATATACCTATTAAAAATAGGAGCATACTTACCTAGGATTTTACCATTAGTTATTAGTTTTAATATCACTATTTAAATAATCATTTTTAGAGATTCAATACAGCTGCCGATAATGTTAAGAAATTGAAGGCAAAACCATCAGAGGGTGACTTATTGGAAGTTTATGCCTTATTTAAACAAGGTACTGTGGGAGATGTAAACACAGGTAAGTCAATATACATGATTAGTTAGTATCTAATTTGATGCACTTAGGAAATTTAGGGTACCTATAACATAAGGTGTGTCAGAAAACCATACCGTAATTTTAATTACAATTTCTAAGGCTGAAAAGAGGTTGCAACCTATTCACCTATTTTCAAAAATGTACCTATTGTTAAATAGCTCGTCCAATATTGACTCCGAGCTCTTTGCATTTTAAGAGGTTTTAAGAACATTATTTATTAATGGTTTAATTTGTCCAATTGTTCAATATTTTGGACAATTAAATATTTACGTTAGGTTTTTTTAACATTATGTATTTCACATTTATTTAATTTTTTATAGTTTTTTTTGCTTCTTTTGATTGATGTGATAGGGCATGCTACATAGGTACTTCTTATAAAATAATTTATGTAAATAATTTTGCATCCTGACTTGATAGCACTATAATAGCACTGGACTTCAACAGTTTCTGGTTTACGAGTTTGTGCAAAATCAGAAATTAGAGAAATTCTGTATTAGTTTAATTATTTTTCAGACCCTTCACTCCGTTTTCCCAATTTCATTTTCTAATAGTTCAACTTCTTTAATTGTTCAATAAAAATTATTGATATATCAATTTTCATTGTATTTAATTTTTGTATCGCTGAGGTGGTAAAATTATTTATATAATTTTTCATTTAATTACAGAAAGGCCCGGTGTGCTGGATCTAAAAGGCAAAGCAAAATGGGATGCCTGGAGTGCAAAAAAGGGATTGTCTCAAGATGAAGCAAAAGAACAATATATTACCAAAGCTCAAGCACTTGTTGAATCTATCGGATTTTAGTAATTTATTTTGTCATTCATATCATACCTATTTTAGACAAGTTGTTAATTTTTAAATTAAAAAAATAAATTTTTTTTTGCTATAGTTGTTTTCTTTGTTCAAGAATATATTCCAGTAAACACAAAGATGTAACATATTACTAATATATTACATAACTCTCATCTGGTAAAAATATTCTCTGTCGTATCACATGTGACATATTTTCATACAGGATGTTTCTAAATCACATGTGAATTTCTAAACCACATATTCTTAGTTTAAAAATAAGACAAAAACTTTCTATTGTGGCGTTAAATTCAGCTAAAAGAGTATTACAAAAAAAAAACAGTAGCAAAAACGAGTATTATTCGTATGCGATAATATAATATTACGAACCTTTGGACTAACACTAGGCAGGTTACCCCCTAGCTTTTAGACATTGGAGATGGGGTGGTTCGATTAACTAATTAAAAAGGGCGCCACATGGTTTAAACCAGCTAGTGTCCAAGAAATTCGGTGTCAGTTAATAGCTTTGCAAACCATGAAAGTCACTACAACTTCGGGAGATGTTTGGTTCGCAATATTATCTATACCTACACTATAACTCGTATATGCTTGCATGAGCGGGTTGGTGAGAAATAAAACCAAAAATTTCTCGCTTTAATTTAATCTCAATAAATACTTATTTAGGTGTTTACCTGAGTAGATAATTATTATCACTTTAACGTGACCTAACAAAATTTGTATTTAATATTTTTAATAAGACAATGAAAATATTTAAAATCTATACCTGATGACCTGAAATTGTTACTAAGTCTTCGCTCACGCACCGCGATATAGCTATATTTCGGTTTACAGTTTACCGTGAGTTCGGGTATCTTAAAACTAATAATATTTAGACTAAATAAATTCCTACTCACTTATATTACCACATAGCTAGGCTTATTGAGGTTTTATAATCACCCACCGCTCTGAAACGTAATTCAACGTGAATACATATTTAGGGACGTGCGTAACACTAACTTCTACTAGTGAATATTACATCACCTCAACCAAACCAATGTCCAATATAGTCCGCTAATACTAATAAACTCAAATAAAACCTGCACCCACTACACGTTATAAAAACCAAAATTTAGAGGTTAAAACTCACCCTTAAACACTTACACAAAAAATAGAGGATATTACCAGCTTATAAAGTAGGTATAAAATCAAAATGCTAATAAATAGTCGACGTTACGTTGGTTGTTACACATCCAATATGCAAAACTTTTTAGCCTTAAAATAAAGATTAACTTTATTAATCATCCCGGACATAAGAAATATTTCCGCGAATATAAGCCACCCTGTTCATATCAACGTTTAATAACTAAATTATTAAGGCTGTGTCAACGATTCAGTTAACCATTCGTTATAACCAGTGATAGTTGGAGGGAACGACCGATATTCGATTAAGTCAACCAGCCGCTATCACAACATCTGATTTAACTCTTGGCCGTTGAATTCAACGCAGGTCGGGACAAGCTTTTAATATATCCATATCTCGATATCGATAGATTAACGGTAGCCGTCGACAATGAATGCTTCCTCGTATACAGGTTTCGCAACTTCCTGAGCTAAAGATACAACACTAGATAGACACTATGCACAATACACAATTCACCTTAGACTCCTGCCCAGACAGGATTCGTTCACTCCTCTTTGGCTTCAGCCGAAGGGTCTCTGTCGCACAATGCGAGGGTCGTAAGCTAGGGGGTCAACACAAATGCTTAATTATAACTAGAATGCAATAAAAGACAAAATAGATATATAAAAATATATTGTATTCGCCTCGGTCACCGCCTGGCGGATTTAGTCAGAACCCTCGCCGTGTACCGCAGTTTACTGGTTTTTAAGTTTTCATAAAGAAAATAGGTAGCAAAGACGTTAAACTTAATACTGGAATTAGATATTTTAAAAACTACTCACGTTATTTATACGTTGAAATGACGATTGCGCATAAAAAATTGCATTTTTGTAATAACAAACTTTGAAAACCAGGAAACTGCGGTACACGGCGAGGGTTCTGACTAAATCCGCCAGGCGGTGACCGAGGCGAATAATAATCAATCTACATAAGAGCTTCACCAAACAAGGTCTACCACCATAGCCACGATACCCCCCGTCAGCGACCGCGACGGCCGCGCTTAAAGAAGAGTGATCGATTGCCGAAAGAGAATTATATTACATGGACGTGACTGGCAATTTAGTGAGTGGGATTTATGAATGAAATAGGTAAACACCTTTACTTAAAATTTATTGTAATAATCTCCAAAAGTTCAAATTTGCACCGTTAGACGTCCGTGGATCTTTCAGAAAAGATTTTCTCTCGAATGCGATCTCACGAGGCGGTCACTTGGTAATAATGGGGGAATGCCCCGGTACCCCTTCGCACCGCACTGAGGCTTATCTCAACGTAATTTTACCAAAAATACCTTATTTCTTATAGGTGATATCATTAGGAGGTCTCCCACTATATATACGGAATTGATCCGGTACCACTTCATATCGCCGCGTGGCATCGCAAAATTCCCGCTATTTCACTTTTTAAGTCAGTTCCTAAAATTTAAAAATGGTGCTGGCAGACACGATCCCGGTAGAGACGATGACCAATGGGAAGACGAGGCCCGCTCAACCTCCCATATGAAGCTAAGGTCACGGACTCACGAGGAATTCCAGAACGCGAGGGTAGAGTGAACCTATTCTTCCGTAGACCAGCGCGACCATGAAGGTGGATCAGTCTATGGTAGATCTGATCAAGAGCTACTGATCTACGGTAGATTCACTCTCGCGCCTATGTGGATTCTTCACTCGTGATCCGTTAGACCGGCTTGTGAAGATGATTACCTGGGCTGTAATCATCCTATAATTAAAACCCCAGTCCGTCCATTGAGGAATCGGTACTGGCGGAGGATAGTGCATATCCTTGGTCGTCTCAACATGCTGCATGGTGCCTGGATGCGTTCGTTCAAGTATGAGATAATGGCCAAAAAAGATAAAGGGAATTTTGGAAACTGTACTGAAAATCGACTTATTATTTATAAAAAAATCCTGATATGCACGAAATCATGCATATCAGGCAAAAAAATGGAATTTTGGGGTTTAGGAACTGAAGTGAAAATTGTGATATTTTTGATAAAAAAAATGGTGTATATGGAACGGATGTTTCATACACACCATTCAAGCCTTATGCTTGTATGCTTATGACTAAAAGGATCTTTGGACTTAAATCTACTTCTACGCCTCCTGCTGCGTTCGTTAACATTCACAGGTTGAACAATTTTAAATATTAAATAATTATTAGGTTCTTAACGACACTGACTAACCTATATGCATAATAATAAATATGACAATAATTATAACAAAACAATTAATCACGGGCTAATATTTATAGTTTAAAATATTAGTGTATACCCTATTGGTACCGACGGGGTTCATAATTTTGAGTCTTACGTAACAACCCTAAAATTAGCACAACGAAAAGAAAAGATATTTGGTTAACTTGCGTGTTCCAAGTAGGAGTGAAACCGCGCCCTGCAGAATCCAACGACGAACGACTTCCAATATCGTCAAGATGGCGGCCCACAAGCGTCACACTTGATGTCGTCGCGACGGCACAATGGCTCCTAACACTCTACTAAACAGCCACCCTGAACTAAAACTGCTACTTAGGACTGAAACTGGGGTGTAAAAAGAACCCTGTGGAAAATATACCAAAATTTACGTTCGCTCGCCATTTTTCAAATAGGACAAAAACTACACAATAGAAAAAACGTATACCTTCGCTCTGAAGGGTTCTTCAAATCCTTGACGAATTCTTAAGTGTCTCACAGCCCTGAAAGGACGTTGGATGTTGGAAATGGCTACTCTGCAGAAGACAATTTGATTACACGAGGGCAAATCATAAAGACAAAAAAATGCTACTTACAATGGTATGGTGATAATCCCAAATAATTAGATAGATTTTCTTGTGAATACTCTCTAATACAGCATACAACCAATATCACGAAAATCATTTGTGGTACACACTGAAATATTCCCGCAAGCGGATGATACAAAATCATAAATTTATGAGTGAACCACGAGCACACCTTACTACCAGAAGCATACAGCCGCCTCTGGCATCGTCAATAAAGCATCCAGTTGATTAATTGTAATTTCAATCTCATCATTATTACCAAATGATTTAACGAATGGGTGATAAGTGTGAACCTCCGCTCTAATGATAGAATCATCGAACCGAGGATCTTGGAATAACTGAAGTTCTTCTAACATGATAACCCAAAGATTTTAAGTATAAGATGTTTTTCAAAGACAAAGATGATGATGAACCCACCCTCTTCCTCGAACAGCTAGTGGCAACTGATTGAGGTTGAGTGGAAAAGTTATTGTTTATATACAGTGACGATGGTGTAAATATTAAGCACATACTTTCTTTAATTCCAACCTTACCACAATTTCTTCAACTCTAAAATTAACACTTTCAGAATTTTGATCAAGTATCTCCAAAGTAATGTTATTTATCTCGCGTTCTGAAGATAAGTCTCAATATCATGAATCTCATATGATCCAGTTGGAATGGAAATTACTTTTTCCTTAGTTCTATCACCTTGTTCCCAATAGTAAAGCTTATTATTAACTTCTTCTTCGATATTAGGAATACTATTAGTATGAAAACCAATAAGGGCTAATGCATAATCGTACTGAGGATCCAATTCGATGGGGATACTGAAATTGACTGAGTGTGGCACCTCGATCTTCTTGACCTCGACCTCTTATCGTGAATATCTGTGACATAATGAATGAAACTTTATTTATTTTTATAAAGAAACTCTAAACATAAATGACCGCAATTAACCGTATTGAAATTTTGATAATTATCATAATTAAATCGTATTTTACATTTATCACCAAAGTAACGTACTAGTTCTACTGGTGGTTTTAGTGCACCGAAGCTATCAAAATAAACAACTTTATTATGCATTTTATAAGCTACCCAATGTGTTCCGGGACCCTCTTGTACATCAAGATTAATAATGGCACTCTCATATTTTCTAGGAGTCTGAGGTAAAGAGTTACGCATATCTCTGAAACGTGGTATTTTCAATTTTTTGGCATACTTTATCAAACCTACATCGAAGAGGGCTCTTTTGGGTAGTTTCACTGGCAGTTTTTTTGCTGCTTTTTCAGAGTCCCAGCCCCCTTTTATATGGTTTTAAGTACAGTCCGGAGTCTTTTTTACCAAGAGCTATAGCTTCCATAGTTTGATTATGTCTTTCAGCCTCCTCCAATTTTTTCTTCGCAGCCTTAGCGTCTAAAACGGCCTTAGCAACTCCAGAAACACCGCCTGCCAAGCTCCTAAGGCACTCAATCCAGCGAAGATTGGTATTAATGGTAAAAATCCACCGCTTTTCGGTGTTTTAATCTTTTTTCGACCACCCACACCTTTCACAGCTTGTCTGGCTGCTTTTACTGCAATCCTAGTATTTGACCTTAAATTATTATCCTTGGGCTGTTTCATTAGTTTTTCAACTCTACTCATAGTCTTTTTAAAACCAACTTTACGATGTCGAAGACGGCGACGACGAGCACCCATACCCATCTTTCTTTTAACTTTCATGGTGTTAACAATAGCCCAAGCGGCGGCTTTTTCCTTCAAATTAGCGTCCTTAGACTTAACTCTTTCCCAAGCACGCTGCTCTAGTTCGTAATCAGCCTTGTGTCGATCCTGTATATTAGAGCTCTTACTATAGGCTATATCATGACTGCGACAGCTTCTATTAAGATCGTTAATTCCAGAGTCACCTCGCCGCAAGCGTTTTTCCAACTTTGTACCAGGTCCACAGTACTGGTATCCAGGTAAGTGTAATTCAAATGGCAGCTTATTAATTATGGAGTTTACCACACCAGCACCACCGTGTTTCAACGTTGACATTGTTGTAAAGTCCTAACTTTACACCCCTTTTGTTCCAAAAGTATCTTTATGTTAGATATGTGAAATGCTTATTTTATTAGAATTATTGCATCATGCCATAATGTCATACACGCGGCTAGTAACCTATAGGTACGTTTCGCTGAATTTCCTGTTGTAAGAATGCTGATCCAAGAAGGTTGTTAACACATGTAAAATCATTGTAAAACATAATAGTTGCGATATACGTGTACTACTTCCTATTGGCTACATTTTATGTCATGATTATATTTTATTGGTCGTTGTTGCACTTTGCGGAGCGTTAGTCACGTGATTAAGGAATAGAACAAAACTACAGGAGGTTCACGAAACGGGGGAGATTTTACTATTAACCGTTGACAGACATATTACTTTTAACTTTAACCATAACTTGTAATCACGGTCGGGGTCGTGTTGTCCCTATAACTAAAATTCTGTTTTTTCATGTACTGTACTCTGGTGTAACAAATCTAAATATTTCGAATCGTCATTAAAGTGAAAATTAGTTATAAAAAAGGTGTTTTACTTGGCTCGGCCAAAAACTGTTCCCTGAACCCTCAACAAAAGTGGTGTCAGATGTGGGGTTGCTTCCAGCGAAATAGCCAAGCTTTGGTGTTGGAGCACCTTCAAAGAAAACGTTGAAGTGGGAAACAGTTATTTTGAGCGAGCGAGCAGAAGTCAACATTCAACCCTCTGGCACGACCCCCGTGGTAAGAAGATCATCGTCAAATTACATTCCATTCATCAGCATCAAGTCGACATCGTACGGGTGCTGGAAACCCGTTACGAAGAAGAGCACATCCAACTTGAACACCCTTTATGAAGAAAAGCACAACCATCGTGAAAACCGAATTTGGGGTAGCAGCTGCGCAATTTCCTGGGATCCATCATCCATCAGGGCAGAATCGCCACCTCCAAGGACCACTAGGATTACAGTGTTTTATGAAGTGAGTGTTGTGTTGTGAAGCTTTTGTCATCACTAAGTAGTAAGTCTTCTAGCTTCTCATTTTGTATTGTATTTTTTTTCTTAAACTATTTTATTATTTCCCTTATGCCTGATAGACCACCAGTTGAGCCAGATGAGATCGTAGACATGACTTTTTCTCCCGATTTCGCGTATAAAATGATTCCAGAATTTGATGGAAGTAGAGATAATTTGCATAAATTTTTGTCAAGTTGCGATGTCATTTGGGACACGGCAACAACAAGGGCTAATCAGCAAATGTTCGTCAATATCGCTAAGGCTAAATTATCAGGTCCAGCATATAATATCTTCAAATATAAAACTGTAAATGACTGGCCTACTTTTAAACTGATATTGCAAGAACAGTACCTGGAACGTAGAACGATAGCGCAAATTCAAACCGAACTTTTAGTGTCAAAACAACATTTTAACGAAGATGTTAGATCATTTGCCAATCGCATCGAAAAAATAACGATTGATTTAAATGATGCATGTATAGCCAGCGAAGGGCAAGACGCGCGTAATATTGTACAAAATTTGAACAAAAAATCAGCTCTTAAAGCTTTTGTCGAAGGTTTGCAAAATCCTATAAAACTCATAATAAAGGCTAGTCGATTCAATAACTTTATAGACGCTGTAGAGGCTGCGTGTGAGGAGGAGCGCAATAATAAAACGTACAAAGGTCAATCTCAACAATCTAACTCAAAAAATAATCATTTCAAAAAATTTATAAAGTGTTTTAAATGCGGAAAACCAAATCACACAGCAGACCAGTGTTTTACCAACTCTCGAAGATTTCCTGTTTATCCTAACCATTCCGATTCCAATAGACACGTCAAAACTGAAGCAAATGTAAATACAATACAAATCACATGTCGTTATTGCAAGAAAAACGGGCATACTATCGAGGAATGTCGTAAACGTAAGTTCAATAATTCGAGACAAAATAATAATTTTGATTCTTCAAATTCCAGTTATTCAAGGCAAAATAATAATTTTAATTCGTCAAATTTCGAGCCTAATTCTAATCCGCAGAATCTAAGTGTCAATGCACGCACTAACAATACAGCTGATTCCTCTGCATCTATGCGACATCAGCCGGGAAACGACATGGGACCAAGTACGTCGCGAGGCAGCGGTACTCGAGCCCGCGATATCAAAACTGCCTACTAATGCATTCTTTACAAGGTAATCGTAGTACGAGTAGTAGTAAATATTACTTAAATTACAAAGAGTACAATAACTCTAATCTTGAAAACTATTCGCAACGTAAATCAAATAATTCGCAAACGCATCAAGCTCATTCTAGTTCAAGTTCAAATATTATTAATAATAGCAATCCTCGAAATCCTAATTTCTCACACGAATCTTATTACAATCTCACGAATTCCAGTTCTAATTCTTATAATGTTGGTGTCAGTCCAAGTGATAATTCTAGCGATAATGCAAATGCCAAAATATTTACTATATCCAATGAAAATGTAAATTCATCGTGTGTAAATTTTCCATTACTATTGTCAACATCCAAATCCGCTAATTTACTAATAGATACAGGGTCCGATGTAAGTGTTCTAAAATTGGGTCACGTCGATGATGACGCTGAAATATACACTGATCATAAAATCAAACTTAAAGGAATCACTAATGGTTTCGTTTCATCTATAGGCATTTCTTATGGCAAAATTCAATTATCCGAAGATATTGTACTAAATCATGTTTTTCATATCGTCCCAGATAATTTTCCTATCTCAACACACGGAATAATAGGTCAAAATTTTTTATCACGATTTAAAACACAAATTAATTATGAAACTTCCACATTAAGCTTACCAATTGCCAATAGAGAATTTTTATTTAGTTTAACTAGTCCATTTAATATCACTGTACCCGCCAGGACCGAATTTATAACGAGAATCCACACAAATTTTACAAATCCAAAACTTTGCCTACAAAAGGAAGTTAAGCCAGGTTTACATGTTAGCAACTGTATCGTAGAGCCCAAAATGGGGTATTGCACAATTAGCCTAATTAATTCAACAGAAAATCCGGTAGAAATAAATTGTTCAGATATAGATTTTGACGATCTTGATAATTATCATGTGATAAATTTTGTAAACGTGTAGTCGTGAACGTATATCTTTATTAGAAAATCAATTGTCAACTGAACATATGAATTCAGAGGAACGTAGCTCAATAATCCGAATATGTCAAGAATTTAATGATTTATTTTATTTAGAAGGTGATAAATTGACATATACCGACACTGTAAGCCATACTATTCCCCTCACTTCCAAAAAACCTATATTCGTGAAACCATACAGACTTCCTGAATCCCAAAAGGAGGAAGTAAAGAAACAGATCCAACAAATGTTAGACGACGATATTATAGAGCCAAGTCGATCACCCTATAATTCCCCAATTCTCATAGTTCCCAAAAAACCCGACAAGGACGGAAACAAACGGTGGAGAGTCGTTGTCGACTTTCGCAAATTAAATGACGTCACTGAATCTGACGCTTATCCATTACCAAACATTACAGAAATTCTTGATCAATTGGGCAAATCTAAATATTTCTCAGTAATTGACTTAGCAAGTGGGTTCCATCAAATAAAATTAAGCGATGAAAGTAAACCATTAACCGGGTTCTCATTCTATGGACATTATCAATACAAGCGTTTTCCTATGGGATTAAAAGGAGCGCCAGCCTTGTTCCAACGTTTAATGAATAACGTATTAACAGGTATACAAGGTATTAAATGTTTTGTGTATCTTGATGACGTTGTTATCTATATATTATCTATAGTTCTTTGCATAATAACAAGCTTATTGACGTTTTCACTAGGCTTCGTGAAAATAATCTAAAGTTACAACCAAGCAAGTGCGGTTTTCTAAGAAAAGAAATTAATTATCTAGGTCATGTTATTTCAGAAGATGGTATAAAACCCGATCCTGAAAAAATCACAGCTGTTCAAAATTTTCCTGCGCCTAAAACTGAGAAACAACTCAAATCATTTCTAGGTTTAGCATCCTACTATCGTAGGTTTATTCCAAATTTCTCGCAATTAGCTCATCCTTTGAATAATTTACTTAAGAAAAATGTAGAATTAAATGGTCTTCTTTATGCGATGATTCATTTTGTAAGTTAAAAGAAACACTCATTAGTCCACCCATTCTGCAGTACCCAGATTTCGAGCGTGAGTTTATTCTAACCACTGACGCTAGCCAATACGCCCTTGGGGGAGTCCTGAGCCAAGGAACTATTGGTTCGGACCTACCCATCGCATACGCCAGCAGAACTTTAAATAAGGCAGAACAAAATTACTCAACCATAGAAAGGGAAATACTTGCTATAGTATGGTCCGCAACGCAAGTTTTCAGACCGTATCTATACGGAAGAAAATTCAAAATTGTCACCGACCATCGCCCTTTAACCTATATTTTCTCCCATTCCAACCCTTCCTCTAGATTAATGCGTTTTATATTAAAATTAGAAGAATTCGAGTATGAAGTGGTATATAAACCAGGAAAACAAAATACAAATGCCGATTGTCTATCTCGAATTTGCAAAATCTCCACTTCCGATCAAAATATTTCTAATTCTTATGAAACATATTTAAAAGATATCGAAACTAAAATCATAACCAATCCTAATATCATTGATACTGACATCAGTTTGGAAAATTGTTCCATTGACGTAGATATTATTTATTTTACAGATCGAAATTTCACATCAATGTCGGATTATCATGACAGTCAAGCCGAACTTAAAGCGCAAGATTCAAATATTCGGGAAATTTCCTATTTAAAGTCCGATGATAAATATTTTATCTACCTCATCACTAAAGAGTCCAAATTTCACAAGTCTGAATATAAAGATGTATTTTATTCTCTTCAAATGTTAAAAGAAGTTTGTCTTTCAAATAAACTTGTCAATTTAGCTATTTCTGATAAAGTTTTTAAGCACGATCATCTGAAACTCGAGACAATCAGAATTATGTTACGCTATATTTTTAAAGGTTCCGACATAAAAATTCAAATTTGCCATGACAACATTAAACAAAATCTTTCACAAGCGGAAATTACCAAAATCTTAAATGAATATCATGTTACACCTCTGGGAGGACACCAGGGTGTAAACCGGACGTATAATCGTATCAAGCAATTTTATAAATGGCACAAAATGTATAGAGATATTAAAAAATTTGTTCGTTCATGCGAAGCATGTCAAAAAAATAAATGTTCCAAGAAAACTAAATTGCCTATGACTATAACTACGACATCTACTAGACCATTTGAGAAAATATTCTTAGACATTGTAGGACCTTTAAACGAAACCGATAAATTAAACAAATACCTCCTGACTTTTCAAGATGACCTTACGAAATTCTCCATCGTCATCCCAATTCCCAATCAAACGGCAAATCAAGTAGCGTATAGTTTCACAACCAAAATTATTTGTCAATACGGAATTCCAACCAGTTTAGTGACAGATCAAGGTACTAATTTTCTTAGCGACGTTTTCAAAGAAACATGTCGATTATTAAAAATTAAGCAAATGCAATGCACTAGTTTTCATCCACAAAGCAATGGAAGTTTAGAAAGATCACATCGAACTTTAGTTGAATATTTGCGTAATTTTATAAACACTGATATGAACAACTGGGATGAATTCATGCCTTTTGCCACATTTACCTATAATACAACTCCTCATGTATCCACTAATTTCACTCCCTTCGAACTTTTATATGGTAATAAAGCTGTATTACCTACATCCCTAACGAAGTCCCCCGAAATCCTATATAGTTATGATGATTATAACGAGTTAAAATCGAGACTACAGCATTCTCATGAAATTGCAAGAGAAACTATATTAAAACGAAAAGAGACCTCAAAAGTAAATTATGACAAAAATTCTAATAAACTAATGCTTAAAGTAGGTGATAAAGTGTTATTAAAAAATGAAACAAATGTCATAGGAAAATCCAAAAAACTTCAACCTTTATATCAAGGTCCTTTCGAGATAATTTCAGTAGATTCTGAAGTAAATTGCACTATTATGCTTAAACGTAAGCCCACAAAAGTACACATAAATCGTCTCAAACTTTTCAAGGAAAAATAAATAATAGTAATTAGCAAATAAGTATCAGTAACGCACCTATCCCAAATTCCTTATTTTTGTTACAGAAATTCCACACAGCATGAGCCTTTCCAGTATCCGTTCCATTTGGACAATTTTGTTAAGTTTAAATTTCCTAATTAAACACACTTCCAGTAGTATATGTATTACAATTTTACTCCTATTGAATCGAGTCCAGGCCTATATTATGAAAAAATAGGACAATTAAATTTATATAATGATAAATGGAAATTATTAACTTATTTAGATTTAGATAATTATCACACTGAATTTAAAACTATATTATATTATTCTCGAGAAATACAGCATCTTTGCTCCGTAGCAAGTCAACGCAAAGTTGAAGCTGCAGAATGCGGTTCCTTCAATAAATCAATCGAATATTCCTTATTAAATATAAAGAATCAAGACAACTTAATTTTAGAAATGCTGGGTATCGAAAACCCTAGGCAAAAGAGAGCGTTATTCAATGCAATTGGTACTGTGTCTAAAACACTTTTTGGAACTTTAGACGCGGACGATGCTAACTATTATGATAGCCAAATAGAAAAGATCAAATTAGATCAGAGTCATTTGTTCACGCTTTTAAAGGAACAAACGTCTATTGTGAAAGGAACTGTTCATGCAACCAATGTATCTGGTACTCAATTCTATGATAAGATGAAAGTTTTAAACAAACGATTAGATGCATTCAACATTTTCGTAAATAAATTTAGTTATAATGAAAGTAACATACATGTAAAATTTCAAATAGCATTAAAGATAAATGAATTGGTTTCATTGTTAGATTTAATACAAATATCCTTCAAAATGCAACAAGAGAATATTTTAAATATTATTATATATGCAATTAAGGGATCGTTACATCCTCTTGTCATAAGTCCATTAAGATTAACCAAAGAATTATCTAATCTCCAAAGTTACATGGAAGGACTACATTTTCCTGTGAATCCTGTAACTGAAAATACACATGTATTGTATAATTTAGTTGAAACAAATGTATATTATTTTAATTATAAGTTAACATTTTTGTTATTAGTTCCACTAATAAATCAGTGTGAGTATGACATTATGAAAATTTCCAGTTTACCCAGGGCATTATCAGATAACAAATATGCTCTCATTATTTCACAATATCCATATCTTATAATCGATTCTATTAAGCAGCATTATTTTATGCTAAGCAATTTTGAATTAAGTACATGTAAATTCAAAATCATTATATTTGTGAGCAAATAAAGCCACTTTTGTTAGTACATCTCCATGGAGGATGCGAATCAAATTTATTTGTACCTACATTAGAAATTCCAAAGTCTTGTGAAAAAAGAATAATGCAATTAGATTACTCAATTTTTATTCAACTAGCGAATGCAAATTCATGGCTATATACTATTCCTTTTGAAGAATATATTGATATTAACTGTAGATCAATTAATCAAAGAGTTTCACTAAAATTAAGAGGCACCGGAATATTTCAAATAAATTCTAACTGTTCAGCATATACGAAAACTATGATACTTATGCCACACCAGCAATTTTCGAGTGAAATCTTTATAAATTATGTGCCACCATTGGACATCAAAAACGAAATACATTTTAATTTCTCTAACTTAAATATGAGTCATTTTCCAAAATTAGTTACCCCTAAAGTGGTTGATACTTATGATTTAAATACACTATCTAAAGTAAGTCAAGATATAGATTCCTTAAATATGCAGGAAAATGACCTTATGAACACAAATCATTTCCTAAGTTTGAAATCTATCACCATTCACGATACAATTAGTTATGCTTTGATTATATCTATAATATTAGTAGCAATATGTTACGTGGTATATCCTAAAATAATAAAATTTTGCAAGGATATCACATTTCGTAAATATTCCAGTGAACCTCAAACTCAACCTTCAGTTGTTAATGACACAGCTTCAGCTATTGGTACATCCGAGGCTCGGGGCGAGGGTGAAAATTGCACTATTCCTAGGTACAATTTTCAAAATTAGGGGGGAAGTGTTGTAAAGTCCTAACTTTACACCCCTTTTGTTCCAAAAGTATCTTTGTGTTAGATATGTGAAATGCTTATTTTATTAGAATTATTGCATCATGCCATAATGTCATACACGCGGCTAGTAACCTATAGGTACGTTTCGCTGAATTTCCTGTTGTAAGAATGCTGATCCAAGAAGGTTGTTAACACATGTAAAATCATTGTAAAACATAATAGTTGCGATATACGTGTACTACTTCCTATTGGCTACATTTTATGTCATGATTATATTTTATTGGTCGTTGTTGCACTTTGCGGAGCGTTAGTCACGTGATTAAGGAATAGAACAAAACTACAGGAGGTTCACGAAACGGGGGAGATTTTACTATTAACCGTTGACATATTACTTTTAACTTTAACCATAACTTGTAATCACGGTCGGGGTCGTGTTGTCCCTATAACTAAAATTCTGTTTTTTCATGTACTGTACTCTGGTGTAACAAATCTAAATATTTCGAATCGTCATTAAAGTGAAAATTAGTTATAAAAAAGGTGTTTTACTTGGCTCGGCCAAAAACTGTTCCCTGAACCCTCAACAACATCTAGACTGACAATGAGCATTAGTATAGTATATATATATACATATATAACATCAAACACAAGAGTCTACAATGCGCCTTCTTAAGCAGCAGGTGTCACTCCCAGTGAAGAACTTGGACATTTTCTCACAACAGCCTGTAACCGAAAAACATGGTCCGTTATTTCCCAGCGCTTTAAGAACGATTATATGCGGACCTAGTAACTGTGGAAAAACCAATTTGCTATTAAGCTTATTGTTTAATCCTAACGGTTTGTGGTTTGAAAACGTATATGTATATTCTAAATTATTATATCAGCCTAAATATAAATTGCTTGAAGATGTATTAAGAAAAGTAAAAGGTGTTAGCTACTTTCCATATGCAGATAATGAGGATATAATCGATCCGTCTGAAGCTAGAACTAATTCTATGTACAGGGTGATTCATTGGTAAGTGTACATACTTTACCTGCATATGTAGGTTACTTGGGCGATTCCATATCACCTATGGTTAGTGGGTCAATAATCCTTAATTACCAAGATACAGGGTGTTTTATTGATTTTGCGTATTTTTGTCTTGGACCATAACTTTAGAACCACTAGGTATAATAAAGTAAAATTTGGTATGTATGTTTTACTCAATCAGCCATATCGATTTCTCAATTTAGCAAAATCAAAATACAGGACCGGACAGAAAAAAATAGCCGAATTGTTAAATCTCAAAAACAACACCCTGTATCGAAAGTTTTAAAAATATGTTTTAAGATTCGGAAAGAGCGTAGAAAAATAAGGCAAATAAAGTACATTTTCAAATTGCCCGCCTCTTTTTTCTATTTATTTTCTTTGATAAAAGGAAATTTTACAAAACTAAAAACCGACTATTTCATACAAAATAGCGTTTTTTCTCTATAAAAGACTACGAATTAATAAAAACTTTCATATTCAATAAGAAACCATTCATACAATGTAAGTTCTGAAAAGTATTCAACCATTCAATTAAAACCAACAAATTTACACATTATTTTAAAAATTTTAAATTCTGATAAGTAGGCTTTGAATACAACAATTAAAATTTCAAACAATCAAGTGCGTTTCTGACAGATAGTTTCTAAAAGGTTTGTTTAAATGTTCCTCACCTAAATGATAATAAACTTTACTTAATAAAATTTTGAGGCATTTTACTTTAAAGTTTATTATTATTTAGGTGAGGCAGAGGAACATTTAAACAAGCCTTTTAGAAACTATCTGTCAGAAACGCACTTGATTGTTTGAAATTTTAATTGTTGTATTCAAAGCCTACTTATCAGAATTTAAAATTTTTAAAATAATGTGTAAATTTGTTGGTTTTAATTGAATGGTTGAATACTTTTCAGAACTTACATTGTATGAATGGTTTCTTATTGAATATGAAAGTTTTTATTAATTCGTAGTCTATTATAGAGAAAAAACGCTATTTTGTATGAGATAGACGGTTTTTAGTTTTGTAAAATTTCCTTTTATCAAAGAAAATAAATAGAAAAAAGAGGCGGGCAATTTGAAAATGTACTTTATTTGCCTTATTTTTCTACGCTCTTTCGGATTCTGAAAATATATTTTTAAAACTTTCGATACAGGGTGTTGTTTTTGAGATTTAACAATTCGGCTATTTTTTTCTGTCCGGTCCTGTATTTTGATTTTGCTAAATTGAGAAATCGATATGGCTGATTGAGTAAAACATACATACCAAATTTTACTTTATTATACCTAGTGGTTCTAAAGTTATGGTCCAAGACAAAAATACGCAAAATCAATAAAACACCCTGTATCTTGGAAATTAAGGATTATTGACCCACTAACCATAGGTGATATGAAATCGCCCAAGTAACCTTCATATGCAGGTAAAGTATGTACAACCAATGAATCACCCTGTATATTAATTTTCGATGGTGTGACCTGTGATAAGCAGGATAAAATAAGAGCGTATTTCTCTATGGGCCGACACAAACTTGTTGATGGTTTCTATCTCTGTCAGACCTACACGCGTATTCAAAAACATCTGGTTAGAGATAATTGTAATTGTATAATCTTATTCAGGCAAGATCGACTGAATCTTAAACATATATTTGATGATCACGTGGCTCCAGATATGGAGTTTGACAAATTTGAAAAACTATGTGTCGAATGCTGGAACGAAACCTATGGTGCACTGGTAATTGTTAAAGACTATGATATAAATAATGGTCGGTATCGTAAAGGGTTTGACAGGTATATATGTATTTGAAACATCAGTTAGAATCATTACTGTTATACCCGTAATTATATACAGACCTATTTCAAATACAGCCTGTTCCAAATACAGACCCGTTTCAAATACAGCCTGTTAAAACAGACCCTGTTCCAGATACAGCCCGTTCCCGAAACAGACCAGTTAAAAGTTGTTTTTGAGCTGTTAAATAGCTGTTTTGAGTTGTTAAATAGGCTTGTTTCGCAAACAGATTAAGTTGAAGCCTTTTGAATTGAATAGGGACAAATTGCTTAAAAAGAAAATTATCGATGTATCGAAGGCAATTAAAAAGAAATATTTAGCTTTAGCTTTAAAACTGGGGAACGCTGAAGAGGATGATTCTATCTATAGATTATTAAAGCCAATTGTAGAAGCCCTACATGATACTAAAGTGAACACATCTAAAAGTATGCTACCTACTATCACCACCACCACACCCAGTAAAGTTAAAGAACAACCTAGTACGTCTACACAACATCGACCTCCGGTTCCATTTGTGCGTGATGAGGTAATCGGTGAAGTTTTTCCTGAAAAGATGATGATGATGATGATGCTATAGATGACAATGTATGGAAGGCGTAAAGTTTGACCGTAAACGAGATCCGCAGATGAACAATGTAAATCAAGTTTAGGCATAGCTCGTAATCTTAGTAAAATAATTGGAAGTTCGTCAAACCAATTTATAGAATTCGCTCTGGCTGATAAAGTAGTTTTTAGGGTTCTATGAAACCTCTCAACTATGCCATTGCTTTCAGGATGGTACGTAGTAGTTCGAATGCGATGAAAACCTAAAAACTTTGAAAACTCGCGGAAAAGATTTGACTCGAATTGTACTCCTTGATCGGTGGTGACATGTAACGGAACTCCAAAACGACAAGTGTAATTGTTAAATAACGTTTCGGCGACAGTTACAGCGGACACATCTGACAATGGATAAGCCTCTGGCCATCGTGTGAAACGTTCTATTACAGTAAGAATGTACGAAAAACCATGTGAAGGTGGTAGCGGTCCCACAATATCTATATGAATGTGCTCAAATCTTCCTTTGGGAACCGGAAAACTACCGATGTGCGATTTAGTATGTTTATTAATCTTGGAAGTTTGACAGTTCAAACAAGTTTTGGTCCATAAGGTACAGTCTGTATTCATTCTTGGCCAGAAATAGTTAGACGTCACTAATTTTTTAGTAGCACGGATGCCAGCATGAGTTAAATTATGAAAAATATCGAAAACTGAGCGTCTCAGAGAATTTGGTACGAGGGTCTAAATTTAGAAAATGAAACATCGCACCAAATTTCTAATCAGGACGAAACGTTGATTTCAAAAATCTAAAAATATACAAGGTGTTCCATTAAAAAATCATACGTTTGGTCACTATCTCCGAAATACGATTTTCATTTGTTTCTGCAATACTTGCATTGAGATGATAAGAAAATTTCCTGAAACTTTTGTCTTAACCATTTTTTAGTAGGATAAAAAATAAGTAAGTTAAGGGGGGGACAATCTTTAGTGAATACCCCTGTACAAGTACCAAAAGGATAACTTCTCTCAGTGTAAACGTGTGTGTTTACTTCAAATCGGCTGGGCCATAGAACTTCAAACGTTCCGCCGGCACTGTCGCTTCTCTGTGATCGTTCTTCTCTGCTTATACTCTGAACACAATTTGACATCCCATGCCGCATGATCAATACCAACTTCAATATTTTGATTTTCATTGAGTTTTACACAGTTAGAGCAGGTGACTGATTTCGACTTACATGCTTTAATATCATGGTTCTTGCCACACAAAGGACACACAACAGGATTTTTACAGGATTTTTATTTGGAGAAATAACACTTAATTTTACACAAAATCACTTAGATACCACACAAGCATATCACGGTTAAATTAGGCAAATTTAACATTCACCAGCCACTTATTGACACGGTATATCCGCGAGATGGCACGGCGGTCTCTCCGACACGCGAATACACAAGCGTATAGGTTGTATTCTCTCTTTTTATTTGTATGTCGATTTATTATAAATTCCCCGTATTTTATTTCAATCGTGAAGTTTGGCAACAATGCACTGTTTAAGACACGCGTGTGCGTCTCAGTTATTATGTAGACGTTACTCTCGCTAGCGCATTCCATTGGCGGGGTACCCAAATTTAAATAAAAAGGGTTTAAACAATATTCACTTTTCATAGCGCGTTAAAAAAAAAATTGTAGTTTTGTGATCCCATAGTTGAACGGTCTCCGCCTCCTATAAATATGGCCCCCACTCTAAGATTCACCCTGTATACAGAGTTGATCAAAATTTATTTGAAGTTATACGTTTTCGTATTTTTTATATGAATTACATTAGAACAAAAAGGTAAATGTTGAGATAACAGAATCTCCGATTTTCGGAATTTTTTTGCTTTTAACATACGTAGTTTTGTCTTCTGAACAATAAATTCTAAAAAAAAATCGCCGCTCGTCAACAGTTTTCGAGATATTTGGCCCCAAAGTCTCTGAAAGTCGTATTTCTCCACTGCCATAATCACTTATTTTCACCAAATTTTTCACTTTATGCTTATGAACACCTCTAATACAGACTTATTTAAACACTTTTAAATAGTTTCAACACATTTATTCCAATCAATAACTATTTTTTGAACCTTCTTATAAAAGCCATGAAAACATAACCCAAAATTTCAAACAACACTAAGATCATTCGAGGTTATGATAGTGCCGTAAGATCTAGGGTACGGTATAAAACGAATATGTTCCTTTTTTGATATAAAAATATACTGCACCCACCCGCCCGGGGGCGGGCGGGTGCAGTATATTTTTGTGTCAAAGAAGGAACATATTCGTTTTATTCGCGGAACTTGTAATGTTTGAAATCTAGATACGCATAAAACTAATATGTTCCTTCTTTGAGATAAAACGATAAAAATAATATATTGCACATCTTTTTATGTTAAAGAAGGAACATTAGTTTATGCATAACATAGATCCGCGCCACTATCGTAATGTTTGAGATTATGTTTTCAAAAAATTTCAAAAATCGGACGATCCGTAATGTAGAAAATTACCTTTGTTCTAAAGTATTGAAATAAACATTGGTGATAGTGAAAAAGTTAAGAAACGTCGAAAAAAATAGCTTTTGCGGCGATGGCGAAAATGTCATATTTGGGGTATATTGACCCCCATATCTCGAAAAGTACTGGAGAGCGGGAATTTTTGACTTGAAATTCGTGTTCTACGGACAAAAATAGGTAAGTACTGAAAAAGAAAATTCCAAAAATCGGAGGTTCCGTTATCTCAACAATTACCGAACAAAAATAATTTTAACATATTCGCAGCCCAAGAATAGTATACTAGAAGGATAGTTCAAATACGCTAATTTGTCGGCGGTGGGCGTGGCTACGATGACGTAGACTCCTGACCAGAATTTAGAAATCATTATTGTAAGGGACCGTATATGCTAAGAAATTCTGATATTAATTTAAACTACTGCTGGGGGAGAAAACTAACATATTGAAAATCGAAAGCAAGTGGCAAATACTAAATGTTGTGGAAATATGAAACCTCAAGTGTAACTCGTTCTTACAAAAAAATATATATATATTTTACCCACGAGATTCGCGATTTGCGACCTATCATCGCGAACGCTGCAAAAACGGTGCAAAATACGATAAAATTTCACTTATACAAATTTGTAAAGCACAAAATTTCCTACAAAAAAGCCAGTGATGGCGAATATCTAACTTGAATGGTGTAGGCGCGAGAGGCTACCGAAACAGCGCGAGCACATAAATATGACATAGGTAACGAAATTTATTGTTAATTTAAAAGAAATTGTTATTTTCAATGCCTATTTACAAGATTAATTGTACAGTGCTTTGATCAATGACATTTTTTAGCAACATGGGATTGTAAAAATTTGGTAACATAAAATAATTTTGCGTCCTTGAGACATAAATAGTTATACTTACCTCTATTAAGTAGGTATTTAAAATATGTATTTGAATAATTATATTATTATTATTATAGTACCGGGTGCCACAGGATACTGGCTCACCCCTATATTTCCTTTATTTTTCAACTTATCCATTTGAAATTTGGGGGGCATAAACTACCGTTTAAAATGTATTTCTGCACATTACAAACACTATGGTACCACTTCCGGTTTATCCGGAAATTACCTCAACTTTCGATTTTTACATATTTGTATGCAGGGCAACATTCTGCATACACCATGTAAGTTTCGCGAATTTTTGAGCCGATGTTCAATTTTTTCAAGCATCTTAAGAAATCCGTCTAGAGTGCTTTGGAATTCCAAAATTCGTTATACGGTAGGTAAACTTCAAAGGAAAAATATAATTTTTCTTTTCGTTTCACTAACAACTGTTTGGGAAGCCTCCAAAGTTGAAAATATCACTTTTTTATCGAAAACTTTTTTTTTTCAAATGGGAAGGTGGTGGCTCATAGTGTTTGAAAAATTATAATTTTCTTTCCGATTTCATTGATATCTATTTCATATCTGTGCTATTTATTTTCAATTTTATTTCATTCGTTTAAAAGTATAAAATCCGGACTTCACGGATTTCTTAAAATGCTTGAAAAAATTGAACAACGGCTCAAAAATTCGCGAAAATTACATGGTGTATGCAGAATGTTGCCCTGCATCCAAATATGTAAAAATATACAGGGTGTTCCATTTGAAAATCGAAAGTTGAGGTAATTTCCGGATAAACCGGAAGTGGTACCATAGTGTTTGTAATGTGCAGAAATACATTTTAAACGGTAGTTTATGCCCCCCAAATTTCAAATGAATAAGTTAAAAAATAAAGGAAATATAGGGGTGAGCCAGTATCCTGTGGCACCCGGTATATACATGTTATGAAAAAGCTATAAACTATAATAAAAACAAATATAATTTGTTTTTAACATTTATTTAATTAAGGTTAAAAAATAGTTTTGTGTAACTAGTGTAAAAAGAGTGTATATTTGTTGCACGAGGCATGAAATTTCATCATCAATCATGCTGAGTGCAACAGATACACCACATTTTTTACGGTCGAATTAAATAGATTTAAAAAAAAAATTTATTGAACAAAATAATTACATTGAACAGAACACATCGCACTTGTATCAGGATTCAATTTACCGGCACGTTTACAGCAATTAATCCATTCTTTCAGAATAGATTTGGAAACAAAATATTTTCCTTTAGGAAAACAGTGATATACAATGCTTGCATTGCTGATTTTCATAATCATCCTGCTATTATTGCAGCCATAAATAGCACACCTACCAGGTATTTTTCTATATAACTACCTACTCGGTTTCTGAAATTATTTAATTAAGTTTTTACCAGTTATCCATCAAGTTTAAAGCAAAGAAAAAACTTCCAATAAACAACACTAAACACAATAATCACAACATCCACTTTTTAAGTCTATATTCAACAAAGAAACAGTTTAAAACAGTCTAAACACAGCAGAACAAACGTAAAAGCAAGCGAAAACTGAAAGTTTAGGTCATGAGGTGACGGTCGTAGAGCCAACATAGGGTCTTATGGGAATAAACCATCCTTCTTAGTATATTATTCTTGTTCGCAGCCATCTCGATTGACAACTAAAATTCGAATTATTTTTCGTGCAACCCTGTATAAATTGTTCAAAATAGCATATGGTCTTTCAAAACATGTGACCCGTTAAGTTGAAGCGCCGTACCAAATTTTAAATAAATATCTTCTGAAATACTCGAGTTATTAAAAAAAAACTTTTTTAAACTTCAAACTTTGACACCCTGTATATCGAACATGGGGGTCTAAAATGAAAAATGGCATCATGAAGGTCCTAATTATTTTTTCTCAACAAATCCATGGTTACCGGATTGGCCTCCTTTTTCCGGACACCCTGTATAATTTAGAACATTCTCACCCCTGGTCATACAAGAGTTAAAGAGTACGCATTTCCCTTCATCTATTGGTGCATAACTGTCAATCATGCACTAACTTTGGGTTCAATCAACGCTTTCGGCAAACAATTTTGGAAGAACCATCTTATCATGGCGGCTAGCAAGAGGGGTGTCGTGCAGAGACATAGAGTAGGGAGAATGATCTTAGAACCTGCGCGAATGTCTAATCACAATGGTCGCCATTTTGAACATAATGGCAGGCAACCTAAATGATATTTGGGGATTTTTGATATGACATTTGGGGATTTTTAATGCAATACAGGGCAGACGATTTAAAATGACGGAAACAATCTTAAATATTTCTTTATTATAGTAAAATAATATAGGTATATACATATTAAATTGGATGCTAAGGTCGATAACAAAGACAACTGGATATATCGCTTATAATAATAATAATAATATAAAAAACCATTTATTTTAGGAAGAAATTTGATACGTAAAATATAATTTAATCTTATTAATATTGCTTTGAGCATAAGCGCCAAGTGCATATCACTTTAAATATTTTCTTGTATTCACATACCTGGCTGGGTCACCAAACACACCTAATGATAAACAAAAACGTCTACCGCGATAACAAAGTCTTGAAAATAACAATAAAAAAGTCCACACCACAGCGTTAAATGTTAAATTAGTTTATAGAATAAATAGAAACATATATAGTCCGTAGGGTTTATAAATAAATATAATTAAACGCACACCAAAAAATTTAAATAACTGCAACCTCACTTTATTCAACACTTTTTAACAGTTGCACGACAACAAACTTGAACAAACCACGTGATCATGTTCAAAATGTCTGCCCCATGGTGTCTTAGGAAAATTGGATGCGCAGAAGGTCAAAGAGCGTTCTCCCCTCTCTATTTCTCTAGTGTCGTGCCACACTTAAGGCCCCCATTCACATTGAGATCTGTATCGATACATGTATCGATACAAATATCAATGTATGTATCTGAGATTTGTATCAAGCATCAAGTACCATATACACACTGAGACGGGATCATGAAACATCAGTTTAGAAATCGGTTCAAAACGCATAATATACAACTGATATGTTACCTCCCGAACCCGTAATTAAAGCAGTTGCATAAGCTCTGTTGGAATTTTTAAAGAAAAAGAGGCGTCGAAAAAGAATATGGAGTAAACAATGGCTATGTGAGAGAAATAAGTACACATAAGTCTATTTGAGTAGTCTTTCGACGTAGAATGCCACAAACATGGATATAATTTGTACATATTTAAAAATACTACCCAAAACTCTCGATCGCCGACATAGTTACCTATATTATATTATGTACTAATAAGCTTTGTTAGCACGATACATGAGACGGACAAATACACGCACAACAAGTAGATATTCGTATCAGTTGAAGTGGCGTGGTATCGAAGTTTCTTGACAGTGATACAGACGGCGACACCAGGTGATACCGATACAACGATACTGAGGCAATCAAATACATATAGAGATTTGTATCGCGATGCCAATACTTGCGACATGTGAATAGGGGCCTTTAAGGCGTCTGTTCACATGGAGATCTGTATCGACACATGTCGCAAGTATCGGCAGCGCGATACAAATCTCTATATGTATTTGATTGCCTCAGTATCGTTGTATCGGTATCACCTGGTGTCGCCGTCTGTATCACTGTCAAGAAACTTCGATACCACGCCACTGCAACTGATACGAATATCTACTTGTTGCAGCGTGTATTTGTTTGTCTCATGTACCGTGCTAACAAAGCTTATTAGTACATAATATAATATAATATAGGCACCTATGTCGGCAGATCGTTAAATATGTACAAATTATATCCATGTTGTGGCATTCTATGTCCAAAGACTACTCAAATAGACTTATGTGTACTTATTTCTCTCACATAGCCATTGTTTACTCCATATTCTTTTTCGACGCCTCTTTTTCTTTAAAAATTCCAACAGAGCTTATGCAACTGCTATAATTACGGGTTCGGGAGGTAACATATCAGTAGCTGTGTTTGGTGACCCAGTTCAGAACGTCCTGCACTAAAGTCAGCGAATTATATGAATTGAACTCGAATTGCTAGAAATTTAAAAACTATTTTGTTCGGTGTACAAACATGTACACTCGGGATTTTTACGTTTGATAGTTGTTGTCAAAGTGATATTTATTTTAAAACTACAGTGGGAAGTTGGAAGTTGTAACTTTTAGTTCGGGACGTTGGACTGGGTCACCAAACACACCTATTTGTATATTGTGCGTTTTGAACCGATTTCTAAACTGATGTTTCATGATCCCGTCTCGTGTATATGGTACTTGCAGAGACATAGAGAGGGGAGAATGATCTTAGAACCTGCGCGAATGGCAAATCACAATGGTCGCCATTTTGAACACCATGGCAGGCAACCTAAATGTTATTTGGGCATTTTTAATGCAATACAGGGCAGATGATTTAAAATGAAGGAAACATTCTTAAATATTTCTTTATTATAGTAAAATAATATAGGTATATACATATTAAATTGGATGCTAAGGTCGATAAAAAAGACAACTGGATATATTGCTTATAATAAAAAATATAAAAAACCATTTATTTTGGGAATAAATTTGATACGTAAAATATAATTTAATCTTATTAATATTGCTTTGAGCATAAGCGCCAAGTGCATATCACTTTAAATATTTTCTTATATTCAAATACCTGTAGTTTGAATATACTTTACGCGTTTCCTATTTGTGCTGCTATTAGTACTTGCCGAAGTATCTTGCCTAGACGATCCGTTGAAATTATAGTTATTTATCAAACTTCAAACAAAACAATTGTTATCTCAAGATTTATTTAAAAAAATATTATTAACTAGTAACATTACCCACGGTGTCGTTTCATTTTAGCATCTCTTGACAACGCTATCGTATCATCTGAAGAGGACATCGAAGACCATCGAAGACGTAAATGAGGCCATATTCTGAACTGAAGTTACAGATCTAACTAAGCTTGTAGATGGGGTGTCTACTGCCTCGGCCCGATACATCTCTAATCTTGGTACAGCATTAAGTTTTAGGCGAATTTGATAATCACTTTTTATAAATTTAAATCTGTTGCTTTAAAATTATCAAAGCAAACAAATTTATTCTCAGACCAAGTGTATTTATCATTCAACTCTCCAACCACTTCTTAAACATGTCATCTCTTGAGAAACTAGAATCACAGACTAATACTAGAATGTTATACTGTTATAAACGGCTGCAAAAAAAACTCATGAAAAACCTTACTGGTGAAATGTAATTCCTTCAGGCTTAAATCGCATTGCGTTAGAACATCCCCTTACAACACAGGACATAATTAAAAACAAGCATTTTCAGTTGTAAAAGCAATACAATAATGATAAACAAAAACGTCCACCGCGATAACAAAGTCTAGAAAATAACAATAGAAAAGTCCACACCACAGCGTTAAATGTTAAATTAGTTTATAGAATAAAATAGAAACATATATCCAGTCCGTAGGGTTTATAAATAAATATAATTAAACGCACACCAAAAAATTTAAATAACTGTAACCTCACTTTACTCAACACTTTTTAACAGTTGCACGACAACAAACTGAACAAACCACGTGATCATGTTCAAAATGTCTGCCCCCGTGGTGTCTTAGGAAAATTGGATGCGCAAAGGTCTAAGAGCGTTCTCCCCTCTCTATTTCTCTGGGTACTTGATGCTTGATACAAATCTCAGATACATACATTGATATTTGTATCGATACATGTATCGATACAGATCTCAATGTGAATGGGGGCCTTTATGCGGAGTAGGTATGTGTGGAGTCTATTTTTATTTAAAAAAATCGTAGTTCCAAACAAAACTATTCTGTGTTCTGTCTTCTGTCACAAAATCCGTTAGGTTAGGTTATGTTATGTGAAGTGTGAAGACTGGTAGATGTCTCAAAATAAGTTCTTTTTAGATATTGTGTGGAATAAATCGTTAAATTTTCGGGTAAGTCATAAATCACTAAATGTAAATAAAATCTAAAATTTTCTGTGCCTCGGAAATCGACGAGGAGATCCAAGTTGGAACTTATAATATAACTACGTTGTGTTTTTGTCATGTTTATTAAATCTGAGATCATTTTATGTAAATGTGTTTTAGTTCTGCTACTTAAATGTTCAACGTTTGATACATAACTAGTTTCGTTTGGGACGCAATGGATCCAGATAAAAAAATATCATTTGGTTTCAATAAATCACATAAAAAATCTGTGGTAATACGAAATAAACCTGAGGAACGTAAAGTTGATTTAGTGGAATGTTTTGAAAATCAGTCTGCAAAGATTAAAGAGTAAGTTATAACATGCTACAAGGCTTTTTTTTTCGACTGAATACTGAACACTACGCCTGACATGTAGTTACCATTTAGTTCTTTTTCTATCTTCATATGTTACTTGTCTGACTACGATCTGTCGCGAAAATGAAATCCAAGGTTAAGACTGTTCAGAAGGAAATTTGTCAAATGTCACAATTTGTTGTGCTTTGTTGCTAGCCGTCATTTCTATAGATAGTCCCTAACCGTAAAAAGTTTTATATACGCGATGCGATAATGGATTTAATTCGCTATTATCCGCTGTGGAAAGATAGTGATGGATAGATGATATAAGTTTTATACTGAACGAAAATGATCCAAATATTAGCCGTTTCTATATATACATTGACAATTACATCTGTGCCTCTATAATTTAACTTCAAAGACAGTAATTTTTCCATTTTTATTAATTTGATGGTTATGACCCAAAATTACTAAAGGTATAGGTTGCCTTGTAACTGTGCGGTAGTGGGGTGCTCCCATTACTTACATGTAACTCGGAGGAAAAAACCGACAGACATTTGTATATGGTGTGTGTGAGAAAACCTCAGATCCATCGAATTAATTCAAGAATCGGAATATTAGTCGATTTCGAAGTTTATTCTGCATTAATATTGTAGAAATACTGAATATTACGCGACTCCCGCTTATTTAATTCCTCCGAGTGACGTGTTCCTGCTGTGCTTTTATTGGTCTAAAGTTATCAGGCAAGCTATACCTTTAGTAATATTGGTTATGACCGTTCTGACACTGACAGCGACATCAACATACTACACACCACACCGCTGAATACAGAAAGAGCGTGGTCAGTTAAATTCACAAGTAGTAAGCTATTTGACCTACAATCATGACGTCACATTGTAGATCAAATATCATACTACTTATCGCGAAAACAAAATATTCATTGATACTATTCATATCACATCATATGACTTCAGTCGCGAAAAAAGCCTTTAATGAATTATAATTGTTTTCAGTGCAATTCAAGTAGTTCATGAGCCACTTGTTATTCCTATTAAAGAATGCAAAAAGAATTTATTTGACAGAATTAAAGCTGCAAAAGCGAAACAGGATGTATTAATTAAAAACAACTTAAAAGAAGAGGATACTAGACCTGATTCTGAATTGACTATAGAGGAATTAGCTGCAAGAGAATTAATAAATGGTATGGGTATGGAATATTATATTGCAAATTGTTTCTGTCGCATGTAATTATTGGGTAATTATTTATAAAGCTACAAGATGCTTATAATTTGCTGAAATTTTGGACTTCTGAACTTGAATAATATGCATTTCTTTTTCTTCGGAGATGTATGGTTTTTCAAAAAAAAAAAACATTTTTAGTAAATTTTTACTAATATTTTCTCATTTTATACACTTTAAATTTTAAATACTATATTCTTACGCAAATTATGTTTCGAAATTGTCCTTTAAAGTGTCTTAAAAACAATGTTGCACATATTATTTCGTAGCTAGAATTTTGAGGGGTGTCTCACCCCAGCAAGAAAAAAACCTTCCCTTTTCATTCTGGGGAAGTCACATTGTGGATGTGGACATTGCGCGCGATGTTATTATCGTGTTAAAATCAACGAGGCAGCGACCGCCAAATGTGCTCCACATAGGTCCTAGCGGAGATGTTTTGCGAAGTCGCAAAATGTCATTACTTTGTGATGTAAGTTATTTGTAGCGGATGTCGCTTTCAGATCTATTAAATAATCGCAAGATAGTCACTTTGTGATGTACATTTTCTTTCCGTTGTTAGTTTACATTAAGACTTATTTTTAATATTTTTTTTTAGTATATTTATGCATTCCAGAAATATCACTTTCTTACTTCCTACTAACTCACAAAAAGCAAAATTTTAGATATTCATAATAATATTCTGGATTTAGCTCCTGCTCGATTTAAATTTATGTGTGGCTAAAATCATTCATATGGAAACTAATTTTAATAAGTGGTAAAAACTGCCTTTATTTTCAAAGATACACGAAAAATGGATACATTTTAAGAAAAGTTGTTCCAAATAAAATGTTACATCAATTTGAAATTTCAGAAAAATCAGCCTTATGACAGTGATTCTCAATCGTTTTTATGAAAATGCATTTAACGCTTTACAGTTAATCAAATCTAACAAATTGTGTATTTACACAAAAAGTCGAGGTAGGTTGATTTTTCTAAAAATATTTGGCGTAGTATTTTATCTTGAACAACTTTTCTTAAAATATACACTTTTTGTACCTTTGAAAATATAAGGCAGTTTATTCTCATCACTTTTTAAAACCTGCTTCCAAAATATACTGTGTATGAATGATTTTACTCATTTTAGGGCACATCTTCTAGTTTTAGACCAAGCATGCATAGATGAGCTAAATCCGGAATGAAAATAATGAATAAAGTAGGTACAAGTAAACTAGATAAAAAGTCTACAACCGAAAATTATATCCGAATATACAGGGTGCGCCAAGACAATGGGCTTTTCCGGTCATTTTTTTTTATTGTGTTATTGGAAAAACCTTATCAAAATAATACTAAAAATGAATTTTCTATTTTTTTCTGGGCGCATAAAAGGCCACAAAAAAATCCCAAATGTTTCCTAAATTAACAGCGCATTCAAACAAGCGCAATCAGGCGGCGGTCTGTGACGACAGACTGACCCAACCAATAAGCAATAAGCTTAATGTATGTTGAAGTTCGGAAGTTTCCTATGAAGAAGCATTCACAACCATCCTCATATGCGTCCTGCTTTCTGCGTCTTGCAATTCTATTGGTGCTTGAACTACATTTATTAAGCACTACCAATAGAATCACCGAACGTAAAGTGCTAACGCTCAGTTGAGAACGTATGTCAATAGGTCTAGGATTCAGACATTCTAGAACAGAACTGACAACAGACAGTGTTGTGGCTGCAAGTGTGTTGTTTATTTATTTTCTTTTAAAAGTATTATTCAAAATTAGTTAAACAGAAGATGGATTTGTGAAAGGTGACTCTGACAATTTACCTGTTGTGGACAGTGACATGGTTAATGACTTTTATATTGCAAATATGCAATTTTTAAGTGCCGAAGTGCGTAATGTGAAAACAAAAAGGTTAGTTGAAAACTATATGCTATTCACATTTTATTTACATGAGGGGAGGCCTTGGAAAATCTGAATTCTGTTGGTATGAATGACTGTTTTAATTACTGAGGTTATGTTGAAAAGTCAAAAACATAACCACAAATTCAGATTGGTTCTACATAGTTGCCAGAGTGAGACCCTAAAGAAAGCACAGCAATGTTATCAATAAAAAATTTGGCAATTCAGCCAAAAATAAATGACAGTGACGTGACGATCAATTAAATCTGACACTTCAATATTTTGTCAATAGTAGACAACCCTGAGACAACCTAAGAAAAACATATCATAGCCTCCCCTCATGTAAATAAAATGTGAATAGCATATAGGTAATATTTTATTTCTTAAATTACGAAATTATATTTGTCAATATAGGTAATTGGAATGTATTCTTTTTATTTTTCTGTTTTCATTAATTAGTAAATACTTACATATTATGTAAACATAATGCAACATTTTTTTACTTATAGATAGATCATCCAAAGTGTCATACGATGATAATGCTGTAGCTTATGTACAGCTGAAAAGAAATGGAGATGTTTGTACAGTTAAGGCAAAAATAACACTGGAGCATAAAATCCATAAAAAAGCATATAACGTCTGTGCAGTGATCAATGAACGAGAAGAGGAAGTGGCTAGTTGTTCTTGCCTAGACTGTCCAGCTTCTGAAGGTATGTATTCACAAGTTATCTTTTTGTTTGCCATTAAGAGTTTTTTGGCGACCCAAACCATATCAAACTCGGTTAGCGTAGGTTTGCTTGTGTTTGAAGTTAGAGTTAGCAAGGGGCAAATCACGCGAAAATTCTTTTGGTTTGGATGGGTTTAGATGGCATACCATGGCAATTTTTTTAATGTTAATTTAAACAGAAATATTTTGCAAATAGGTTCCATAGTACATAAATTGTGGATAGTTTGATAAACTGTGTTAAAATAGGCAAAAATAAGAATATCATCTAAAATCGTAGACAAATCGAACGAGACCAAACATAATTAGAAAGAGACATATATACTAACTCATTCAAACTCATCTCCCAAGCACGGTTTGCCGGTTTGACAAACTCGACGTAACCGGGTTAACTTAATTTCTCGCCAAAATGACTAACTGCTGCAAACCACTGTAAACCGCGTTAACGGTTAAGTCGCCAAAAAATCCTTTTTGCTACATGCTACATATTATTTTTCTTTGACCATACAAAAAGTTGGCTTTTGCGTTATCATTTCATTTCATTTCAATGAATTATTTTTCTAGTTGTTTCAATAAGGTCACTTTTTTATGGCATTATCTACTTATTGAGAACTTTGTGTTCTATTTTATTTTGAAATACATTAATACAAAAAGAAACAATGATATAACGAATTCAAGTACTGACCGAGTTTTCATCAAGTAGAAAATGCTATTAGAAAACCTAAATAAAATGAATGTAAACAAGTCCACTTTACAGAGACTTTGTTATGTTCTAGCTGGCTGTAAACATGGAATCGCATTTCTTTTGTGGCTGCATCGACGAAGTGAAAAATCTTCGGTAACGTCAACAGTATGCTACTGGAAATCCTCTAGTTTGGCCAGAGTAGGAAAAAGTGACTTTAGTATTTCTGCTCTATTAAAAAAGGAGGTACCCAAGTTGGAACCGAAAGATCCATCTTTTCTACAGGAAGTGATTGATAATTTCTGTGAAACGGATGGAACTTTATTCAGTTTTTTTAAGAAACCTCAACACGAGAATATCTCTCTATATCAAATATTGCTGAATTATGTAGAGGCAAATCCTACCAACCATTCACCCGAAGATTTCTTGGTATATGCCATGTCAGCAATCACTGATAATGCCTGTGAAGAAGCTGAATATAAAATTAGGAGTCAGGCTGAATCTCACGAAAGGTTTGAAATGCGATTTGGACGTATTACAGCTTCTGTAGTTTATGAAGCAGCAAGATGTAAAACACTGTCGGGGGCTTTAACAGAGAGAATTTTGGGTGCTTCACAACCTCTACAAACGGAGGCTATATTGAGAGGGAAGAGATTAGAGCCTTTAGTTTTAAAAGAGGTCGCTAAACAAAAAAAAATTTACCATCAGACAGGCTGGTATATATTTAAAAAAAGAATATACAATATTTGGTGCCTCACCTGATGGAATCACTAGTGATTTCGGCATTGAAATTAAATGCCCTGCAAAAGACAAGAGTGTGGAGCGTTATATATCCAAGGGGCAAATAACAAAGAAATTTTGGTACCAAATACAAATGCAAGTGCTGTTTGCAAATAAAAATAAAAGATTTTTCTGTGTGGCATCTCCTTCTTTTGAAGAAAACCAGGAAGTGCAAATATTTGAGGTCGAGCTTGAGAAGGAACAAATTATTGAAAAAATGAATATGGCCAGACATATTTTGGAAAAAGGCAATATACCCAGTTTTGTCAAAAAAGTGATTTTTTCCAATGGTGCAAAAATTAGTGTTTTGTGAAACATTTAATGTTTTAAAGTCGCCACAGACCTCGTTCTTTTTTACTCAGTTTTACCCGATCAGTCAAAACTGTACGGGTAAAACGGTTGCAAAACTAAAGTGTGTGGCTGAAAGTCATCCTTTCTGCGTTCATAGATCAGTCACTATCAGTTTTGAACGAATAGATTGTTAATGTCATTAAAATATCCATAAAATTCTTTACAACTTTGGTACTTATTTTTTTTTATATCGTTGATAATATGGGAAGTGTAAAGTCAACTGTATTCATCGTGGTCTGTGGTGGCCTTTACCAATGTACTATACATACATTTTTTGTACTTACTGTCCAACTTGTTTATTGACTTGTCCAAACAATTTTTTAATTTATTATAATTCCATATTCCACAGCATAAACATTATTTTTAATAAGTTATTTCTTTAAAAAATGTTTTTGATTTTTATTACTCCGAAGTTAAATAGAAATCCAAGAGAAGTTAATTTCAGTTCAGTAGATTTTGAAATATATTTGAAATGTTTCTACAATTTATATTTCTGGTAAAAAAATTCCCAATTGTTGCAAATTTTGTTTTAGAACGATTTAATTTTAAAACTATGATTTTTAAATTATTCGAAAAATTAAAAAATGTACGATATCAACCTAAATTGGTCGTGATTTTTCTGTTCAAGCCGGAAGCCCAAGTATTTTGCTTTAGGTCAACGGCTTAAATACTTTGAACCTAGATCATAGACATACATGATTAGAAAACACAACACAAGTCATTTGGTATATAATGGGAAAGCTTGTTATTTCGATAAAATCGCAAAGTAAAAAAAATTTCAAGTTGTGGAAAATCTAAATTTGTGGGGGTACGTAAATCAGTAAATGCATTTAATGTATAAAAACGTATAATAAACCAAAATATAAATATACAGGTTAGTATTGCTATAATAATATAAAAATAGATTTATGCGAACAATAAAATCATAAGTCTTAAGAATATAGGTATAAAATATAAAAAAGAACAATGCAAAAATATAATGAATCCAAATAATAAACTACTATAGAATTTACTGACTAGGTTTTTGGTAATAATATAAATATGTTACGGTAAAAACATAGAAGGCAGACTATAGTAGAAGCACATTAAACAAACAGGAAACCGACTTCGCGTTTGGCGCCAATCCAGTTCTTATGTATCTCTATCTCTCTCTATTTTACTACTAAGACGTAGTAGATAAACTTGTCAGTGTCAAAATTATCATTATTTGTTTTCTAGGTTATGTTTGCGCTTTGTCCATTGGCGTCTCAAAATTAGAATTTATTTTTTAATTATTATTAAAAGTTCTTTAAACTATTTGAGGGTTTGTTGAATACTTGTTTATTTATATTAAAATAAAAATGCTTAAGTTTGTGAATTACGAAATTTTGTCTGAAGTTTTAAATATATTTTAAATTAAAAATATTTCATTTCTATCCTTTAATTTACCTACTTGCACGCCACTGACTTGTCACCTGTTCTCTTTAATCCGAAGATAGTCTCACACTAAACTATGCATGCGATTCATGCGATTCATGCGAAGATAGTTTCACACCAAGCGAAGGTCACGAAAAAATACCTCGGCAATTCATTCATAAATACCGGAAGTGAGGCTACTCTATATCTATACTCTGTCTGATGAGAGATTGCAGTGGTGGGCGTGGCTTGGGCAGAGAGCGGTTTACTAAGCTCAAAATATTTTATAAAGCGTGGCAATGAAATTCAAATTATTTTAACTGCCGCAGTGTGAGTCAACTTCTACATGCTGCGCCATTGTTGAGGGGCTACTATTGAATTTATTACTCATCAATTTGCTAAAAGTTGAAGGGAATACTACAATACCTTTCATAATATTTGTAATTGATAATTCGTAATGTTAAATTTAGGATAATACACATTTATTACTTAATAGTTACAAGTTTGACAGTCGATACACGCAAACTTCAAAGACCTGTCAACTCGTATTCGTAAACGCCATTGTAAACCTACCTGACTCTGTAACCAATAAGATCAAAGCGCGCGATTTTGTCGTCACTTCCACCACTGCAATCTCTCATCAGACAGACTTTACTCTGGTAGAAGCAAGCATTCGGGTTATGATGTCATGACTGACGTAATTAGTATATTCATATTTAGTCGCCTTCGATTGTTGGAACTAATTTATAAATTGGTTTCTACCAATCATAGGTGATGAATTACGAATATATTCATTAGATCAATTGCCAATTTAAAATACAGTAAAAGTTCCAAAATTTATTTAGATTATTGGTTCCTGTAAATTAACAAGAGCACACACTATTATAACAATGCTATCTAATAAATATATTAGGTTGTGGTTAACACAAGAATGAGGTTTAAGAAAAGCATATTTCCTAACTCTTCTAATAACTCTCTCTATATGAATCCGTAGTGAAGCAATTCTTTTACTTAACTTTACTTCCTCAGCTGAACTCTTTTGTGATGTGCTAACACTTGGAGGTCTCACCAGAACATTTCCCTTTTGCTCTATTAAGGCACTTACATGTTTAAAACCCCGGTCAGCGAGAATATGAGCTGAATTGGGTAATTTCTCTAAATATTTAGTTTTGATAACAATATCCTTATCACTGATTCATCCTGCATAAGCCTGAGATATAAAATTGATGAAACCATTTGGTGTACTTGAAATCAAAAACTTTACAGTATTGCAATGTTTATATTCAGACCACGTACATGCTTGAAAAACAGGATCAGATGGTTTCTCAATTTCAACTTCAAAGCAGTCGATAATACTCTGTACATTTTGATATCTACCTCTAAATGGTAATGGTAATAACTTCTTGATGGTGCTAGCTTCTGGCTAAAATATTAAATTCTGAAGAGCATTCGCTATTTTTGGCACGGATTCTCTGTATTTGAGAGACACTTAGACCAAAGTCCTGACAGAGTCGAAAATAACTATCGTCAACCCTAATTTTTTATTAAAACATTTATGTATGAAATATTTTGTTTTGTGCATATTAGTTTTACAATGTTGAAAACATCTCTTGACAAACCTAAATAAAACCTCGGATGTTGTTCTATAACTTGTAATTAATGTAGTCTTTTGTCTCGTGTCTTTCAATACTCCAAGGACAATTTCGCTACATTCTTCACTACTCGAAGATGTTGATGGTACAAATTCACTGCTAGTATAATCACAAGTATCTGCTGTCTGAGTAGATGTTGTAGATATAGGAGAGCCTTTAACATTAGTTTCAATCCTCTTACGATATTTCCGTGACAACCTTTCCTCTAATATTATGGGAGAAGTAGCACTATCAATCTTAACGATTTTTTCTGTATTTGTACGTATACTGCGGACTGTTTTTGTTTTTCTATTAACCTGTACACCAACACTCCTACTTGGTGTAATAAAATAACACTCATCAATTTTAAATGCTCCAGAAGGGGAAATTGCAACATCAGCAGTTTTTTCTTTGAATGGTATTGATGGTTTAGGTTCATCGGAAAAAACTTGTCTTACTACATGATGCTTTGAAGTTGAAGGTTGAATAATATCACAAACACTTTCTGGTTCTTTATCAAATTTTGGTATTTTTGTAGATGCTCGTTCGATATTCTCCAACTTGTCCATTTTTCTTTTTTTTCCTGAATTGCTAAAAACATTAGGTAAAGGAGCATCTGGGGGGCCAGTCAATAAATTTGTGTGGCACAATCCCTGGCCTAAGTTTTAAAACGGACCCCCATCGTGTTGAAATACATCCAGTTCTCTGCATCTTCTTCAATCTAAAGAAATAATATTAAAGTATAAAGTCAAGGCCAGTAAAAAATAAAATTAACAATATACATACGTTAAAATGATCTTCACAACAGAAAAATTTAGGACCAGTGTAGAGAATACTTTTAACTTTTGCAGCTTTCCACCACAATTCTCGAATTCCCAAATTTGTTGGGACGCGCAAAAACACCTTACTAGTATTTTCACTAGTATTTGAATACGTTGGTACAAAACAAACTTTTAGTGGCATTATAAAATAAAACAAAACCGTCGTACACGAGCAAACAATAGGGCTTTTCGGGTGATAAATTGGTTATAACCAAATGGGACTAAATTATTAAAAAGGAAAAAACAGCTCTTGCAACGCATCATTTCACTTTAAATCATGAATTTAGATTTGGCAATGTAAGTATTTTGGACACTGAACAAAATTACAAGAAAAGAATTATAAGTGAAATGATACTTTAACAAACATAATAATACGGTTAACAAGAAAACAGACACAGAAAATTTGAGCAAAATTTATAACAATTTGATAGATAAATATGTGAAATTAATAGTCCAATTTGTGTTTTCTAGTACTTAGTGTATAATAGTATATTATGTTACAAGGAGTAGAAGGCGACCATTATTGTTGAGCCCAGAAGTTTGCTCAGCCGAGGCGCAAGCCGAGGCAGCAAACTGGGTGAAACACATAATGAGCCTTCTACTCCGAGTATATATATATATATATATATATATATATATATATATATATATATATATATATATATATATATATATATATATATATATATATATATATATATATATATATATAAACTTTATTAGCATAGCTCTTAATACAAAAAAAAAAACGTAATACATTTTTGACATAATTAAATACATTATATTCTATATACTACCTAATTCATGTACACTTTACAAAATAATGTCTTAATTAGAAATTTTCCTTTATGTATTCTATACAAAGCCTCTTAAAAGTACACATGTTATTACAATCTTTTAATAAATTTGGTAATTGGTTGAACCAAGCTAATCCTTTCCCCAAGAGTGTGTTAGACTGTACATGTTCAACATTAATATAAAAATCATTATTTACTGTAGCTCTTGTTTTATGTGAGTGAACATCAATTACATACATTAGATTATTGGTTAGGTAAGATGGCATACTTCCATTTTTCATTTTAAATACAAACATTAATGTGTTATAGGCAATCCTTTGTTCAATATTCATTAAATTAAGTACATTCAACATTGTATTAATTGGTGTATATCGATTACAACTCAAAATAGCTCTCATACTTCTATTCTGAACTTTTTGTAACAATTGAATTTGTTGTTTATTAAGGTAAATAAGTATCGTACCACAATAATCAATGTGTGGGGAAATCATAGATTTATATATAATTAATTTAGAGTACATTGATATTTTATTATTCAATCGAAACATTAATCCAACTTTTTTCGCCATTTTATTTTTTATGTATTCACAATGAGAATTAAAATTTAGTTCACAGTCAATAATCACATCTAAGTATTTAAATTTATTAACCCTTTCAATCTGACAATCATCTATTATTATACTAAGCTTTATTCATTTATTTATTTAGTGACATATACTATTTTTTCTTCAAGCGTTAAAATCAAAAATATCAAAACGTTACTTTTGAAAAATTACATCAGGTCAAATGCGTTCAATCTTAGTAAAAAAAATATATGTAATAATAACCATTTTATTTATCAATGAAACATGTCATAGGTGAATTTCAAGTATTTCGGGCGGTACGCAACTGCATTTCTTCAGACATTTTCGCTTTTAAATTTAAAAAACGGCTCGACGCGCGACGTCAACTTTTAAAATGACAGTTTATGACAAGTCATAACTTAGATTTTTAATTCGTTTCCATGGATACATTACTTCATTTTTGTACTAGGAAAAAAATGAGAAATATTTGTACTAATACAATAATAGGCTCTTTCTACAGGACGTGTTGCATTATGTAATGTAAGTATTGTTATACGCTTGAAGAAAAATATATATTTTTTACTAACTTCTCAAATAGAAATAAGAATTGAGTTTTTATGCGCTGTTTTGTTGTTACAGTATTTTTAATAAGTTTTTCATAGTTTTTGATAAAAGACTATTTTATTTATTTGCGTTCATATTTATGGTTATTTCTGTTTTGCCTGCATATCGAATCACAAGATATTTATTTTCATGAATAATTTAAGTACATACCAAATATTTTTAAAAATTCAAGAACCGTATGTTATAAGTTACGTTTTTATAGTTTTGACGATGATGATTATGTTGACAGAAAACCACATGCCTCATTAGGTAAGCGTAAATTACCTTTTTCAAATTTTATAACGTTTTTATTTATTTTTTATTTTAGTATGTTTGAATGTTAATATTTACAGTTGTTTGTCTTTTTACATTTTTTACATTTAGGTAATTATACACTGTTTGGCTGATTGTATTATGTTGTAGTCCTGAAGAAGACAATAAATAATTGTCGAAACGTCGATTTAATGAAAATTTGAGGTTTTCTTTTTTTTTTAATACTATCCAATTGCCGACTAAGGATCTTACATATAATAACATTAGTTGATACGAAATTCCTGATACAAAACTAATACTAATCTCACAGTCGGGGAGTGATTCAGCCTAACTGTGGTTGTATACAAGTTCTTGTACAAGCATGCCTAGCTGCGCTAAATGCAAACTAATTATTGAAGATAATGAGTCATACTTTGAGTGTGACTCGTGTAAAAGACCAATACATGCCCAGTCTTACTCAGAACTAACATCGTCGGAGATTAAATGCATGCAACTAAAAAAAAGAGTTCTCCGCTTTTTATGCAATGATTGCAATAGTGGTCTACTACAAATACCTTCAATAATTCAAAGTAACAGGGAACTTAAATCCGAAATAGATATATTGAAAGCTTCTAAACCTACTGAATCATCTGAGACCAACCCTGTCTCGACCGCTGAAGTAAGCGAAATTATTGCTGAAATGAATGAGCGTGAAATTCGTAAAAAAAACATAATAGTATTTGGTCTACCTAAGAACCATAACAACACTCAAGCTGATAAAGATACGGGAATTGAAATAACTAAAGCTGCATATCCCAATACTCCTGAGAATATCAGAATATTTAGGGTGGGCCAATTCAATGCACACAACACCAACAAATCGAGGCCCTTGAAAACAATTCTTCCTTCTCCAGTAGATGCAACTAATATTTTACATAATGTAAAAGAGATCAAGAGAATACAAAAATTTGAAAATATAATTGTCACAAATGACAAAACTCCGAATCAAACTTTACAATATAAACGCCTCAAGGAAGAGCTGGTGACGCGCCTCAGTAAAAGCGAAACCAACCTAAAAATAAAATATTTTAAAGGCGAACCAAAAATTGTAAAAAACCAGTTGTAATGTCCAAACAGACTTTACAAGAAAATATCAGCTGCTACTACCAGAATGTACGAGGACTAAACACAAAAACTCAAGACTTCTTCAAATCTTCTGTAGCTGCAGAATACCAACTAGTTGCAATCACAGAAACGTGGACACAATCTAATATTTATAGTTCTGAACTGTTCAGTGATGACTATTTAATATTTCGTAGTGACAGGAATTTAGGGGCCAATTCAGTTTCACGTGGAGGCGGTGTTCTATTAGGAGTAAGAAATGATTGCACGGCAGCCGAAATCCATTTATCTCACCATCGCAATAGTTTTCTTAGCATTGATGTAGTTGGTTGTAAAATAATGTATAAGTATAAACTAATTTATATATTTGTAATATATATTACCTAACCTAACACCGATAGTATTCAAATTCAGAATTTATATAATACACTGAAAAGCCTAGAATGCTTATATGATAATAGTTTACTTATAGTAGGGGATTTTAATGAACCTCATTTCAATAACAATGATAACTTTGCCTTTTCAAATAATCAAAATCTTGTAAATTTGCAATCTCACATTAATTTTTATGATCTAAAACAATTTAATACAATAGTCAATAGCTCAGGTCATCTTTTAGATCTAGTCTTATCCAATAATGAGTGTAGGGTTGCCAACTGCCCGGGATTGGGCGGGATTATCCCGGAATGTCTACTTTTGTTTGTGGGAAATATTATTGCTGCCCGGGACCCGGGAATATCCCGGATTCTTTTAATGAATAGGTCAGCTAGGCGGCTCGCGGCGTTAGAGGGCAAATCAAATGTAAAAAGTGACTTAGATCTTAGATCTACGGTGGGCGGTGGCCGTCGCTGATCACGACTTAGACGTTCCCACTATCGTTTAGTTTAGGCAGCGTCTCAGATCGCAGACGATGCTCTCTTTTTATTATTTACAATAAAGTCTTTTTTGACCGATCAGTTATTAAAATTGTTTTTTTATTTGGTAAATGTTATTAACTTAAAAAAAACCTGATAGAAAAATATCATTTAAAAAAAGCAATATTCAAAATTAAAATTTCTTTAAAAATAAATCAACCGTATCGAAATATCTAACTTTGTATTTAAAACGTTTGACTTTAAAATTAAAAAAAAATCGCCTGTGTAGTGCGGAGCTATTTTTTCGCCCATGACTAGTTAATCCCGGATTTAACCCACCCATAGTTGGCAACCCTAAATGAGTGCCATGTACTTCATGATGAACTTCCGTTTGTGCTTGAAGATAATTATCATCCAGCCTTGAGCATAACATTAAAATTTCCTAAACCACAACCGGTAATATCTTACAACATTGATACACTAAACTTCAACTTTCGCAAAGTGAATTTCCCTTTATTATATGCTCATTTGAGAAATATAGATTGGTCCTTCCTTGATCATCGGACTGATTTAAATTTAGCCTTGGAAGAATTTTATTCAACCCTCCATTCGGCCTTTATTTTGTATGTGCCACTCGCTCGAAACTACGTAAGAAAATATCCCCCTTGGTTTACAAGGGAAATCATTAATGAAATAAAACAGAAAAACAAGGTCTTCAAAAAACTGAAAGTCACAAATTCAGAAACGCATCAACAACAATTTAGAGCCCTACGAAAATCTATCAAAATCAAAATAAAACTTGCATATAGCCAATACATTAATAAAACTGAAAACTCTATTAGCTCTGATCCCAAATGCTTTTGGTCTTTTATACACAACAAGAAAGGAACATCTAGTATACCCGGCCTTCTATACTACAATAATGTTGAATACGCCAGTCCACACACAATCGTAAACGCTTTTGCTGTCTTTTTTCAAAGTACTTATACTCCATTAGGTCCTAGTAATTTCAACATCAATACTCCTTTAGCGCCTTCAAATTGTCCTCAAGTATCTGTAAAATCATTAAGTGAAGCAGAAATCATAAATGCTTTAAAGCAGCTCAAACCTAAATTTACCAGTGGATACGATAACATCCCCAGTTTCCTCATCAAAGACTGTGCTTTCGTCCTAGCTCACCCATTGCAAATAATTTTCAATCTCTCTCTACGTTTAAACACTTTTCCAACTGCTTGGAAGACCTCAAAGATATGCCCAATATTCAAATCTGGGGCTATTAATAACATATCAAATTATCGGCCAATTACCCTACTTTCTAACTTTGCGAAGGCTTTCGAAATGTCTTTGTATAATAGAATATTTCCTACAGTCAAAAGCATTATACGAACCGAGCAACATGGATTTATCGCCCAAAGATCTACCACCACAAACTTAATGTGCTTTTTACAAGCTGTTAGTACTGCAATAGATCAGCAACTACAAATTGATACAATTTATACAGACTTTTCGAAAGCCTTCGATAAGGTTCATTCTATTTTGCTTACCAAACTAAACAACTTTGGCATTGATAGTAATCTACTAGTTTTCTTTCAATCTTATTTAAGCAATCGGCCACAGTATGTAGAATACAAAGGTTATAAATCTCACAATTTCATAGCCACGAGTGGTGCTCCTCAAGGGAGCAATTTGGCTCCTCTGCTATTCTCCATCTTTATAAATGATATTGGTGACGATATTAAAAGTAATTTGCTTCTATTCGCAGACGATTTAAAATTATTTAGAACAATCGAATCCCTATATGATTGTGAAATTCTGCAAACGGATTTAAATACTGTAAATCTATGGTGCTTATCAAATAATCTACCTCTAAACCTACAAAAATGTAAAACTGTAACTTTCACCTTAAAAAGCAACTTTATTCTATACGATTATTCAATAAATAATACCCCATTATGCCGTGAAACTCAAATAAAAGATCTTGGAATCGAATTTGACGATAAACTTAGCTTCTCGACTCACATCAATAAAATTACGTCATCTGCCAAAAGAATACTGGGATTCATACTTAGAAACTGTAAAGATTTTAAAAACCAAGATAGTTATACTAGTCTGTACAATGCCTATGTTCGAACAAAACTAGAATATGGCTCATTGATATGGTCGCCTTACTATAATATACAGTGTGTCTCACTTTTCACCACTACACCCCAATATCTAGGCGGATCGATTTAGATCAAATTGGGTATAGTTCTTTTCTTTCAGATTGTGTTTAAAAAGTTATTAATAAAAAATTTTTTCAAACTTAAATACGCCTACTATGATCAAAAGAAATTGGCAAAAAGGAATTTATATTAGCGATTGAGATAGAGTTATAGTTTTTACAGATTCTTGTTCAGCATGACCTAAAATCCCTGTATACCAAATTTCGTTAAAAAATATTCATTCCATCAAAAAAAAAAGTAATAAAAATCTAAGATTTCAATAATAATCACCCTACTATTCCAGGTATTTATTGTCCGATATTCACATAACTTGGTAGTCGGGTGATATAATGAAGCTAATTAAGCATTAGGACACTCTTTTTTAGAAAATATCAAATAACTCAACTTTTATTATTTTTTATTATTGAAATCTTAGATTTTATTACTTTTTTTGAATGAATATTTTTTAAAGAAATTTGGTATACAGGCGTTTTAGGTCATGCTGAACAAGAATCTGTAAAAACAAAAACCCTGTGTCAATCGCTAATATAAATTCCTCATTTTTGCCAATTTCTTTTGATCATAGTAGCCGTATTTAAGTTTAAAACAAATTTTTATTAATAACTTTTTAAACACAATTTGAAAAAAAAGAAGTATACCAAATTTGATCTAAATCGATCAAAAAATGGCCTAGATATTGGGGTGTAGTGGTGAATAGTGAGACACACTGTATATAACTTTAACCATATTGTTAATCTTATGCTTAATCTTTATATGGAAATATTGTATGAGAAACAAAAAACAATTAATTCAGTTATTTGATAACAAAAATATTGAAAAAGAGGAAAAAGACATTCCTATGCAAACTGATAACACAAATGAAAATAAACTTCACCCTTTATTTTCTATCTAATAGGGGAGGGCATTATACAGGGTGCGGCAAAACAAACAGTGCAGTTGCGATGGGCGACTACATCCGCTATGGTGGGGATAGGAACCTGGGAGGGGACTCATTGTGTCTGGTCACTCACCCAGTTTTCAGTTGTACTTTTTTAAGGAGGATGGGCGCACAACAACCGTCACCGCTCGGCGTTATGTGTCGATGCTAGAAAATTTTTTTGAGCCAGAATTGGAACGGTTGGCTGAAGAACAAGACCTTTGGGATATTTGGTTCCAACAAGACGGGGCTACGGCCCACACAGCGCAGATTTCAATGAGAAAACTGCGGCAGATATTCCCTGCGCGCCTCGTCTCTCTGAGGGGCGACCTGGGTTGGCCGGCGAGATCACCGGATTCATATATACTATAATTACCCTATTAGTTTTAATCTAACAATATAAAACCCTATATTTTTACAGATTCATATTCTCCACTAAAAAATAAACAACTTTTGTCTCTATCACTTTTCTATAGTTGGTCTCATTGCTTGCGAGTAATTAAGCATTAAAAAGACGTAGTCCACTAAATTAAAAAAAAATTATAGTCATTGTCCATCTCATGAAATGATTGAGCGTCTGTCTGAAATATTTTTCTCTAAAATGCTTTATTTTCAAGTTATTAATAATAATAATAATAATAATAATAATAATTTGTTTATTCTGTATGCCAACAATTACATTGGATAGAATACATCAAGTATATAAAATTTACAGTTTAAAAATACGTACTAACAGTGCAAAAACATAAGTAAGATTTACAATATAAATAAGATTTATAATTTAGGGTTTCAAGCACATAATAACATAGATACAAAAATACATATTTTACACCATATAAAAACAACAGAAAAAAGAAATAATATGAAATATAAAGGTGTGTGGGTAAGAAGTTCATACAAAGTTAAGATATTCTTCCAAAGAATAAAAACTGTTTTTACATAGAAACTCTTTCAGTTTCTTTTTAAATTTAGATATAGAGTTTGTATTTATATCTTTAATGCACACGGGTAATTTATTATACAAATAACTTCCCGCACAAATAGGCGATTTCTTGTATAAAGTGAGATTATACTTCTCGATATAGATATTTTGGTGATTTCGTGTTTGGTATGTATGATTGTCAGAATTAGTTCTTAAATTACTTTTTATGCTATGTATATAACTAAGCAGCTTATACAGGTAAATACATATTAGTGTTAATATTTTGTTCTTTTTAAAAATATCGCGACAAGATTCTAGTATTTTCATATTAAAAATTGTCCTAATAATACGTTTTTGTAGAACAAAAACTCTGTGTGCATCAGAACTTTGACCCCACACAATTATATTATAAGATGCTTTGGAATAAAATAGCGCGTAATAGATATTGAGTAGAGATCCTTGGTCTAGTTTATTTTTTAAGACCGTAACAGCATAGCAGGATTGTCTCAATTTACAGCATAGCTGATCAATATGTTTGGACCAGTTAATATGCTCATCTAAAGTGATTCCTAGGAAGGTGGTATCAGAATGAATTTTTAGTTGATGACCGTTAATAGAAATTTTTATATTGTTGCATATTTGTTTTAGTTTTGTTTTAAAATACATACATACTGTTTTTTCGTAATTTATGATGAGTCTATTTTTAAAACACCACACTCGAAATTGTTCTAATACAAAATTCACCCTGTATAGTAATTCTTCTAAGGTTTCTGCTGCAATCACAATTGATGTATCGTCAGCATACATAAATATTTTTCCGTACGTTATATAATCCGGTAATTCATTAATATAAAGAAGGAAAATTAGGGGACCCAGCACACTGCCCTGTGGGGTTCCTTGAGATATATTATGTTGATCTGACATGGATGTCCCAAGTTTGACAAACATCCGCCTGTCAGTTAGATATGACATTATCCAACTATTTATGTTGCCCCGTATACCAATTTTCTCTAATTTTTCACCAATGAACGATATATCTAACGTATCAAAGGCACTGGAGAGATCGAAAAATACTCCCATTACATAATCATTTGAGTTTAGTTTAGTATTTACGAATTGTACAAGTTCAGTAGCAGCAGCTTCGGTGGAATATTTACTTCTAAATCCATGTTGACAATTGGTAAGTAAATCGTGTTTATTTAAAAAGTGAATAATTCGATTTGCCATGACCTTCTCAATTATTTTAGAGAATACACTGAGCAACGATATAGGTCTGTAATTTTTTACATTGTTTGTTTCACCTTTCTTAAATATCGGTATAATTAACGCAGTTTTTAATATATTTGGAAATTCTCCTAGTTCAATAGATTTATTGATTATTAAAGCAAAGCAATGTTCATCACAATTATCAATTTAAATGCCCCACCCTGTATAGTTGACCAAAAACTTGCGAGTAAATTAAAATTATTAAAATGTATTGATGGTACATAACATATACTTTGATTCTTCACTTTCTTTTTGTACACATGTTGATCATGTATGCAAGTCTGCGTTGAAATTGTTGGGTTTCATTATACGCAATTCGCAAACCTTCAATAGCATAGAATGTATGAAAACCCTTTACTTCGCATTTGTTCCTTCCAGATTGGAATATGGATCATTAATATGGCATCCAATATATGATTGCTATAAAACTAGATTGGAATGTATCCAGCGTAAATTTATTAAGTTTCTGTCCTATAGAGTTAACCATACGTATCCACTCCAAGGTGCAGACCATAATGTAATGTTGAATAAATTTGATTTACTTTCTCTCAATACTAGAAGAGTAAATGTATCATTAACATTTTTATATAAATTGATTCACGGTCATATTGATTGTCGTGATTTGTTGTGCAAAATAAAATTTAATGTACCAAGATTATCCATAAGGCATTTTAACACATTTAAATTACCTATATGTAAAACAAATATAATGTTAAGGTCTCCTATTAATATTATGTGTGCTAACTATAATGAGTTGGATCACGACTGTGATGTTAATTTCTCTATAGTAGGGCCAAAAAGAGTAGTCAGTAAACTCAGGGGGAACTAGTTGTGGTTTTCATCTCTGGTAGGCGGATAAAACTTGATATATTTTTCTCAATTATATGGGATATGGTAAAAAAGCTGCCGCTTCTGTATTCCATAACAGCTAAATACTTTGAAGAATTGCCGTTGAATGTTTTGATTTACTGACTACTCTTTTTGGCCCTACCATAGTATTAAGTCTCTATTATATTGTGATAATATCGAATGATAATGTTGTGGACTTTTATATATTAATTTTGTCAATGTTATTGTCCATTATTCTGTCTTTGGGTATTTACTGATGTATTTGTTATCTTTTGTATCTGTTTTGTACTTATCCTGTAAATGGTTTCTTTTACTGTTGGATAAAGAAAGAATAAATAAATAAATAAATAATATGTTATTAATTTATAAGCATATGTAAATAGAAGTAAAATTCTAAATAAAAACTTATAGGTATAGGTACTTAGATAATTTCCAAAATCATTATTAACTTTCATTTCTCATTTTGCTCCGAAATGGCAAGTTGCATCAAAATAATGTATTTTAGCAAAATTATAGACAATGTTGTGGAAATTATTTGTCGTAAAAAAACTATCTTTTTAGATTTTGAGCCAAAAGACGAAAGTGAAAGTCTACCGGTTCTTTTCGGATAAACGGCCGCTATGTTGTACATACAGCCATTTTTTTCTAGATCTCTAAGAAGTATTTATTAAACCATGAATTTTATTGTATTAAAACTTCCAAATAATTCCGAGTTTCTTCTCCTTGAGTTGATTTTCCATTTCATTAGTACCTGTAGAGATTATAAAGACTTTAGATAGTTATCGTCAATGTATTTACTGGACGCGGCAAAAATGGATGCAGAACTCAAGTAATTTGGAAGCAGGCCACCGAAACTTAGATTGGCGCAGATGATGTTCGTTCATAATGTGCGTAACACATTATGAATGAATATCATCGGCACCAGTCCAAGTTTCGGTGGCCTGCTTTCAAATTACTTGAGTTCTGCATCCATTTTTGCGGCGTCCGGTAAATACATTGACGGTAACTATCTAGACTCTAGAGTCTTCATAATATCTGGTATCTGCTAAAAATATCAATGGTAGACTAATAGGAAATTGTTCAAGATCTTTTGGAGGTTCAGCAGGCTCAAATATTTTTTCCCTAATTTTATTTAGTGTATATCTTTGGTCACTTAAAATATTTATTATTTGTTGCAATTTTTGGTCGCAATGGCAACTTGTAAGGCCTAAAATAACAATAAACTTAAGTATTTTTTTTTATATATATTTATATAGAATGAATTTTCGAATGTACGGACCTGATAATATGGAACGTCCGATTTTTTACATTTTTTTCTTTTAACATACGTAGTTTGCCTCCTGAACAAAAATTGCTCATAAATGAATCGTGGCCGGCAACACTTTTCGAAATATTTGGCCCCAAAGTCTCTGAAAATATTAGTTTTCCACTGCCATAATCACTTATTTTCACTGAATTTTTTATTTTATGCTTATAAACACAAAATACAGACTTATTTAAACACTTTTAAATAGTTTCAATATTTTTATTCGCTGGTGCAATATATTTTTGTCAAAGGAATATATTAGATTTATGCGTACGGAGATTCTATTCATTGTGTGCCTCTGTCTGTACGCATAAAACTATGTTCCATCTTTGACGAAAATATGCTACATCCGCCCGCGGAAAATTTTAGGTTATATTTTCATTGCTTTTAAGCATAAGTTTAAAAAATAATGATTGATGGAATAAGTGAGTTGAAGCTATATTTTAAAAGTGTTTAAATAAGTCTGTATTAAGTATATGTGTTCATAGGCATAAAGTAGGTATAAAGTGAAAAATTCTGTGAAAATAAGTGATTATGCAGCTTGGGGGCCAAATATCTCGAAAAGTGTTGCCGACAGCCGACTTTTTTATTAGAATTTTTTGCACAAAATTTTATGAGTCTGATAAGTACTAGAGCACTTGTTTTCAAGCCTAGCAAAAAAAATTTGATGTTTTCACATTCAACTTTAGTTTTCCCACAATTAGCAGTCCTTTGTTATCCTTGTAAATTTAGAAGTAGGTACACTTTTCTTATTAAGTTTTCATTAATGATTTAGTTTCTTAATATGATTTGCATTATGTTATTTACTGTTACAATAATTTCACATAGGTTACTCCACTGGATAAACCCCAATGCACAGTACTCAAAAATAGCCAAATCTACTCAGTCATTTACTTTTCAGTTTCTGCCATTGTACACATACATCTGAAATCACGTTTCCATACACCCTGCATTTTTTGTCGTTCGTGAAACTAAAAAACTTTATGTCGTGCGTAGAATCTCTTGATTGATTATCAACATCACATTGATGATTGATTGATTGATTGACATGCTCAAGTTGAAAAAATATTCTTGTTGAATGCTTTTCTTAATATATGGTGTCGTGTATTTAATTTTTTATTTATTATACTCATTTTAACTGATTGAAATCATTAGGTTTATTTAGTTAAACCTTACTTTTTAGGTAACTACAAAAACTATTTAAAGGAAGTGAGATGTGATGATCTTGCTCGCAGGCTTTTTAGTATTATAATAATAATAATATACTCTTTATTAGCATAAGCTAAACAATATTTACAAAAAATAACAATATTTTTATCATATGCATGTAACATATAATAAATAAAAAGAAAAGAAAAAATTTAAACTTATGAATTAAATTCCTACTGAATATTTAACATGCTTTATACACAGCCTTTTAAAAATCATCAAATTAGAGCTATCCTTTAGTAAATTTGGCAGTTCATTATATATTTTTAACCCATTATGAAACACATTGTTTTGACTGTACCTCGTATTAACATTTTGAATATAAAAGTTTTCCCTTGATCTTGTAAAATGGTTGTGTATATCCCTTACAAAAGCACAATTCTCTAACAAATGGTTTGGGAGTAACTGATGCAATATTTTAAAAATAAATATTAGTGTGTTAAAAATAACAGTTTGTTTTACACTGAGTAAATTTGTATCTGTTAATAAATGACATATTTGCATATCTGTTCCTTCTCAATATAATTCGTAAAGCTTGATTCTGTTTTTTTTGTAAATTAGACAGTTATCAGTGTTGTTTAGTAAGAATAATATTGTTGAACAATAATTAAAATGAGGTTGTATAATAGTTTTATATATAATTGTCTTTGTCCATTGACTGAGATCAGTACCTATTGTACCCAACAAATTAACTTTTTTTGCCACTTTGTTAGTGATGTATGTCGCATGACTAGAAAATTTTAAATGTTCATCAATTATAACTCCTAGATATTTGAATTCTTCAACTTGTTCAATTTTTTTGCCATCAATGGTCACTTGTGTTTGTTGTATTATATTTACTTTTCATAATCATGAACTTAGTTTTCTCAACATTTAATTTTAAATTATTGTCATTGAGCCATTTACACAGACTTTCCACCGCACTGTTAATAGTTCTTAATATATTATCAACATTAGTTCCAATTACGTATAATAGAGTGTCATCCGCAAAAAGTTGAATATTACAATTTTTTACATCTTTAACTATATCGTTTATATATAAAAGCTTTGTTCGTAGAACCGATTTGTGATAGTTTGCTGACTGTAGAGATGTGATTTTTAATAGAGCTCTGAAATTTAAAAGTGCTTTGACTTAACACGCGCAACTCTACAACCAAATGAGCATGCGTCGGACAGTTTCTGATAGTTTCTGACTACTCTACGAACAAGGCTAATATAAACAAGCTTGGACCCAGGACCGTCCTTTGTGGAACTCCATATCGTGTATTTTCTGTTGATGAAGTGCTGTCGTTATATTTCGTTTTTTGGGTTCGATCCTTAAGATATTCTGTTATCCATTTTAATACATCATTTGAAAATCCCATATTTTTTCATTTTAATATCAGTAGCTCTCTATTTATTGATTCAAATGCTCTTCTAAAATCTAAGAATAATACACCCCTATTATTAGCTTATCATTAAATGCATTTTTCCATTGTGCCAATAATGACTGTAAAGCACTTTCGCACGAGTGTTGTTTACGGAAACCGGCTTGATATTTGGTTAAGACATTGTTATTTTCTACATATTCAACAATTTGATCGTTTGCAGCAAATTCTAAAACTTTTTCATAAGCAGGTACCATAATAACTGGTCGAAATTAATTACTATCACTGGTGTTGATTTTTTTCTCTATGGGTACTACAGTAGAGGTTTTCCAAGTGCTGGGAAATGTTCCTGATTATTTATAATGTGCAGAAATCTGTCTCCAATAGATTCAAAAGCTACTTTAATATCTTTGTATTTATACCATCAACGCTACTTCTTTTATTTTTCATATTATTAATTACTTTTCTTAGCTCACTAAATTCTAGTAATTTAAATTTTTGTAATGTACAATTTGGTTTATCCATTACATTTAAAACATATTCGTAATTTTTGTTAATATTCAACCCTCTTGTAATTTCCTGAATACTGTTTATGAAGTATGTATTAAATTCATTTGCTATTTTTGTGTCGTCTGTGATGATGTTGTCATTAAACATAATTCCCTCCTTTTTCCTCTTTTTTCCTCCTTTCGCTATATCTTTTATGATTTTCCACATCTCTGTTGGATTATTTCTTACGTCATCAAGTTTTTCTTCATAATATTTTTGTTTTTGTTTCCTTATTATGGATACTACTTTATTTCTTTGTTGTTTATATTCTGCCCAGTCTTGTTCTTCTCTTGTTAATATTGCCCTCTTGTATAATCTGTCTCTTTCATTTATTTCTTCTTTAATTTTCGTGGTCCACCATTTTTTTACACCCCAGTTTATTTTAATTGGTACTTCTTTTTTTGGTGCATGTTTATTTAATCCATGTAGTAGAAAATTTCAACAAAATATTGAAATTGTTTTATATTTTTTAAACTCTCCATACAGTATGCTGTGTCCCTAAGGTGAACAATTTATTCCAATTAAAACATTATTTAATTGTAGATGCTAAAAATCGTCTTTCAAATAAGTCATCCAATAAAATTTTTGTGGTTCCAATTGAAGTGGATAAAATTACACTAAATGGCGAAAAAGAACCTACGTTTGATGATTATGAAAATGTTCCAGTCACTGATTATGGAATGGCCATGTTGAGGGGGATGGGATGGAAGGAAGGAATGGGAATAGGAAAAAATCCAACTAAGTAAGTTCTTTTGATGTTGACTTTGGTCATAACTACAAACATAAACATAAAATACACCACAGAAATTAGACAACCCCCAAATCCAAAGCCAAAGGCTGTCCAGAGGGGGCTACACATTAGAAAAAACGCAGACAAACATTCATACCCACCGACATTGCCTTCTGCCAGTGCCGGGTCTCGAACCCGGACACGATAGGCATAGGCAGTGTGGCCAGAGTCATGACTGCCACTCATGCTTTAGCCCACTACGCCACCGAGTCGGTAAACGATTATTAATGTATGAGTTATTACTAAATAAAAAAATTTTCATAACAGATCTGCAGCAACTTACGAACCAGAATTACGCCCTAAAGGTTTGGGTTTGGGTGCTAGTAGGATGGTTAAAGCCGACATTCCGAATGAAACTGTTTGTGATGACGATGGAAATGCTTTAATTTTGAAAAGAGGGACTTGCGCAAAAATTATTGCTGGATCCCATAAAGGAAATTACTGTGAGGTATTATATAATATATACTAACAATCACGTAATTTTATTAAATATATATTCATAATTATAGGTTCAGGGTTTAGATGATGAGGCAGGGAGAGTAATTGTCAGAACATCGTTAAAAGGAGAAATTTTGAGTTTAAATGAATTTTTAATTGTTTCTGTTACAAAAGAGGAATATTCTAAGGGATCAAAAATATTAAGTAGGTAATTAATTTTTTATGGTTAAATCACATTTACGGTTTTATTTTCTAATGACAGTTTTTATCTATTATAGACAACGCCAGGTACGAAGAATATAACGAAATATCAGATAAAAAACTTCAAAATCATTGGAAGGAAAAAAGAGAAACTACAGATAACCATTTCAAAGGACCACCAGAAATTATTAGTTCTAGTAGACAATTAAAAGAAAATCAAGGGTCACAGGATGATGAAGAACAATCGATCAGGTCGAGTAGTTGCAATAAAGAATATTTAATTTCAGAAGAAAATAAACCATATGAGCGAAAAACATATATTTATGAAGGTAAAAATGACAAATATGACAAAGTTGAAAAACATAATAAGGCTACACATAAAGGCAAATATGAAAGTAGAAGTAGTAGAGACAGAAAAAAGTATAGTTCAGAGTCTGACAGCGATAAAGATATCAAAAATAGACGAGATAAAGAGAGAAAAAGCTCTTATCGTGGAGAAAGCAGTAAATCTCATAAAGATAATTATAAAAAAAGATCTTCAAAAAATAAACATAGAAGCAGGTCATCTTCCTCTGATAATAAAAAAAGAGACATTAATAAAATAAATAAAGGAAAGTCTGGGCATCACAAACATGATAGTAATGAAAGAAATAAGACTTATGGAAATACTCGAAGATAATTTTCTATTATCACCTAGGTACTGCAAATTCAATAATATCTATGTTTTAATTTAATAAACTTGTTATGCTGATAGTTTGTTTTTGTCTTACAATTTAAACTTGTATTTAGTGGTCCGAGTAAATTTACCTACCAGTAGATATAAAGACAAATTGAATAATATTATTGTTGAAAGGAGATACGTAAAATGGTATGTAATTTTCGTTTGCATAATTAGGTCTCATAATTGCCAATATGTCTCATGTTGAATTCATTTTTAAATTTATCGCCTGTTTTCTCATTTTTATTTGTTCTGGTCATATGCTACATCATTTTATTTACATTAGAGTAGGCTTTGGAAAATCTGAATTCTGTTGGTATGAATGACTGTTTTAATTACTGAGGTTATGTTGAAAAGACAAAAACATAACCACAAATTCAAATTGGTTCTACATAGTTGCCAGAGTGAGACCCTAAAGAAAGCACAGCAATGTTATCAATAAAAAATTTGGCAATTCAGCAAAAAATAAATGACAGTGACGATCAATTAAATCTGACACTTCAATATTTCCCAAAACTTACTCTACTTCTTATCTACTAAACTTAAATCTGTAGCGGATCGTAATTAAATTTTAGTACAGTTATTTGTAATATGTTTAAATTTAATTTACATTTAAGTAGGACACCATAAAGTTTATTAGGGTCTTCCGCTGAACGGCAATTTCTCCGAATCGAATTTACCATAGCTATTTAGGTAGGTCTGACCACCGGATAAGGGGCGGTATTTCCCAAGAACGAGTATCCCCCTAAATTACGGAAATTCCGAGAGGAGGCGATGGTCACAGGTAGATTAGAGGTTAGGTAGATGGGAGAAGAGAAGACCAGCCAGATATGAGTTCGAAACGACAGTTCAACCCGATCGGATGATTTGCTAAATATCTGTGTCTTTTGTGTGTAGTAGTTATAGTGTTACTGTTTAATAAATTATATTGATTCGTTGCTCAGTCTTTCCATACGAACCGAGAACCCCACAATTGGTGACCCCGACGTGATCAGCAACGAAGGACTGTAAAAAGCATTCTCCGTGTGATAGTGAAGTAACAGAGTTTAAAACAAAAACTACCGTAAGTACAATGACCGGCGAGAACGGAAAAACGAAAAGTAACAATATGGAAACGCATGGTGCCGAAATACACCGCGTAGGCATCCGCGTGCCACCGTTTTGGACCGACAGAGTAGCCCTGTGGTTTGTACAGTTAGAGGCACAGTTCCAAATCTCTGGGATCACACAGGACGCTACGAAATTTAGTTACGTCATAGGAAGTCTGGATAGCCGACAGATGGACTTAGTAGAAGATATCGTTAGCAACCCACCAAACGAAGGCAAGTACGAGAAACTTAAAAACGAGTTAGTTAAGCGGCTATCGGACTCCAGCAGTCAGCGAGTAAGAAAACTGTTAGAAAGCGAAGAATTGGGAGACCGAAAACCTTCCCAGTTTCTGCGACATCTGCGACAGTTGGCAGGTACAAATGTGCCAGACGATTTTATAAAAACTTTGTGGATGAATCGTTTGCCGACGTCGACACAGCGAGTGTTAGCGGCATCGGCGGAGCAACCCCTTGCAAATCTGTCAGAGTTAGCTGACCGCGTACACGAAATCGTCCCGGTAAGGAGTCAAATTAGAGAAGTGTCTGGTGGTGGTGAACCCACGCCTCAGATACAAACAGCACAAGTTGCGGCACCTGCGAACAGTGAAATAAGTGCATTACGCGAGGACGTAGAACAATTAAAACTCATGATTCGCGAAATAGCCTGGGGCAACACCCAACGACATACGCGGCCACGACAACGCAGTAATTCTCGAGCACGTAGTAGTAATAGCCGAAAACGAAGTGATGGAAACGGACATGACGGCAATTGTTGGTACCACCGGAAATTCGGAGCCAATGCTACAAAGTGTCGCGCACCTTGCAATTTCCCACAGGGAAACGAATAGAACCGTCGTTGATAGAAGATATCAACGACGGTCCCGCGGCTCGTCGAATTTTTGTCACTGACGAAAAGACGAAGATTCAATTTCTCGTGGACACTGGTGCCGATTTATGCGTCTATCCCCGCACTCGGGTGCGAGGACGAACACAAAAGTGCGATTACACGCTATACGCTGCTAACGGAGCTCCCATCGATACATACGGTACAGTGACTCTAGATCTAGATCTTAAACTTAGACGTAGTTTTAAGTGGAATTTCATAATTTCGGATGTGGACAGACCTATTATCGGCATAGACTTTTTGGCATATTACGACCTTCTCGTGGACGCGCGGACGCGACGCTTAATCGATCGGACGACCTTGTTAACGGCGACAGGGAAATCCGTTAACGGGGAAATCGCATCGATAAAAACTGTGCTAGTGGATTCAGAATATCATCGCTTACTTAGTGAGTATCCTGACGTCACCAGACCACCAGGAAACAGTTGTGTGAACATTAAACACGACGTCGTGCACCACATAACTACGACTCCTGGACCGCCAGTGTTTTGCCGCCCGCGACGACTAGCCCCCGATCGATTAAAGGCTGCGAAGACAGAATTCGAACATATGTTGGAACAGGGTATCGTACGTCAGTCAAAAAGCCCATGCGCATCGGCTCTACATTTAGTTGAAAAAAAAAAAAACAGCGAGTGGAGGCCCTGCGGCGATTACCGAGCCCTCAATGCGAGGACAGTGCCCGACCGTTACCCTGTCCCGCACATCGAAGATTTCGCGCAGGCTTTGCATGGCACGACGATTTTCTCCACGATCGACTTGGTAAGAGCGTATCATCAGATTCCAGTAGCACCTGAAGATATAGAGAAAACTGCAATCACGACACCGTTTGGATTGTTTGAATTCCCACGCATGCCGTTCGGTTTGCGTAACGCAGCGCAAACGTTTCAGCGTTTCATCGACCACGTGTTACGAGGATTGGACTTTTGTTACGCCTATATCGACGACGTTTTAGTAGCATCACGGGAAGAGGTAGAACACCGCCGACATTTAAATATACTTTTCGAACGTTTTCGTGAATATGGACTCGTAATAAATCCGTCAAAGTGTACGTTTGGTGCCCAGGAAGTCAAGTTTCTGGGATATTGTGTCGACCACGATGGCACGAGACCGTTAGTTGACCGAGTACAAGCGATTAACGATTTTCCTAGACCCACGACAGTACGACAGCTTCGAAGATTCTTGGGAATGGTAAACTTTTACCGACGTTTCATACCAAAGGCAGCAGAGCTACAACAACCCCTTAACGAATTACTAAGAGGGCCGAAGGTAAGAAACAACGCACCGGTAGAATGGACGGAGGCTACAGAAAACGCTTTTACGAACATGAAAAATGGACTCGCGGAAGCTACCATGTTAGCACATCCGGTTCCAGGAGCCACACTTTCCGTGACAGTCGACGCATCGGACTACGCAATCGGTGCCACTCTGCAGCAGCGATACAACGGGGCATGGCAACCACTAGCTTGCTTCACGAAATCACTCACAAATGCCGAACGGAAATATAGCGCGTACGACCGCGAGCTTCTCGCGATATATGCGGCAGTGAAACGATTTCGTTACGCGCTAGAAGGACATCAGTTTGCAATATTTACGGACCACAAGCCATTAACTTTTGCTTTTCGACAAAAGCCTGAGAAGTGTTCCCCGCGACAGTTTAGATACCTTGACTTTATATGGCAATTCTCTACAGATATACGTCATATCGCGGGTGTGAATAACACGGTGGCGGACGCATTGTCGCGAGTGGAGGTTATTTCGCAGGCCGTGGACTACCGGACGCTAGCAGAAAAACAAGAAAACGACCCCGAACTACAGACTATTCTTCGCGATAAAGCAAGCTCGTTAAAGTTACGTAAAATGCACGTGCCAGATTTCAACTGCGATTTGTTTTATGAGTGTAGCGAAAAATCAGCTAGACTGTACGTACCCGAACCACTACGCCGTCAAGTGTTTAACTCGCTACATGGACTATCGCACCCTGGTATTCGAGCGACCCAAAAATTAGTAACGAAGCGGTTCGTTTGGCCATCTATTAATAAGGATTGTCGCGAATGGACGCGAAGCTGTATCCCGTGTCAACGCGCCAAAACCACGCGGGATGTATCCAAGCCAGTTGGAGATTTCGTGAATCCAGGCGACAGATTCGAACACGTGCACATAGACATAGTAGGTCCTCTACCAAGTTCGCACGGATCCCGATATTGCCTTACTTGCGTGGATCGTTTCACACGTTGGCCAGAGGCTGCACCCCTCGCGAACATTGAGGCGGAAACAGTCGCCAGAGCTTTCATGGAAATCTGGATCGCACGTTTTGGAGTTCCGCTCAGAGTCACGACGGATCAAGGCCGCCAGTTCGAGTCCCAACTTTTTAAAGAACTACTGCGGTTGATTGGAGCGTCTCATCTACGCACGACCGCCTATCATCCCGCTGCAAACGGAATGGTCGAAAGGTTCCACCGTCAGCTTAAGGCCGCAATCAAGTGTCACGAAACAGAACGCTGGACAGAAGTTTTACCAGTGGTCCTACTTGGAATCCGAACCGCCATCAAGGATGACCTTAACGTGACCGCAGCTGAGATGGTTTATGGATCTGCAATTCGCTTACCGGGAGAATTTTTCGAACCTTCCAAAAACGTTAGCGAGGTAGATTACGTCGCACAGCTCAAACGTAATATTAACAGAATAAAGCCAACACCAGCGTCGCGGCATGGTACAAGGAAAACGTTCTGGTTCAAAGAGTTGGCAACGTCGCCATATGTGTTTGTGCGACATGATGCTGTTCGAGGCCCATTACAAACCCCGTACGATGGACCATACGAGGTACGAAGGCGATCCACACATAATTTCGTGGTACGCATCAAGGGAAAGGATGTGCGAGTCACCATCGATAGGTTAAAACCGGCCCACGTGTTATCAGAGGACGACAGGGGGCAGACAAATACAAGTACTGACACCGAAACGCATGACAGCGAGGACGAGGACCAACACGCGCTTGCGGCGCCACACAATCCCCGTACACGGGCAGGCAGACATGTACGATTCCCCGATCGCCTACAAGTAGGTGCACCTTAAGAGGATGTTGTCCCGCGAAATGAATTTGATACCACAAACGTATTTATATTTTCTTGCTCGTAACGTTATCACTGGCGAGGGGGTGATGTAGCGGATCGTAATTAAATTTTAGTACAGTTATTTGTAATATGTTTAAATTTAATTTACATTTAAGTAGGACACCATAAAGTTTATTAGGGTCTTCCGCTGAACGGCAATTTCTCCGAATCGAATTTACCATAGCGATTTAGGTAGGTCTGACCACCGGATAAGGGGCGGTATTTCCCAAGAAGGATTATCCCCCTAAATTACGGAAATTCCGAGAGGAGGCGATGGTCACAGGTAGATTAGAGGTTAGGTAGATGGGAGAAGAGAAGACCAACCAGATATGAGTTCGAAACGACAGTTCAACCCGATCGGATGATTTGCTAAATATCTGTGTCTTTTGTGTGTAGTAGTTATAGTGTTACTGTTTAATAAATTATATTGATTGGTTGCTCAGTCTTTCCATACGAACCGAGAACCCCACAAATCTAAGTAACACTAATTTTCTAGAAAATTATTGTAACGACAAAAGGTGGTTTTTAAAAAATATTTTAAAAGACTTTTTAGACACTCGACATTGTAAGTTGAAGTCAAGGGAATTATACAGCTTAGCAGAATTGTATGAAAATGAGCGCTGGAACATGGCTGTCTTATGGAGAGGTATTGTGAGTAAACACCTCTGGCGAGTATTTACGATATGTACTGTATCACGTAAAACAAGTTTATCTTTAAGATATTTTGGTGTAGAAGTATTAAGTATGCGTACAACAAATGAAGGAAAATGATATTTGAACATATTATTAACTTTTAACCATTTTAAATTAGTGAAAGCAGTGGATATCTGGTCATATTTTCTTAGATTGTTAATTAATCTACAGCACGTATTTTTAATTTTTTGTAACCGATTTGAGGTAATATTGTCCAAACAGGGGTAATACACTATATTGCAATAGAATAATTTTAATAATATTAAACTTTCACTCAAAAATGTATTCATTTTGTAAGTTAATAAGTGTTTATTTGAAAATAATAATTTTAGCGTAATGTAACATTGTTTAGCAAGGTATGTAACGTGATTTGAAAATCTGAGATTTTCGTCAAAATGTAAACCCAAAATTTTTGCAGTTTCAACAAGAGATATGCTGATTTTCAATTGTTATATCAATATGTATGTTTGATTTTAAACGCTCACGATTTTTTTTAGAACAAAATAACATGACCTTAGACTTACTTGGATTTAAACGTAAATTATGTTGCTTGGCATAATCATTAATGCTAGATAAATCATTATTGATATCAGTTGTAGCTCGTTTGAAATTTTCAATGTTAAAGTGATGATAAAGTTGCGTATCATCTGCAAAAAATTGGACATTACAGTTCGTTACTTCTTTAATTAAATCATGAGTGTAAATTAGAAATAAAAGAGGACCCAACACCCAACACTGAACCATGCGGCACGCCAGATACAATATGTTGCGCTAAAGAAGTTTTATTACCTAGCGTTACTTGCTGTTCTTCAAATAATGCCTTATAAATTGTAGAGACATCTGGTCAAAACCCAAGTAACTGCATTTGGCAACAAGTAGATTATGATTAATCGTATCAAAAACTTTAGTAAAATCTAGAAGTATCAATGCAGAGACTAATCCTTTGTCATACTCCCGCAATATATTATCACTCATACTCACCAAAGCAGTTGTGCTATGACCCTTCCTAAAGCCTGATTGTTGTGAAGGAAGTAGATTGTTTATTACGACATAATTATTTATTTGTTGATACACGACCTTTTCTAGGATTTTAGATAGAATTGGCAACAAACTTATAGGTTGTACATCGCTAAAAGTTGTTGGATTAGAGACTTTAGGAAGGGGTGTTACCAAAGCTTTCTTCCAAGATTCTGGGAACAACCCCTCTCCAAGCAACTGTTGATAACATGTGTAATATATATCCCAATAGCAGGTATACACAACTTTATCATTTCGAGCGTTATACCATCAGCACCACGAGCATTAGATTTAATTTCACCTATAATTTTGATTATTGTTGCAGTATCAATAATAGTAGACAACCCTGAGACAACCTAAGAAAAACATATCATAGCCTCCCCTTATGTAAATAAAATGTGAATGGCATATACAGGGTGAGTTCACTTTAAATGAGGAAACTTCGAGAATCGATTCTTTATTGAAAAATGAGTGCAGTTTGTTCTATAAACATTTTTCTTATGGGACTTGGTTTTCGAGATACAGGATGTTGAACTTTTTTTTTTTCGACGAATAACTTTAAAGTGGTTAGACCGATTTTTATAAAATTTGGGTTTTGTTTATGTTAGATTAAAGTTTATCAAATGGTCTGAAATATTTGAAAATGTCGCCCCCGCAGGCGTAGATATGGGGACCACGGACCCCTTTTTAAAAAAGAACTACGCCTATGGTCGTCTCAAAAAATGTATATGATTTTTTTATTCTCCGATATTTTCTGAACATAAAAGGTCTCTAGTAAATTTTCGCTATTTTTGATAGTTTTCCGCTCCTGTTTTCGACTCAGTTGAAGTGAACGAAAAAGTGTAATTTTGACCTCTGAAAACGGCGGCCATTTTTTTTTCAGTATTGTCACGCATGCAGTTATGTAGGCGGGATAGAAGAAGAAATTTCATTTCATAATTTTATTGTTGGAGACTTCAATGATGAACTACCCGGTTCTTAATCCAGCACATTAGCTCATAGAATATTGTAACGCTGATTGCTAATAAATAATAAAGAAAAATAATATACTTATCGTAGAATTATGGAATTAACGAATTTGCCACGCGTACTTTGTAAAACGACAGAAGAAGAAAATTAAAAAATGTACCTAAAAATAAACGTTACTTTCAGTAAATTTGATTTTTTTTTAATAAACGAACTTTCAGCAAATCGACTAAAGTTTTCTTATAGACTGAGAGCCAGTGACCTAATTAATACAGTTTGTGCGATTGAGATTTTATAGCCAACTGCTGGCTTTGAAAACGTTGCACCAGCCAGCATGAGTAGCAAAATAGTTCTAAATGCCATCTGTGCCAACAGCTAATAGGTGGCGGTGCCAAATTGTCTTGGTTTGTAGTAACATACTATACAGGGTGCTTCACACTGGGTGGCCTATTAGACGTTTCTGGAAAACCGCAAATAATTTGGACCTGCAAGTTTATACATAGGGGTTTTCAGAGGTGCTCTATTCAATGAAAATAATGGCACGTATGTAGCACTTCCGCTTACCGGAAGTCGACGTCAAATTCCTTATTTTAAATGGAATGCTATATTTTTTATGCCAAATTCGAAATCTGCTCATAATTTTGAGATAATTTTCATTAGCATTCCCTATCTCTAAAATTAATAGTTTTAGAGATATTTCGATTTTATTGAAATCATCTACAAAGACGAAGCCATATTTAAAAATTAATAACTTCCGCTATGGTAAATTTTAGTAGCTGAAATTTTTACCATATCTTTTCAAATGTTTGAGCATATTTCTAAGCAACCTACAAATATGGTAAGATGTACAGCGTGCTCAGAAATGGAAGTCGAACTTCGGCAACTTCAACCTTTATTATGTCGCTTATTTCAAATGGAACATATCATTTTTTATAATGCCACTCGATGCACTGTTTTATTACCTTTCTACCAATATTAACATTCCCATACCTAAAATGTACGGTTTTAAAGTTATCTTAGATTCTTATAAAAATGCGTAAATTGATGTCATTATCGGGTATAACGTGCTATGGAAAACAAATGTTAGTCCTCTCAGTTATAGCAAAAGTATGAGATTGGGCTTATTAAAAGTATTATACCCAATGTATGGTGTGCTATGGAAAACAAAATCAAATGTAGTCCTGTCAATTGTTACTTATTCAAAAACTTTTGAAAATACAAACTAATTACTCCAATGCAGATATGTTGAATTTATTTTGTATTCATGGAGAATGCAACAGAATTATTAGTAGAACGTGCAGAAAGTTCAATGAATTAAATCCGAATCAGCCACCTATGAATGCAAAGAAATTCCGAAGACTTGAACTGGCTAGAGTTTGGTAGGTACTATTAAAGCAACAAAAACGTTGCCTAATCCAATTACTGGAGAAGAAGAAAACGAAATAACTATCTTGGCATATATTTTTTTAATAGGTCTAATTTCATACTTTTACAAAGTCGTTATAACTAAGAGGACTAACATTTGTTTTCCATATCACACATATTCGATAATGACGTCAATTTACCCATTTTTATAAGAAATTGTAGCAAATCGGGGGTATAAGTTTCGGGCTTCGGTAGCTGTGATTTTAAATATTGAGTGGCGTTTTAATGTTGATAGATTTCGACGTATAATTTTTAGTGATACGTTTCGTTTTGTGAGTGAACCTGAAATAGAGTCTCTGGTTTTATAAAATAATTGATATTGGCACTAAATGTGAAGGGTGTAGGTGGCTTAGCTTACATATACAGTGTGTTCCAAAATTATGCGGCCAAACTCTTACAGCACGTAGAGGAGCTCCCCAGTAAACACATGCACGTACCAGACATATACCTGGTATATAACAATTCAACTTAGAAGTTGCAGGCAATGTACCATGTACGTCGCATGCCTGTACCGCATGTACTCTTGAATGATACGTACTATGTACATAGTCCATGTTACATTCTAGGTACATACCAGTGAGTACTCTCATAGAATTTTACATCGTGACAGCACTGGTATAGGGTATATACTTCCAATGTACTTTTGTGCTCGTACATGAGACATACTAACGATTACATATATTTCAAGTTTTAGAGATATACACCAAATCATAAAAGCTTTCACCAGCAATCGAACTGATAATCTTGGTGGAAAAAATTTTCAGTATCAGTTTGCAAAAAAAAAAACTGAAACCCTCCACCGACCAAGAAATATGTTGGAAATCGTTGTTTCAATAATTTCAAAAATATCAACATAATCAGTGACGTGATAATACGTGGCTCCCTTTTTTTTGGTTTAAAGAAATATCAATTTTTGGAAATACGGCATTTGATATTTCTTGAGACTAAAATATATGTATAAAGTTTCAAATGCCTATACTTTCACAAAAACTTACATTTTTTTAAAAGAAAAAAGGGAGGCCATATATTTTATCGTAGATTATGCTGGTATTAGAAAAATAATTAAAACAACGATTTTCAACACTTCCCAGGGTCGGCACGGGATTTCCCAACTTTTCTTTTGTAAACTGATATTGAAATAATTTTTTCACCAAATATTATTTATTTCGATTCTGGGTGAAATCTCTTACGATTTGGTGTAGGCCTTACATATCCTTAAAACTTGAAATACAGTCCATGAGCTATCACTGCTATACAGGGTGTTTAGAATAATCTAAAAATAAATAAAGCAAATATTTTTGAATGTTTTATTCAGAGTAAATTAACGTTAATAGTAATGGTTTAATTAAAAATACTTGGTATTTATTCATTAGTTCTTCTCTTGCTGAAACCTCTGTCTGGCATAGCGAAACCATTCAGCAGATGCCGTTTCAAATTTTCTTTGTTGGGTAGTAAGTACTGCTTCTAAAAATAACCAGCAAAATTAAACACGATTTTGATGTATAATAATAATAATAATAATAATAATAATAATAATAATAATAATAATAATAAGTCGAGGACTCTTGAGTCTGGAGTGCATGCATGGCAGAGTGGCACTGAGTATGGCATGTAATGTCATCAGGAGCTCGGACCCACTCCTACAGTTAGTGAGAGATCATGAAGCTGTGGGAGTTGGCGCTTTATTGTTTAGGGCAGCACAGAGGGCCGCAGATGAACTCGGTCTCGTGTTCGACTACAGGCGAGAAGGCCGGCGAGGTGACTCAGTCACTGAGCTTCCGCCTAATCGTCTGACAGCCCACATCAAAGCTGCCGAACAGAGAAATCTGTTCAGGCAGCACGTCGATAAACCCCTGCACGGTGTTTTCTATAACAACATAGAAGCACTGGGTTTATCGACAGAGCTGACCTTCGCATTTTTAAGGTCAGCGGGTCTGAAGTCGGAGACCGAGGGATACATTGTGGCCTGCCAAGATGGTGTTATTAACACATTGGTCTATCGCAGTCGCGTGATGGGTGTAGAGGTACCTGATATCAACTGCAGGACCTGCCGTCAGGCGCCGGAGTCGCTCATGCATTTATTATCTGCATGCCCGATTTATGCGACTTCGGTCTACATCCAACGACATAACGCGGCTTTACGAGTGCTATACTACCATCTACGGCACTCGTACCAGATAGACCAAACACCAGTGCTGCCTTACGTCCCCGGAGATATCGAGTCCGTTGTCGAGAACGAGAAATGCCGGATTTACTGGAACTACTCGTTCCCGACCGTCAGGCGAATTCACGCCAATAAGCCTGACATAGTCCTCCTCGACCATCAGACCAAGGTGATGTATGTCATCGAGTTCTCAGCACCTGCTGAGACAAACATCGCCTTGAAGGAGGAGGAGAAACGGACTAAATACAGAGATCTCCGGTACGAGCTCCAAGTGCTATACCCAGGCTACTCTGTCAAAATGGTCGTCCTGATAATCGGTGTAATCGGAGGTATGAAGCCCACGCTGCTCTCCGCATTGAAGACCATGCCTGCTTGCCAAACATCGGCAGAATGGTTGGCTGGTCAAATGCAGAAAGCGGTCATCCTGGGATCCCTTCGTCTACTTAGGGCACATGAGTCTGGAATCTACAGTGACTAACCCTGCGGGATGTGGGGAGTTGCTGTAGATTATTCGCTGGCGCTCTCTCTGTGTGGTGTCGGAGGCCACAGGGAGACTGTCCAGCAATTTCTTCCGGAAACGGAAAAAAAAAAAAAAAAAAAAAAAAAAAAAAAAAAAAAAAAAATAATAATAACTTGTTGGAACAAAGAACTTCGCTGCCCCGGGTCCAGATGGTATAAACAACTGGTGGTGGAAGAAGTTTCCTTCCACCCACCGCCATCTGGCCCGAGTTTTCAACTCATGGTTGAACGAGGGGCAGCAAATTCCGGACTGGTTTGTCGAGGGGCGAACTGTGCTAATCCCCAAAAAGGGGGATCTGTCTGACCCAAAAAATTATAGGCCGATTACCTGCCTCAACTCCTGCTACAAGTTATTTACTCGTATCTTGTATACCAGGATGTTGAGGTCTGTTGATCCGGTCTACCAACAGATAAACGAACAGCGTGGTGCCAAGAAGGGCCTGGCAGGTTGCAAGGAAAACCTGCTGATAGACCGCTGTATTACACAGGATTCTGTGCAGTACAAGCGGAATCTGTCAATGGCCTGGATTGATTATCGCAAGGCATTTGATACAACATCCCACGAGCTTTTGTTACACTTGCTCGGATGTCTTGCGGTACCAGCACCACTAGTGAGATGCATCGAACAACTGTTGCCGCTTTGGAGAACTCGCTTCACCATAACATCCGGTGCCGAGCGAGTTTCGACAGAGTTGGTGACATTTAAGAGAGGAGTGTTTCAGGGTGACTCTTTGAGTCCGCTCCTCTTCTGCATCTCACTGCTGCCGCTATCTGTTGGACTCCGCCAAACCCGCGGGTATCAGTGTGGGCCACCCAGCAACCGGAGGCATAAGGTCACCCATCTATTTTATATGGATGACCTTAAACTCTATACCTCCGGAGAGCGAGAACTTCAAAATGCTCTCAGGGTGGTCGAGGAATACACGCGGGCAATTGGAATGGAGTTTGGGTTGGACAAATGCGCAGTCGTCCACCTCAAGAGAGGACGATGCGGGGAATTCCACGAAGATGCGCAGCTCGCAGACGGAAGCATCCTACGACATTTGGATGCCGGAGAGACCTACACATACCTGGGTGTGGAACAACGTCACATCCAGGATGTGAACCAAATAAAGGATTCTCTCCGTGGCAAGTACAGACACCGACTCCGAAAGATTTGGTCTTCTGAACTTTCGGGGAAGAACAAGGTGTCTGCCACTAATATGCTTGCCGTTCCGATTCTGCTCTACTCCTTTGGAGTAGTTAAATGGCGAGTAGATGAGCTGCGCCAATTGGACAGGGATACCCGCAAAATGATGAATATCCATAGGAGTATTCATCCTAGATCGTCCGTTCCTCGTGTGTACCTCCCACGTCAACGGGGGAGCCGAGGACTCTTGAGTCTGGAGTGTATGCATGGCAGAGTAGCACTAAGTATGGCATGTAACATCCTAAGGAGCTCGGATCCGCTCCTACGGTTAGTGAGAGATCATGAAACCGTGGGAGTTGGCGCTTTATTGTTTAAGGCAGCACAGAGGGCCGCAGATGAACTCGGTCTCGTGTTCGACTACAGGCGAGGAGGCAGGCGAGGTGCTGATGCAGAATCAGTTACTGAGCTTCCGCCGAATCGTCTGACAGCCCAAATTAAGGCTGCCGAACAGAGGAATCTGTTCAGGCAGCACGTCGATAAGCCCCTGCACGGTGTTTTCTTTAACAACATAGAAGCACTGGGTTTATCGACAGAGCTGACCTTCGCATTCTTAAGGTCAGCGGGGTTGAAGTCGGAGACCGAGGGATTCATTGTGGCCTGCCAAGATGGTGTTATTAACACATTGGTCTATCGGAGTCGCGTGATGGGTGTAGAGGTTCCTGATATCAACTGCAGGACCTGCCGTCAGGCGCCGGAGTCGCTCATGCATCTATTATCTGCATGTCCGATTTATGCGACTTCGGCCTACATCCAACGACATAACGCGGCTTTACGAGTGCTATACTACCATCTTCGGCACTCGTACAAGATAGACCAAACACCAGTGCTGCCTTATATCCCCGGAGATATCGAGTCCGTTGTCGAGAACGAGAAATGCCGGATTTACTGGAACTACTCGTTCCCGACCGTCAGGCGAATTCAAGCCAATAAGCCTGACATAGTCCTCCTCGACCATCAGACCAAGGTGATGTATGTCATCGAGTTCTCAGCACCTGCTGAGACAAACATCGCCTTGAAGGAGGAGGAGAAACGGACTAAATACAGAGATCTCCGGTACGAGCTCCAAGTGCTATACCCAGGCTACTCTGTCAAGATGGTCGTCCTGATAATCGGTGTACTCGGAGGTATGAAGCCCACGCTGCTCTCCGCATTAAAGACCATGCCTGCCTGCCAAACATCGGCAGAATGGTTGGCTGGTCAAATGCAGAAAGCGGTCATCCTAGGATCCCTCCGTCTACTTAGGGCACACGAGTCTGGAATCTACAGTGACTAACCCTGCGGGATGTGGGGAGTTGCTGTAGATTATTCGCTGGCGCTCTCTCTGTGTGGTGTCCGAGGCCACAGGGAGATTGTCCAGCATTAGGTTCGGGAAACCGAAAAAAAAAAAAAAAAAAAAAAAAAAAAGAATAATAAATGGTCTTTATTTAATTTGACGAAGTTTAGCAAAGCTATTCTTACACTTAACCAAAACGAACAAAAGTAATAATTATAATAATAATATACAGCATAATAATATTAAATTCTAAGTACTAGCTAATCTTACATTATCAACTACTGGAGTGTCATAAAAATTATCTAAATGTAATAAAAAATGAGTGAACTACAAATAGGCAATCTAATAATATATAACTATGATTGTTAAATTCTTTCTTAAACAGATCCAATTATGATTTTTATACTCAAGTCTTACAATAAGTAATAGCTTTGTTCGTAGAACCGATTTGTGATAGTTTGATGACTGTAGGGATGTGATTTTTAATAGAGCTCTGAAATTTAGAAGTGCCTTGACTTAACACGCGCAACTCTACAACCAAATGCGCATGCGTCGGACACTTTCTGATGGTTTCTGACTACTCTACAAACAAGGCTAATACCTACATATTTATTAAAAATCTAAAATAATTTACTTACAATTCACTATTTTTATTAAAATAGTAGACGACATTCATAATACCTACTACAAATGTAATTTGAGTCTCGAGTCATTCTCAATTCTGCACTTGAAGATGAAAGATTAAATATAAATACATTATTTTCGTTGTTCTTACTAACAATGGAGGTTGTACAAGATTGTAGCACAGAACAAATAACAATTCTATTCCGTGATTGTAATTTGTAGATCATCAATTTCATTAATGCGGTTAATTAATATTCTTCGTCGTTGATGATGCCTAGAAAATGAAAATATTTTATCGCATTAAATAAATTAAATATAGGTCACAGCCAAGTTTCTTAACTACCTGTAAGTACTTCACGTCTTTATTTACACCATAATCACAATTAACTGCACAAAATACACCAGAAACAACATAAAGCTTCTACAGTACAACACTCACAAGAAACCTCTCTAAACTAAAATGCTGTCCAATGTCAATCCGTCATTTCAATATGGCTACGATTAGACAAACAATGCATGGCGTCGTAATATATGTGTAACAAACTGACTGTAGCAGAGACTAACACAATATTACATCGCAAAAATATAAATAATCTCTCGTATCATTTATACAAAAATTGTTTGGTAAAATATATATCTAAGAAAACATACTAGATATATAATAACTGTTATATCTCTCAAATGTAATTGTGTGGATATAGAAAAAAATATAGGCATTTTAATATCGTAATGATGTTACAATGAGTACATACATTTAATGTATGCATAATTATGATACCAGTATGTACGCCTTGGTACGTAATTCAATTTATATACCAAGTATATCTCAGGCATATATGATTGTGTATATCATTTTGTGTCTCTTATTGGTATGTACCAGTGATATCGATATCACAGGATGGTTAACTGCATCAACACAAAACGAAAATGTTCTATACATATTTGGTCAATACTGCATATTAAAGGAGTTATGACCTTACAAAGATGAAAAGAATCAATTTTTTTTATGCTATAATTCAGTATCCGAAAAAGGTAGGTACATCAAAATTTGGACGTTACTTTTTATTTAGGTTCTCGACCATATCCCTAATTCATTTTTGAATAAACTGTTCAGGAGCGGCGGGTTTAGGTTAGGTATATTAATACATATTTTGAATACGTTATTAAAAGTTTGACTTTAAAATTTGATTTTTCAATCATTATTACAGAAAAATTTCACATTTTGATAGGATGCGCCGTTTTCGAGAAAATTCACTTTTAAATTTTAATTGCACTTCAGGCTTCAATTAGTGTACCAGAATAATATAATAATAATTATAGTAGGTTTTAATCAATCAAATTCTTTTCATTTTGTGTAATAATGATTGAAAAATAAAATTTTAAAGTTAAAATTTTAATACCAACGAATTCAAAAATATTTATTATTATACCTAACCTAGGCCCCAAACACGCCGCCCGCATATTCCTAAATAACCGTCAATTCATCCATTCGGCCGCGGCCGAAGGGAGAATGCTAAACAACAAACTATCCATCCTCGCCTGATTCTTAAGCCGGGTTCATGCACTCGCGAATTGCGAAAAGCGAATCGTGTTGCTATTGGTTCATTTTACTTTAAAATTTCGAATTGACCAATAGCAACACGTTTCGCATTTCGCAATTCGCGAGTGCATGAACCCGGCTTTAAACGTCGGTTATATAGACAAGAAGTGCACAATTAAAAATTCACTTTGTTATGTTATAACCCATGCATATATTGATTTATTGTTGTAATGTAAATAAACTACGTAGTACTAAACAACTTTATTTTCTTTATTAACGACATTAACTAATAAAAATAAAAAAGGCATGTTTTAAAGCACTATCTCTTTTTGTTTTGGGGTCCGGTGAAGTTTAAGTCATCGAGGTGAGAGATCTCCGTGACGAGCCACCACCACCAAACCATTGACGTGACGAGCAACGAGCAACTCGAGAAGGCAGAAGCATTCGTCATTCAAATGTATTTATTTAAAAAACCGGCGTTTAAACATATTTGCAACATCGACGACTTGAGAGCAGCCATGTTTCAGCATGTTAAGGAACTTGACAAACTACCACCATCAAGACATGTTCTGAGCCACCACCTACAACGGGCAAATTATCAAGCATTTTGCTGGAACACTGCTGACATAGCGATGCAAAGTTTGCCTCTGCCTGAAAAATCCAATATCGGTCAAAGATTTGGAGTTAATCTCTTGTAGTTGCAACAGGTCATCCCGTTGTGGTTGTGCTGAAAGAAAGCAGAAATGTATGGAAGATGTTTGCCATATCGGTATGGAATGTTTTAATCAGTATAATAATTATGAAAGCCAAGATAATACTGAATCACTGTGAAAATTTACTGATTTGTTTTTTCTGAAAAATGTATGTTTTATAAAACTTATTTACTTCATAAGTAAAAAATATTGAGTAAAAAATAATAAAGAGGTGCAACTGTCAAGGTTTCGAGATTTTAGTATTGTATTTCTTTGCCAATAACTTCATGATTACCATCAATTTTTAGTACTACGGGAAGGTATTTGTAATGTGGCTGTATAGCCCTTAAAATTGAAGACAATCATGAAGCTATTGGTAAAAAAATACAACACTAAAATCTCGAAACCTTGACAGTTGCGCATCTTTATTATTTTTTAATCAATGGTCCTATGGATATAAATATTGTTAGCGGTTAGTTTTTATTCAGATAAAATCATATCTGCTTTTAACGCGTCACGCGGCACCTGTTAAGGTTATTTTACCACAACTTTTTCATTTTTCGGCCGAATTAAGAAATTCAAAATTCGTCCTATGGCTGACAAATGCAGCCAGATTTTTGTTAATAGAGTATTTTTCAGATGACTGTTATGTATTGCGTTATTTTAAAATGATAAAAAATAAATCCTTAAAAATATTTAGTTTCTGTAAATATCTCTTTTAGTATAAAATCTACATAATATCGTAGGACACTTTTTGTTAGGCATTTAAATACCTATCAAATGACACCATATTAGTTTAAATCGGTTAAGTAGTTATTGAGATAATCGACAAAATCTTATACCAAAAGACGCCATTTTGTGACGTCATAGCTACTCACTCCACTAGTTGAAAAAGCGACAACAGGTTTTTCGCTGCTCAGGACATTACGCTGATTACAATAATACCACTTGTCAGTATAAAACTACTCAGTCCCACGAAAATAATTTTTAATTCGTTTGGCCTCTGGCTTTCCTTTTTTTAGTCTGTTCAAGGCTAACATAGGCTTATTGGTTGTTTGGTATTCGTTGTACTGGACTCTTTGGTTTGGAAAATATATTTTGTGAAGACCTAGGAAGAGGAGGGTATTCCCTAACGTCATCTAACGCCTGAAATTTATTTTGTGTTGTAACGTTATAATAGCTTAGTTCAAAAACTATTACACTAGTGTAGTGCAGTGGCACATAGTGTAGTGTAGTGTAAGTTTATTTTGCTGTGACACTACACCAGTGTAGTGCAGTTTGTAAAAAGTGTAAATTGTCTGCGTAAAATTGGTTTCTGAACACAGTTCAAATTTAACCTTACTTTTATATCTTGATCATGGTGATCCCGTTGTGCTTAATTTTTTTGAAGCATTAAAGTAAATTGGTACTAAAACAGATAACAGATATCTAATGGAGAGATTAGTTTTATCAGAATTGGTATCATCTGATGATGATTCCGATGACTCTCCAAATGAAGACCATTTATACAGAAAAAAACGTTTACTATTAAGTATTTGTACAACACTATTGACACCTCAAACAAGCATAACCTTATTTTTCCGTATTTCTTGTTCTCAAATCTCCACATTCTACACTACACTTTTGCACTACCTTCAAGTTCGTGTAAAAGTGTTACACATTTCTGCACTACACTGGAATATTTGAACGCCAAATATTTTTGACATATGCCAGATGACAACTACACTAGAGTTTCTGAACACAGAATACGCGCATTTAGTGCGCGTCATATATGTCATGTAATGTCAAAATTGGATGCAAACATTGCAAACAATTTATGAATTTATAACATCTACTGATATAAACACGTGTAATTTTGTAACATTGATCAAATAAACTGTATTTATTTATAAATAACCATTTGTAAGGTATGTACAAGACTATTTTATTTTTGTTTATAAATTTAAATCTTTATTATATTACGTTATATTATAACAGGTTATAAAATACTGGTAAAACAATCATATACATACCTTTTTAGTGCTTAAATTTTTATTTAATTAAATTATTATCGCTTTTACTAACTTCAAACATTGTTTGCATTCAATTATCTGTCAGATGACGTTTTCACTAAATGAGCGTATAATGGATCCAGTGTACAAATTTTGCACTAGTGCAGCTAGTGTAGGGTTTTTAAACAAAGCTACTAACTATTGTTTTGCAACTGTTTTGCTTCGTTGAAGCCCAGTTAGCACAAAATGTCCGTGGGATGTCCATATATGAGCTTTTACGTTCCATATGGGATCGTCGTGGCAAAATGTCCCTCGGACGTCCCAAGGACTGAAATATCCCACGGAAACATCCCTGGGACTTACCGTCAGGGACGTCCCTGTAGAGTTATATTAAGAAAATCCTTGGGATGTCCCAAATAGTGAAACAACCCAGGCTAACGTCCCAAGGACTTAAGGACTTGGATATTATTCTGGGTAAGGTATTTTATAAAAAAACAAGTGTAAAATGCACATGCTCAATCACAATTGACGGTCGAAAATATTGAAAACTAATTTTTAAACCTAAAAATATTGTTATTTTGGAGTGATAATGTTTTTATTAAATAAATATTATATCAGGAATCATTCAACAAAAACAAAGAGTAGAATAATTATAAAATTGTGGAAACAATCTAATTTTTAATCGTGTAATCTGATATTCAGTATGTTTGGTATTATGTATAATATTAGAATTACTATTAAAAGTTTTTCTTCTGTGATAAAGCCAAAGAAACTTTTGGTAAACAAATTTTCAAGTTCTGTTGGGTACTCAAATATTTTAAATTTGCCGCCACTTAATAAATGTAACGGACCAAGCTCTACGCGTGTGCAAGTCACTGTCTGTCATTTGTTCAGCGTATTCGCACATTCGCTGCCAGAACCAATCCAGGGCAAGGAATAAGAAGGAGGAAGAGCAATATGGCTGCGTGCATGTTTTGTTTGGTGTTTGGTGTCTTTTTGGTCTGGTGTTTTGTTAAAAGTTAAGTGGTCTTTTACAGATTGATTATTGTATTCTTTTACGCTTCATTATGCCTATTAATTTGTGATGTTCCTTCCTTTGAATAAATGATCAGTATCCTGTAAAGGGTTATTTGAACTTTTGATGCGACATTGACACTGAAGTAGATCCTCAAATACTTATTATACTGAACTTGACCCACATTTCGCCAACCAAGTTGACATCATTGGGACGTGATAAACAGTTTTAAGCATCTGCCAATGATGCCATGTTGGCCAAGCTCGTCGACTGTAATAAACTTTTTGGTGTTTGTGGAAATAATTTCATTGTCAATTATTACTATTTTATTTTGAATCCAGTATGTAGGTTTTATATCTGGTATACTATTAGAGCATGTCCTTGTCAGGTCCTAATATTGTCCAAACAGACCTGAAAGGACGTTGTTGGGACGTGACAGGGATATCCTGAACAGTCCCAAACGGCTTGCGCTGGGACGTCCCTACTTTGTTTTGGGATGTCCCTGGGATGTTTCAAATGTTCTGGCTTGATGTTTTTGGGACGTCCCAGGAGCAGCCTTGTGTTATGGTTATCTGGGAGGATATTCGCGAAAATCACAAAGGGTGCGACATCTCTTATGTAAATATGCAACCAGTATAGTGAGGAAAACAAATATTTGACGTTTTAGATTACGCGGTAATGTTATCCGACAAATAGTAAGGGTTCATATTTGAAAGTCTAAAACTGTTAAATAACATCAATTAAAGTTGTGAAATTAATAGAAAATGCAAAAGATTCTGTTTAGTGCCTCAAAAGTAGTGTCCGCATGCACTGGTTTCCGAAAGACGCAAATACTTGTAATAAATGGAAAAAGGCTTTAAAAATTGCCATACCAATAACTATAATTTGTATGTGTGTATGTAGCCAACATTTTATTCTTGATGATTCTTTCATTAGTAAGTATTATATGCATATCAAATTACCTCCCAGTAAACCAAAAACTTCTGCAATAACTTTTTAGTAAGGAATCTAGCATCCAAAAAGACGCTTCTAAAATGCCGAACCCTGCACTCGCGAGGTATATGATTTTAAAAATATGGATATTATCCAGAATTTTATGCCGAATCCGATTCCAGAGGGCGCGATGTCGGCCAAGATTGCAAAATTGCAAAAAAGCAATATTTCCAAAAAAAAATTGGAACTTAAATATTGCATTATCTGTCGTTTACATTGCATTTACGAGCTTATTTATAACGATTTTTTAATAATTTTTATATCAATCGAAAGCCTAATGTTTGCAGTTTCATACAAGTTGAATAGAGATACATTATTTTTATTATAAACAACACTATAAATTGTTTAAACAATATGTGCTCGGAAAGTGTAGTGTAATTTTCGGCATTGAGGTACTTTTGTTATTATTGCAGATAGATATGTAGTTATGTGAGACGAAATACGTAGAATAGACCAACGAACATTTTTTATTAAAATAATTTTTTAATTCGCTGAATAATTTAGGAGATATGATTTTTTTAAAATGAAGCGCATTGTCTGGTCTACCGCGCGCGCGGTCTTGTTTCTGTAGGCAGGCCATTTACACATGATTTCGAGGCACTCGAGATGATTAAAGAATTTCGCACACGAGTTGCAAACAATATTTTTTCTACAACGACTTTAATTTGATTAAACTAAAACCGTAAAACGATATCTTGTATTATAATATTTAATGCAAATTAATTTAAAAAAAATATAATAGCAGATATGTCTCAGAACTATGGAAACTAATATGTTTGACAACAAACATTTTTCACTGACGTTTTCGATATTGTGAGTGTTGAATATTGTGGGTTTTTTTTAAGTCAAATAATACATAAGATAATAATAGAAAGTCTCGAAAGTCATACTTAGACTGTTTTTAAAATAATTGCAATGTGCAAGTAATAAAAAAAGGGAAAAATCACCACAACACGTCATTTTATACTATTTATCAGACTAGCCATGAAAGAAACAATTAAAAAACGTAACTTTGACAGGTGAATGAGTTTTTTTGGACGTAGATTTAATTACTGCTGCAAAATTTCATTTGGATAGTTCAAGAATTGTGGAAATGGCGTTGGCTTACCATGAACCGTGGTCACCCGGTATAGTTCCAAATACAGTGGTTTTCTGGGGCAAACTGTTGAGGTTTGCCTTTGATACTACACTTTTATCTTGACATATTTTGACCATTTTCTTATTTCTATTTATTTTTTTAGAATTTGGCGTGATTCCCAGAAATAAGTTTAATGACTATTAATTATGGCATTATCACATAAATCATATGTATAGCTACTTACCTATAATACTCCAATTTTAGTTATATCATGTACAAAGAATTTACAATACATACAACCATCATTTTATCAAGACGAAAATTATTTTAATATCATTGTAGTTTTTTTAAATTAAATACCGATAGGATAGAGCTCTAAAATTTGTTCTGTTTGTGAGCATTATTTATGATCTGTACGAACTTTCATACAAGACGTTACAAAAATGTTGCTTACCTTACAAAAAAAATTGTAAAATAATGTACGTCATAATACGAGTAAATACTTTTTTCTACAACTGCCAAAAAAAGGTTATGTTTGCGCATTAACGTCAGTGTCTAAAATGAATTTTTTCATTTACATTATTTTTTTTTCCGTTACCATGACCCCGTGCGCAAAATATTTTGCACATCACATGCCGATTATAAATTTAATTATTGCCTGTTTTTTATAATTTTTAATGTATACACAAGAATTAAGCAAACATCTAGTTCAAAAAGATTTATAGTTTTATGAAATGAACTAACTGAAAGTAGAAATTTTTAAATTATTTTAAAAACAGTCTATGACTTTCGAGACTTTCCATTATTATCTTATGTATTATTTTACTTTAAAAAACCCACAATATTCAACACTCACAATATCGAAAACGTCAGTGAAAAATGTTTGTTGTCAAACATATTAGTTTCCATAGTTCTGAGACATATATGCTTTTATATTTTTTTAAAATTAATTTGCATTAAATATTATAATACAAGATATCGTTTTACGGTTTTAGTTTAATCAAATTAAAGTCGTTGCAGAAAAAATATTGTTTGCAACTCGTGTGCGAAATTCTTTAATCATCTCGAGTGCCTCGAAATCATGTGTAAATGGCCTGCCTACAGAAACAAGACTGCGCGCTCGGTAGACCAGACAATGCGCTTCATTTTAAAAAAATCATATCTCCTAAATTATTCAGCGAATTAAAAAATTATTTTAATAAAAAATGTTCGTTGGTCTATTCTACGTATTTCGTCTCACATAACTACATATCTATCTGCAATAATAACAAAAGTACCTCAATGCCGAAAATTACACTACACTTTCCGAGCACATATTGTTTAAACAATTTATAGTGTTGTTTATAATAAAAATAATGTATCTCTATTCAACTTGTATGAAACTACAAACATTAGGCTTTCGATTGATATAAAAATTATTAAAAAATCGTTAAAAATAAGCTCGAAAATGCAATGTAAACGACAGATAATGCAATATTTAAGTTCCAATTTTTTTTTGGAAATATTGCTTTTTTTGCAATTTTGCAATCTTGGCCGACATCGCGCCCTCTGGAATCGGATTCGGCATAAAATTCTGGATAATATCCATATTTTTAAAATCATATACCCGCGAGTGCATACCCCATGATCGAATTCGGAGCTGTAGATTCTTGACTATTTATAGAAGTTTTTATTATAAGTAAAAGTTCTTATGCAACTTCTTATGCGAAGGGTATGAACTTCTATGGGAATTATGAATGTCAGCCACAAACAAGATCTTAAATAAATTCTGTAGAAGTAACATATTATGTCTGAATAAATACTTTTATGTACATTTATTGCAGCTATTTATAATATATGCATAAATAATGCTATTATAATTACTTTGTAATGTCGCATAATACTTACACTGAAACTTCTTCAAGTAGTTCTCCCAGCATTTCTAAATAACATCGCTTTATATCTTCTATAGTGAGGTCCTTTGCAATGTTATATAATGGGCAATATGAATACAAATTAAGCAATTGCTTTTGCTTAAAATATGAAATGTAAACTATGCTTTAAATCCAAAAAATAATAAGGTAATTCGTTTCGTTTAAAGCCATATAAATAATATTTATTATTTATAACAATAATTGCTTTGAACAAAACCAATTACATTATTATTTATGAATTTTTAACAAATTTTACATTTCATATTTTAAGCAAAAGCAATAATTGCTTAATTTTTCTTCATATTGCCCATTATATAACATTGCAAAGGACCATAGTATTCATGTCTTGAAGTAATTTCCACGAACAACCAAAATACTACGTACTATATTTGACATCAATTGGAGATTATTAAAACTTCAATTTAATTGGCCTCGATATGATACCAACTTGGTTGATAAAATGAGCATTAAGTGTATGTTTTTAGTGTTTGTAGAAACCACTTCAGTGCTACTGTTATTCCATAGGTCCCAAAACACTTCAGCACATTATATTTTCACACTATTTTTTTTTAAGTAATCATTCATTACTTTTATTGATGTACATCTGTAGCGGTTGGTAAAATATAAGGTATATATGCCATATACAGCTTGTAAATGAAAAACTGTAACACGGTCCCGACATGCCCCGCCTTACCTGTTTGCAAACTTCGTACAGAGGTATATCATTTGGGTTACACACTGGTTAATTTTGTAATGAATTTTATGCATTAGGATGGTTTCAAACCCTTGTCACCAGTAAATTCTTGATATCTTTGCTTACTTTTCAAGTTCAGAATGCCTCATGCACTAATAGCAACAGTATACGAGTATTAGTTATGAACAAATATGCGAAATTTGCTGTCATTTTATCTTTTTAATACACTAATTTTCCACATTATACTAATAACCCAAAATTAACCAGTGGCATACAACAATAAAAGTTCCAAGGGGTTAAAGTGGATAAGGTACCTAAGAAAATTACACTCTGTATAGCAATTTCGAAAAAATTAAAAATCTTACAATGTTATTCGAGAAAAAAATCTTAATTTCATGCGATTCATATAACGTGTACAAATAAAAATTCAATTTAGGGTAGACGATGCATGTCAATGCGTCCTATAATGACTTCTGTGAGGAGTAAAATATAATAATATAGGTATCAGTCTAGGACATATGTTTTAACATGCGTCACCTACCCTCCCCTAATTGAATTTTTATTTGTAGGTTTACGTTATATTTTCAGTCTGTACCCGACCTGCTACACTGACTTCACGCTCTATATTAGTTCAGAGCATATAACCCAAACAAATTTTGCCATGGCCAGAAATGCATTAATAGTTTTCATTAAAGAAATAACAAAATTATAAGAATTCGAATTTTCCTAATTATTTATTTTACAGTTTATTCGATAGGTAACAACAGAATTGGCATCATGTCATTTCTATCCCTACTCTCGTCCCTGATTCTTCTCTGCTTCACATTTTTCAGCCAATCCTTCACATTAAGCTCGAACTCTCTCTGGGCTATTTCATATTTTTTGTGAACAATAGCTAAAAAATAAAAAGGAAAACAGTTTAACGATAAATAATAGTACTGTACTTCTAGTCCAATGTTATTGTTAGTTATTGGACTATTTAGAAAAATAGTCATTTGGAGGAAAGTGTAACTCAGCCACAAGGGCAGTAATCACACAAGGGAGAAAAATATACTTTACTCCAAAAGTACACATATGATTTTTTTATACGACCATTCCTTCAGATGCATATAATTAACAAAAAAAAAAGACAAAATATTCGACAATTCACTTTATTAATATTTTTAAACATTAAATACACCAAAATAAATTTTGTATAAATTAGACATAAAAAAGATGTTAGGTTCGCATAAATGATTACACCTATTGACCTGTAATAGGTTTGGTTTATTTATTGCAAATGCATGAATTGAAGTAATAATATGTATAAACAAACCCCTTTTGCACTTGTGAACATGTAACTTCGCTTACAAAATGTGAGGTTATAATATGTTCTTAATATGAAGAGGCATTTTCTTGGAAAGAAATTAAATAAATAAAGAAAAAGGAAACTTCATGAGACTTGTATGGTTTATTTATGCAGATTAGTCGTAGTATTTGTAACGTTTTACTTAAAAATGTTAAAACTGAACTTTTACATCTACGCGTTTATGCAGTTTTAGCAAGTTTAATAATATTACGACACTTTTATTATTGCAAAGACATTCACATTTTTCTGATCAAGATTTAATATAATATACTAAAACTGAGACAAAATACTTCGCTGCATAAATAAGTACACCATTTAATGCTTATTTATAGGTATACCTGTCATAGAAAATTCTCATTTTACAATTAAATACAACATGGTACTTACCTTTGACGAATAGGAAACACGAAAAATATATAATATATTATATTAACATAAATAGTTTAAGGTCCAGAGGAAAATTACATTTCACTTTTCACCACGTCCATAAAGCATGAATCACAGCATCTATTGTCTAAAACCGCCAAAACAACTCACAAAATCACAAAACGCGCCCAACAGCCCAACGCCGCCAACCGGTCTGTCTAAACGAAAGAAAGGGGTTTACGAATATTCGCTACGCTATTCGCTCTGATCTATTGAGATAGAATATCTGATCTCAGCTAGAAACACCACCACTAATGATCTAAACCTAATCAGACAGAGCAATTAGATCAGATATTCGTAAACCCCTATTGGGCCTATTGATGTTCCTACCTAAGATGGCTGATATGGATACATAAAGTGCATTTCCAAAAGGAAAAGTTCGACAATAAGCGTTTTATAATAGTCACCTAATTTATCAAAATTAATAGTGATGGCAGGATATCTGCAAAACATTAATTATAAGCGTGATACAGATATCTATTTAAAGTAAGTTATAAAAGTGTTGACAATTTCTACACGACGTCGCATACAGACTTTTTATTGAATCTAAAAAATAAATTAATAATGAGATTTGTATAAGCAATGGTATAAGTATTACAGAAATCATAGAAATAACAGCAATGAAAAGATATCTACCAACTATCTTTATTAAGTTATGAACAAGACTTCTAGGTAAATTAGTTTTCTAAACCTCTTGGTGAAGTATGTGAGTAACTACGTCTGTGTAGGTTTTTTGTATAACTGATGGCGCAAAATAATGTTTTGAAGATGATTTACATACGTTGCATTAAGAATTCACATATTTGCTGTATTTTAGAATTCTCCAGGATGTCTGTAACTTCACAGGTTTACTGGGCTATATCTTTATTTTATTTTCTTATTTTATTTTCAGCTACCTGATATTTTAAATAGTGACAAAAAGTTGTTGTATTTCACTGGAGTTGACCTTGATGTGATAAAGTGTTGTGAACAATGCCTTAAAAATATTAGAATATATAAAAATCATCAAATTGAAATTTTGTTCGTCTATGCTTTCATAGCTTTTGACATCACACTTCTTTTCAGGATGGCAAGACTTTAGGACTCCTTCACACTTGGATTCCTTGAATGGCATTCCGGAATCTGATTCCAGAAACGCGCTGAAACTTTCCATACATTTAAATAGAGTCTGTTCACACAGAGATTCCGTAGAATGCATCTATGTATATGCATTCTACGGAATCTCTGTGACTTTATTTAAATGTATAGAAAGTTTCAGCGCGCTTCTGGAATCGGATTCCGGAATGCGATTCAAGGAATCCAAGTGTGAAGGAGTCCTTAGAAATTGGTACAACTTCATACACCATTTTCAAAGCTTCTTTTTCCTTACCCCATGCCTGCGTTAGATCTGTGCAACTTAGCTCCTCTAATTCCTCAATCCTCATAACTAATATGTATTTTCAGAATAATTAAATAGTAATAGTATAATAAATACAAAAACTACTGAATTATTTTATAATTTAACAAATCTTGCCGGATTATGTAAATGAGTGTGGAGATTATATGCTTACAAAACCCAGATTGACCGCTTTGCAGCTGCATACGCATTGCCATTTATTGGGCTCATCTCGTATACATATTGTTATTTCATGAGGTAGAGAATTTAATGCGGATGTTTGCAAACACAGGGCAAATATTTGTTGCTTGATGACCAGGTCGTTCAGTAGTTTCAAATCTTCTCCAGGCGGTGAATGAATGGACTTCTTTTATTGATTCTGAACAACCTCTAGACGTGATATATTTAGACTTTTCGCGCGCTTTTGATAAAGTGCCTATTACCAGATTATTGGGTAAACTCGAACATTTTGGTATACGTGGGAACCTTTTAACTTGGATTGAGTCATTTCTAAGTGGACGCCAATTTACTGTGCGTGTTACACGGTGACTGCATCTCCGAAAAACGCGATGTAGTGAGTGGTGTGCCCCAAGGATCGGTACTAGGACCGATTTTATTTTTAATTTATGTATCAGATCTCACGCGTAATTGTTCTACAAGCATCCTATCCTATGCAGATGACCTTAAACTTTTCGCTGTGCCGTCGCAAGCTATTCAAAATGACCTCAACCTTATTGAATCCTGGTGTTCTAACTGGTTAATCCCTCTTAATCACGAAAAATGTTGTGTTATTCATATGTTTAAAAATCACCCAAGATTAAATTATAATGTGAACAACAATGTTATTCTCCCAGTGTCACAGCAAAATGATCTAGGTGTCATAGTTACGGATTCCTTAAGTTGGAATTCGCATGTTATAAAAACCGTCAAGAAGTGCAACCAACTTATCTATATGATCAGAAAATCATTTCAAGACCTTACTGCACAAACTTTCCTAAAGATATACAACGCATACATTCGACCTCACCTAGAATTCGCAGTAGCTGTATGGTCACCTCTATTGAAACAAGATATAAGTATGTTAGAAGGAGTACAAAGACGGGCAACTAAGCTTCCCTCCGGTTTCCATAACCTACCGTACGAAACTCGTCTTCGTCGCCTCAAACTTGTAACTCTAGAACATAGACGCAGACGTGGAGACCTTATTACTACATATAGAATTTTACACAACCAAATTCATTGCCCGCAAAATATTTTCACCCTAAATGAGGACCGCCGCCTACGAGGTAATGATCTCAAATTAAAAAAGGAACAATTTCGCTCACGAGCACGACAACATTTTTTACCAAACAGAGTGTTTGACATGTGGAACTCATTACTTAATAGTGTTGTGACAGCACCTTCTCTCAACTCTTTTAAAAGTAGGCTAGATAATTTTTTATTACATTTGGATAATGTGTTAAATTAAATTTAATTTTATTTACTTATAGTATTTTTGGTGCAGGGTCGTCGGATGAAGGTGTTGGATTCTGATGAGGCTTTGTTGCCTTTTATGATTAATTTTTTGTGGATTTTTTTTTTGTTTTTTTCACGTGATGACCCTGTACATACTCATCACTTGCACTTGAGCATGTTTTGTATAGCGAATTATTATTTATGTATAATACATTAAGTATAATATTTAAGCCTGAGTATTACAAGCTTTTGTAGCTTCTACTCTTGTAAACTTTGTAATAATAATAATAATAATCTTCAACCTGGCAGAGAATGATATGACCATCTTTAAATACGGCTTCGCCTTCTTTCATGGGTCTACTTTTGGTTCCAACATAACCAAAAATGTCGCTCAATTCTACTATAACTGTCGGCATGTCGGAAAACCTTTCACGTAAATAGTTATTTATACGAAAATGATACACTTCAGGTTATGACAGCCGCAATGTTTTCCTCACTATATCCGACATTTTGAAAATTCACTAGCGCCATCTGTTGAGCATGATTTTCGCGAATATTAAGATTGGCCATATTGGATAAATTCAGGACAATTTTTAGATGTGGAATTGTGATCGCTATTTTTGCAGTAGATACATTTAATTTAGCAATCAGGCGTATCCTCTTCATGAGTTTCCCCACAGTTTTTACAACGCTCTTTGCCCTTACAATTTTGTTGCACGTGTCCATAGCGGAGGCACTTAATACATTGTATTACAGGGTATACAAATGGTTCTACTTCGAATCTAACTTGATTGATACAAATGTATTTTGGTAAGATAGATCCCAAAAAGGAAACAGATATCATTTGTCTGGGAATAAATTTTAGTGAACCCTCCGAATCCGTTTGTTTACGCATAAAACGTTTAACCGAAGTTACATTTGAATTTTCGGCTTTTATTTCGGTCAATAAATATTCGTCATCAAAAAAGGTATCTACGCCTTTGGCTATTCCTTTCCGTTCAACAAAAAACTTTGGAATGTAAGCTGTTGTAAACTTATCAAATAAAACAACAACTGTACTCGTGCTGTGATTATATTCAGCATAAATCATACAAATTTTATATTTCTTTAATTAACAAAAGTTAAAGTCAACATTACATCCATAGCAACATAAAACAGAACAATATTTGAATGGCTTGATTTAATTGTACTTTAACACTTCCCCACAATTAAATCATTCCTTACATAAAAAATAAATTTCATTTAACAATGCAATGTATTATAATTAATATTATAGTGAACAAAAAAAATTAAGAATCAGCTAGACCTAAACTTGTAAGGGTTTTATCTCTAAAACCTTACGTACTTAAATAAATTTCGATAGGAGGTTTTGAGGATACGTCACTATGTCCGTGTCATCAAAATCTCACCCAGCTATGCTCAGATTCTAGGAGGCAAGGGTCGTGAATTAGGGATTATTGCTGGTATAACCTGTAGTTGATTTCCACTAGTTCAAAATACAAATGTGGTTGTTAATGATAAATATATATATATAGGCTTTAGAAAATTCCCGTGGGCGCCATGACTATAGGTTAGCCAGAAAAAAATAATAACAGACTAAAATAAAACAAGAGCCGAAAATAAAATTAGTACTATCCTATATTTAATCTTTCAAGATATGACAAAATTTGGTTACACAAAATTCAAATGTAACGCTTCCAATAAATGACTATATCAGATCACATATTTACTCATGTCTCAGCATCAATAAATTCTACAAAATATTTTAAAACGAACTTCCGCAGAAAGTCGTGGCTTATTACAACTTTATACAAAAATAGCTTAAATAAAAAAATGAGGCAAACCTCCAATAATAATTATATAATTGTTATGACGAAAAAATTGTGACTTGACGTATCACCGATTTCGTAGGCGACATACAGAGATTGATACTTGGGGCGGTAGTTTCCTCTAAATTGAAAAGATAAAAGGCAAGTTAACATTGAAAAATAAAAAAAATAGACTAAATTTACTCTATGAGAAAACCCCCTGTATGCCGCGAACGTAACCTAGTACACAATAAATCAGTCGGAACAACTTTCAAAATTTACTTATACCTAAAATAAAATAACGTGAATCGTTTACCTTAATATTCCTGCAAGGGAAGTGTACCTAAATTAACCAAATTAACACCGGGTGTAGTTAAACTGTATTAACTTAAGGTAACCGACCCCTAAACTATAAGCTCTAAGCAAGTGAGCATAAGAAATATCAGTAAATACCTAATAACACTATACTAAGAGCAATAAAAAGTAAACAAATCAGATTGTGTTTGTTGTGACGTTGCAGTGTGTTTAGCAATTTACAATAGGCAAATGACGGCCGGACACTAGAGTGTAGCCTGAAATCTAAAAATCATACTCGTACCTCAACAACTTTTGTTAGGCACTAATTACTAACGTATATCTAAAACTTTGGTCCTCACCTCCTGTGCACCTAGTTAACAAATTTATATCGCCAGAGGCACGTTCCCTTAAGAACAAAATTAACTCAGTAAACAGGTGGGAGCGGGACTTACAAATGCCCATAAAACACTTGTAATTATTTATACTGCCAGTAAGGCACCACACAACCGACTGTAGTCGTTGCCACGACACAACAAACCCAAAACACACGACATTAAATTTAAAATATAGCGCTATATATAAAAAATACACAAAGGTGACTACGATAATTAAAAACTACAAACTAAAAAACACCAGGTACAAACATTACAATAATATCGATCGTTGCACGAGTAGTGATGGAGATTTAAAATTAATTTTGTTTAACTTATCTTGTTATTTAAGATGAGATGTTGACATCGGGGAGGTTAGATTCCATACTTCAAAAACAAAACGTTGCCAACAGTTGGACACTTATCTCACAGCCAGGTATACCAATCCAAAGAAAATCATGGAGGCATTTACCCCAAATATAAAATGGCAGACTTCCGGGTGCTAAAAAAACTGCATGGGAATATGGCGTCAGCTTCTCCCTATTTTCTCGCCAGGAATATGACTTGTACTGGACCTCTTTTATAAAAGTTGGCACATTTGCCTGATAATAACAATTTCGCCGTTGTTGCTCCAAAACATCTAACGTAACGCCTATGTCCCCTATCGATCACAATGGAATTCGATACTTGACCGTTATCGATTAAACAAGTTCTAGAATCTCAGTGAGATTTTTAAAATCTTCAAAATTCTGTGTGGGTTAAAAAAATCATCGACTATCTACGAAAACACGATATGTTGTAAACCTTGTATTGAATCAAATTTACGCTATATTTACCTAAGTAATCCACTGAAGAACGACAAATAAATCCCGACACTCTGCGGATCAACTACTAGAGCAACAAACAAAACAAAAATGACCGGTGGCCAGCTCGGTGCGGTCAATTGAGTGCGGTCAATTGAGGAACTAAATTCCCATTCTTTACAGACGGCCCAGAGTAGTTTAGATTATATTTAATTTCCTAAAGGCTCAGCCAAGAGTAATTAAAATGTTTTTTTTAATTGTTTAAAACTTAATTACAAATAAGCGACAGGGTTCACATCGTGTTTTAGATGACAGTCTGACTTTCAACTTCCGACTAAGCAGGAAATACGTATTAAATGATTTGAAACACAAGCGACCTGTTAGGTAGGGTTCACACCTATGTGAGATAAATGTCGTAGGCTGCTGCGTTAATTAACTTGTAACGCTACCGGCAAAGGTAACGTTACAAACTTAAACGTAGTTTAACAAGTTTAATACCATCCAAACTTTTTGTCAATATATCAGCAATTTGATCAAGACTTGGAATATATTTAATAACTAAAATATGTTGTTCAACTAAATCCTTAATGAAATTAAACTTGGTATCTACATGTTTTAGTCTTTTATGGTCTATTCGTTTTGTCAACTTTATGCAAGATTGGTTGTCCTCAAAAATAGTAAAATTAAGAATTTTGATGTCAAAAACTTTCAAAAGATTTGAAAGCCAAATTCCTTTATTCTTGCAAAAGTTGACAAATGTGTGTGGAAAATATTCCCGCCCATTGTCACAGCACAATGAAGCAATTTGAGTTCCAAATTTAGCATTAACAGTAGCCTCAAATAAACTAAAACAGTCAAATACTTCAGCTTTACTATTTAGTAAATAAACAATAGCGAAATGTGTGTAGTCATCAAGAAAAGTTAGAAAATAACGTTTCCCATCATAAGTCGATGGTGTAATTGGCCCACAAACATCTGAGTGAATAAGTTCAAGTGGTCTTGATGTTCTTCTCTCAGAATGCTTTGAAAATGGCAGTTTTGTAATTTTACTTTTGACACAAGTTACACACATTTCAGTTCTTTCAGCATTACTACAATTGTTCAAATTAAAACCAATTACAAGATTATTTTTAGACAATATTGATAAATATTTACTATTTAAGTGCCCTAATCTTCGATGCCAAATATAATGGTGGCTCGATACTTCACATACATTGGAAGCAACCTTGATTAATCTAAAACTTATCTCGTAAAGGTTATTAATTCTTTTTCCAACTGCAATAATAAGAGAATTTTTCTTAATGACAACACTACCATCTGTAAATGATACTTTACAACCAGCTCTTTCCATTTTTTGTACAGATAATAGGTTACGTTTCAAATCTTTAACATAGAGAACATCATTAATTGTAGCACTTTTATTATTTTCCAAAACAATGTCAATTGAACCAATTTTTGTAGCAAAATGTTTTTGATTATTTTTAGCAACTGAAATATCAATAACAGACTCTAACTTACATACATTTTTAAAATGATCAGTGTTCACCATATGATCAGTTGCTCCTGAATCAACGATAAACCTAATTCTTCCATCAGACACATCTCCATCAGTTTCTGATGTTCTAGTTAATGTTATAAAGGCAATATGATCGTCTTCAGTTATTTGATTTGTCTGGTTAGCCTGCTTCTTGATTCGGCAATCCGCTCGCTTGTGACCTGGTTTTCCACACTGGTGACAGGTGTAAGGAAAACTCATTTTACGATGGGGATATTTTGTCCAATTTTTGTTTACTTTACTGGTAAATGCTGACGATGGATTTCCATTGCTTTCACCCTGATTTCTTTTCTTCATTTCATGATCCAATAATTTCCCCTTAACAAACTCCAGAGTGAGTTTTTCTGGTTCTAGAGTTTCTAATGCAGTTACAAGGGAGTCAAACGATTTTGGTAGAGTCAAGAGCAAGTGGCATACTATATCTGCTTCTTCCAACTTTGAACCAACTGATTTCAGTTCACGAACTGTCTCTTCAAATTTCACAAAATGTTTTTCAAGCGACTCACTGGTAGGCAGTTTCATTGTAAGTAACTTTTTCCTCAAAAACAACTGGCTTGCAATACCCTTACGTTGAAAAACACTTTCCAGAGATTTCCACATTTGATATGCAGTTTTCTTTTCTTTTACATATTGCAAGTGTGAGTTAGCTATGCATTGTATCAGTAGGGATTTACATTTCTTATCAGACTTAAGAAACTCTTCTTTTGGATCTACACATTCCTCGTCGATACAATTCTTTACATTATGCTGATCGAGTATTATTTCCATACGAAATTTCCAGTGATCATAGTCTTTTCCACAGAACTGTGTGATTCCCAATTTTTCAATATTGTTCACTATGTCACTCATGATTGTAGCTTCGTCGTTTTTATTTTTTAGTCGGTATACCAAAAACTAACCAACACGAAAGTACAGAGGGGACTGGGCCCATAACCTGTTGTAAACTTATCAAATAAAACAACAACTGTACTCGTGCTGTGATTATATTCAGCATAAATCATACAAATTTTATATTTCTAAATTAACAAAAGTTAAAGTCAACATTACATCCATAGCAACATAAAACAGAACAATATTTGAATGGCTTGATTTAATTGTACTTTAACATAAGCAATAAAATTGTTTTCACTAATACATTTATGTGTAATTATTTTATTTTCGCACTTCCGGGAATAAAGTAACAACTTCACTCCATTTTGATAGGGACTGAAGTATCACATTTAATCCCTCCAAATAATGACAGAAATCCCGGAAGAATGGAATTACTAACAAATAATTTTAATATGTATTTTATTGAAAAAAATTACTTTGAATGGTAATGTACGTTAACATTATTACAATTCGCAATATTAACTAATTTTTGCTGGGTTAATGCAGCAGATGATACTTGATTCATACATACGTCATTTTCATATTGATCTGGCGTTTGTTCCGATAAAGCTGCAGAAACAGGAGGCGATAATGAAGACGACGACCTCATATCCATAGAAGATAAATCGGCGACTTGCCCAAATATTTTATCTGATATATTTTGTTTATTTTGAATGGAAGATTCAACATATCCTTCGACCACGTTGGAGGATTTCCATCCTCCATGTCTCTAGCACGTCTATTGTTGCTCCGGAATCAGCTAATAAAGAGGTAGATGTACGTCTGAAACAATGTCCTGTATAAGATGTCGCATTTTCTAATTTTAAAAAAGCTGCTATTTTCCGTGGAAATATACCAAACGTATTTTTCCCCACTGGACGCTTAGTACATTCTCTGTTAATGTATTGAACAAAAAATTTTGAATGAGGGGTGTCAATTTTTCGTTATGCCACATACTTTCGGAATATCTTGACAATATCGATACTATTTTCTGAATTTTTAATCACAATTTCTGTCAACTTTATTTTTAGTATTTCTGACCGTAATTAGGAAAAAATCGCCCATATCTCTTACGTCGTTGACGTCTAAATCTGTCAGCTCTTTTCTCGACAAGCTCCTGCAATGCCCGCAATAAGAGCAATCTACAAATGATTTATTTCGTTAAAACCTTATGAAGATATAATCGTCACAATTACTTACTTTCATAACTAAGTATTTATCATCCGGGGCCTCTCGTAAAAACTGATCCACTTGGTCAATCGTGAGAATATTTGATTTTTTTGGTTTAAATCCCTCATTTTTTCTCTTCAAAAAAGCTAATAACTTCGGAAATTTACTTAAATGTCGACATTTTCCCTAATATTAATAACCGATTTCAACATTGAGTAATGTGCCCAGAGGGTTGAAGAATAAACAACTTTTGATTTTTCATCAAAGTAAACTAGCAAGGCATTTTCGGTAGGTTTTTCGACATTTTGTACACGGCACCACTTCTGAAATGCTTCATACTGCTGCTCAGTAGATATACTAAGTCAGTACGGGCGCAGTTTCAAGGCCACTCGCTCCCGATGGACATAGAGACCATCCGGAGTATAGCAAGAGGTGAAGTGCTTCTGGGGATGGCGTTCTTAGCTTTAGGACGGATGCGCTGCTGCATCCTGCATGCTGCATCCTGGCCCTGGAGGCCTGGGGGTTAGACGAAGAAGAAGTTCAATGACCAGAAGCTTTTAGTTCTAAAATTAGTCGCCGCATTTTTACAGGGAGCGCTGCAGGCGATGACGTCATAGCGATAAGCTTGAGGCTAATGTAAACAAAAGAGAGCATAGGCGTACCTGCTTGAAAAGGGGATATAATTATATTAATTTTATTAGGGTACGCCTATGGTAGAAAAAATCAATGACGCCATATCTCAAGCTACGTGCCGATTAGGTAAACAAACTTGTCTTCTTGGAATGTTAATATAAACATTTGCACGTGTTCACATGTAGGCTTCACAGCTTGTAAGGCAAATTGAACAGTTATTTAATTCTTTTATTCAACCTCAATAGGTAAGACAGAGATAGATATATGTTTAATTTTCAAGGTTAAGTATTTTAGATGCTTGGTTATAAAACAAAGTTCTTTATCACATGTATTTATGATTTAAATATACAGGGTGAATTTGAAATACACTGGATAATTTTAATCCGTTAAGCTCTATGGTCCGTAAAAATTCTTAAAAATAGTCATTTGTAAAATAAATGAAATACAGTCAAGAAAACAATTTTTGAATACTTATTAAATGTTCACGATGCTCCTGAGCAGAACAGCTGATGTGTGTAGCGACATAAATGCCTGTACCCCCACTCTTCTTAGCTATCGAGTTGTTGTGTTGGCGTAGTTCAGCCTGTGCATCCATGATGTCGAGTGTGAATTTTTCCTAGTGTTTTAGATTTCAGTTTTGTGTTTGTAGCTACCACGTTGCCCGCGTAGTTCAGCCTGTGCATCCATGATTTCAAGTGGGAATTTTTGCTAGTGTTTTAGATCTCAGTTTTGGATTTACTTGGTAAACAAAGCGAATACTGCGTAGAGGTATTTGTTCGTAACCATGTCAATGTCAAGTTCACCGGTCAGTGTATCCCCAGCGGAACGAGTTTAAGGTTTTTTTGTTGAAACATTAACTATGGAATTTTGAAATTAAAACACTGGGAATTCATTAATTATGCTATAAGAAATTACAGATTAAAAATATTCAGTGTATTTTAAATTCACCCTGTATATTAGCTGTAAAATGTACAGTTTTATTAAAAGTTTTTAGTTTTAAAATAAAAAAAAAACATATTGTTACAAGATATTTATTCACATATAAAATATAACATTTTTATTAAATATATATATTAAACTGCTCCTTCGTAATCGGGAAGTAGATCGAGAAGTTCATCACTTACAAGTCCAGACAGGTGTTCATATAATAAATCATGTAGCTCCAATTGGTTCATTGAAGCACAAAATTTATCCTATAGTCCCAGATATAAAAATCACAATATTTTATTCCCATTTTATTCCGCCAGGTACTACGATCTTCTTCAAGTGGGTTAGCATATAGCTTCAGATTACACCTCAAAATAAAACGAAGCAAATCAACTGCTTCTGCAATAGGATCTGGAGAGCTTTCTTCTATTAAGTCAACCTCATCGTCACCGATATATTTATTATAGAGTACCTCATCAGTTATAAACTTGGAAACATATTGCTTTAATTGTTCATGAAGCCCACATTTTACCATTGAATCACAAAAGTTATTCAGCGTAATATTATCACTGATATAAAGTTCACAATAATTTATGCCTAGACTATATTTTTCTTTATGACGTTCTTCACTTAGACCACATCTTAATGAAGTAAGCAGCAAATCGACAGCCTCTTTTAGCGTTGTTGGGGATGATGATGAGTCACACATGATGTTTTTATGTATTTTTTTTCTTAATTTAGCATAAATAGACACTTTCTACGCTGAACAATTCTAATTATACACTTGAGCAGTAAGATTGACGAGTAAACTGCTAGGTAGTAAAGCAAGACTTCAACTGAGACGTCTGAAGGCGGTGGAGGGCTTGAATATACCGAAGGTTCAGGTGGGGGTGAAGGGGGGAAAAGTGAGATCCAGTTAAATTCTTCTTCGATGATGTCATCTTTAAATTTTATTTTTGTCTTAAAACCAGCCATATTATTAGATATAAAAGAGGAAAAAGCAGCCAATTTATTATCGTTAATACGACTAGGTGTCATTTTTATCCACTGTGAAGGACATGAATCATTTTGTGGATTATCGAAGCACACAAAAGCGTCCGTAGAATTATATGGTCTATGTACGTAGAGTATATTTTGGAATATCGCATGTAGCAGAATAAATTGCGAACTATACATCATGACGTTCACATAATGATTTAACCTCAAATAATGGTTATTTATAATGCTAGGGTAATAGTTAATGAAATTTAAGGATTATTTTATACGAACTGTAGCATGCAAACGTATTCCACAGGTTACACATGTTTTCTGAGAAAAACTACAGTCTGCACATATTGCAATATGCCCACACGGCATGAATATCATGTCGCGATCATTTTTATAACAGATTTTACACTTTTCATCATCTTTTTTAACAGGCACTGGAGTAGGAGTTATTCTTCGTGCTGCAGTAGCATGTAACTGTTTTCCAAACACACGGGCAGTCATTATATCTCTAAGATTTAATTTTTCAAGTTTGGAAAACATATTTTGTTTCTCCTGATAAAACTGAATCATTTCTTTTAACTTTTGTAATTTATGTAAATGATTTTCTAACAATCAGTTAAAGGATGACATCTTACTCATATTACGTCTAACTAGATACTAAAAGTACATAGTGCTTGCATATAGGATAATATCAAAGAGGTGGAGAGGGAGTGGGGAGGGTGAAGAAATTAAAAATCATTAATAAAATACATATTTATTTAGGTAAACTAGAATATAACCAATTATAAAGGGTGAAGACATTTCTTAAGCTACATACAATTTTTTTATTATTAATAGTAAAATGATTTAAACAATACGGCAAATCTTATCGAACTTTGGAACCCCTCCTCCTCCATCAGCATCATTAAGCTGCTCGACATTGATGATGGATGGCCCCGCTGATGAAGTTTGCTCCAAACCATGTAATCTTTTTTCCAGAAATTCCTTCTTCTGATGACCTTTTACGTACACAAGGTTAGTAGCGCCATTAAGTAGATGATTACGTAATATTTCATTTAGATCATTGTCATCGACGTAACCACTGCTGTACCTCAACCCATGATGATGTAATTCCAAGTAATTTATTTGTTTCTTCAAATCATAACTTAACGAATCGAGCTGTAAGAGAGGTTTAAGTAAATAATGAGCATGCTGATCTCCACTAATAAACGAGATTTCCTTAGGATAGAAATCGGGCAGGTTAAAACCCTGAATATCTACGGCCATCAATTTCATGTTTACTCTTCGATAGTTCCTCGCATACTAAATTATCTCTTCTGTCTCTCTCTATTACATAATGTTTCTTATGACTCCACTGAGAGGTAAATACTCCAAAACGCGATCGTGTACGAGAACGCAGTAAGCCTTGGTATTTGGGGGGAAGGGGGTCAAACTTTCAATTTCAATTTTTATGTAGGTTTCGTTTCTTCTCTTCGTGCAGTCTATAACGAATAGCGTGTGATTCTTGAAAGCGGCGAAATCTAGCATAGGTTTATTATTTGAAGTGAACGACTTGATAAAGTCAGTATACATATGATAGGCCTCAGAGTATTTTTTAGCCTTAAAGTCCAACCTCATATCTTCATGAGGGTAACGATCATTGTTTGACAATAATTTTACAATAAATATATCAATATTATCGAATTGCGTACAGTCTCTCATCTTGGAATCTTTCTTATTGCTTTGAAGAGCAAGGATGGCAGCTTGAGGGCTTTGAGTACCATTTTTAATAACTAAAATTTCTTTTGTAGCACCTGGTACTAGAGCGGGTATCTCATGAATTTCAAACTGTCTATATGTTAATATGATTGGCGTATCAGCATTAACTTGGGCTAGAAAATTCATTTTTGGAACATCATTCAAATACACTTTTAATTCAATATTGGTGATGGTTAGTTCGCCAATTGTATCATCTTTTGGCACTTTAAAGCAATTATTATCGCTACGAGCTCTTATCAAACGTAGAACCTGTTTACCGAAAACGTATCTCCTATAATCGTAAAAGAATCCCAGTAAATGTTTCAAGGGTATTCTTAAGAAAAAGGTGGAATTTGTAGCGTCTTATGTAATCAGGCTGCCAGCAGGATAATTCCAACCTGCGATGCTAAGAGAAATATCATCTTTTTCATAACATATATAACTTTTTATCGTGCTCACAATTCCAGGGTCACGTACTTTATCTATTTCCGAGCCATTTAATTCATAACTTACGGAATCAAATGAAAAGGCGCCAGCGTTATTGGTGAATTCAATGGTGCCCGTACCAGCGGCATTTTTCTTTAAAGTTCCCTCGATTGATAGCGCCCCCTCACTTATTTCAATCAAAGCGTCATGTTGATAAATAGCAATTTCAATTTCATCATTATTCTCATAGGCTTTAACGAATGGGTGGTACGGTACGTTCGAACTTCGGCTCGTTCAATTGAATCATCGAAGTGAGGGTCTTGGAATAGCTGCAGCTCCTCTAACATGATAACCCAAAGATGATAAATATAAATAATTTGAATACGTTAACTTGGTAGGTTTTGATGGCCGTGGTGGTGGTGGCGGTGGCGGTGACCTTTCACTTACGATTAGATACAGAATGAGGATGATGTAAGCTTCCTCCGTATATATTAGGTTTACGGTTAAATATTAATCTCATGATTTTTAAGTTCTAACCTCACACTCAGCTTCTCGCCTCGAAGATTAACAAGCTCGGAATCTTGATCTAGTAGTCTCAAAGTGATATTCTGTATCTCTCGAATACTGGGGTTTACAGGTAGATAAGTTAAATTCCCAGGTACAATGTTTATAGCGTATCCAGGATCAACATTCAAACCGCATTCAAAAATCGTATGCGTAGGAGTATTATTGGAATATGCTCCTACAGTAATGTTGCAGTCCACGAGAATCGTTATAACTCTTACTATATTAACAGGTAAATCAGACTCATATAATATATCGGGTTTTAATGTTCGGCTAGCACTGTAACCCAATAGGGGGGCCAAGCTATCCTTGTGATTAAACGTAGGTAAATTGATCCTATGTGAGTAATTGTTCATATTGACAAGAAAAAGAATAATTCTCACAAAATTTCTTTATTATTGTGACCGGTTTCGTGACCAAAATTTGCATCACATCTTCAGACACAAGAACTACAATTAATAAAATACAATTAACACAGTGACAATACAATATTAGGAAATAATATAAAGCAATTATTAAAATATTGAAATTAACTGAGCTTTAAAATAAATCACAGAGAGTAACCAGAGATTATTTAGACTATAAAAACAAATAAAAGAATCCTCATAAAAAGGATAACATTATTAAATTAAGAATATAAAAACATTTAACAAAATATTTAAACAACAAAGATTATATTAGGAAATTATAACATGCAATAAATAAAAAAATAAATAAAATAGTTGTATTATTAATAATTAAAGAAAGAATGTACTTACATTTTTATAAAAATGAAATAGGGTAGTCAATAAATATAAATTGTTTAACAACATAGTCCATAGTATGTAAATGTAAAGTTAATTTAAAAGTATCTATGTTATAAATATTAAAATAATTAATTTTTAATAAAACGTCTTTAAATAAAAATCGACTACAGTACAATACAACAGATTAAAATCAAATGCATGAAAACGTTAACTAAATGAAATAAAAACTAATATGGCACCCTCTATCAGTATGTCTTAGAACTTAAGAACTAAGATGACCAGATAAATAGAAAACTACCTTTACCCACTAAGTGTAAAATTTTAAGGTTATTGTCAAACACATGGTTATTTTCTACGAGATGTTGGGCAAAATGTGAAAATCCCGAAGATGAGTTTATACAACGAACATGTTCTTTTAAACGAGTTTTAAAGTTTCTATAAGTACAACCTATGTACGTAGCATTGCAAGAATTACATGAAAGTTTGTATACACCACATCTATTAAGGGGGTCTATTTTATCTTTACCATTAACAAATAAATTTTCTATAGAGTTAGAGGATTTGAACGAGATATGAAAAAGGTTTTTGAAACAGTTTGAAATCTTATATGAAGCAGGTCCTATAAAAGTGAGTGAACGATATGGTATTACTGTAGGAGTATCTGTATATGAACTAATGTAAACTGTATTTTGTATATATTTGTTTAATCTTTTGTAAAGTAGGGTATCTATTAAAGAAGTATTGTAGTTGTGGGTAGTTGCTATCTGCTTAATAATCGAAAGTTCTTTGTTGTAATTTTCTAAAGATAAAGGTACTTTTAATAGTCTGTTAATGTAACAATTGAAAGCTGCTACTTTATGTGAAAAAGGATGTAGAGAAGTATTATCAATAACTACCCCTGTGTGTGTAGGTTTTCTGTAAATATTAAAATTATATTGATTATCTTTTAGAGTGATAGTTAAATCTAAGAAATTTATGGAGTTATTATTGTTTTGTGTTTCTAGAGTGAATTTAATTGTATTATGAATAGAGTTGACAAAATTAAGGAAAATTGGTAACAAGTCTGAAGGACCGGACCAAAGGATTAAAATGTCATCTACGTAACGATAATAATATTGTATATATTGCGTGAAAGGGTTATTCCTTAATATATGGGTTGATTCTAAATCATGCATAAAAATATCTGCTAGAATCGGGGACAACGGGCTTCCCATTGCTAGACCAGTTTTTTGTATAAAAGTTTCATTGTTAAAATTGAAAAAATTTTGTTCCAAACAGGAAGTTAATAAATTAGATACATCCATAATATTAGTATCTGAGTAATCACTTTCAAAAAGTTTTTCATTAACAAGATTGATTACCTCACCAACAGGGATGTTAGTAAAAAGATTAGTTACATCTAGTGAAAACAATATATAATGATTTTCTATATTTATATTATTTATTTTATTAATTAATTCAATACTGTTCTTATTTACATGAGAGAAATGTCCTGAATATAAATCTTTTAAGAAGTTATTTAACCATTTAGATAAATTGTATGTAGGAGAATTATTGTAAGCAACTACTGGTCTGATAGGGATTTCTGAAAAAATATTCGATTTGTGAATTTTCAAAAGTCCATACAGTCTAGGTATCATCGTATGGTCCGGGTTTCATTGTTAAAATTGAAAAAAAATTTTTTCAATTTTAACAATGAAACTTTTATACAAAAAACTGGTCTAGCAATGGGAAGCCCGTTGTCCCCGATTCTAGCAGATATTTTTATGCATGATTTAGAATCAACCCATATATTAAGGAATAACCCTTTCACGCAATATATACAATATTATTATCGTTACGTAGATGACATTTTAATCCTTTGGTCCGGTCCTTCAGACTTGTTACCAATTTTCCTTAATTTTGTCAACTCTATTCATAATACAATTAAATTCACTCTAGAAACACAAAACAATAATAACTCCATAAATTTCTTAGATTTAACTATCACTCTAAAAAGATAATCAATATAATTTTAATATTTACAGAAAACCTACACACACAGGGGTAGTTATTGATAATACTTCTCTACATCCTTTTTCACATAAAGTAGCAGCTTTCAATTGTTACATTAACAGACTATTAAAAGTACCTTTATCTTTAGAAAATTACAACAAAGAACTTTCGATTATTAAGCAGATAGCAACTACCCACAACTACAATACTTCTTTAATAGATACCCTACTTTACAAAAGATTAAACAAATATATACAAAATACAGTTTACATTAGTTCATATACAGATACTCCTACAGTAATACCATATCGTTCACTCACTTTTATAGGACCTGCTTCATATAAGATTTCAAACTGTTTCAAAAACCTTTTTCATATCTCGTTCAAATCCTCTAACTCTATAGAAAATTTATTTGTTAATGGTAAAGATAAAATAGACCCCCTTAATAGATGTGGTGTATACAAACTTTCATGTAATTCTTGCAATGCTACGTACATAGGTTGTACTTATAGAAACTTTAAAACTCATTTAAAAGAACATGTTCGTTGTATAAACTCATCTTCGGGATTTTCACATTTTGCCCAACATCTCGTAGAAAATAACCATGTGTTTGACAATAACCTTAAAATTTTACACTTAGTGGGTAAAGGTAGTTTGTTAAATAACCTCGAAAGTTTGAAAATTCTGAAAGAATTCAAAAAACCAAATACATTATCTCTTAATTCTCAAATACAATTTCAATCCTCGCTTACCTTCTCTGTTGTTATTTAATTTTTGTTTGTTCTGATTTCTAATTACTTTTGTATGTGTGTGTCTATAACATTGATTTGATATTTTACCGTACAATGATTTACTTATTATAGAAATCTATTTTAATTAGGTATAATAAACTTCAAAACACATTAGCTCATATGTAGTTTTCTATTTATCTGGTCATCTTAGTTCTTAAGTTCTAAGACATACTGATAGAGGGTGCCATATTAGTTTTTATTTCATTTAGTTAACGTTTTCATGCATTTGATTTTAATCTGTTGTATTGTACTGTAGTCGATTTTTATTTAAAGACGTTTTATTAAAAATTAATTATTTTAATATTTATAACATAGATACTTTTAAATTAACTTTACATTTACATACTATGGACTATGTTGTTAAACAATTTATATTTATTGACTACCCTATTTCATTTTTATAAAAATGTAAGTACATTCTTTCTTTAATTATTAATAATACAACTATTTTATTTATTTTTTTATTTATTGCATGTTATAATTTCCTAATATAATCTTTGTTGTTTAAATATTTTGTTAAATGTTTTTATATTCTTAATTTAATAATGTTATCCTTTTTATGAGGATTCTTTTATTTGTTTTTATAGTCTAAATAATCTCTGGTTACTCTCTGTGATTTATTTTAAAGCTCAGTTAATTTCAATATTTTAATAATTGCTTTATATTATTTCCTAATATTGTATTGTCACTGTGTTAATTGTATTTTATTAATTGTAGTTCTTGTGTCTGAAGATGTGATGCAAATTTTGGTCACGAAACCGGTCACAATAATAAAGAAATTTTGTGAGAATTATTCTTGTGATTAATGTTAATTTCGTGTTTACTTTTAATTTCACACTTTAGTGTATTATTGTTAGGTTTCAGAGAGAAGTATTCGTCAGCCTGCTGCTGTGATGTTACACCGCTGCCGGCTAGTAATCTCTTTTGCAGATATGATTCAATGTCACTTATTTCATAAGATCCTGTAGGTATAGTTATGACGTTTTCTTTGAAGCTTCTATCGCCCAGCTCCCAATAATAAAACTTGTTATTCACACCGCCCTCGATGTTAGGTATAGTATTATAGGTGTCCAGACCAATTAACGCTATTGAATAATTGTACCGAGGATCTAGTTCTATAGGATTATGAAAGTCTACGGAGAGAACAGATTTGCGACCACTTAACTTGAATGTGTTCGATGACATACTGATTACACATCACGTGTGTTTATTATTTTTATAGAGAAATTGTAAACATAAATGTCCACAATTTACAGAGTTATATGTTTGATATGCGGTGGGATTATATTTAATTTTAAATTTCGCGCCAAAGTATCGAACCAATTCTATTGGTGGTTTCAGAGATCCAAAGCTGTCAAAATATACTACGGAATTGCCTGTTTTCTTATATGCTACCCAATGAGTTCCAGGTCCCTTTATGCTGTCCAAGTTATAATGATGGCGCTCTCGTTTCTTTTAAGTGACGTATGTGAGGGGAAAGAGTCTCGCATATAGACGCCTCTGAAATGGGGATTTTTAACTTTTTAGCATACTTTAAGATGTCTAGGTCAGAGAGTGCTCTATTGGGTAGTTTCAATGGTAGTTTTTTTCAAGTATAATCCGTATCCTTTCTTATAGGAACCTTTTTTACCCAAAGCCACATCCTCCACGGCTCTATTGTGGCGGTGAGCTTCTTTCAAAGTTTTCCTAGCATTCTTAGCGTCTATAACAGTTTTAGCAATAGCCGCAGCGCCACCTGACAGAGCTCCAAGAGCTGAGAGACCTGCAAAGATCGGTATTAGAGGTAAGAAGCCTCCGGTCTTTGGCAGCGGTAGAATCCGAGGAACATTGATTTTCTTCCTTCCACCTGCTTTCCTGATGGCAATTCGCGCCGTTTTAACACCCATAGCCATATCCTTTTTCACATCATGACTTGCATGCTTTTTCAATGCTTTAGCAATGTTCGATAGGATAGCCTTCTTTTTCTTATTATTACAGCCTCCTACAGCGCCCATACCTAATTTACGTTTAACCTTCATGGCGTTAGTGATAGCCCAAGCTGCCGCTTTTTCACCTAATTTGGCGTCTTTAGATTTAACGCGTTCCCAAGCCCTTTGTTCGAGTAAGTAATCGGCTTTATGTCTGTCTTCCAAGTTTGCGTTTTCGCTATAAGCAATATCGTGTTCACGGCACGCTTGATCTAAAAGGTTAACACCTGGATCCCCTCGAGCTAGACGTTTACGTAACTTTGTACCAGGTCCGCAGCACTGATAACCAGGTAAATGCAGTTCGAAAGGTAGCTTATTGATAAGAGTGTTAACTACACCTCTGCCACGATGATGTTTCCTCGACGTCATCTAAACTAGAACTGATGATGTACGAGATCGAAACTTCTATATATAGGAATGTACAGAGTGAAAAGTTTAGAGTTCATAATGCGCATTCAAAGACAAAAGACGTCTCTTCCTGTAGAGAATTTAGATTTATTAACTTCTGATCGTTCTGTAGAAGGAGAATCGGTTAATAAACATGGAGAGTTATTTCCTAATGCTTTAAGAACGATTGTATGTCGACCTAGCGGAGCGGGGAAGACAAATATTCTACTAAGTCTATTATTCGACTCTAACGGTCTATGGTTTGAGAATGTATACGTGTACTCCAAGTCCCTGTATCAACCTAAATATAAATTATTGGAAGATGTGCTGAAGAAGGTAAAAGGCGTAGGCTACTTTCCATACACCTCTAACGAAAACATCATCGATCCATCCGAAGCTAAAACGAATTCCATATTTATATTTGATGACGTAGCATGCGACAAACAGGATAAGATAAGCTTTTTTCTCAATGGGGAGACATAAGCTTGTAGATTGTTTCTATCTCTGTCAGACTTATACCCATATACCGAAACATCTCATTCGAGATAACTGTAACTGCCTAATATTATTTAAACAGGATAAAATGAATTTACGTCATGCGTTTGATGATCACGTAACACCCGATATGAGCTTTGAACAATTTGAACATTTATGCAGAGAATGCTGGAACGATAAATTAGGAGTGCGGGTTATCGTAAAAGATTTTGAATTACATAAAGGACGCTATAGAAAAGGCCTTGATTAGTATATAAGTATATGATATTTCAATAACACCAAGCATTATTAGATAAACACTCAAACTGTACAGACCTGTTTTGAAAAACAGGTTATCTGTTACGAAAAACCCTGTATCTGTTTACAGACCTGTTTAAAATACCTGTTTACCTGTTTAAAATACCTGTTTACCTGTTTAAAATACCTGTTTACCTATTTAAAATACCTGTTTACCTGTTGAACATACCTGTTTACCTGTTTAACAATGAAGGTTAATAAAAAATTTACTCTCGCAGCATATAAACCACCTAGGGAGAAGGTGTACGACTTTAACCGAGATTTCGCACTTAAAAAGAAGATAAAAAAAGCTTCAGATTCTATTCGAAGGAAGTATTTGGCTTTAAAATTAGGCCGAGCTGAACAAGACGAAACAATTAGACGTTTATTGAAACCGGTCATTGATGCATTATGAGAACTCGGTGCTGTTAAGAATTCACCCAAGCAGCAGACTCCAAAAGTAGAGAATACCATTAAATCTGAAATAAAGAAAAAAATAAAAGTGAAAGAAGAAGTGGAAGAAGAAGATGATGAAATATTTCAAGTAGTACGATTGACCCTGATGCCTCCGCTGAACAGTATCCTACGTTAGCTAAGCAATATTTAACAGGTCTCTATGATAAAAGTAAGGATTACGATGAAACCTATGGCGTGAGATTTAATGACGAAATGAATAAATTATACATCGGATCTATGGAACTAAATATCGGTTCTAATGCCGGCTTGAGTATTGGTGATAAAATGTTTGCCGGAAGACAAGGCTTATATGAACTGCTATTTATGAAGAAGCCTCAAGGTTACAGCGAACAGGACTTAGCTGATTACAAGAAAATTCTAGAAACCTCTAACGCACATAAACGAAATTATGACCCTGCAAGTCAATTAAATGGCACTCGATCTCATAAATATACTAAAGTAATAAAACCATTATTTAAAAACAATAGTGGTGCTGGCACTCCTAAAATAAAACATACTCAACCTCATAGTAGCGGACGGGGTATGCCAATGATGGTTTACAATGAAAAACCTATAGAATACGATACTGGGACGATATAAACGAATTAGTGGACAGGCTAAGACTTTTAAATGCCTCCAAAGCTACAGGAAATACAGATTCACATGATAACGAAATCTTGGCTATTTTAAATGAACTGAAAGAAGCCGGAATAATATATTAGTATGTTACAGCTCTCTATACCCGTCATATTCGCAATGAGTCTCGATAAGTTCGGTCGTTCGGCCCGAGGTGGCGGCGTTAGCAAGAACATCAGTTTATTACCACAAGGTCGAGGAGGAATTTCACCAAAGATGGAAACATTGATGTGGAAAAATTGAAATTGTGTAATGTTCAACCGCCCACTGAAGATGGCGATGCTGTCAATAAAAAGTACTTGGATATATAACCGCCATTGCTACGACCATAGTGACGAACTTTAACAATTACCAAAAGGATGAGTCTACTCGTTTAGATAAACCTTCGAAAATCTATAAAAAAATTAAATGACGAAGTAATTGTTCTAATGCAAGCGAATCTCACCTCTCTGTCTAACACAATGAAAAATATCGAGATGGAGGTTAATAAATTTAAAGCAAGCAAAAGAGTATAAATTATAAAAGCTTAACATATATGTTCATTTAATTCGATACCGTGCTATTTCCATCATCTTAACTGTCTGATGTCGCATTCTAAAGAAAAAATTCAATTGGTTAATGAGCTGCATAAACCCGCCCGTAGAAATATTTAGCGGCGCAGGCGCATAGTAATAAAAGGAATAGATGACTTACGGCAGGCAGATTTGGCTGAGATGGGAAACTACTCCAAGGATAACAATAATTTTAGATACATTCTGGTGGTAATAGATTGTTTTCCTAAATTCGTATGGGCTAAAGCGATAAAAAATAAGAGCGGACCTGAAGTCACACAGGCTATGGAGAACGTCTTCAAGGAGAGCAAGAGATCTTGTAATAATTTAAATACAGATCAGGGTACGGAATTTTATAATGCTCACTTTCAACGCTTGATGAAACAATTTAAGGTTAACCACTACAGCACATTTACTGTTAAGAAAGCCGCCATAGTTGAACGTGTTATTAGAACGTTAAAGGAGCGTTTATACAAGTATTTCAGTTTAAACGGCTCATACCGATGGCTGGAGGTGCTTCCGGACATTGTTAAAGAGCATAATAACCGAAAACATAGGACCACCCAGGTAAAACCGGTAGATGTTAACGCTAAGAATGAAAAACAAATTTTACGCTCAGCTTACAATCACATAAAGATAGTCGCATCACGACGCTACAAGGTGGGCGATATAGTGCGAGTCAGTAAGAGTAAGCATGTGTTTAGCAAAGGATACACGCCAAACTGGAGTACAGAGTTATTTAAAATATCCGAGGTTCGAATCACCAATCCTACAACCTATTGACTTGAAGATATGCAGGGTAGACCAATTAGAGGCGGATTCTATGAAGTAGAAAAGGTGTTACGTAAGCGAGGTAATAAGTCTTACGTGAAATGGCTGGGCTTTGATTCCACGCACAATAGCTGGATTGATTCAGATAACATTCTTTAACTCACGTGTGTTCGCTGATTTACATGCGTTCTTATGAGAAAATGTGTTATACCCGGCATGAAATACGCAAAATTACATTATATCTTATGAGAGAATAGCACACATTTATGAAACTTGGAGGCCTTTTCATAAAAAAAAAAAATTAGTACCCTCCCTCCCTCCCTCTATCTAATTACATAAACATGATAGATTATACCTTAGACAGCTTAGTTGTCTGTTAGTCTTTAAGTGTGATAGAATCAATAATGGAATCACCTGCTGCTAGTGCGTCATTTTCCTCTGAAGATTCAGGTTATTGGAGTGAAATTGATCGTGTTAATGATATTTATCAAGGGGCTATACTTGCTGAAGAACGATATATTTGTGAAAATGTATTTTACATTAAAGACTCTAATTATAAAATAATTACTGGACTTTCTCCTGCAAGAGGTTATGTTCCCGCTGTAAGAATATTGCTGAACGTATCACATCCTGTATTCACGAAACCATATTTCATTCATAAGAGAAGATTGGAATGATTTTATTACTTACCTCCAACAATTTACCTTGGATTATTTTAATAGTGAGATCAAAGAAGTGGAAGAAGAAGAAGAAGAAGTGGAGGAAGAAATTCATTTCTCTGAATATGCACTAATAAAAGCTCCTTTTATCGGAAATAAGATGCTAAAATTGTCTGCTGCTGGAGTTTCAAGTTTATTTTATTTTTCAAGAAATACTAAGAAATAGTTTAAGTTTTACTGAATTCTATGATAACTTTTTAAATGTCACAAATAACATATTAAGCGAATCTCAATACGAATTATCCTCTGATAATGTACTATTTAAATTAAGTGAAATATATCCTAGTAACATTCACACATACTGTATACGTGAATGCTTAACTTATAATTTAGATAAAATACTGAATGACTTAGATAGAAAAATGTTTTTATTAAAAGCTTGAATAAAGAAAATATTAATTAAATCTTTATGTGTTTTTTATTTCTAGGTTAGGTATATGGAATAAAAATCAAGTCATTATTTAAATAATATATATTGAAATAAAACAGAGTATATATGATAAATACACTAATAATACAATAGACAAACATTAATTAAATACAATAATAATATAAAGTAAATACAATAGTTCACAATAATAAAATATAATAGACAGAGAGATTTTTAGTGAGCATCATCCATGATTGAATAGTGACCCCAAGGCAAAGTGTCATATGAGTTAGGTAGAGTGTAGCGTTTATCACAAAGAGTAAATATCTAAAGGAGGTAAACTATCGGTGGTGGGGGCAATAATTCGCGCGACGGAAGTTCACAGCGGCCATATTTGATAAACCACTTTTTACACGTCAGTGTTTGACAGTTTTGTATTTATGAAGCGTTAGAAACCCAACGTGTTCTGTTCTGTGGTGTCAGCATCTTATGCAAAACTTTTTGTTGAGTGCCGATTTTGTGTTAAACGATTGTATAGTATATAAGGATTGTATTATTTATTCGAGTGTGCGTGTTATGTGCGAAATTTGGACATATAAAACTTTATTATGTTTAGTTGCATATCGTGTGGTTTATCGCACATTGCAAGGAAAAGTGGAGTTACTTTTCATCGGTAAGTAATTAAATATTATTATAACTAAATAAACCAACTGTTAGTAATATTTTTATTATGTTGGAGTGTTTAAAAACATAACAATAATAAAATCGTCAAAGAGCTAAATTGTAGGTTATGCTCCGCCATGATTGTTTACAATTTATCCAGTGGCAGTTCATCCTAAATTTGTCTTGCTTGTCGAAAATAAAATAAAATAAAAAAATTATACTTAATTTAACTACATACTAGTTAAATTATAATTGTGTGCAAATAAAAGAATGTAAGTTCGCCGTTGTATAAACTGTGATCCTGTGATAACTACTAATTGCATATTTTCCAAAAGGTTGCCAAAGAAGCCTTTTCAGCAAAGGGAATGGATTAAATTCACTGGCAGAAGAAGGGAAGAAATACCTGCATTTGCAGTGCTGTGCTGACAGCATTTTGAAGAGACAGACTTCAAGACAATTTAACTGCCTTCAAAATATTTCTAAAGGAAAATGCTATACCCTCAAGAATAGTACAGAGGCACAAATATGTAAGTTTACTGTAAGAATGGAGATACCTATATACATTGATAAAATAGGAATGTTTTGTGGAGAAAAAAGAGTTTGCATTACTATAAATATGATTTGCTAGATTATTGCTGAAAATTCTTCATAAATTTTAACTGTGGATACCTTCCAATTAAACATTAAGAAACCTGTTTAAATTTGTGATTTGATTTTATATATCTAATAAAAAAATTGAAGTAATGAATACTTAAACGTTTTATTTTCAGACAAATCATCATCAAACTACTTTAACTACCAGTACTGCCACAAGCCATCAACCAATTGATGCAGAACCTGTCTGCATTACCTTGGAACCTACTCCCTCTACTTCAACTGCTGAAATAATGGATGCACACATTCCATCTCCAAGGACACCTAAGATGGATAGTATCATTATTTTGTCTACCGAAGAGAATTGTCCTAGAAAAGTGAAGTTGAAACGTCAAATTCGAACATTGTCTAGGACACACTTACAACAAAGTCGTCAAGTTCATAAACTACAAAAGCAACTGTGGTGGCAAAAAAACAAATTTTTAAACTATCTGGCATAGTAAAAGAACTGGAGAAGAAAAATTTAGTGGATGCAGATCATGTGAGTAGTATATTAGATGAATTCGGTTCAGAAACAGTGAACTAGTTAACAGGATTTTTCAACAGATGTAAAGGGAGAAAAAGGGAAAGACAATATGGTCATGAAATTAGAAAGTTTGCACTCACTATACACTTTTTCTCACCAAAGGTTTACAATTCACATCAGAGAAAGATTGTTTATACCATACTTTTTAAAATGCATGAGTTTTATGGTTTATGTTTTACATGTACCCTCGCATGTACCTATTATAAAGATAAATAATAAAGTATTATAGTATGTTCTGATTTTTATTTATCCTACATATTTATTAGAGCTGAATTTACCAAAGACGTTCAGCTTGAACTTGGTTTAATATTTAAGGTTACATTACAACTGTGCAAACAATCGTTTGAGCATGGTTCAAGCTTAAACCACATTTATTTTGTTAATTGCCTAAATTTGTTCGTAATGTACAATTTATCCACGAGTTTGATTTGATTTTTTTAACCATACTATCTACAAATTTTTTATATAAAATTTTAGAACATTGCAGTACATATCCATAGTATTTTTAGTCATTTTAATCATTTGGTAAATAGCTGGTTCAATATCACAAAATTTACATTTCGGTCTCCACGGATAATGTAGTGTTATCCCTGGGAAACGCCACTGATTATTTCCCCCACCTAGATAAACCACTTTCGTACCAACCTTAGTACAACTTCCGTCGCGGCAGATTTTATAATACCTTCTCTCCTTAGATATTTACTCATTGGTTTATCATCGAATGGATTAAGAGCTATTTTCGTCTGCTCAACGCTGTACACATTATGTAATTTTGATTGTATACAGCGTTGTGTTTTGTGAAGTAAACATTCATCTTCCTGAGACTGTTTATTTGAGGCTTTCTCAAGGCAATTAAAATAATCTTCGTAAGTGATTTTGTTTCTCACCACATTAGTTTTTAAGCCTTTAGCCTTCTTCACAACTTTACCGTGCGCAAGCTTATAAGTGTACTGCTTCGACCGCAAACCAACAAAGTGAGTCATCAGTACCCCGTTATTTTCATCTTTCATTAGGCCGGGAATTTTTTTATTCATTTGAGGTATATTCCAGCGATTATCTGAAGGATAGTCACTGGTGTCAAATCTATGAATGTCTTTCTTGATAACCTCTTCATACGCATCATTACACTGTACTTCGTATGTTAGGCTGTCAGTATCGGTATATAAAAGTTTGCAATTGTCCACGGGGAATTTTTCCAGCATGTAATCATAATGAAATTCGTAAACACATGTTTTAGAAATATCTAATATAGCCATTCCTATATACAAGGGTTTATCGAATATATTGCGAGATTTTTTCATTTCTATAGCCATAAGTGTTTCGCTGAAAATGGGCCTATTTTGAAAATTTGGACTTGCAATTAAATTTTTAGCCCCGTAACGCCCCTCCCATTTTTTGATTAATTTAACGATTCTATGCTTACGAACATTCTGCATCGTCTTGCCGAATGTACTGTTATTCATTAATTTATAGTTATTTTTCTCAAAATTAGACTCTGCTAGAGTCCTTAGTCTAGTGTTTAGTTCTATGTAAGGTTTAAGCCAGGCAGACTGTTTAAATTTCAGCACTTTATGGATACGAACTAAGTGTAATCCATGCTGCAAGACCTGTTTTAAACTTCTATAATGTAATAATAAATAATAATAATAATAATAATAACGTTTATTTAATTAATAAATTACAATATATAGGTATATAAAATATAGAAAATAAACAAATATTAAACGTGATACACCACAAAATATCTAAGATATTTGATCGTGGGACAATAAATAATAATAAAAATATATAATATAAATTAATTAAGAAATATTTGAAAATATATATATATATATATATATATATATATATATACAGATCCGTGCTACGAAAAACCGTCCATGTAATTTTAGCCGTTAAACGGTCCACTTGATATACTTTGCTGTATTATTTACCAACGTTAAACCGCTCTTATATTGATGCAACATCAAACCATCCGATTTACGCGCACACAACGTTAGTCCTTCCATAGTTATACACATGTGGATCTGTACGTTCGCTAAACTATCCTGCGATGTTGCCGGAGTTAATATGTGTACATTTTCTTGATGTTGGACAATTATTATGATTGTCTTCTTTTAATATGCATGGCGATTGTTTTAAACAACAATGATAACTGTGTCGGGGATCTCGGAAAAATTTAAGATAAATATCGCTTTCGCTTTAATTGCAGCACGATGTGACATTTTGTTTTTTATTTCATTCCATGGTAATTGATAGTGTTGACAGTTAATCAATCTAACATTAATTATCTCAGGAAGGGTTAGTTAAAATATAGGAAAGCTATATATATTTGAAATTCGAACAAAAAATTTTCACTAATAAGAATTAAATGCGCCAAATGTTACACTTTATGATACTGACTGGTATTTTTTTTGTAATCGTGAAAAATTTCACATTCCCTGATTTTTGCAATTTTCACTTTTCGGATGATATGATATAACGATAATGAAGGTCATTCAATTTCGTCGGTCTGTCTGTCAGTCTATATGTTGGTGCCCCGATTTGCGCTATAACTGAAAAACTTTGTCGGAGGGAAACAATATTTGGCACATAGTTAACACTACTGCCAAGGAAGAATCAGAATAAAGATTTACTAAAAAATATACAGGGTGGACATCCTAAAAAATATTTAAACCAAATATTTTATATTTATTATACTTTTATGACTCGGAATACATTGTAAAGATTGTCTAATGTGATGGGAAGGGGGAGAATGCGCAGCACGTAAAGAAGGTGCACAGTAGTCAGGGAGCAGTACTATACCTCGTAGTCAGTTGCTATGACTGCGCAGTGAGTGGAAGTGACACTGAAAAATTGGAAATGTATATAGTTTAGGATTTCTTAAAAAGGAGGACTGCAAAATATAGGAATTCGAGGATTTTACAGCCCCAACCATCCGTTGATGTAGACAAAATGAAGAATTTAACAAAATAAAAATTTTATTCAGATGTAATAGATACATATATTAAACTAGATAGAGCGAATAACTGAAAAATGCTAAATCACTTGAAAGACAACTGCATATGCAATAAAGTAATAATAACAATGGTCCTAAACGGATTTCATGAAAGTCATGCTCTATATACTTATTTTGTCTATTTACATAATAATAATAATAAATAACACCACAGATAATACGACCCCCTTTATCCCTGAAGACTCTGAAAGTCTTGTGCGGGAGGGGGCTACACATTTAGAGACAAGGGACACACACCCAATATCCGAGTATACTAGGATTAATTTTTTTGTCCGAAAAAATCCCAGTGCCACGGCCGGGAATCGAACCCGGGACTCCTGGCTGAGAGTCTAGTATCCTAGCCTCTCAACCAATCAGCCATATAATCCTCCTTTTTTAATTTTGTGCTGTACCCAAGACTTAATCGTAGCCACTGATTAATTTCTTATAAGTTTTTTTGAAACATTATTTTACGGAAACTATTTATCTCAACAGAATAGTAATCATCAATTTAGTTAGGGTGTAAACAGCAAAAACGACGTGATTTTAATTTCCTTGAAATGTTCAACCAAAATTAATATTTGAAGATATATTGCAAATGCATATAACCTTTTCAAATAATTTTATTTTTGGGATAAGCTACCGGACTCGCTACCGGACATACTAATTTATGCAGCCCAGTATTGCATTGGAGACCATGCACCAATTTTATTAAAGATAAAATTTTCGGAGAAGTGATTAATAAAGAAGTTTTCAATTTGTTTCGTACTTTATGGACCACGGTGTAGGTATATGAATTTAATTTAAACAAATGTGATGCAACGAATTTAAGTAAAGCTGAAAATGGTTAGATACTCTTACCTACTAACACCTTTATAAATAAAGTACTAAAAAATCCATTTCTATGTCTAACTGCGCCGCAACATTCTCCACTTTAAGAAAAATTTCAGTTTCATGCAGTTCTTTCCTATTTCTCTCGAAAATAGTCCATTTCCCGACAAAAATACCTCTACACAATTAAAGAGGAGAAACTTCTGCAGAAAAACGGTTTCTAGTGTTTTTACATACGATGTGTGTGTATGTTTTGAATTCTAAGGCAACTTTTATTTTATAGTGGAGTCAATAGAGGTTTTCACTTCGGGGAAATTCCGGGAATCCGGTAATCTTTGAGAATACATCTCTGAACATGTCAGAAACAACCAAAAGTTACCAACAATGGTCCTTGAGCATCATTTGTTATTAAACAAATTAGTTGGAAAATATCGGTTTTTGTCAATATGTATATCTTAAAATATTTTTTTCTTATAATGCTGCCCCAGATTTTGTTGTTTAATGCACGAAAATGGAACACGACTGAATTTCAAAATTTTGAAAAAGGGATACAATTTGATATGCATAACTAACTTTAACCACCTATTACTCTGGTTTAAATCGCTCCTTTAGGTGCAATTATTAAAGCTTGAAATGTGTACTTTAAGATGCTTCAAGGGGATTTAACTTAAAAATTAAATTAACCCTTTTTATTTTACGAAAATAAAGACAAAAATTTCCTCCAAAATTTATGAAATTAGGGGTAAAATAAACGTTAATAACTTTTACAAAAAAATTATTTAGCATACCTATCCAGCATATATTTATAGTAGGACCTCAAAATAAGTAATCCTGATGTAAAAAAAATTCTCACCAATACCATATTGAATATGTTAATTCGAGCGCAATTTGTTTAAAATGTATCGAGTTATGTCATTTTTAATGAAATTTTTATCGAAAAGTCGGCCATATTGAATCAACCATTTTTAATATTACTTTTTGGCATCATAATCTATTTTAGCGACCTAAAAAACACCCAGTGTCAATCCGAGCGAAGTACGTTTCAAATTTATCGAGTTACGTCATTCCAATTTATTGGATGTCCGTTTTCGAAAGCGTGTTCACAAATTTTTGATTGTTTAATATCATTTTCTTTTCGCGAGATAAACGGTGATTTTCCATGGCACACTAGTACACGGAAATTAGACAAAAAATGGCCATATAGAAGAAAAAATTTATAACCAAATTATATTTTCAGGATCGATTGTTTATAGGAGTGACATTAAATATCTAAAAAGTTCCCACCACTCAGGGGTGTGCTTCACCCCATTTTCACCCCCGTAAGTAACACGGCGCTGGTTTTATGCCAATATATCATAAACGCGTTACTCTACGACAAATTTGCAAGTATAAGAAAATGTTCCATGTTGTTATAAAATTCTTTATATACAATGTCCAATGAGTTGTGAACGAATTTCTATTAGTTTCCGACTTATTAACGCACAAAGTAAAAGGGTAGTTAAATACCTTCATGAAAATACGGATTTACAACATTTTAGGATGCACATTGCTCATATCTTGATAAATAATTAATTGAAATTGTTGTTGGATGATACATATTTATATTTCATGGGTAATAGCCAGAGAAAAAGAGATGGGAGAACGCTCTTAGACCTTTGCGCATCCAATTTTCCTAAGACCCACGGGGGCAGACATTTTGAACACTGATCACGTGGTTTGTTCAAGTGTGTTGTATGTTTGTTGTCGTGCAACTGTTAAAAAATGGTGAGTAAAGTGAGGTTACAGTTATTTAAATTTTTTGGTGTGCGTTTAATTATATTTATTTATAAACCCTACGCACTGCATATATGTTTCTATTTATTCTATGAACTAATTTAACATTTAACGCTGTGGCGTGGACTTTTTTATTGTTATTTTCTAGACTTACCTAGTTGTCGCGGTGGACGTTTTTGTTTATCATTATTGTATTGCTTTTACAACTGTAAATGTTTGTTTTTAATTATGTCCTGTGTTGTAAGGGGATGTTCTAACGCAAGGCGATTTAAGCCTAAAGGAATTACATTTCACCAGTAAGTTTTTCATGAGTTTTTTTTTGCAGCCGTTTATAACAGTATAACATTCTAGTTTCTCAAGAGGTGACATGTTTAAGAAGTGGTTGGAGAGTTGAGTGATGAATACATTTGGTCAGAGAATAAATTTGTTTGCTCTAATAATTTTAAAGCAACAGATTTTGTAAAAAGTGATAATCAAATTCGCCTAAAACTTAATGCTGTACCAAGATTAGAGATGTATCGGGCCGAGGCCGAGGTAGTAGACACCCCATCTATAAGCTAATTAGATCTGTAACTTCAGTTTAGAATATGGCCTCATTTACGTCTTCGATGTCCTCTTCAGATGATACGATAGAGTTGCCAAGAGATGCTAAACTGAAACGACACCGTGGGTAATATTACTTGTTAATAATATTTTTTTAAATAAATCTTGAGATAATAATTGTCAAAGCAATATGAATATGGTTAAATTATATTGTATGTATCAAATTTATTCCTAAAATAAATGATTTTTTATATTTTTTATTATAAGCGATATATCCAGTTGTCTTTTTTATCGATCTTAGCATCCAATTTAATATGTATATACCTATATTATTTTACTATAATAAAGAAATATTTAAGAATGTTTCCGTCATTTTAAATCATCTGCCCTATTGCATTAAAAATCCCCAGATGTCCTATCAAAAATCCCCAAATATCATTTAGGTTGCCGGCCATGGTGTTCAAAATGGCGACCATTGTGATTTGCCATTCGCGCAGGTTCTAAGATCATTCTCCCCTCTCTATGTCTCTGGTAATCGCACGTGCGGTATTATTGCACTACATCTCTATTTGCAGGGCGGGGGTAATTTTACTACCTACACCTGCTTGTTTCAACAAATGAGAAGTCTATAAACTATCAAAGTTTTGTTCTTTTAATAATTTAGTATGTCATTCAAATCAAGCTGTATCAAGCTACTACTACGAGAAATTCTATGTGTAGGTTTTGAAAATTTTGAATCGTTAATAATTGATCGAAATAAGGGGGAGTATAGCTTTGAAGGAAACGCCCTAAGTTTAAATTCAATTATTTACGCCATTTTTATAGCAAATATATGTGTCATATATATTTGTAATCAGAAGGACGAGGCGAATCCAAATATGTAAAAATATATAGGGTGTCCCATTTAAAAAAACCATACTTTTTTCTGCCCTCGTATACGGTTGAAGTAGGAAAAAAAGTAATAGCATATTCGAAATTTACGAAAAATTCTGTGTTAGACCGGTTTTTGAAAAATTCAAATCGGTGGTAATTGACAGAAATAAGGGGGGGTATAGTTTTATAGGAAACACCCTGTACCTACTGAAACTTTTAATGGAATAGGCCTACAGGGGAGACTGGAGAGAGCACTTAAGAAAAACGTGCCGGGAACTCTACCTCTTAGGTGGTGTGGAAACGAGTTTGAGCTGGTAAAAATCGTAATTCTTTATATACAGTGCACTTAAGACTCTTAAGTGTGAAACACCCTTATAACTATTTTTCATTTTCATCCGATTTAAACCAAATTTCACTCAAAGATAGAGCACATTACTTATCTACACTTTTATCTCCACATATTTTGGACATTTTCTTATTTCTATTTATTTTTTAGAATTGGCGTGATTCCCAGACACAAGTTCAATGAATATTAATTATCCGCCACAAATAAACTACAAACAATATTAGGATTAACTTATGGCCCAAAAGCCATTTGTACCTTACTAATACAAAGCCACCTACGATATCAAATAAACGGGAAAAATCAAAAAAACATATTAGGCGTCTTTTTATCAAAAATTTTATTATTGAAAGGTGTTGAGAATTGTTCAAAAACCTTAAGTTCAAAATTTAAACAAAATAAAAAAATATTAATATTTTGTCTGAAAAAATTTTTAATTCTGAAAATATAATTTTAATGGGTTATTGTCTTGTAATATTTTATTTTTTATTAAAAAAAAAACTAAAGAAATACTCTGCAACTAAATACGAATGATAATTGATATTGTAAAATTATATTCTCGGACTTGAAATTTTTTAAATTAAAATATCAATATTTTTTTATTTTGATGATATTTTGATGAATTTAAGGTTTTTAGACAATTCTGAACAACTTTCATTAATAAAATTTTCCGATAAATAAATGCCTAATATGTTTTCTTGATTTTTTCCGTTTATTTTGGTATCGCAGGTGGCTTTGCATTAGTAGGGGGTGAATGGTTTTTTGGCCATGAGTTGATACTAATATGGGATCTATCATTGAGTAAAATTTGGTTCAAACCGGAAAAAAATGAAAAAAGTTGTAAGGGTGTTTCACTCTTAAGTGCGACACACTGTATATATAAAAAAACAACTACCTACAAGGAATAAATTCACTATATTAAATTAATAAGTTTTCTATTACTCAGTTTTTAGCCATTTCTATGCGTGTTTTTAACTAACTTTGATTTTGTGCGTTATTAACTCGGAAACTAATAGAAATTCGTTCACAACTCATCGGACATTTTTTATAGAGGATTCTATAGGGAACATTCTCTTATACTTACAAATTTGTCGTAGAATAACGCGTTTAACAGATATTGGCAAAAAACCAGCGCCGTGTCACAATTAGGGGTGAAAATGGGGTGAAGCACACCCCTGTGTGGTGGGAACTTTTTAGATATTTAATATCACTTCTATAAACAATCAATCCTGAAAATATAATTTGGTTATACATTTTTTCTTCTATTTTTCCTAATTTACGTGTACTACACGTTACACTATCCTCCACACACATGTAAATACTGCACCAGAATGGTTTTCAAATATCAAATGTCTTAAATCGTGTTGCCAAATGTCTGGAAGGTTTAACATCTATAAAAATTATGTAGGCATATGTAGAGCATATGCGAGTATGTATGCGCCAGCGCTCCTGGTGGATATACTTAACACTGTGGTTATATGCAAATTATATGAAACATACCAAAAACGCTCCATCTCAAATTCAGCATATGAGATGTAGACCGCCTAACGAGGCCAATACGAGTGATATCCTTAAACCGTCCGAAAATTGGAAGGTTTAACGTCTTCGGATAGTTTACCGTCGGTAAATTTCTATATGGTGGACGGTTTATCGTAGCAGGAACAAATGTACACATACACATATATACACATATACACAAAATACACATATATATGCTATACAACACAATAATATGATCACCAACGCATAAATATACATATAATTGATCAACAATACCTAATAAAATAACACAATATACATAATGACAAGTTTTAAAAATTACATTCAATTTGTTTGTGTATATCAAGTCTTGGTAATTGGCTTATGTACTTTTTGCATTTGTTTTTGAAAATGGATAAGGATTTCGCATTTCTTAGGTCATTAGGCAAACCTGAGTAAATTTTTGGACCTAGGTAAGAATAATTTCTTTGTCCTTGTGACTTTTTCATAAATTGAATACTAAATTGTTCCTGCTTTTTTCTGGTAGAGTACTTGTGAGAAACAACTGAAAGTTTATGTTTGTTTTTGTAGTTAAAAATACAAATGGCGTAATAGAACATTTGTCTGACATCAAATAATTGAGTTTCCTTGTATAAGTCATTTGTTGGAAATAACGTGTCCTTTTTGAATATAATTTTTAAAATTCTTTTTTGTGTGATTTCTAGACTGTTCATAATGGATTTATTAACTCCTCTCCAACCAAGGATGCCATAGTTTAAGTGTGATTCTACGATTGCATGATATACTGTGATTAAACTTTTTAGTGGTACAATTTCTTGCAAAAACCTGAAACATGGTATAGTACATCGTAATTTTTTGACTAAGTATTCTGCGTGTGCATCCCACTTCAGATGTTGATCGATATATATGCCAAGATATTTGATTTTATCTGTTCTAAAAATTTCAGTATTAGTGTTTGTGTCTCTTATACATAATGAATCATAATGTGGTAATGAGGATTTGTATGAAGCAAATGGGATAAAGAAAGTTTTTTCTGAATTTAAGGTAAGTATTTTGCTGTCAAACCATTTTTTCAGTATTGAAAAATCAGCTTCGGCTTTTCGTTTTAAATCTTGCCATGATGTATCTTTATAATAGACTACCGTATCGTCTGCGAATGTAATTATGTCACCCAAACTTTTTTGTGAAACTAAATCATTTATGTATAGGACAAACAGCAATGGTTCAAGAACAGTGCCTTGCGGCACTCCATACATTGGTGTTTTAAAGTTACTTCTTGTGCCATTTATTTCGGTACATTGCTGTCTATCATATACATAATTTTTAAGTAGTTCTAGTTCTCTTCCTCTTATACCTATGCTTTCCAGTTGTTCTAGTAAGAAAGCATGATTAACCGTGTCAAATGCTTTTGATAAGTCGAGAAATATTGCTAATGATGGTATAGATTTCTCGATATTATCGTAGATTTTATTTGTTAAATAGGTGATGGCGTCTTGAGTGGATAGATCTTTTTGGAAACCATATTGATATTTTGCAATAATCTCATATTTTTTAACATAATTGTCGAGACGAATTTTCAAAACTTTCTCAAAAACTTTAGAAAAATTTGATATTATAGATATGGGTCTATAATTTTGACATAGTGACCTATCTCCTTTTTTATAAATTGGTTTTATGATGGATGTTTTAAAAAGGGTAGGAATGTGGCTTGTAGTAAAAATTAAATTGATGATATATGCCAGTGGTTCTGATATACATATAGCTATTTATTTTATTGTCTTGACAGTTATGTTATCTGTACCTGTAGATTTTTTGTTTTTTAAGTTTCTAATTACATTGTAAATTTCGATTGCACTGGTGTTTGATAGATAAAATGAGTTCAACATCCTTTTCTGTTCGGGAACATATTCAGCATCAGGAACTATCTTATTTGCCAGTTGTTCCCCGGTATTTAAGAAAGTGTCATTAAATTCATTAGCAATACTGAGATTTGACGTTAGTATTTTATTATGTGAATTTTTTATAGAGCTTATTTTTCTGTTACTAGTGTAGTTTCTAATAGAATTTACAGTTTTCCATAAATACATTTTATCATGTTTGTTATTATCAATTTTCTGTCTGTAATAATCTTTTTTTGTTTTATTTATAACTTTGCTTAATTCTTTTTTGTAATTGATATATTGTAATTTTATTTTTTCATTCTGTGGATTCTTTTTCATTTTTAAATACAACTCATCCTTTGTATTTATGGATTTTATTAGGTTATCGTTTATCCATCGTTTCCTTTTAATAAATTTGTGTTTAATTTTTTTGTACGTTGTGCAAGAATTAATATGGGTTATAATGATGTTAAGGAATATATCAAGAGCTGTTTCTGAATTTTTACAAGAATGCACTTCGTTCCAGTTTAAATTAATTAAGTTGTTTTGTAGTTTTTTATAATCAATAAATTTTGTATACGTTACTTCTTGTTTATTTTCTCTAGGCGGTTCGTTCATCAATATTTGAAGAGTGGTAATATAGTGATCAGTGATATCACTCTGGATTATTATTGGGAGTATTAATTCGGTATCATATTTTGTGTTTAAGAATATGTGATCAATACACGATTTAGAATTTTGTTGGACCCTTGTAATCATTTATTGTTGAAATGAATCCAAATTCCGATAGAATATCTAGAATCTAGATATTGATTTACATATTCTGTATTTTTCATAATATCAATATTTATGTCTCCAATTAATATTCCATAGTCAAACTGTGTTTTATTTTTCTCAAGATGAGTCTGCAAATCAACATTAAATTGAATAGGATTTAAAGATGGCGATCTATATAATCCTAGAATGTATATTTTTTTCCTGTTAAATATTAATTGTAATTCTATTACTGAGATGTTGTGGAACATTAAAATATCAAAATTATACTCTATATCTTCTTTTACGTAAATAACAACACCATCATTCACATTAACTGAACCATTATTATATAATATTTTATACCCGTTTATCTGATATAGGCCGAGATTTATTATTTGGTGTGTTTCTGTTAATATAATGCAATCGAAAGTATACTCCTGGTGACTCAATTGTATTTTTAATTCGTCTAAATTTTTTTGTATACTACGGTAATGTAAATGTAAAACATAATTTTGCTTAGGGTGCAGAGTGGTCATTAATTTTTCAAATTTCGAATTTGGAGGAGCTCGATGTTCAGCGCAAAAAGGTAAATCTTTATGAAGACCGTGAAGATTTTCGGGATACTCAAAATCAACGTCAAGAATGTACCCAATTTCGGCATCATCAGGTACCGAGGTGACGTCAATATTGGTATCATCTACCCATTGAAACCCTTCATATGGAAGAGGTTGATTCATGGCCCATTCGTAAAGGTTATTTACATCAAAATAGAGCAAGTATGTCGAGGGTTTACTGCTATCATAGCTGTCTAAATGTTTATTATTAGCCTCGGCATGTCTATTGCTGCATTGACTGATACCTCCTCGGATGCCTCGTTCAATGAACATTAACATATCCACGTCTTGGATGGTTTCTAGTTTACACCCTGTATATTTAAGCATACAATCCCAAGTGTAACCTGGAATGGTGTAATAGTGAGCGGGGCTAGGCCGTACGTCTTGTGACAAGTACATCGAAAAGTCTCAAACACACAAGTTAATAACATAATATCTGTTTTCATGTACAGATCGCTGTAATCACCTAAATTTTGACAGTTAAATTTATCCCATACTGTTTGTGCGTGTTGATAATCGTTCTCGTTAACGTCTGAGTCATTTAATTTATTGTAAAAGTTTGTCTTGTCTGGTAATTGTGTCTCGTCAAGTCGTTCTAAACTGTTTATGTAATCGTAGGGAAACATTCCCTTCTTTTTTAATAATTTTAATTTTTCGTCATTTAAATTAGGAAATTCTCGTTTTAAATTACTGAAATTAGCTTCCCTTAACGTAGAAGCAAGCTCCTCTAAAGAGCAGCCCATGAATCTGAATTAGTCTATAAATCTGAATTTTAAATTAGTTTCTTCATCGTAAACGGTGAAACTAATGTATTTTTCCTTATTTTCCGGTAATAATGTAATTTGATATCTCTCGGCGAGCTCTCTAATTGCAAAATGAGCGTCATAACCCCCTAGGTTATGGAATACCATAGGAATTACGAAGGCATTTTTATAATTTTAAATTACATCTATTGTGCGCAAACCCCCTGAAATTTCCAGTAAGATGACAATGATCGCAAACAATTTTATCTTTTTCGTTGAAGTTATCCTCGCAAATGTGACAAGTTTTACTGGCATCCTGTAAACTAACTACAGTATTCATGGGTTCCACATTTTTCAATTTTGAAAAGACAAATTTTGCAATGTTACTTAATTGATCCGCGAATCAAGACATGCAGTCCAAACTCCGTTCACTTTTATAATATGACCACTCGTCGTTATAATTACATTTAAAATAATATACTGCACTGTATGCAGTATGCTTCTGATATCGGCTTGTTTTACAGTGTACACTAGCATCATCATTGAGCATTGAGCATTGAGCAGAGATTCAAAGTCCGCTTACATTATAAAAGGCACATTTTCCTTATAGACGAAATTCTTAAATTTAACAAAAGGTTCACGCGAAAACTCTACTTTACAATCGTTAAATTTTGCACACATGGTACAATGTTCTTTTAATTTATCATCCGAACTAAAATAATTTAAGCATCTGTGACGTACTTCGGTTTGTAGGCAAAATGGCCGAAGCGTCACTATGGCACTCGAGGCGTCGGCGGTGCTTTACTCGGGCGCCAGTTTCCGTTTATAGTGCAGAAACACCACTACTCAGGCAGCTACAGTGAAGAAACGGAATATTCCAGTGGGTCGTTGGGAAAATTAGACTTTGTTTCGGATTAAAAGGCACAGTTTGATATCACAATGAGATTTATTCAGGATGTTTAACAGCAATAAAATATGGTTACTAGGCTACAAGCTTTCTATTCTAACTACAGTTACAGTTACCAGGGCTTAAAAGCTATTTTACATACAGGACTTATGATAGTTAGCAGGGCTTAAGAAAAGCTATTTACACTATGTACATCTACTTTAAAGCACAATTCCAAAGCACAGACTACGGAGCGACAGTGCAAGTATCTAGCAAGGTGGGCAGGCGGTTAACTAACGGTTACGGACTAACAGCAAAGCGACGTACGGATACCAGGATTAGCAGAAGCAAACACCAAAAAGCATACAAATATCAAAACAGGTTATGATGTGCAGAGTACAGACTTGGAATTGGAATTAACAGGATACTTCTCTTAGGCCTGGGTCTCGGATACTGGAAATAAATTATGATTAGTGCAGTAAGTTGCGCTACATACGTATACACTAGATAGGAGGAAGTACCCTCGTATCCAGCATAAACCGGCAGCTAGCTTACAAAAAGCTGAAAAGAACTTAGATTACAGGAAGCTTTTCCCTAGCACGACGGACTGAAATGAAGTTATGATTAGTATCAGAAGCTACGCCACATACGTGTACACTGGATAGCAGGAAGTACCCTCGTATACAGCATAGACCGGTAGCTAGCTTTCAAAAACTGAAAGGAACTAAGATTACGGGAAGCTTTTCTCTGGCACGACGGACTGAAATTAATTTATGATTAGTATCACAAGCTACGCCACATACGTGTACACTGGATAGGAGGAAGTACCCTCGTATACAGCATAGACCGGTAGCTAGATTTCAAAGGCTGAAAGGAATTAAGATTACTGGAGCTTTTCTCTGGTATGACGGACTGAAATGAATTTAGAATTAGTATGACAAGCTACGTACATACGTGTGCACTGGATAGGAGGAAGTACCCTCGTATACAGTATAGACCGGTAGCTAGCTTTCAAAAGCTGAAAAGAAATTAAGATTACTGGAGCTTTTCTCTGGTATGACGGACTGAAATGAATTTATGATTAGTATGACAAGCTACGCCACATACGTGTACACTGGATAGGAGGAAGTACCCTCGTATACAGCATAGACCGGTAGCTAGCTTTCAAAAAGCTGAAAAGAAAATAAGATATTACAGGAAGCTTCTTTTCGGGCGGCAGCGGGCTAAAAGCAAAGTGTGATTAGTACAGTAAGTTGCACTACATACGTGTACACTGAATAAGAGGAAGTACCCTCCTATGCAGCATAAACTAGTAGCTAGCTTACTCAAAGCTGGAATAAAAATAAGATATTACAGGAAGCTTCTTTTCGGGCGGCAGCGGACTGAAAGTAAAGTATGATTAGTACAGTAAGTGACGTCACATAAGTATATACTGAATACGAGGAAGTACCCTCATATGCAGCATAGACCAGTGGCTAGCTTACACTCAGCTGGAAAGAAACAGGGAGATTACTGGAACGGATGAGAAACTGCGACAAACTAAAAGAAAACAGGAATTAATATTTTACAATAGCCAAGTCCTCACTTACAATCTCTACCTGTATACCTTACTTACTGTTGCTTCCTCGGCACGTCTTAACAAGAACGGTGGTGAACAGCTACTGACTGTTTTGAAGTCGACAAACGGTATTATAATTATTCTGAAATATTCAGAGTAGTAGGGATGACGCCAACTGAGCAGCGCAGTAAATAAACTACGTCACTGCTGGACTTTGCCGAAATTCGGGCCCAAAGGTTACTTACTTTCGGTGATGTACGTCTGGTCTCCGGCGTGGTCAGCGGTGGACTCAGTTCTTCCTGCTGCGAGTCGGAATGTCTTACCCGCAAGGCGTGGTGGGGTAGCGCTACGTCACTGCGTGACGATTACGGACGTCGGACGTCTGGGCGCTGATTGACGTAGTGTAGTGTCTAACTGGCTGAGCGCTACACATCCGTCCTCGTTGAATGATGACTGGATACTGATTTCGGCGGCCGGTGCGGACTCACTTGTTCCCTTCGTAGATATTAGCGCGCTTTGTTTGCGCTCAGTTAATTACGGAGTTATTTATTAATTAAATAACAGCCAGGCTGGTTATTTTATTTAACGGGGTATAGGTGATAATAATGTACAGAATACAGATCATAATGCTTTGTTAAGAACAGGTTTTTTAATAATTAACTTCGGTAATTATATTATTTACAAATATCTGGTGTTTTTACAGGCTATTTAAGTTAACAATAATTTACTGGCTTTTACTTAGAACGGAAAGTATCGTTTATTTCTTTAAATACAGGTTACAATCTAATACTAATGGTAAAATAAATTGCTGGCTTACGGAAAACAAATAAATAAATTTATATACGGGGTGTATCGGGTAATAAAATTTTTAATAGTATTTAGTAACGAAAAAATCACTTCGTTACACATCTATCACAGAAACATTTTTTATGAACATTTTTGGTAAATTGACCGCTTAACAGTCTAGATAAATCTTTAATTAAAACATAATGATATTTGATATTTTCCTCAGATTTATCTTCTTCTTCTTCTGGAATAGTCTCGAATTCATTAAGTTTAGGATAATAAACGTTTTGCACAATTAATAAATTTGCATGTTGAACCTGTTTATTTTTAGTTAAACGAATGGGGCTACAGAAAAATTCGATCTAGAATCCATTTCCAGCGCAAACACATTAACCGAAATGTTATTTTGTTTTTCAAATTTAGTTATTTGAGGTAGTCATGGGGAACTGAATGTCTTTTAAATTTAACACCTCAGCGTAGTTCGGATATGAAGAGATTCTATCTGAATCTTTATTTGCAGGATAAAGACTGCTAACAATACTCCAAGCAAAGCACGCTTCATCGTACATATTTTTTACGTTAATACACGCCTGCTTTTTTAAAATTTTTTCCGGTAATCTAATGTAAGATGAAACACCATTTCCCACCTCATATTTATTTAAATTGACTTCTAAGCATAAAATTCGTGAAAGAGCCCAGCCCGATCCTGATTCCGAGAATTCTGATATAGCCCGAGAAATATCATCTTTTACGTTAGCGTTAAACCATTCGGGAAAATTTGTGGAAATGTCCACCTGTTTGTTTTTCGTATTAAAATATTTTCGCTCTGTTATTTCGATTTCCCCTGACTTCCTGATGAATTCGGCACAAAAACAAGCGTTAATTTTCAGCATTGGTAATTTCTTTAAAGCATTTTTAACTCTAGCACTAAACAGATGTGAAGCATCATTAAAAAATTCATCGATATTTTTATGAGTTAGATTAATTATCACCCCGGTACGAACGCGACTTTTAAAAGCAGTGGTTAGATCCTCCCAATTTACGCGGTTCCCTCGTATATGAGCTTTCGCGACATTTCCAGCTCCCACGGTATAATTTCGAATGATATGTTTAAATCTTTTTAAATGACCTAAATTAGTTTGCAATTTTCGCAGTACACCTACAGGTAAAGCCGCACTGTGAATGGCCTTATTGAAAAGTCTAATGTGTTGGTTTATATGACGTACCCATATGAGCCTTTGCGTCGGAGTGCAGCCGTGTTCTAAGAAGGCCTCCACTTCTTGAAATTTACCCGTAATTTGGGTGCTGAGAACTGCTATCTGATTTGGGTCCATTGCGGGCGCTGCTGGTGTACGTTTTGTCTGCACGAAAGACGTCTGCTAAATGAAGTGGATGCGCTGCTCCGTCTATTATATTTTATAAAAAATTTCCCCACTAAAAAAGATAAAAACTTATTAATTTTAAAAATATTAAATTAAAAATGCTTTTTACTTACATTCTATTGCGATTCTGAGAATCTAAATCTCGATCCTAATGCAGGTTTTCCTTCCTCAATTAACCCCTCAAATATTAGACAGTATTTTCCATCAATAAATTTATCTAAGTTATCCTTCATTAAGGCCACCATTCGCTTTGGTAAAAACAAATTTTTATCGCGCAATTCCAATAGCACACTGTCGTCGTATTTAGTTTTAATTATCTGCGCTCTATATATTGGGTGAGCTACATTGATTGGTAATTCATAAATTTTTACGAAGTCTTTGGTTTCTAAAAGAGATACCTGATTCAATTGGTTTAGATCCATTTTTCTAAAAATATCATACATTACTAAGTCATACATAAAAGAAATAATAAAAATAACTTACGTTTTTATCCACTGGAACACACAGCACGTTTGAATTATTTAAAAAAATTGGCAAAGCACACCAATGTAAATTTATAAAAAAGTATTTTTTAAAATGTCTGTATTATAAAATTCACTTATTATTAGTTAATAATGAACACAGAAGCACCCGAGATAACTGATACGTAGCTATACGGGGAATTACGCATGAGTTGACGTGCCTAGCTTATTTATATAATTCGTGACGTCATCTTGATTACGTATTATCATACGAGGAGCTTTTTGTTCTACTAGTGCAGCTGCCTGCTTACGTCACACTTTTTTTCTAAGAAAAATACGTGCCAAATACTTCTTTCCCATAGGTCGGCGTTTAAACATAAAGGCGCTGATTTGTTTAATATTGACATGCGTTAAGATAAATGACCTTAAATGTTGATATTAACCCAAATTTTAATTACCTTGGTCCCACACTCGGGCTAAAATTCCTGGAATATCGTATACGTGCCTACTGCGGGTTTTTGCTAAATGCGCATTTTTTAAATTTTTTCTCATAGTTCGGTGGCCCTGAGTTGAATCATTTATTTGCGTGTTTTAAAACTGCGTATTTGTTTCGCGTCTCTGAGATATTGCGATTTCGTTCTAGAACTTTTATTTAGCTTACTAAGCATAAATGTCTCTCCCCACACCGTTTCTCTTAACGGTTTTCTAAATCGTGCTTCATTCAGTTTTGTTTCATCATCGTTACTGTATGTGCGCACCTAAGTTTAAAATGTCTAGTGAAGAGTTTTACCGCTTAAGTTCTCTTATTAATCGTTATACTCCACCTAGGAATCTGGAGGAATATATATTTGAAAAGTAAGTTGATTTTTGTTCTTTACATTTCTGTACTTACAATATATTTTTTTTATCGTTTTTAGCGAATTGAATTTAAATGATGTCGTCGATTTGCTGCCAAGTTCATCTACATCGCCTACGTCTGATTTCTTCAGCATGTTGTCATCAGAAGATAGTGTTGAGCTTGATTGGTCTAGTTTACCTGATTTAAGAATAACGTAAGTAAATAATAACGTTCATTTTTTCCGCTTTTTTTTTCTCTAAGTAATAATATATACTTATATTTCTTATTGTTACAGCGATACAAATGTGTACTCTCCTCGATTTCCGTCCCCGAATTCATTCCGCATGCCAGAAGATACTAATTGCTCTTCTACTAGTTTACCTGATTTAAGAATGACGTAAATTTAAAATAATAACGTTCATTTTTCCTGCTTCTTTTTTCTGAGTAATAATATATGCTTATATTTATTTCTTATTGTTACAGCGATACAAATATCTACTCTCCTCGACTTCCGTCTCCAGATTTATTCTGCATGCCTGAAGATAATGTTTTAAGAATAACGTAAGTTTAAAATAATAGCGTTCATTTTTTCTGCTTCTTTTTTTCTCAAGTAATAATATATACTTATATGTATTTCTTATTGTTACAGCGATTTTGAACCTCGACCTCCTAAGCTTATTCCGTTAAGTTTCTTCATGGAGCCCCCACTCCAGGTTCTAGAACGGTCTCCTGAAGAAGAAGCCTCCACAGTCATCATAATTCACAGCGATACTTGCGATGGTGATATTGCCAATCTCGAGGACTTCGAGGACGAAGAGCCCGCCACTACAGTTCGGCCTACGGTAATTTGTTGGGCGTCTAAACATAACATTTAACTCTGTCTTTTAAAAATTAATATATCCACTTATTGTTATATCGATTGTTTTATTTCCACAATCAAAATTAGCTAAATATATATGTAAAGAGTGTAACTTAAAATATTAAATAATTTCTATTCACTAATAATTAATAAGAAAATAAAATTTTATTTGGTACACTATGTACGGTGGATTCTCCAGTGCTATTCCGCAGAAAGCACGTATAGGAATTTTGTTATTTATATAATAAATCATGTAGCTCCAATTGATCCATTGAAGCGCAAAATAAACTGACCTAGTTGTGTATGTAATAAATAATATTTCAAATACAGCTGATGTCATCGTGCTTAGAAACATTAATTTCGGACTTCATTAAATAACTTAAACAATAATTTATTATTCTAATGTGTGCATTATTATATCTCTCTAAAAATTTAATTCTAGCTAAAAAGCATTAATTTTTTAATTTAATATTTTAAAATGTATTTTAATCTAAATACATTAGCTGATAATAAATGATGCATTCAAACTGAGTGAAGTTGATGTTTACTTTATCGGCACGTAGCTTGAGATATGGCGTCATTGATTTTTTCTACCATAGGCGTACCCTAATAAAATTAATATAATTATACCTTCTTTTCAAGCAGGTACGCCTATGCTCTCTTTGTTTACATTACTATTTGCTCAGGCGTGCCAACTTAGAAACTAAAAAAAGCTTCTGGTCATTGAACTTCTTCTTCGTCTAACCCCCAGGCCTCCAGGGCCAGGATGCAGCAGCGCATCAGACCTAAAGCTAAGAACGCCATCCCCAGAAGCTCTTCACCTCTTGCTATACTCCGGATGGTCTCTATGTCCATCGGGAGCGAGTGGCCTTGAAACGTCCGTACTGACTTAGTATATCTACTCTGCTCATACAGTTTTTTTGATTTTCTTGGTAATACTTCTTCGGATACTTCGTCCGCTCTTTTATCAATATCAAAAAACGCACTTTCAAACATGATGATGACAACCAAATAAAGCGGCACTACGAACGCCAGCTTGTTACAACGTTACTATGGCAACGTTTATCAAGACCTTCTATTAGTAAGTGTTTTTTAAGAGAGACTTCCAAACGCAAAATCGGAAATTTTTTCAACACAACAATTTTCGTTATTTCTTAATATTTGCATTCAGTTCCGGAAGTGCGAAAAGTATTGTATATACCTTGTGACTGAAGTAGTATTCTTAATCCCTCAGGTAAATTATACATAAACTTTACCTTCGGGATTAAAAGTACTACTTCAGTTCCGCGGTATATAATATACTATTTCGCACTTCCGGGAATAAAGTAACAACTTCACTCCATTTTGATAGGGACTGAAGTATCACATTTAATCCCTCCGGGATCAAATAATGACAGAAATCTCGGAAGAATGACATTACCTACTAACAAATAATTTTAATATGTATTTTATTAAAAAAAATTACTTAGAATGGTAATGTACAATGTACATTAATATTTACATTAACATTATTACAATTCGCAATATTAACTAATTTTTGCTGAGTTAATGCAGCAGATAAAGATACTTGATTCATATCCAGATACGTCATTTTTATATTGAACTGGCGTTTGTTCCGATAAAGCTGCAGAAACGTTACTACGGCAAAGTTTATCAAGACCTTCTATTAGTAAGTGTTCTTTAAGAGAGACTTCGCAATCGCAAAATCGGAAATTTTTTAAACACAACAATTTTCGTTATTTCTTAACATTTGCATTCAGTTCCGGAAGTGCGAAAAGTATTGTGGCCACGAGTCAATGTACGCCCCCAATTTTTTGGTTGTTTTTGAATTTAAAAATTTCGTTTTTGGTATACGTGAATAAGACAAAAGTGGGCTATTTTTAGACTAACAGGAACAAAAATATTATCAACATCAACTTTTTTTTCTTAAATGGAATGACCGTGTTTTTTTGTGGTGTTTTTTTGTTTAATTTAATTTTTTTTTGTGGAATTTAATTTTCATTTTCATTTTCATAGGGGTCCTATGGAAAATTTTTTTTATTCGGACATAGTGATTCATAAGCTTTAATTTTTTCGCCGACAATAATTTCTTAACGAGATCCTTTGTAATAATAAAAGTGTATTTAAAAGGTCCGCACAAATTAAACAAGAAAGAATTTTAATAAACCTTTTAAAAACACTTTTATTATTATAAAGGATCTCGTTAAGAAATGATTATTGGCGAAAAAATTAAAGCTTATGAATCACTATGTCCGAATAATAAAAAAAATAGTACGGTCCCATTTAAAAATTTTCCATAGGACCCCTACGGAAATGAAAATGAAAATTAAATTCCATTTTTTGAGAAAAACCTAAAAATAGTCGTATCTATCAGTAATTTAAATAACTATTTTATTCTTTACAGACAAGCTTACTACCTTGCTAATAATTACCATAGCCTACTTAGTAATTTTCTTACATCGCATTCATCTGACGCGGCCATTTTGTAAAAAATAAAAAATCGTTTGTATATCACTTATTTTTTGGAATTTTTGACATTGGAAAAAACTGCTGCAGTTAGAATTTCATGTTTTATAAAACACCACAAAAAAACACGGTCATTCCATTAAAAAAAAAAAAGTAGATGTCACCTCCGGTTCAACCGGAAGTGATATTTTCGTTCCTGTTAGCCTAAAAATAGACCACTTTTGTCTTATTCACGAATACCAAAAACGAAATTTTTTTATTCAAAAACAATAAAAAAATTGGGGGCGTACAGGGTGTTTCCTATAAAACTATACCCCCCCTTATTTCGGTCAATTACCACCGATTTTAATTTTTCAAAAACCAGTCTAACACAGATTTTTCCGTAGATTTTGAATATGCTATTACTTTTTTTCCTACTTCAACCGTATACGAGGGGCAGAAAAAAGTATGGTTTTTTTAAATGGAACACCCTATATCTTTTTACATATTTGGATTCGCCTCGTCCTTCTGATTACAAATATATCTGACACTTATATATTTGCTAGCCTGTATTTTTCTACATATATAAGTAATATATATATATTTATAATCAGAAAGGTAGGGCGGATCTAAATATGTAAAAAAATACAGGGCATTCCATAAAAAAAACCATACTTTTTTTCACCCTTCGTATACCGTTGAAGGGAGAAAAAAAGTAATAGCATATATGAAATCTACGAAAAATTCTATGTCTAGGTTTTGAAAATTTTGAATCGTTAATAATTGACCGAAATAAGGGGGGTATAGTTTTGAAGGAAACGCCCTAAGTTTAAATTTAATATTTGCGCCATTTTTATAGCAAATATATAAGTATCATATATATTTGTAATCAGAAGGACAAGGCGAATCCAAATATGTAAAAATATATAGGGTATTCGATTTAAAAAAAAACATATTTTTTTCTGCCCCTCGTATACGGTTGAAGTAGGCAAAAAAGTAATAGCATATTCAAAATCTACGGAAAATTCTGTGTTAGACCGGTTTTTGAAGAATTAAAATCGGTGGTAATTGACCGAAATAAGGGGGGGTATAGTTTTATAGGAAACACCCTGTACATTGACTCGTGGCCACCCGGTATACCTTGGGACTGAAGTAGTATTCTTAATCCCTCAAGTAAATTAAACTTTACCTTCGGGATTAAAAGTACTACTTCAGTCCCGCGGTATATAATATACTAACTATTGCGGTTTCAACGTTTTTAAATTAAATTTTTATTTTGTTACGTCCTAACGATTTTATATCAACAATTGCTGATTTGATAGAGGGGTCTTGCTTTAAATAATGACCCACACGAATAGCATGAAGTTTACCTATGTTTTTATCTTTCGATTCCACATGTACAAAAAATGGACCCTTATCTGTAGATCGATAACGTGTAGGTACCTATTTAAATCGTAATGTTTAGAATTAAGTTCATTTAAAATGTTATTAGTTGGAGTATTTTTAGATTGATTAGGATTTTCAAATGCTTGTTGCAGTTTATCTAATATGTTAGTTTTACTAGCAGGGACTATTGGAACGGACTCACCGAAATCCATGGAATTTTTATTGGGTGGTTCATCACCTTCGCCATACGATTATTTATACTTTAATAATGTCAACAAAAAGGTTTGTCGTCAATTAGTGAATTATGTAAATAGGACACTAGATAAGGTAATATCACAATTTGAATCACTGCTTCGATTGTACTACCGTTCACACGCACGGCTCAAAAGAAACTGAAAAGTTTTTTCAATTAAATTTTATTTCATTGATATACAGGGATTATTTGAAAAGTTTTTGGAAATAATTTGTCTTTATTGATATACAGGGGTAGTTTGAAAAGTTTTTGGAAATAATTTTTCTTTATTGATATACAAGGGTTGTTTGAAAAGTTTTCGGAAATAATTTTTTTATTGATATATTGGGGTTGTCCGAAAAGTTTTTGGAAATAAATTTTTTGTTTTATTGGTATACAGGAGCAATAGGAAATTTTTTTAAATACATTTTGTTTATACCGGGTGTAAATGAAATTAGGCTCACCCCTATAACTGTTTTGTTTTTTTAGAAATCATTTTCAAGTTTTGGTAGTTGCAATAACAAGTAAATTTGAATTAATGCATGTTAATAAAATAATTCTAGCACTTCCGGTTTCACCGGAAATGGCCGTAACATCTGTTTTTTAAATGGAATACCCTGTATATTTTTACATTTTTGGATTCAGGGATTTATTCTGCATACTATGATATCAACTTCGAGGAAGAAACATAACCTCACACATTTCTTTAGGATAATTTAAGTTGGCATCTAGGGAGCCATGACTGCTGAAAAACTTTTATTTCTGAGTCGTTGAGTATTGGAAAAATAAAATCGTGATAATACGTGAGCTAACTTTGCTTTTATAGCCATTTAAACATCTCGGAAATGGTTTTTTCAATCATGACTTTAAAATCAGATATAACTTTAGATACTTTAGATTATAGAGCTCTTAAAGCCAGACTTATTTCAAATTTTGCACCGAGTAGGTTACCAGGGGAAGGGCAACTTAATTTGAGTAAATGTTATCAAAGACATAGTGAATCAATTGCTGATTGTACACGGTTACGAATAGCTGGGGCTAGGGTATTAGAGGACGATTTAAGAAAAGCCACACAAGAAAAAATACCAGGGCTGAGGAAGAAAAATCTAGATTTGCTGATAAATCAATTTAAGATGGGGCTACGAAGGGACATCATGAAAGAAGTAGCAGTTTTGTTGCTTAAAGAAACGCAGCTCACATTGGACAAGACGTAAGAGTTAGTAAAGCTGCACGAAATAAATTTAAGGATGATTCAGGAGAAGGATACTTGTCAACGTAGGATTTCACAAATAAAATTCTATTCGTGTGATGGTCTAGGACATTTTGCGAGGGACTGCAAAAGACGAGAAACAAAAATGGGAACTTCTAAGGACGATGCATGCTTTAAATGTCACCGTACTGGACATTGGGCCAGGGACTGCCCGCAGAAGAATTTTGACAAAAAAAAGGAGTCTTCGAACGAACGTTCTTATGGAGATCGAAGTTTCGGCAATGGAAATGCCACCCGGGCAAATTATAAGGTCGAGACAGAGGGACGAGGAAGTTTTTACGGAGAACAGAGGTTAAATAATGGTAGATTTCATCGGTCAACCAGATCAGAGAAGAATGAGTATAGAAGAAATTATACGGGGGCCGTACTAAAAGATGTACGTGCCGGAAACCGAGAATATGGTCGCCAATCTTCGCTAAGGGAAGATAAAGAGAAAGAAACGGAAAACCAGAGTAATTTAAACTAATTTGCCCTTCCAATGTTTCCCGATTGGAAGGTGGAAGAGATATGAAAAAAAAAAACCAAATAAATATGCGATATAACAGGGAACCAAGGAAAATTTGGAACAGCGCTAATAAAGAGAAGGTTTAGAAAGAAAGAGGAAGTCTCGGAGGAAGTTCGAACCTTATTTCGAACCTGGGAGTTGTAATGGAATACAACCTTATGTAGCGGAACTAGAGTTCAATGGTAGACTCTGTAGGTGTTTAGTGGACACCGGCGCCGCATTGTCTTTGATAAAGGACAGTATTCGTGAATAAAACTTTCGAAGAGATAGAAGAATGAATTTAAAGCTGGTAGGAGTTACTGGGCATGTGATGCGAAATTTTGGTATCGTAATATCCGGATCTTATGTTACCAGTGTCAAGGAGACGCTTACGAGGTGCTTCTGTGGCTTGTGGGGATCAAGCATTTGAGGACAATGAATTTGATATACTGCTTGGGAGAGATTTCCTAGCAACCCATCGAGTGAATATATATTATTGTGGTGGAGATACTACGATGACAATATTAGGGGAGCGTGTGTTTCCCCAGCAACAGGGAATTTCGGAAGATGAAGACGAGTTTATAGAAGAATTGGGTGAAAATGAAGTGTATCATACCAATTTTATGAAAAGTAAAGGAGATAAGCACCATTCTTTAAAGGGGGAAGTAGGAGCATATGGTAATGGTGATAACAAAAAGCAACAGAAAATGGTTAAGAAATTCGAATGGAAGAGAAAACAAAGGCTGGTTTCAGTGGTCGAACCGGAAGGAGACTGGAAGAAATGGTTCGCTCAAAGGAATCGGAAGAAACGGACCACACTAACTTAAATGGAAATGATAAATATTGTTTAAATGTTAATTGTGGTATTTCATAAATTATTTCTCTTCTTTTTCTTTTTTGGGATTCATTACCACATTCCTTGAGATTCCTATCCAAAAAAAATCGATTTATCTAAAAAATATTCAAATTAACCAGTTTAAAACTGGGAAATAACCTCTACGCCTTTGACGTAATGTCAGAGGATCAGTTAGAGGGTGTTTTTTGACAACTAATAGGAATTAAATTAATACAAAAATACTGCGCTGACGTTAATAATGAATACCCGAAAGAATTTGTTGATAAGACTTTCGAAAATAGAGTTAACAATCCGGTGCAACCAAAACCAGAATATCATTATTCGACATTAATTTCATATATAAAAGGTTTATCTGAGAAATTACGTCGTGTCGGTAAAAAATTTGGCGTTAGGACAATTTTTCAAATAAATAATACTTTAAGATCCTTATTGACAAAAACGAAACCATTAAATCCTGAACAAAATTCAAAAAATTGTATTACAGTATCCCGTGCGAGTGTAATAAACATTATGTGGGTGAATCATCTAGGCCACTTAATGTACGATTGGGCGAGCACAAAAGTTATATTGGAAAAGGTGATATTGAAAAATCTAAAATTTGTGAACATGCTTGGGAAAACGATCACAGGATAAAATGGGATTCAGCAAAAATTTTGCCCAAAGAAGCAGACAACAAAATAGAAAAATCAAAGAATCTGCAATAATTTTACTTAATGAAGATAAATGTGTATCAAATTGTTCGGTAGAATTTTGTTCAACTTGGTTACCAATGTTGAGAGAAGAACTCAATTTAATTACTATTATATTTTTCAACATTTCTGTGGTAAGTAAGATAATAATTTAATTGAGGAAATGAAGGAAGGAAAAATAAGGAAATGATAAAATATCATTAACCGAATCAAAGGTTAAGGTTACAAGAAGTAGGAAGAGGCAGGAGGAAGTAAACAGGAAACTTCTCCCCAAAACGAAGAACAGAAATAGCTTAAGTGGAGCAAATAGTTTAACATCCGAAGAAAGAATTGGAAATGAGTGGAAGATGTTGGCGCAACAATGGGAACAACGGTTTTACGACTTACAGGGTGGCCAAGGAATTTTAAAGAGAAAAATCCGGGAATATGAGAATCAATTTTTAGGAAGAGAGGAATATAATATTACTTGTGAGAAAAATGAAAATGACACATCACCAGTAATGGATAATAAGGATCATGCTACACCTGACATGAAAGATGATGTAAGAAGGCAAGGAGGCCTGGATAAAACGGAGATTTTGGATACAACGGAGATTTTGGATAAAATGGAGAAATTAGAAACAGTAATTGCTAGATTGGAGGAAAAGCTAATTAAATTAATGGAAAGGGAACGTAGACGCGAATACAAAATAGAGGTCGACGAACAAGCGAAAGTCACCATGAGAAAGGGACAGCAAATAAGGACAGTAATATAAATAATAAATAAATACACCACATGTAATTACGACCCCCTTTATCTCAGAAGGCTCTAGAAGAGCCTTGTGCGGGAGGGGGCTACACATTTAAAGACAAGGGACACACATCCAATATCCGTGTATAATGGATCCCTCTCACAGTGTTTTCCATTGCCACGACCGGGAATCGAACCAGGGACTTTTGGGTGAGAGGCAGGTACGCTACCATCTCGATCATCCAGTCATAATAAAAGGAGATGAAGTGCCCATAGCTACTAGAAATAAATTGAGTATTGGAGTAATCGATATACGTAATGACGATTGGACCAAGAAGACAAAAATGATTCACGCTCAGATACAGGACTGCGAGAATCGGAAAAAATTAGAAAATACACTGGGTACTAAGTTTAAAGGTACGACGAAACCAGAGAATTTGGGTTATCTAAATGAGGCGAGTGTGAAGAAAGGGCTTTCGAAGGAGCTCATTAAGCCAGGGAAATGGCCGTATGAAGTTATGGATGTCTTGGTACCCGTGAAGTATAATATGAGAAAAATGGAAAGCAGAGTAGAGCAAGTAGCTCAGGTAAATCAACTGAAGGGATATTATGAGAAAGAAACTACTTTTGAAGAATTTCAGTATGAAGACAGTAGTGATGAGATGTCGAAAGAAAATGATGAGGATAACGAGGACACAGTTTTTGAAGAAGTTCAGTACGAGGACAGTAATAGTATTAGTGAAAGCGACGAGGAACCAGATTATCCCGTAATGTTGAGACGATCAACGAGGATACGAAGGCCTCCCGTGAGGCTGGATTTGTAATGGTGCGACAGAGACGACGTGACGTCTCGGATAAGGTCATTTGAGCAACAATAACAATTAGTAGATATAGCTCGAGTGATAAGATTTACTACATATTTTAAAGATTTTCGCGTTTGACTTCTCCACCCCACGGCTTTACCGATGGGTATATTTGATTTTAAGCTTAGTAACCGTCATATGTTAATTGCGGAGAAGGTATATACCACAGTTGATTTTAATCTATGGTATAAATAGGCCGTCTGCTGAGCAAGACCGCCGACTAATACTGGCATCACTTGTCTTTTGATTCAGGTAAGCGTGTGTCATTTTACTAGATTTAGGAAATTGAAGTAAGAATAGAAAACATCTGGCTGATACGCCTTAATTACTGGAGTGACAGTAAGTATTTTCGCGGGATGGGAAGACGAATTTTATAGAAGGGTATTACTTAAGTTTTTAAGGATCAATTAAATTTTGTTTAGGCTGAAAGATATATAGTGGGAGGTTTAGTATGAACTATTTAATTAAAACAGATTTTCGTGAATAGAATTTTTAAATATATTTTAAGTGTATTTTATTCTAATGGTTGCACTGTAAGGACCCAATGCAAGCATTATGAGGGGTAGGTGCATGTAATTGTTGTTTTAGTAGACTATACATGTTTGATTTTGTTAAATTATAATGATTATTGAATGCAAACAGAACTTTTGTTATACTATCGTTTTTTTTTGCATACACTGCTCAACAGGCGAACCCATTTATAGAGCAAGACAAACATAGAGACATAAAATTCAAAAGTACATAATATAACACAAAACTTAAAATATAAAAAAAACAAAGATAACATGAATGAATAAGATTGTTTTATATCTTTAAGTGAGCAAGAAAATATGTCAAAAAGTTCATAATTTTTGTTATATTTGTCACACATTGAAAAGATAGGAGAAAACTTGAGAATATTAGTGTGGGAGATATCAAGGTAAAAAGTTTGTGATCTCCGAGAATTTATACTTTGCACGTAAAAATTTAATTTGCTTAATAATTCTTGACAGTCAATTTTGCTATGTATGATTTTATACAGGTATACCTGAGAATAATAATCTCGCCTTTTGTCTAGAGTAGTCATTGAAAATCTTGCCAAAAGCTCTAGCTGCGGAAAACCAATCGTAGGATAAACGCCATCAGAATTGAACCATAATAATTTTAAGAACCGTCTTTGAACACTCTCAAGAAAATTTATATAACAACTATAATGGGGGTTCCAGACAAGGGACGCATACTCAAGTTTAGGCCGGACAAAAGCAAAATATAAAATTTTTAAAGTATTGACATTTGAGAAGTCCCTGCTAGTTCTGATTAAAAAACCAAGAGTTCTAAAAGATTCTGACACTAAATTATTTATATGAGGTGAAAATGAAAGTTGACTGTCAAAAGTTACAACGAGATCTACAAGAGTAGCCAGGTCTTTGAAGGACTACGTTGTGTACACTGTAGTCAAAAATAAGAGGCTTGGTTTATTTGTGTAAGACATAACGTTACATTTAGAGACATTCAAGTTTAGCATATTTTTAACACATCAATTTGATACGTTTAAGAGACTACGCTGCAACATAGAGCAATCCTCCAAAGAAGAAATAGTTGTAAGTATTTTAAGATCGTCCGCGTAAATCAAAAGTGAGACATGAATATTACACACTATGTCATTAATAAATATATTAAATAGCAGCGGCCCGAGAATTAATCACTGTGGAACACCTGATGTTGCAATGTAATCGACAGACCGGACCAGGTATTTACGATTTAGTGACGGGGATCCATGATGAGAAACAAAGGAATTATTGGTTACGTTGGCAGTGATGGTACTAATGACATGGACACCTCAGAAACTGACTGTGGAGGGGTTAATTGCGTACGACTGTGAAAGTGACAAGGGTCAGTATTTGTGCGAGTGTTACAAAGAAAAGAGATAGGACTACAACACACATGGCCATGTTTAATCGAAGTAACGCGCTCAATCATTTATTGCGGAATGCATAGCCACAGTTCGGTCGTGGCAGGAGGACTGTTAAATTATATTCACCAAGTTGGAGGTGAGGAATGTCAGTCGATTCATCGATATAAGGCTTTGAAGATATACCAGAACACAATAGGGCAAATTGTAGCTAATGGAACTACAACGGCATCAGTGACTCTTCACGGAAGTTTAGACAATACAGGAAAATGTGAAGGAGTAAGCTATCAAGAAAATGGTAATTCTTGGCATGGTGTCATAGTGACAGCCTCAGTGAAGATCACAATCATGGATTATTATGCTACGGTGAAGTTGAAAGAAAATGAAGTTAGTTTAAGAGGAGGAATAACCTGTCCATTCTTAAAAGGATATTGTTTCGATGCATCCTTAGGAGAAAGTACCTGGGACGTGACGGCGCAGGAATCGTGTGAAGAACGATTGAGTCTGATATATGTAGGATCCGCAGAAAAAGTGACGTATAATCGAACACAAGAACATTTTATGGTAGTAGAAAGTGATACGAAGGTTTTCGCTGTAGCCCTTATAAAGAGAATAAAATTTTGCAACTTGGACTTGGACAGACGGAACACCCAAAACTATTGGTGTGTGAAGGACATAACCAGATATTACGACCACCAACTGTTCTGTTATCGAAAGAAGTTGACATTATGAGTTATGTTAACAGTAAGTTCTTATATGTATATCGAGCAATCTTTCAAACGAGGTTTAGAAACAACGTATACAGGGTGTTCCAGGTTTTTGTAGCAGGACATTAACAGTCGATAGACATTTGAAAATTATTAAAAAAAGCATATGAACATAGGTTGAGAAATGCTTAGTTTCGAGATACAGGGTGTTAACGTTTGAAAATAAATATGGATTTATATTTATATATTTATATTTCCAGAATGCTAAGAAGTATCAATCCAAACTTACCAATTCTTTACATACAATTTAGAGGCAGATTTTAAAATAACAAACTACTACTTTACTTAACCATGGGCGTAGATATATGGATTAAGGCCCTTTTTACAAAAAAGTAGTACGCCACTGATATTTTTCCATGTTTCCAGTTTAATTCAATAAAGCAAGAAAAAACAAAAATTTAATGTCTCTTGGTACTTTTTGATATGACAAGCCGCTATTCAGAAAATTTACATTTAATCTTTTGTTGCACGCTCAGAATTTCACCAAATTTGATGGTAGGAAAAGTCTTTTTTAAAAAAAAGAATGAAACATCGCTAATGATGCTTGTAATAATAAAAATAAATAAATAAATAAATACACCACATGTAATTACAACCCTCTTTATCCCTGAAGGTTCTAGAAGAGCCTTGTGCGGGAGGGGGCTACACATTTAAAGACAAGGGACACACATCCAATATCCGTATATAATGGAAAAATCCCTCTCACAGTATTTTCCATTGCCACGACCGGGATTCGAACCGGGGACCTTTGGGTGAGAGGCAGGTACGCTATCATCTCGACCATCAGTCATATATAATGAAGTAAGACACTTTTACATGTTGCTAGCATTTGTGTTTGTGTTCCTAATAATTTATTTTAGTTGCACTTTTACATGTTGCGTTTTAATACATTTGTGTTATAAAAATTTTGATGATTTAATGAATGAATGATAATAAACTTTTACAATAAATATTTTAAATGTTTAATTCTTTTTTTTTAAGAGACTTTTCGCACCATCAAATTTGGTGAAATTCTGCGCGACTTCAAATTTGTCTAAAATTCGTCCAGAGGCGTGCATCAAAAGATTAAATGTAAATTTTCTGAACAACGGCTTGTCATATCAAAAAGTGCCAAGAGACATTAAATTTTTGTTTTTTCTTGCTTTATTGAATTAAACTGGGAACATGGGAAAATATCAGTGGCGTACTACTTTTTTGTAAAAAAGAGCTTTAGTAAATCCATATATCTACGCCCCTGGTTAAGTAAAGTAGTAGTTTGTTATTCTAAAATAGGCCTCTAAGTTGTATGTAAAGAATTTGAGTTCGATACTTCTTAGCGTTCTGGAAATGTAAATATAAATCCATATTTATTTTCAAACTTTAACACCCTGTATCTCGAAAACTAAGCATTTCTCAACCTATGTTTATATGAACTTTTTTAAATAATATTCAAATGTCTATCGACTGTTAAAGTCTTGCTACAAAAAACTGGAACACCCTGTATAGACACTATACATCGTAGATGTCGGGCGCAGAGAGAAATTCTGAAAAATAGGTTATTATTAGCTCCACTGGTACCAGATGCGACAAGTCAAATAATTCAGAATAAAGAAGGCTATATAGGACAAGTATTAGGAGAAGTATTATACACACTCAGATGCGTTCCAAGACAGGTCAAAATCAGGAGAACCCAGAAATGTTATCAAGAACTTCCGATAGGTGTAGATAATCAAACAAGATTTATGGCACCAATTACAAGGATAATACAAAAGCATGGCCAAGAGATTAAGTGTAATAGCCTAACACCACCATTATACTACATTGAAGATGAATGGATGGGACTCATACCACATCTAACTGTTCGGAAAGCACCAAAAGAATTGGAAATAAAAGAAAGCCCTAATATCAATTTTCAACCGATCCAGCCGTTAGGATCTAGAGGATTGTATACATCAGAGGAAATTGGAAAGGTGCAGAATCTGTTTACATTTGGAGTAGAAAGAAAAGTCGTTGAAAATATTATAACTAGGCGAGTAGTCGGCATGGGAGCTGGAGGACAAGGATTTTCCACCTTGGGTATGTTTAATCCCCAGAAATTAAAGGATTTAGCTCATTCCACTATGAAACAGATGTGGGGATGGTTTTCCGACTTAGGTACTTTTATGAGCGGACTAATGGGATTTTATTTAGTATTTAGAATTATTAAACACCTTTGGAGTTATGATCAATGCTTTCCATTTATACCGTACCATAGGAGGTGGACTTGCTTTGTTAGCCTGTCTATGGAATAGTTTAATGATGCGGGTCATCCAGCACTATTATGTGAATAACTTAAAGGTGACGAAAGACAATGAAAATCTTAGTGCCGGGCGTGACGAGAGACTAGAAACAATCACAAGCCGTACGAGTAGTGCGCCTATAAACAGTTTAGAAAACACAACCTCGAACCTTTATCCGAGCGTTCGGCAAACCGGTCATTGGACTGAAACAGGATAAACCGCCAAATATAATTATAAAAATGGGTGACAATGTACTCAAAGTACACAAAAATAGGATTAAGTTATACCATGAGTAGAAAAAAATATATACATATTTTTGAGCTCAGCATATATGTTTTTTTTTTTTCTTTCCCGAGGGAGATGTAATGGTGCAATGTAATTAAATAAATTATCTAGGTTAAGTTTTTTCTATGTAGTAATTATTATATTTTGTAACATAATTGGCATTTTTGTTTATTCCGAAATTAATTGCAAGTTGACCGAAATGAAACTATAAGTTTATTGAATTTGATTTCGGCTAGAGGACTCGAATAAAGACTGAAGTGATAAGACGTTTTCTATTTAAAAGTAACAAGTTATCATACAATAATTTATTTTTTCCAGCAAATTTTCGGGTAAAATTGAATATATTTTTACAATTAATTGACGTTTAACTAATTAGACGCATCCTAGCTATAGTATGTTCCACCAGCACATATGAATAGACTCCTCCCCAAAAATGCCCGCTAAATTTGAATGGACTTTCTCTATTGGTCTTATTTCTAGAACTCGAATTACAAAGCACCTGCTAGATTTGACTGACTAAGGCTGACTCTACAAGTACTCGCGTAACGCATTAAACTTTTACACATTTTGCAACAGACCAATCAAAACGCATAAACGCTAAACTTATGAAAAACGCGAATAAATGGGGAGCTGGGGCGTGACTGGTGACTGTCAATTGTGTTATTCGATTCGTATTCGTTTTTGTGACATTTCACATTTTGTCTACGAAGCAAAGTAATAAGGTATGGCTGAAGGAGGTAGAGTGTCTCCACCGAAAAAACGATTATCCAGACATTTTTCGATGGAAGATAAGGAAAATGTGCTGAACATTTTTAAGGCCTACGATGGGGAGAATCCGGAGAAACCAAAGATGGAATGCATGGAGTTCACTGCAAAGGCAGTAGGTGTGAGTGTTCCAAGTGTTTCCAATATTCTTCGTGAATACAAACAAACACACCAACTTCAGCCACCGAAAGTGTACCACCGACAAAGGGCAGTTTTGTACAATATCGATGAAGGAACTAAAAGTGCTCTCAAGCGTATAATCCATTCCTTTTTTGAAAGAAATGAACCACCAACTCTAAACAAAATTTTAGCAGCGGTGCATGAAGATGATTATTTACCTCATCTTAAACGGAGTTAAAGTCTATTTTTTTCTACTGACCTAAGTACCAAAATGTATTGTAATGATGAACAAAGCCATTCTATTATTATATTATATTGATATCTTTCATAACTTTCTTATACGTAGGAGCTGTAATAGATAGATAGATAATAGATAGAAGCTTGTGAAAATTAAGAAGTAGGTAGGTATGTGTTTATTTATTTGGACTTGTTAAAACTTATAAGTAGTTAAGTTCTTGCCTTCTAGCAAATGATAGGCTTTTTAAAGATTTTTCTCAGTAAAAATAAAACAAGATGTAGATATTCATTGAACTTAATTCTGGGAATCACGCCAAATTCTAAAAAAATAAATAGAAATAAGAAAAATTGCCAAAATATGTCAAGATAAAAGTGTAGTATCAAAGGCAAACCTCAACAGTTTGCCCCAGAAAACCACTGTATATAGTTCTAAATGAATATAAATACAATATTGTTATCTAAAAATTCGTATTAGTGGTTTTCTAGTATTTTACACTAGAAAATATAATAACAAAATGTATATTATATAATATATAGATATATATTGTTATGTTACTTTATATAATCATATATAATATATGATTATTACTGAAAAATATAGTTGAGCGCCAGATCCTCTTAAGAATCACAAAAGAATATTAAATAATATGAAATTTTTTACTTACTATTTGTTATTATAACATTAAATTTTGTCTTATCTCAGGAGCCGGTTCAAAGGTAATTTTCACTTTAGTTCAGTTATGCTTGTTTAATTTATATATTGCAAATAAATAAAAGATTTAACCATAAATTAACAAGTTTAATTAGTATTTAATAATAAATATCCAGAATTTCGCCTAAAATTATACTTAACTATAACGAAATGACAATTTAGTATTGTTATAAATTGATGAAACTAATTCTTTATTTAAATTTAATTATCTATTTACTTATATGTTTCTTTTTACTGAAATTGAGTTTTATTGGCCTTTTTTTTAGAATTTACTGTTTTATTTATACTCGAGTTTTAGTTAAGTCGTATGCATACCTTTTCTGCTCTTTGAATATTCGTATTTTTTTTTTACTGCTTCTGTACTACTATTTAGATGACTTTAATTTTACAGCAACCCCAATTGTTCCTTGGACACCACCGATCATTCCTTGCTTTCTATACAATATTTCCTTATATTATCACTGCTTATTAATTAACTTGTTCTTTGTTCATTTGCTTCTTTATTCTATCTATCATCAATGTTTGACGTTTCCAATTTTATATTTTCTTTCTTATTAATTCTTTTCAGTTATCTTTTCAAAATTACGTCCGACTTCAAAAACAACTCAAAAATTCCTCCTCTCAAAATTGACATTTTTTTCATTTTTGATGGCAAAAATCCTACTTGATATGGTCTTTTATTTAATAAAATTTTAATTTGCAAATTGCTTATTTAATTTTGATTTTTATATTAATACAATTGTTATTTCCTTGCACTTTTGTGTTTCTTCTAATACTTATACAACAATTTGTCTTGTTTTGTTATGATTATTTTGATGGTTATAAATTTTGATTATATTTCCAAAATCAAACTTAAATCTACTTTTATCATAAATGTTTTTATATAAACTCGCTTAACCTATACTATTACAACAATATTGTATATTATAACCAGTTATGATTTGTCTCCAGGTAAGTGTCTTTTCACTTAGGTTTGTATTCTTTGTTTATTATTTTTGTTTTATTAAATATTGTTTATTTTATAATTCACTTTGGATTGAGTTTACACGGTACCCATTACCTTTTTTTTCCTATGGGTTTTCTCAGAACACAATTCGGCTATTAAGCGAGGACTCCTAACTCATTCCAACGTCAAAGAATTACTGCACACTTGTCTTCAACACACACACAAGGCACCTAAAATATCCGAAAACAATAAGGCATTGTCTCAGCCGATTCGCAGTAGAAATGTGCTTAAGATGGAGCATGCCTTTCTTACCTCAACGCTGTTTTTAATTCCCCCGAAAGGTATTAATTTCTCTCAAAACAAAACTACGGCTATACCATAAATCCATAAACATCACAAATGGAGAAATTACTGTTTGCGGCTGATAAAGTATATCCCATAAACGGATGATTCCAAAAATCAAAATCTCACAGCCACCACAGCGAGCACGAGGTTCACCTCATAGAACCCAAAACGATAATGTCAAAAGTCAAGAGTGCCACAGAAAATATTCCGTGAGGTATTCCCATTATACCAAATCCTACCGGGCCATTTCCCGTTACCGTTACTTCGAATGGCATTGAAAGAATCGATTGGCCTCAAGGATAGGCAACCACTAATGCGCCATGTAGGTTTGGGGATCACAGAGATATCAGAGGACATTTTGAGCCCGTAACACATCAGAGGAAGTATCTAAATTCAATATCCTCTGATTATGAAATTAGAGAAGTCAAGGGATTACATCCTCGTGTACGTGTTGGTCTATCTGAAAAACTTAGTGCTGATATTCTTCAGAAATTAATTGTCAAACAAAATGACGAAATATTTGATGATAAATCTGAGTGTTCTATTATTAAAATCTGGTCAATAAAAAATAATAATAACCGTTGCAGTTGGATATCACAACATATAATAAGGTAATTAATAATGGATATATATTGATTGGTCTAGATTTAATTGTGTAAGGTGTATGATGCGATAGATGTTTTGCGCTGCTTTAATTTAAACGGCTTTAATCATTCAATAAATGTGTGTAAAAAGGAAATAATTTGTCCTAATTGCAGTCTAAATCATACTACGAAATCCAGCAAAGCTGTTAATTATAAGTGTATTAATTGTACCAATCTAAGAGAAAGTAAGAAAGTAGACATTGATATTGGTCATGCCGCCTGGGATCACGAAAAATGTCAGTGTTATAAAAATGCGGTTCTTAAATTAAAAACTGACTTGGGATATCAATAGCAACCAGTCGGTAGTTCCTCAGCAACTGACTTCCCTAGCTCTCCGCACTTATTCATACGTAGTAACAATCATCCGTCATTTAGTGATAATATATCAATTTACTATCAGAATGTTCGAGGTTTAAATTCTAAGCTTAATATTCTATATGACGCTCTTTTAACCTGTAACTACGATATCCTTGCTTTCTCAGAAACCTGGTTAGGTTCGCATATTCAGGATCATGAAATTGTCCCAGGAAATTATGTTTTGTTTAGATCGTGATAAGTTGGCTACCAATCGCAGTCGCGGTGGCGGAGTGATGTTGGCAGTCAGTTCATCACTTGTTGCAGTTAATTTAGACTTGAAACATAGTGGTTTCTAAGACTTGTCATTTATTGACGTAGTAGGTGTAAAAATAGTATTAAATCATTATCATTTCTACGTTTTTATACTTTACATTCCCCCAGATATGTCGTCTGAATACTATAACTCTATTTTTGATGCATTTTGCACTCTTAATTATATTTACAATTCACATATTTTAATTTTAGGTGATTTTAACTTATCGGGTTACTGTTCAAATTACTTTGATGTTATTTCGCCTACTACACAAATTCTCTTAAATTTTCAGAGTTTTTTACATCTAAAACAATTTAATAATATTAAAAATTCAAACGATAGATTATTCGATCTTGTTTTATCAAACACAGAGTGTAAAGTAGTAAGAGCTCCTGATGTTCTTATTGGTGAAGACTTGCATCATCCTGCCTTGCTCACTTATTATAATGTTCGTAGTAATCAGGATAATTATGAAAAGAGATTATAACTTACATGTATAATTTAAAAAAAGTTAATTTCCCATTGTTATATGAAATGCTCTCTGAGGTTGATTGGAATTTATTAACTGAATTTTCAGACGTTCACTCGGCATGCGACAATTTCTACGGTATTTTGGAATCTGTACTAACCATTTGTGTTCCCAAAAAACGTATTCCTAAATGTAGTTATCCTCCTTGGTATAATAGTCAAATCATAAAGAATATAAGAGACAAGCATAAAACATGGCGCCTATATTATTCTGAAGGTAATGAGAAATATCTCAATAAGTTTAAAGACTTACGACGTAAAATAAAATCGGATGTTGAAAATGCTTACAAAAATTATATTAAACAGTCAGAAGAAAATATTACACAAAATCCTTCCGACTTCTGGCGTTATGTTAACTCTAAAAGAAATAGTTCGACGTTACCTAAAAATATGAATTATAAAGACAAAATCATTTCAGATCCTCAATTGATCAGCAACTCATTTGCGGAATATGTTCAGCAGTCGTCCTCTGTTTCGGAACAGTGTAATAATACTGATGAAGATTATATCTCAGAAATTTACAATAATTCTTGCCTAAATATCAATCTTGTTACAGAAGATAAAGTTTTTGAAGCAATGAAAAAGTTAAAACATAAACTAACCAGTGGCCCTGACAATATTCCATCCTTTGTAGTACGTGCCTTAGTATTTGCCAAACCCTTATCTATACTTTTCAATCTATCTCTCAAAACTTCAACTTTCCCACAATGTTGGAAACAGTCCAAAATCATACCTGTCTTTAAAAAAGGGGATAGAACTCAAATAAGTAATTATCGGCCCATTGTAATTTTGAATAATTTCGCTAAAGTTCTGGAAATGTTATTGTATGATCATATATTTTCACACGTAAAACATCAAATCAAAGATTTCCAACATGGTTTTTACAAAGGTAGGTCTACAGTTGCCAATTTGTTCTGCTTAACAGAATACTTATCTGATGCGATTGATGACAGTAGTCAAGTTGATATAATATATACTGATTTTTCTAAAGCCTTCGACAGGCTGGACCACAGTAATCTTTTGTAAAAGTTACATATTTTTGGATTTTCAAATCATCTTATTAATTTCTTCTTATCTTATCTTGAGAGTAGAACGCAATATGTTTTATACTGTGGCCGCAGGTCTGTCGAAGTGTCTCCGACTTCAGGTGTCCCACAAGGTTCGAATTTAGGCCCGCTTTTATTTAATTTATTTATTAACGATATTGTTAAGGACATCACTGTCAACTGTCTGCTGTATGCTGATGACATGAAAATATTCTCTAGGATTTCATGTATCGAGGATTGTCTGGAGTTGCAACATAATTTAGATATAGCTTATAACTGATGTATAAGTAACAAATTATTTCTTAATCAATCTAAATGTAATACTTTATCGGTGTCAACTAAACAAAACACTATAACATATCATTACAGTCTTGAAAATAATTCACTGACTAGAACGAAAACATTCACTTGGGGAGGATTTGCGGGTAATCTTTGATGAAAAACTTACATTCACAAATCATATCAGGCTTATAACTAATAAATCTTATAAAGCTCTCGGATTTCTCATTAGAAACACTCTTCATTTTAGTAATGCCTCTAGTCTCAAACTGCTCTACATCTCTATTGTGAGACCTAATTTAGAATATGCGTCTATAATTTGGTCACCATACCTACAAGATACACATAGAAAATTTAGAAAATGTTCAGCGTAGATTTCTAAAGTATTCTACTTTTAAAATTGATAGATCATATCCACCTATTGGTTATCCCCAGTCTCAACTTCTATCAAGGTTCTCATTAGTATCATTAGAAGATCGCCGCAAAGCCTCTTATTTGATTTTTCTTTATGGATTGATACATAACATAATCAACAGTATTGACTTAGGTACTTTTAATATACTGCCTTTTCAGGCTCGCAGAATTGTGTCGCGTCAGACATATTTATTTAATTTGGTGACGCCCAGAACAAATATAAAAAAATTTTCTCCACTTCAAGTCATGTGTAATACTTATAATGATATACATGACCGCGTCTGTATCTATAATTAGTAATTGTTTATTACCTTCTTGTAACACTTTGATCAAATGTCATTATAGATTCTTATTCAGTACCTTAATTAAAATAATGTAAGACTTTTTTGTATTAATATGCATATTATGTATATATTTATATTGATTGCATGCTTTTGTTGTATTACTTTAAATGTTTTTCTTTTTTACATATATCTGTATTTATATATTCTTTTCTGCCTATTCTGTAATTGGGTCTTAGGACCTGTTGGATAGTGTACCAAATAAATAAATAAATAAATAAATAATATCTGTGACTTTATATGTTATATTCTCTCTGGGATTGTATAGGCTTGCTTGAGTAAAATATACTGCCCGGTTTTCGTACACCATTTTCGCGCGAGATTTAAAACGTATGCTTTAGTGGTCGAAAAAGGATTATTTTACAATCAGTTTTCGACCACCAGTTTTATATGCATGTTTTACACGTACGAAAAAGGGATCGATTTTCGACCGCTCTAAACTTAATATTTCCTTATAGATGCCGCCCACGAAAAAATCGAAAACACGTTCTAAAAAAATAGTCGTAATACAGAATAAAAGACTTAAGGCGCCAAAAAGAACCCATTTTCAATATTCGGAAGACAGTTTAAAACGTGCGCTATTTGAAATTCAGGAAGGGCATATGTCTGTCAGAATGGCAAGTAGGGAATTTGGAGTGCCCAAGACAATACTCCAGGACCACAAATCAGGGAAAATTCCTAAGATTCCACGAAAAACTGGTCCTCAGCCTTTATTGACAGTTGAAGGAGAACAAAAATTAGTTGACTTGATTATTAATTTAGCTAAATGTGGATTTCCAGCGAAAAAATCAGATTTGCTCGAAACAGTAGAAGCTGTTATAAAAAACATAGAAAAGAGGTATTTATTTAAAGACGGGAGACCAGGGCAGAAATGGTACTTAAATTTTTTAAAAAGACATCCAATGATTTCAGTGCGGGAAGCAGAGAGCATTAATAAGGCTCGTGCTGTTGTGTCGGAGGAATACATACGGGCATGGTTTCGTGAATTGAAATCTTTCAGACACCAAAAACGAAGATATTCTAGAAGATCCAGATCGAATCCTCAATGGTGATGAGGCTGGATTTTCTTTGGATCCAAAAACTGGGAAGGTTCTAGGGCCAAGGGGGTGGAAAAATTTAAATTCCATAAAAATGGAAAACAAGAAAGATAATATAACCGTGTTGGCGACTTTCACAGCGAGTGGTAAAATATGTCCACCTTTAATTTTGTATCCCTATATCAGACTCGCAAAAGCGATAATTGATAACATGCCCTTAAACTGGGTTTTGGGAAGATCAGATAGTGGATGGATGAAAGGGGATGTGTTTTTTGATTACATTGCAAACGATTTCAATCAGCGGGTCACACAAAATAACCTCAAAAAGCCAATTCTATTACTAATAAACGGACATAAATCCCATATGACAATCCAATTGAGTGAATTTTGCGATAATAACGGAATAATTTTATACGCCTTGCCACCAAATACTACCCATATCTTACAACCCGCTGACGTAAGCGTTTTTAAACCTCTAAAGTCTGAATGGAAGAAAACTGTAAGAAAATGGCAAAGTCTTCCCGAAAATGTTAATCATTCTGTTAATAAAGTAAATTTTCCCAGAGTTTTTCTAGAAGCCTTAAATAATACCAATATGCAAGACCATATAAGAAACGGTTTCAGGAAATGCGGCCTGTACCCATTCGATGCAGATAGTGTTGATTATACCAAGTGCGTAAAAAATCGTTTAGAACAGCAGAATAGCACAACTGCTTCAGACACTAATCATTCGAAAAATGCAACGTTATTCGAAATTCAGTCTGCCAAGAAAGTTTTCGAGAAAATACGACACAAATTGACTGATTATGGAGTAAATGTCGACCTCATCATGGAGGAAATCAGTGCCCTAGAAAAAGATGTCGATGGTGTCGGATCTGACTGTTTGGAGAATAGATATTCAGTCCATAGTTCGGACGCATCTGAAAATTTAGTAGGTGCCATTTTTCCCTTGGCCGAATTTGAAATCCATAATACTACAGAAGTGATTTTAGAAGCTCCACCTGTCTTTACTGATGCTGATCTCAACGGAAGCTCAATCTGCGAAGGTGCTCAATCACCGGAAAACATTGAGCATGAGAATAACATCGAAAGTGAGAATATTCAAATATTCAATAAAGGCGAAGAGTTGCCGCATACTGATGAACGCACAAGTAGCGAGGAAAATGCTGTAATTTCGTGCACAATTCCAGACGCCGATGAGTTAACTGCTCCGCACATCCTAAGCAATGAAAAAATTTTAAACCACAACTTAGATGAAAATATTCAATATGTCCCTTTAAATATTGCATTTGATTCGCTACTAAAATACAAAAGCCCTAATGATATACCAAAATCAGCCAAGAATCAGGAGAAGGAAAAGCTTCCTAAAGTTATCAGCTCGCAATGTTGGATAGACTTTCAAAATAGAAAGGAGGAAGAAAAAAGAGAAAAAGCTGAAAGCATTGCAAAAAGGAAGAGAGAAAGAGAAGAAAAGACAAAACTGAAAAATAAAAAGAAGAGAGAAACCAAGAAACAGTCCAACCAAAAACCAGAAACCGAGAACAATGAGAAAGAGAATGAGGCAGGTACAGGGATATCCAACGAAAATGACCATAACTTCTTTATTTTTGATGTTATAAAAAAAATTTTTCTATAAAAGTTGTAGGGTTTATTGAAAGCATTTAGAATATGTATTCAGAAAAATAAATGAAAGTCGTTTAGAGGAGATATGGTTTTAACTTGCATTTTTTCAACTGGAGCACCCCATTTTTTTTTGCATTTTTGAAATCAAGGTACTTTTCTCATTTCGAATATATAGATATACTTATATCATATTATCTTTTAGGGTTTTCTAATTATTGCAATTTTTGTGGTCCGAAAACAACAAGGAAATAAAATAATAGAACAAATTTTTATTTTTAGAATTTATTAGTCTTGGCTAATTTAGATATTAATTACAACTATAAATAAAAGTAATTAAAACTATCCTACATAAACTGTTCAAAATGACCCCCTTCATGTTCGATACAAAGCCGATACCTTATCCGAAATGAGAAAAGTACCTTGATTTCAAAAATGCAAAAAAAATGGGGTGCTCCATTTGAAAAAATGCAAGTTAAAACCATATCTCCTCTAAACGACTTTCATTTATTTTTCTGAATACATATTCTAAATGCTTTCAATAAACCCTACAACTTTTATAGAAAAATTTTTTTTATAGCATCAAAAATAAAGAAGTTATTTATCATTTTCGTTGGATATCCCTGTACAGGGTGATTGGTTATAAATGCCACCCCTCCTTACCTTCTTTATTTTTGAGTTTAGAAAAAAGTTTCAAATAAAAGTTGTACAAGCTGATCTGAAGTATTTAGGGGTGCTACACAAATTTACACAGAGTGTTCGAAGAAAGCGTGGCCCACCAAAGTTATGTTTTTTTTTATTGGAACACCCTGTTTATTATTGGATTTTCGAAATCTACGACTTATTGCGCTTCCGGCGATATAAATATGTTGTATACTGAATCCAATCCTTTCCAAGATATATTGCTATAAATGAGTCATAAGTAGAATTAAGTTAGCCATGAAAAAATAACAACGATTGTGCATCATTTGTTGTCAGTGCAATGTGTGCCATATTAAGTTGAAAATGGGCTTGTCTGACGGAAAGGAACGAAAAATTTACGAAATCTATGTAAAGGAGCAGATATAACATGCACGAAGCTCAGGGTGAGTATGCCAACTTATGGCTCATTTATAATAATAATAATAATATAATAATAATAATGTTTATTAACCACACCAATAATAGTACAATAGTAGAATTTCATAATATATATATATATATACTGGGTACATAAACATAGGAAATCCACAAAGGAGAACCTGCACGTGGATTAAAATGAATATATAAAACAGTAGGCTGAATAGCATTTAGTAGTAGTTTGTTATTATTTCTTTTTACGTAAATATACACTAACAAATACATAAAATACTTAAATTACATAAAATACACAAAATACATAAGATACACAAAATATGAACACTTACATACAATATAGAGACCATAATATAAAGGTAAAATTTACCGAAGTAAATTAGAATTTTTTTTTTTTTTATTTATTTATTAATTTTTTTTTTATTATTATTCTCACTATTATTAAACTGGATTATTTTTTACATCAATCATGAGATGCACCGATAAACGTGGTACTTCACCTATCCACTTAATAAGTTTTTTTTTGAAAAGCTTTTAAGGGAGTGTATACTTTTCAGAGAGGTTGGAACCTCATTATATAACTTGGGGGCAAGGTAAATGTGACAGCGTTGTCCAACTGTTTTTATCATTTTAGGTACTGTTATCGATTTTTCTTTATGCCGTGTATCATAGTTATGTAAAATTTTGTCCTTTATGTTCATATTTTTCTACTGATATAAAATTAGATTTTGAAAATATAACTGTCTTATATCAAAGATCTTAGATTCCTTGAAAAGATCATCACTTGGATAAGTCCGACTTTTACCGAATATTATTTTCAGTATCCATTTCTGTATTACTTCTAGATTTTTTAGGTATCAATTTGTTACTCCGCCCCAAGCAATAATTCCATAGTACAAGTGTGGCTGTACTAAAGCATCCAATATATCTTGGAAAGATTTGGATTCAGTATACAACATATTTATATTGCTAGAAGCGCAATAAGTCGTAGATTTCGAAAATCCAATAATATACAGGGTGTTCCAATAAAAAACATAACATTGGTCGGTCACGCTTTCTTCGAACACCCTGTATAAATTTGTGTAGCACCCTTACAAGCCTCAGATCAGCTTGTACAATTTTTATTTGAGACTTTTTTTCTAAATTCAAAAATAAAGGAGTTAAGAAGGGGCGGCATTTATAACCAATCACCCTGTACATCGAAAGAAAAGATAAAGTGTGCTGCTTGCCAACACGAACTAAACAGTGACACAGAAGACGAAGACAATAAAAATATAGGCTGTGACAATTGCACAAAATGGTTTCACTTGCATTGTACAGAGTTCTTTGGTCTTTCATATGAAGAAGCTGCAGTCAAAGATTATAATTGTTTCACATGCTCTTAAAATATGAAAAAAACATAAAAAACACACCACAGAAATTAGACAACCCCCAATTCCAATGCCCGGAAGGGGGCTACACATTACAAAAAACGTAGACAAACATCCATACACACCGACATTGCTATCTGCCGGTGCCGGGCTTCGAACCCGGACGCAATAGGCAGTGTAGCCAGAGCCATGACTGTCACTCATACCCTAGCCCACTGCGCCACTGAGTCATTTAACCTTTTAACATTTGATTGTAATTTGTTTTTTATATATACCTAACTAGAACGTCATAGCATATAGTGTACCTATAAACTCTGGTCATAGTCTATATATATATTTATTTTTCATAAGTTTATTTTTAATGATATCTACCTATCTATTTAATATTTGGAAAGTATTATGTTGATGTTACTTGATTTTTTTTGTGGCATTAACAAATTTTTAACTTTCTTTGAAAACATTTTTTAAATTATTGTTTTATTTTATTTTTTTTCATACCTGTATATCTACATACCTATTATTGGATGTAAAACAATATACCCACATGCGGTCGAAAAGCGGTTAGTCGGTAACCGAAAAACGGTAAGTACCGGTCGAAAACCGGGACACATCTGGTCGACCTGAGGTGGCTGCTGGTCGAAAAACTGTAAATAGTACACTATTGAACATTTTCATTTATATAAAATTTCAGTTTTCTAATAACTTAATTTTGAGAGTACAGAACAATTCTGTATTTCCTGTAGATGATAACTCAGTTTGAAAATAAAAAAAATTCTGTGGTATAGTTATTCAAGTTTGAAGTTCACATTTGCGTTAACTGGTCGAAAACCGGCGCAGTCACCCACCTACTTTTTGAAATTTTACAAATTAAAAATAAAATTATTCAACAAGGTTAAATATTTAATCTGTAAAAGCATACCATTTCGTAGTAATTGCAGTTAATAGTCAGTACTTAGTTACATTACAGTTGAGTTGTTAGGAAAATTTACCAATAATTTCTGGTTCTTTTAAAATATAGTGCTTTTCTTTTCTTGACCGTTGATATCAATTAATTTTGTCTAAAAGTTATTTGTTACAGTAAAATGTGAAAAATTAAAGAATCTGCAATAATTTTACTAAATGAAGACAAATGGGTATCAAATTATTCTGTAGATTGTTGTACAATATGTAGCGTAGTAAAGTAAGTATCTATGGTTATGATATAAACATTAAAATTGTGTAATTTCACGAATTACACAAGAGAAAGATTATTAGCATTGAAAAAAGAAACAGATTAAGTTTCCGAAACGTCTGCGAAACATCATTGTTTTTATTTTAGTTTATTTATATTGTATGTCAAAAACCAACCTTTAACTGTTCCTTTGACGTAAAGTCACATGCGTAAAGATTATTTTCTAAAAAATCCAGATATTTTTTGGATTGTCTGGGTAATGTTCAGAAGTGTGGCAGTAAATCCCAAATAAAAACAGAAAGAAAAACAATCAATTAATGTGATGTGTAGATTCCTAGGTTTTCGGTCATGTGATAAAATAAAAAACTATTTTCTTACGTTTCGGTTTTATTAAACCATCTTCAGAGAACTAGGTAGAGAACTTACTTTAAAAATTATTTATAATTCACAGTATATGCTTACAATTTACTTAGGTGTGTATACACTTGGAGTAGTTTTCCACACACACCAAAACACTTTTGCACACACACTCGACGCGCGTTTCGCCAGCCAAGTTGGCGTGCAGAAATAAAATTTCTACAAAAATTATTAATAATGTCAATAAAAAACCAATTTCCAAAAAGAAAACATTGTCAAGCGATTGCGAGAGAAAGATTGTTTTTACTTAAAAGCCGATAAGGGTAATAAGGTTGTTATCTTAGATAAAAAGGACTATTATGAAAGAGTAGCCAACCTGATTAGTAATGGTCCTTATAAAAAACTTTCAAGAAACCCACTACCTAAAATGATTACCGAAGTAAGGAATGTACTTAAATCCTGTAATAACCCTATTACCCCAGCTTTAAAAAATAGATTACATATAATCTAACCCAAGCGTCCCTAGATTGTATTGCCTACCCAAGATACATAAACCCGGTAAGTCGGTGCGTCCTATTGTTTCAGCAATTGGATCACCGACTTATAACCTATCAAAATGGTTGTCGGAGGAGTTCGGAAATTTACCCATTTCACAACCTGGCTTTTCAGTTATTAATTCAAATGATTTCATTAATAAAATTAGCAATATTCAGCTACAAGATGGGGAAATTTTGGTCTCCTTTGATATTTGTTCATTGTTTCCGAGTGTACCAATTCCACAAACCATGGACTATCTCAGGGATTTACTCGAATCAAATAATTTAAGCCAAGAGGTAGTAAACGAATATATTCAACTCACAAAACTTTGTATGAAGTAAAATTGCTTTCAATTCAATAATAATTTCTTTGAACAACATGAAGGGACAGCCATGGGTAACTCTTTGTCACCATTCATTGCCAGTCTTTTCATGAATCGCTTCGAAACAGAAGCAAAAGAAGAATTCTAGTATTTTCCTAGAGTTTGGCTTAGGTATGTGGATGATATTTTTGCAGTGTTTGATACAAAAGTCGCGGATGTAGACGTTTTTGTTTCCAAATTAAATAGTCGTTTCACTTCTGTCAAATTCACATATGAAATTGAAAACGATCAACAACTACCATTTTTAGATGTACTAGTAATTAGAAATAATGAAAATAATTTAGAATTCGATGTATATAGGAAAGATACCAGCACTCTTAGATATACTTCTAATGATTCTCATCATTGTGACCAACACAAGATGGCAAGTTTTAATTTTTTGATTAGTCGATTATTAAGTTTTCCGCTAACTAAAGAGAGGTTTGAAAAAGAAAAGGAGTTAATTAAGGATATAGCTTTGAGTAATGGTTTTTCTACTAATTAAATATAATAAATAAATACACCACATGTAATTACGACCCCCTTTATCCCAGAAGGCTGAGTCTTGTGCGGGAGGGGGCTACACATTTAAAGACAAGGGACGCACATCCAATATCCGTGTATAATGGAAAAATCCCTTTCACAGTATTTTCCATTGCCACGACCGGGATTCGAACCCGGGACTTTTGGGTGAGAGGCAGGTACTCTACCATCTCGACCATCAGTCATAATTTGATTGATAAATTAATTAGGAAGCGTAAATTTAGGGAGGCACTTCGAAATTCTTCGACCTTTCGTATTGAGAAGGAAAATTCAAAATTTGTATCAATTCCATATGAACCCCGGTTTACCCGAGGCCTTAGTAGAATTTTCAACAACATTGATATGACGGTGGTTCATCGATCAGGAAATAAACTACAACAACTTTTAGGCAACCTTAAGGATAAAATTGGAATGAACGAAAGGTCGGGGATCTACGAAATTAGTTGTAAGGACTGCAACCAAAAGTAGTATGTTGGACAAACAAGACGCTCTATTCAGACGAGGTTTAAGGGGCATATGGCTCATCTAAAATACGGAAGAATAGAGAAGTCTAACGTTGCCCAACATGCTTTTGATAACAATCATAAAATAGATATTAATAATTTAAGGTTGATTAGAAATGTAACAAACTCTAGACAACTAGATGCATTCAAAAGCTTGGAAATTAACAAATGTAAACATAGTATGAATAGTGACAGAGGGCCCATTCCAAATAGTTCGCTTTTTATGTTAGTCAAGCGTTAACGCTTCAACGAAGCTAAATATTTTACCCGCCTTTTTGTTACTATCGCGGTAATTGTTCGTCGAAGCGTAACGCATTTTTAGGCATAAATAGGTCGCATTGTTAGGTTAAGCTTAGTTTTAATCATCTCCCGATGATGCCAACTTGGTTGGCGAAACGCGTGTCGAGTGTGTGCAAAAGTGTTTTGGGGTGTGTGGAAAACTACTCCAAGTGTAAGTTCTACACCAAAGGTTCCAACCCCTCTTCAGGAATACCTAGGTGTGGTAAAATTACATAATAATTAATACCTATTAGATACATTTTTACGTCTGTTTTTGTAGAGATCTTTAAAGGAACTAAATGCTAAAATATTTTGTGCCTAATGTTTTGAGATGTTTATGTTACCCTTGATAAGGTGTAACTTATGAGATTATTGGTACTAGAGTGAGTGACATAAATTTAATGTTCGGATTATTTACAATTAATTTGTTTTGTTGATAGAAAAAATTTTGTTCTTTTTTTTATTATTTTTTATTTGTCAATTACATATTACCCCTTTTAGTTTACTTTAAGAGATTAAAATAAGTTTCGCTTACATTTTCTGTATCTGTATGGTTGTGGTTCATGTAAGTAGGTACTTATAGTTCGTCAGTGGTAGTTTGGTTCTTTATTTAAGATTTGTATATTGTTAAAGTTAAAGTTATGGTTTTGTTTGTATTATCTGTGGTGTTATTTATTATTTATTTATTATTGTTCTAGAGCGTGTTTTGTTAGTGCTATCGAATTTTGGTTGAGTGTTTTTATATTATATTTGTGGGTGTATATTCTATTGTGGAAGTATTGTTTTGATTGGTCGATATAAGTGCTGTTGCAGTCATTGCAGTCTATTTTGTATACTGTATTAGTTTCGTCTTTTGGTTGCAGTCTAGGTTTAAGTTTTGTGAAAAATGTTTTTGTAGTAATATGGTTTATATTGTGTTTCTTTAAGATGTTTGAAATATTTTCAGACACTTTAGGTATGTAGGGTATGGATATAATAATATATTTGTTATCGTTTTGATTTGATTGGTTCGTATATAGGTACAATGAATCCAGAATTATTGATACAAACTGGTACACGAAAGAAATATGGTCGCAAAGATACTTAAATTATAATTCTCATACATCTATCAATTACAAAAAAAGTGTTGTTAATAGTCTTACAGGACGGGCCTTTCAACTTTTACACCCAAAATATAGACCAAATAATTTGAAAAAAATTAAAACAGTTCTTGAAGCAAATTCTTACCCAAAATACTTTTATAAACCTATAATAAAGAAAATAATACACACATTATACAATAAAACAACGAATCAATCAAATCAAAACGATAACAAAATATACTTATATATCCATGCCCTACATACCTAAAATATTTTAAACGTCTTAAAGAAACACAATATAACATTAGCACATAAACCATATAGATACCTAATACATACTAAGTACCAAAAAAATTTGCAGAAAACTTAAACCTGAACTGCAATCAAAAGACGAAATTAATAGATACAGTATACAAAATAGACTGCAACGACTGCAACAGCACTTATATCGGCCAATCAAAACAATATCTCCACAAAAGAATATACGCCCACAAATATAAAAACACTAAACCAAAATTCGACAGCACTAACAAAACACGCTCTAGAACAAAACCATAACTTTAACTTTAACAATATACCTACAAATCTTAAATAAAGAACTTATTTTAATCTATGAAAGTAAACTAAAAGGGTAATAAGTATGTAATTGGCAAATAAAAATAATAAAAAAGGAATAAAATTTTTACATCTTTCCATCAACAAAACAAATTAATTGTAAATAATCCGAACATTAAATTTATGTCACTCACTCTAGTACAAAAACAGTCGTAAAAATGTATCTAATATTAATTATTATGTAATTTTACCACACCTAAATTGTAAGTATATACCTCTGTATATACTGTGAATCATTATAAATAAATTTTAAAGTAGGTTCTTTAAAAAAAAACTCCGAATTTGTACAACTTTGTCTATATGCAAATAAAAACGCACGACACGTGATACATAATATAGTTATCACTATTCCAGTCTTAACTCACCAACTTCTTTATATATTTTCGATAGGGAGATATAATAATCCTATCTCCTATCTTATCCCATTGCTGGCCCCGCATATTATTATAATCAACTGTAGTTTAGTAGTGGGTATACAAATTTATATTTTTTATTAGATTAAAACTATTGAAAGTTGTCAAAGTTTAGTTCTCTAAGATATATTGAATTGTGTGTGTCATCAACAATTTAACTTTACCATTTATTAATAATAAACCAAATACCTATGCATTCTGATGTCAATCTTTTAAGCTTTTTCGAACTCTCTTGAGTTCTGTTCTCATTAGGAGGATGTAGAAATTATGTGATGCAATATGTCCATTACCATATTCAAATACCAAATCAGGAGGTACTTAATTTATACCTATTTATACATATTTTTTTAATTGACCTTTTTATTATAAGTACCTACATGACAAAACTATGGTGTTCTGTTTTAATATTACATTAAAAAAAGTATGAATAGTTAACTTTTGCTTCATACCGATACAATATTATTTTGTTATTAGGTACATGGTATATATTAAAATATCAAACATTATTTTATTATTATTTTTACAATCTATAAAATTTTGATATATCCACTATTTGGACTCCTCATTCTATGTATAAACTTAGATTTTATTTGTATTTAAATAACTAATTAGTTGTTATCTTATAGATTACTAAACGTAAGAAGACTCGTAGATAGGTATACAATAAATATACATACACCAAATACTTATATATATTATTGGTATAGGTATATGTATATTTATTAGTATAAAACCAGAGGTATAGAATTACATGTTTATTATCGGTTATTATGCCGATTTTAGTTTGACTGTTATTACATTTTTAAAGCAGGGTATAAAACGATTTCTTTTAGTATATCTTTTAATATACATGTTTCATGTTTGAGTAATGCCCTTAATTTAAATAACTAAATAAAGCCAGATTACTAATAAACACGTCCTCCCTGATGGTTCACAAGAATGCCGGACATAACAATAAAGCAGGCTGCACACAAAACACCCCTAATACATATCAGATTTCACTGTGACAGCTCTATTTGTACCATTTAGCACAACATACACTGAAATTCACCCCTTGTTGAGCAGTCAAATGCTTTACATTGACAGGGGTAAGCCAGAACACGACACCATTGGCGAGAGGCGCTCCCTGGGTACCAATGAAAGCTAGAGGGGCGTTCCGGACCACTCATCATTGCCGACGGTTATCACTCAGCTTCATTTCATATTTTACAAGATCCAGTGATGGTTTAAGATTTATTGTGATTGAGAGATTTCTTGAAAAGCCGCACGCTGGCTTCTCTTAAACGTGAGAGTGATTTGGACTGGTGCGATACCAGTACAACTGATTATACTGAAGATTACGGTGAGGAAGAGTTAAAGATGGTAGAAACGTCATCACAACCATCACCTAGAAATTCAGCAACTTTGGTTCCTCAGCATTTCTTGGGGAACATGTTTTTGGGAGAGGGTTTCAAACCGGTTTACAAACATCGTGGTCCAACGACATCATCGACTGCTAGTGGTAGTTCTTTGTTTACTATTGATAGTATTTTAGCCCCTCGGCCGAAACCGACGTCTCCTCAGCGACCTATGCTTCAGCATCCCTCGTTACATTTAGGGCATATAGCGGCGGCTGCTGGAGGTTTTGGTACTACTTCAGCGGACTTTTTAGGTAAGTTTATAAAATAATATTTTTTGTTAATAAGTAGATATAAATTTAATCAACAGTTGGTTCATAAGATATAAAAAAATAAAATGAGTATATTGAACCTATAAAAAGCAAAGAAAGAGAATTCTAAAATGATATTTTTTTGTACTGCCTCAATTCCATATTTTAAATTTAAATAGTTAAAGTTTTTACCATGTGAAAATAAATTGTTCGTTACTTTTATAGTTTTTATACATAATTTCGAGTTAATTAATATCTTATAGAATTAATTAGGTAGTTGATATCTGATTCAATAAATTAGTTAAACTTTTCATATATTCAATTTAAGGAAAAGTATCATTTTGTACTTCATCAATTTCAAAATTAATCTGGACAACTTTAAAAATTATGTTTTACTTCGTAACGAAACAAAAAATACTATTTAAGGTCGAATAGAATAATTAATAGACGTGTTTATTTATGAAATATTAAAAGTTTTAAATGTAAAAAATACTCTAGATTCTTTACAATGGGCTTATATTGTCAGTAACTAACCACTTAATTATCGAACATTATTTTTAAAATATCCCAGGAACAAGATATAGTAGTAACCATATTGATTAGCATATTTATATATGTGTTCAGTTCTGAATAATAGAAATTTTGTCATTTCTCTTATAAAGTATTAGTAATTGATTGATTACTACCAATTCACCACAAGTTAGAAGTACATCTAAAATACGTTATTAAGGAGAATAAATTTTAAAACAAAAAAACGTAAAAAGACAGAACACCCTATATTAAAAAGTATTTTAACTGAACTCGCGGCTTTAAAAAATAACAAAATGTGTAGAAAAATGTCTTTAAGTATTTTAGTAGGAAAAAAATATTCGTCATATTTTGAACATACTGTAAAACGAGACGATTATAGATGCAAGAAGAAAATCGCTTAATCTGGCACAGAATACAATTTGTACATATTATTATAATATACCGAATATTGAAAATTATATGGGTACAAACTTACAAACGGACGTTAAAGCTTTGTCAATAATTAATAAAATCTAACATTGTGTTTTTTTTTGCATTAATAATACAATCACTTCTGTTGATTTTGAAATTTCATGAAGTATTTTTATTCGTTTTCTCAGACACATCAGACACCCGCAAATTATACAATAAATATCTGAAGTTATTTTGAATTTCTATGATATGAATAATATACAAATTACTGTATACCTAAATATATGCAGAAAAAAATTTAAATCAAACCGCGCATCTGGATAATGTTTTACCTATTTTAAAATGATTTGCTGAACTTTTTATCATACGTAAACTTATTTATTATTTATTTTTAAAACAACACCTGCTAAAGTTATAGAGCAATTCACTTTTTATTTCGAAGTCATCTTGGTAAATTTGTTTATAATATCGACTGTTTTATTTTCAAATACTCGAATTCTACTAATTTAGTATACTTCTATTTTCTCGATTTTTTCCCGGGGTATGGGTAGACGCAATATACAAAATCTACCACTTGCATCCTATACTCTGGTCGGCGACCACATAGAAATAGACTCCGCCCCATTAATTTTATGGTAGCGCAGAACGGTGCACGCAATAATAGTCTGTTTTACACGATGGAATTAATGAAAGTTATGATAGCTTCAACTAAATTTGTTAATTATACGTGTTATATTTTATACTACAGATATACTATATTTTTATACCCATTAAGGCTTCTATTATACATTTTCAATTTTGTCCGTACTGCGCAAACTCACGAGAGTTTTTTATTTCCGGCCTCGCGATCTAGACAGCTGATTGCCTGGTTTGTTTATGTTTGTATTCGTTATTAGGTTAGGTGCTTTCACAAGTTATTTCCACATACTTACTTCAAAGTATTCTGTGCTTAAAAGAACGTACGTGGCTATTTCAGGCAAAAAAGTTTAGTTTGTGATTTACTGTAACAATTTCACATAGGTTACTCCACTGGATAAAATCTAATGACCCCAATGCAAGCTACTCAAAAATAGTCATATCTGCTAAAAGAGTCGTTTACTTTTCGGTTTCCACCACTGTACATGTTTATTTATTAATATCTATCGTACGAATACTTTCGGTTCTTTTTACGAATAGTCGTGGAATGTTCAAGCAGTAAAAACTATACAAAGCCCAGTACCTACATCTAGCTTTATTTTTATTGAGAAAAATCTTTAAAAACCCTATAATTTGCTAGAAGGCAAGACTATAAGTTTTAACATGTCCAAATAAATAAAACGTTGTTTACCTACCTATGTTTTCTTTATTTTTCACAAGGTTCTACTACAGCTCGCTTTATTCATCATTTCAATACATTTGGTAAATCAGTAGAAAAAATACTTCCAAAGTGTTGCATATAACAAATTTGTAAATAACATTAAAACAACGATATGTAATACAATTCTCAACGAAATCGTCCTCGGATCCTATGTGGAGGACTATAAGATGACTTCCCTTGTCCGATGGATTTTTTAACTCCATTGTTAAACTTTGGATGAAAACCTGCCTTGGAATCAGGATTGTCGTGTCCTTCTATACTTTACTTACAGTATGGCCAGCGTTCACCCAAGTCTTATCTAAAAAGTACAACTTCTTATGCTCTTCCCGGTATTTTCTGATGTCTCGCAGGAATCTTCGCCTCCAAGCGATATCTCATTTTTTCCCCTTAAGCACTATTTAGTTGAAAACCTATAATGCCAAACACAATTACATTAGAACACGAAGAAATAAAAAGTCCGTTTACTCACCGAAAGCCAATTTCTCATATTAATAGCCACAAACTACTCCATTTAAGATGAGGTACAGGGTTATCCAACGAAAGGGCCCACCCTTATATTTTCTTTATTTTTCGAGTTAGGAAAATATTTTTCAAATAAAAGTTGTAGTGAATCAAATGAACTCATTTAAAACCCCTGCAAAGAATATACAGGGTGTTCCATAAAAGCGGGACAAACCTAACTTGCATTTTTTTAAATGGAACACCCTATATTTTTTTACATTTTTCAAATCTGTGTTTTTTTGTGATTTCAAAAATATATATATGTTGTATCTTATCTTTTACTGTTTTTTATTTATTGCAAATTTCGTGAACAATATTATTTATACCACCAGCATCTGCATGCGTATCAATCACGTTAGCCATGGATGAAAAGTTTGCTTTTTGAATTTATTCAATTATTCTGTAAGGCACAAGTGTCAAATTAATTGTTTTTCATCCATGGCTAACCTGATTGATACGCATGCAGATGCTGGTGGTATAAATAATATTGTTCACGAAATTTGCAATAAATAAAAAACAGTAAAGATAAGATACAACATATATATATATTTGAAATCACGAAAAAACACAGCTTTGAAAAATGTAAAAAAATATAGGGTGTTCCATTTCAAAAAATGTAAGTTAGGTTTGTCCCGCTTTTATGGAAGACCCTGTATATTCTTTGCAGGGGTTTTAAATGAGTTCATTTGATTCACTACAACTTTTATTTGAAACATTTTTTCCTAACTCGAAAAATAAAGAAAATATAAGGGTGGGCCTTTTCGTTGGATAACCCTGTACATAATAATCATCTTCATGCACTACTGCTAAAATTTTGTTTATAGATGGTGGTTCATTTCTTTCAAAAAAATAATGTATTATACGCTTGAGAGCACTTTTAGTTCCTTCATCGATAGTGTCCAAAATTGCCATTTGTCGGTGGTACATTTTTGGTGCCTTCCATCTTTGGCTTCTCCGGATTCTCCCCATCGTTCGCCTTAAAGATGTTCAACACGTTTTCCTTATCCTCGAAAAATGCCTGGAGATTTGGTTTTTCGGTGGAGAAATTGGGCCCCTTCAGGCATGAGTTTTCGATTTAACTTAAAAAAAAACGATGTTTTAACATTTAATCAATATTAATCGTTTGCATGACCTACTTACCTTAATACTTAATACACAAAACATATATAAGGTTAATCCTTATACGTACGTTCTTAAAAACGAATATAGAAATTATAAATAATTTCACAAAGACGAATGAATATGGCAGTTGAGAGCACAGGTTGGCAGTGAGGCCGGCTCTCCATTTATGCGCGATTTTTAATATGTTTAGAGTTTATACGTTTCGCGACAATGATAACATAACTGATTGGTCTGTTGCCAAAATACATAAAAGTTTTAATGTGTGACGCCAGTATTGTAGAGTCGGCCTTTGCCAAATTTAGTGGTTGCTTTATAATTCGGGTTATATAAATTCGACCAATAGAAAAATTACATTCAAATGTTGCGGGCATTTTTTGGGGAGGAGTTTATTTCTATCTGATCGCCGACCAGCCCATAGGCCCTTATTTTTTCGTTTTTTCAGCAACGGCTGGCTTTATTTGGCGCAGCAAGCTAAAGGTATTTTAATGATTTTTGTATGCCATTCGAGCCAAAATGTTTTTTTTTGAAAATAGATGATAAAATCAATTTCCTTGAATATTTTCTATCTCATTCGGTACATAAAATTTATTATAGCTAGGTTTAATTTAAGTTATTACAATTTATATGCATTTTCTTTGGTTTCCGACAAGGAAAACAAAAACAGGATATCCTAAAAAATCTGGCTAACTCAAAAATAAGCATTAAAAGTAGAAATAGTTATTTATGCAACAAGTGTGTAAAGTGAGTTTTTTCCACAAATGGGAATTATGTCCCATGAATGAAAAAAGCTCACATTATACACTAATCGAATACAATATTTTTTCTACTACCGAAATGGTTATAGATTTTATAATATATAAAGTAAAATAAAAACAATCTACTTTATGCACTAAAGCGTAAAGTGAAATAATAAGATAGCAAGGCCGTTGTTGATTAATGCTGCATTCCGCTTAGACATAGGTACTTGTTATGTGCAAAAATTAACACTTCTGTACTTAAGAATAACTTGTAAAATTGAAAGTTATATAAAAATCATACTCAATAACAAATTTAGACGTTACTTTACCTAAATTTTCTAATAATAATATGAAACGAACTTCAAAATGTCATACCTATTAGGTAGGTATTTCAAAACTTAATAGGTCATAATCACAATATCGCTATGGCCTATTTATTTAATTTTAAACGACTGAAAATAATCAAAGTCGTAAGAATATAAAAAATCAAACTTTAAAATTATAAAAAATTCAATATATTCTATAATAGGTACTTAATATAGGTACCGTGATAATAAATGATTAACCTTTTTAAAATAAGATGATTATTATAGAGACGCTCTAATATGCAATTTTTTACTTTTTTACTTTACGTACCTACTACTCAGCGTGTGTAAAGTTAGTACTTTACGCACAGTAGTAGAGAAAATCATGTATTGGTTACATTTCATCTATTGTAGTCAAACAACATATTTTTAAATTTTTGTTTTGCGGTGAAAAAAGTGTTCTTGAAAACAAAACAAAAATTCATAAGTTGCAATGTCTTAAATTAAAACTATTTAAAACCTGTGCAAACGGCTATAACTAATTTTATGTACAGGGTGAGGTAAGAAATAATCACGAAAATTAAATTTATTATCGTAACAAAGTTTTGAAAATTTCTTAAAAATATTTTAAGACATTTTTTAAGGAAATATTTTTAAGAAACGCAACTAATGTTAAAGAATATATGACCTTATTCCTTGTAGCATATCTGAAACATGAAATAAGTTAATTCCTCTTATTTAGACGGGCGACAGTAGTTATGTTGTGCAATTTAATGAAATTATTTTAAGTAAAGATTTGTGTTTATTCTGATGTAACTCAAGGGTCAAACTTGGGATTTCTTTTTATTTTATTCAAGATTTGCTACAAAATTTGTAATACTATAAATGTTTATTGCTTGTCGATGACGTAAAACTGTTTAAACATAGATACATGTAATGAGGCATAATACATGATAATTCGATATTAACATTGCTAACTAATGAGACAAGGTAAATTAATCTACCTAATTTTAATATAGAAAAATGTTACACTATTATTTTGACTCCTATAAAACAACACAGCATTGTGTTCCTACAGAATAAATACCTACCCATGATACAATAAATTACAAGATATGATTGATCGCCGTCGACCGAAATTCGTCTGCGTGGCGCATGACGTCACCTGGTGCCACAAATTTAAATAAATGGTATTGTAGTTCATGATAGAATGTGTATTGTATCATGATTATAAGCGTAGTAGCTTCACTTTCCGATAGGTAATAATGTAAATATGACAGAAGCAATACAATACGCTGACGATACTACCCTTTATAATATAGGTAGTAATTTAACTGAAATGAATGAAATTAGTGCATCAGTTCAAAAAAATGCAAATGATTGGTTTATTGCTAATAAATTAGCACTCAATATGGAAAAAACGACAGTAATGAATTTCACGTTAAATAATTCCCTAGAAGATGGACACACTAAATTTCTTGGAATGGTCATAGATAAAAGTTTAAATTGGAAAAATCATGTCGACATGTTAGCTAATAAATTATCAAGCATTATTTTCTTACTACGAAAAATTGCCTCCTATGTACCAATCGAAATAAATAAAATAGCATATAATGGATTATTTCAATCACAGTTAGCTTACGGCATACTTATATGGGGAAACTCAACGGCTTGGAGTAGAATATTTATACTCCAAAAAATGGCAATTAGGGCTATTACAAAAAATACATCTCGCGTCACATGTAGACCTCTTTTTATAGAATTAAAAGTTTTAACGTATCCGGCATTATATATATATCATTGTTTGATTTACATAAAAAACAACGAAAGACAATTTCAAAAGCAAAGTACTGTACATAAATATCAGACTAGAAAATGCAACCAACTGGTCCTCCCCCAGTACAGACTAGAAAAAACACACAAAAGTTTTATATATATTGCCATAAAAATGTATAATTCTCTGCCAATGAAAATAAAAGAATTAACAAGTAACAAATTCAGAATCGAAATTAAAGATATACTCATCAACCTAGCCCCGTACAATCTTAATGAATTTTTTAATATATCTTGGGAGGAATACGACATTAATTGTAGTTAAACGTTATTTATGTTGTGACTTAACTTCATTTTAATTCCCAATTAATTTTAATTTTAACTAAATTGATTGAAATACTTATTTTAAGTGTAATGTAATATTTTTATGTAGTGTTTATTGTGTTTATATCTATTTCCTTGTGTTTTTATTGTTTTGGTGACAATGCTAAAACTTATGTAAAAGTTATTGAGCAAATAAAGTATTTATTATTATTATTATTATTATTATTTAGGTTCAATTTGTACATCTCAAATTTGCGACGGGTTAAAATTCGATTTAACGGAAATGTTAGGGAAATGGGGTTGCCACTGTAAAGGTTGTCATGGTTACCAGTATCGAACAGTACCATTCCCAAGGTGGGCAAATGATTGGTTGCAGAGTTAGGTACTCCAGAATAACGGAAATGTGATTTAGAAAAAGTGTTGCTATGGAAACAATTGTCAAGGTTATCATTACATAATGGTACTTTTCCCATGGTGGGCACTCGCTTAGTTAAGGAGATTGGTACTCCAGAATAGCGGAAATGGTTTACGAAAATGTGGTTGCTGTGTTTAAACAATTGTCAAGGTTGCCAATAGGTAATGGTACTACTTCCATGGTGGGTACTAGCTTAGTTAAGGAGATAGGTACTCCAGAATAGTGGCACACATAACCTAACGTCACGAAATCCGTATAAAGACGTTGTAATATAATCATTTTAATATGTCATTAAACAAATGTTAATTGTGGCATTTCATAAATTATTTCTCTTCCTTTTCTTATTTGGGATTTATTACCACATTTCTTGAGATTCCTATTAAAAAAAGTCGATTTATCTAAAAAATATTCAAATTAACCATTTTAAAACTGGGAAATAACCTCTACGCCTTTGACGTAATGTCAGAGGATCAGTTAGAGGGTGTTTTTTGACAACTTATAGGAATTAAATTAATACAAAAATACTTTTTTTTTTTTTTGCATAGGAATCTCAAGAAATGTGGTAATAAATCCCAAACATGAAAAGGGAGAGAAAATTTAGAACCGTCGATCGGATGCGCATTGTGAAGGAATTCTAAAAACGTTACCTTATTTCTTGATGTATTCCATGGGAAAAGTACCATTATATAATGGTACTTTTACCATTTTATATGACTGATGGTCGAGATGGTAGCGTACCTGCCTCTCACCCAAAAGTCCCGGGTTCGAATCCCGGTCGTGGCAATGGAAAATACTGTGAGAGGGATTTTTCCATTATACACGGATATTGGATGTGTGTCCCTTGTCTTTAAATGTGTAGCCCCCTCCCGCACAAGGCTCTTCTAGAGCCTTCTGGGATAAAGGGGGTCGTAATTACATGTGGTGTATTTATTTATTATAATGATAACTTTGAGAATTGTTTCCATAGCAACACTTTTTCTAAATCATATTTTCGTTATTCTGGAGTACCGAACTCTGCAACTAATCATTTCCCCACCTTGGGAATGGTACTGTCAGATACTGGTAACCATGACAACCGTTACCTTGTTAACCCCACTACCGTAACTCGTTTCCGAATTATAAAATGAATAATTCTGGAGTACCTATCTCCTTAACTAAGCGAGTGCCCACCATGGGAAAAGTACCATTATGTTAATGATATCCTTGACAATTGTTTCCATAGCAGCAGTTTTTCTAAATCACATTTTTCCGTTATTCTGAAGTACCTAACTCTGCAACCAATTATTGGCCCACCTTGGGAATGGTACTGTCCGATACTGGTACCCATGACGACCGTTACCGTGGCAACCCCATTTCCCTAACACATTTCCGTTAAATCAAATTTGAGCCCAGACGGTGTTCTCTTTTAGCAATTTTTCCCGCCCGGGTAAAACTGTACGGGTAAAGCAGTCACAAAACTGAGGTGCGTGGCTGAAAACCGTCCGTCTTACCGGTGCTGGTGTTCAATATCTTGCCAACGGTTGATTTTAACCATTTTGAACGTGCTTGGTACTCGTGCAAGTCTGCCACGCAGGTAAAACGACAAACTTTTATCAGTGTCGAGACTGTCCACGCCGTAGGTTGCTTTCTAGGATGTCGAAAAAGACAGCTAAGTATTGCTTTGTACCGACATGCAAAAATACAACCACCTCTTATCCAGTAAAACAAATATGAAATATGTCAAACAAACATGAACTTAGCCATAGGCAGATCAGTGTTGTCTTAGTGTTGCTATCTGCGGTAACATTTGAGACAATAATTCCCTAATTTTCGCTTAATGACGTCACGAATATACATTAAAATTTCAAAATTAAATTAAAAAAAATCTACCGATTGGTTTTCAATAATTTTTGGTTTGTAAACTCTAAAATATGTATATTTTAGGAAAATGCAAATTTCCACTTTCATTTCGATTGATGGAAAATACCCCATGGAACATTCAATCTAGTCACTAAATTTAAAACGGTTAGTACAATTATTGACAAATAGTGCGTAATAAATTTGAAAGAAGAAGAAGATTAACCTCACTTTTGTTGTTTTTGCGCCATTCTGCGGTATATTTTGAACACAGAACTTAAAATTGAATTGTGATTTGTGGTCGCGAAAATTTGGTGATATGGCCCCTGCTAAAAGAACAAGTCCACAGCAATTTGCCATATATGTTCGTTATTTAAAACAGTATCCTTTCTACGAACGGGCAAATTCACGTCTTTGGTTGGCCCAGATGAATTAAAAATAATTTGGGGCGACAATTAGAATTATCGTGCATTTGAAGTATTTATTGTTTGATTAAGAAATATTTTATTTTTAATTTATCACATTCTTTTGAATACTCACACTTCAATTATATTTTCGACTGCATTTATAATGAAAATAAAATTGTCTATTCATTGTGAATTACAAACGCCTTCTATCGTTGCACAAATCAGTTATTCAAAATAAACGTTTGAGGTTATGTTCTATTGGAAACTTAACAACAAGAGCAAAAATCGGTTGTTAAGATTTTCAAGATATTGATTCAATAAATTGAATTCATTGTGGTTACAGAATACGAAAATGACAAGGTCATTGGAATCTTTCCAATTATTGGGAAATATCCAATATTGAATACTTTTCAATGGCTTACAGAATAACACTTATTATGTTTTCCAAGTTTTCTTATAATTTTCTTAATAAAACGTGTTTTGTAATAGTATAGTGATATAAACATGTTATATGTAAACGTGTAAATCGTCTAACGTTGTGATTTACGGCTAAAATGTTGAATTGTGCTGTGGCAAAATGTAAAAACTATACCCGAGTGACGAAAGGGAGTAATATACAGATAAGTCCAGGATGCTTCGAACACGACAGGGATTGGGACGAATATACAAGTGGCCGACAACTCGCCTCAGTTCGAAATTTGTACATTACTACATTAGGAGAAGGGCGCTGTGGCCACTCACTGCTCGCTCAGCAGTCAGCACTGTTGTTAGTATCTCATTAAAGGCTTAAACACAATGAAAAAAATAAGAGATAAGAAAATGGAATAAGAAATAAGATAAATAATTATTCCAAGTTTTAAATACACAATACTCTGGGCGATGATATATTAGTTCTTATTCGATTTAAAATTCAACTGTTCAAATTGTTCCTTGCTTCTCGGATATCATTATTTGTTAATTCAATTCCATATTTTTTATTTCTTATTTCCTATCTCTTATTTTTTTCATTGTGTTGAAGCCTTAAACGTGTTGGGATGTAGAACTCATGTCTGAAAGAAATTTGATTTACGTTTCGAAATTTTTCTAACTTCAATAATTCATCCTAGATAGGATTAATTATTGTAATTTAAAAAAATCTCAAAACACATTTAGATATTTCCATTGTTTGTTTTTTCGCAACAAAAATGTGATTCTACAACATAAAATTAAAATTAATTATCGCTGCACCACGAGTGTTGCAAATGTAATAAAATTTATTATAAAAGAATCCAAACAAGGAATAGTAGACGCGAGAGCCATCGGCTACAGCGCGGAGATCCACGATTCCCACCGTTGTGTCCGCTTGCCTACAACGGGCACTCGCGCAAACTAATACCCATGTTCGAACCTCCTCGGTCTTTACTGTATAGTTATTTGCCTAACAAGTGCGGAAAGTTGTATTTTTCTGCACGCGACTGCCGTTGACCGAACAACGCGAAGCGGAGTTCGGTCAAGCAGTCGAGTGCGGAAAAGACAGTTTCCGCATGTGTTAGGAACAATATTTTTCCTAGAACCGTGATGAATACATTTTTTACTTAATTAAGAAACTAGACTCTACTTTAAAAAGATGCTACTGTTTGACTTGACGTTTGTTAATTGTTATGTGACTGAGAAATGTCAAAATGAGACAGTCATGACTATATGCTACGTGATTTTTTGATATTTAAAGTTATAGGAGCTACTTCAAAAGAGTTAGTATAAATAGAAATGATTTAATTTCATTAAATTTGTATAAAATTACCCAAAAATGCAAATAAAAATATAATTACTTTCGCGGAAAAATACGTTTTTCCGCACTAGTGCGGAAAAGTACAACTTTCGAAAGTAAAATGTGTGCGGAAAAGTGATATTTTCCGCATGCTCGTAGGAAAAAGTATTTTCGGTTTCCAAAGGATGCTAATTTAATAAAACAGTGGGTTATTGTTTGTAGTCGCCAAGATAAAATCAATGTAAATGTCAAATTTCTGTGGTGTGTTTTATGTTTTTTTATTTTAATATTAAGTTAAGTAAATTTTAATCTGTTTCTTAAGTTATTTTTCTGTATGAAACCTGCAGAAAAAGTAAAACGTTTAAATTTTGCATGTCTTATTCAAATTTAAATAAAGCTATATATTTTTATAATTTGTTGTTTTTCTTACTTCATAAAAAATTTTCTTACATGCCAAGATATTAGTTCAAAAATAATAAAAACTTGTGGCGCTATTCTGTACCCATTTTACAGCGCTGGCTGTAAGGGATGTAAGCCTTTGACCTTGACTTTTTACATCCAATATAAAATAGTGTCTATTCTATACCATAAAATGCAACTGTAAATTTATAACTGAGATGTAAAGTGTTATAGAAAAACCTAACCCTAGACATATAGTAACAACTTGATAGAAATGATAACAAAACTAAGAAAAATGCCCTAAAAGCAGCGACAATAATATTTATCACAATTCTATTACACATTGAAAATTAGAATATATTCTATCTCAATGCTAATACATCACGAATTTCGAATTTTGCAATCCAGCTGACGTCATATTGTGCGAGAGAGATAGCTTTAGGATGCGCAAGAACATACCGCGTAAGCTTATGTGTATCGCGGTACCTACCTAATATTAACTTGGTGAAGATCGATAATAATATAGAGAGATTTTGAGCCAGCTAAAATAACGTCACTTAAGTCAGTGTTGTGGTAAACTTTATTAACGATTACAACGGTGATCACAAAAGGAGATTTTGAACCACTTAAAATAAATGTTCCTTTAAGAGCATTGGCATAATAGGAAACAATAATCTCAAGTTTTTGCGAACTTTTAGTTTTGTCGGTTTAATTTTTGTTCTCTGTTGAAATCATCACTTAGAATAGGTTTTTGCTTATTTTTTTATCTTTATAGATAAGTGTAATTTAAAAAAATACCTACCCACTAATATTTACCTTAAAATAAATGTATGAACACTCAGGTTTACCTACTTTCCAAGCTTGCATGGGTTTTACTTATATTAATTAATAAAAGACATCTTTGAAAAGTACATGATACAAAAGCACGTTAGAAAATAAAAATAATAAAGTTATGTGAGAAAAATGTGTATTTCAGGATTTCGTTGTTCAACAATTTAAATACCTACTTGAGAGGTTTCCACACTTAAGACCACTGCGGCTATCCTCGATCATGCTATTCATGATGAGGATTCTGAGAAACTAATATGTATAATTTAACCATAACCATAAAGAAATGCCTTCGTTATTGCTCCATAAATAACGGCGCCCGTTTTCGTTAATAAAGTTAACAATCTCTCTTCTTAGCACTGCGCGTGCGCAGCGTAACGATAAAGATATCGTCGATATCACACGCTAAAATACGGGGTTCAAAATCTCCCTATTGTTTCTCTGTTCTCATTTACTTATAAGTTATTAGGTATTGTAATTATATAGGGTGGCGAACAAGTCACGTTATGCTTTAAATAGATAATAACCTTTAGTAGAAGCAATGACAAATGTAAACTATAAAGACATGGAATGACATTGTTGAAATTGAAGCAAGAAAATGTATTAAATGCGGTTGGAAACTGCCAGAGGGCGATACTGTTCTTTCTCTGTTTCTTTACCGATACTACTGGTTTTAAATATTTAATACGCTTTTTGGAATAACTTTAAAGCAATATATTGTAATATATGTTTTAAGGATACTATTAACAGAGTAAGAAGAAACATTTAATGTCACCCTCAGGCAGTGTCCAACCGCATTTTATACATTTTCTTAACAATAGAGATGTGGTAACCATCAATACCAGGATAGGCAAAACAATGTAAAATGTAACCAGTAGTGATAGCTTCGCCCAAGTTACTTTAATATAACTTATACAGTACAAGGTAAGTACGATCAGGTAATAATGAAAGACCTAAAAGAATTATTATAATGTACACTATTGACAGGTGGCACCTAGATATAAATAATAATTTTTATTATTTTTTTTTACAGATTAAAAAAAAATTCACCCTAGATGTTATGAGGTATTTTACTAAACTTCAGAGATTAGTGGATGACTAGAGAAAAAGTGATTTACACGAGGTAGGTAATATTAAACACATTAATGAAAACCTTTTTACTGCTCTGTTCAATTTTTAGGCTCTCCGCATTCGACAACTAACATGCCGGCTCGTCGTTGCAGCGTGATTTTATTCATTCATTATCTTACATTTTTTTGTATAACTATAATTTGTTGAAAAATTTATTTACCCAAGACAATGATTATAAAGTTGAAATTTATAAATGTTTGTTTATTTATAAAGGGCTTCAATCTGCATATTATGTTTGAAAAATATTTAGTTCCATATACAGGGCTTCCAAACGTTGCAAAATAAAAGCTAACAAAAGTAAATAAACATTTACCCCTACTTTAAAATTCATAACACCCATAATTGCCAAATCTACAGTTGTTTGCCTCTTGATTCACAAGACGCTGAAAATGAGAAAAACAAATGTGTACAGCAAGAAATACAGTTCGCATATCTATAATTGTTGAAAAAGAACGAATTGATAAGATTAAGGATTAGTCTTAGGGCCTCTGATATATTTGTTATATATCAATGATCTATCACGAGAAATTAGCTTAGGCTGCCGTTCTATTTACTGATGATACCACTATAGCGGTATCTGCCCAAAATCATGAAAAACTTCAAGAAAAACTAAATACCGTATCTATTGAATTTAGTAACTGGTGTAACCAAAATAGATTACTTATAAATACAAGTGCTTTTCTTTTCTTGACCGTTGATATCAAATTAATTTGATGTGTAGATTCCTAGGTTTTCTGTCATGTGATAAAATAAAAAACTATTTTCTTATGTTTCGGTTTTATTACACCATCCTCAGAGAAAATTTAGGTGTGGTAAAAATTACTTAATAATTAATATTAGGTACCTACATTTTTATGTCTGTTTTTGTAGAGATCTTAAAAGGAACTCTTCATAAAAGTATTTTGGGTAAGAAGAGTTCCTTTTAAGCTCTCTACAAAAACAGACATAAAAATGTACCTACCTAATATTAATTATTATGTAATTTTTACCACACCTAAATTTTCTCTGAAGATGGTTTAATAAAACTGAAACGTTAGAAAATAGTTTTTTATTTTATCACATGACCGAAAACCTAGGAATCTACACATCAAATTAATCATAAATACAAGTAAAACGGTTTGCATACATTTTTTTAATAAGAGACAGATATTGCCCATTTCCGTTAACGTAGATGGAACTCTGAATGTGTTGGTAGAGTCCGGCCGCTATAAGAACAAGCCAGGGGCGTTGCAACGGCTGCGCTAGCTTTGGCGATACCATGCTTCTACAAAGTAAATAGTGACTTCCAATTATCAAACTCAACGCTGCGAATAACAGATTTTAAAAATATTATGATGATACGCTAATGCTAAAGCGCGGGACATCGATGGACGACCGCGAAGATATTCTTTGATGACGTAGGTGGCTTGTTCTTATAGCGGCCGGAGTCTAGTACAAAATTCCTAGGAGTACATACATATTGATGCAAATATGAGATGGCAGACCCATATTGACACGGTCAGTAAAAGAATTAACAGAGTTTATTATGCAATTCTTCAACTCAAGTCTTCACTTGAAAATAAACAACTGCTCAATATTTATTATGCATTAATCTACTCGGCTTTTTGCTATAATATCTCAATATGGGGAAATGTAAATGATGCTGATAAAATTCTAATCCTACAAAAACGGATAATAAGATTTATATTTGACGTATGATATAGGGAATCTTGTAAAAATTATTTTAAAAACAACAGTAATTCTTACTGTCCCATGTGTAGATATATATTTTAAAATGTGTAATTTATATAAAAATAAATATACGTTCCTTCCAGAAAATTGGAAATGCTCATGATTATCCAACTCGTATACTAAAGTCTTATTTAATTTTAAAAGCATATTATATAGTTAACGAATATCTAGAAGAAAATTTTTAGGCAGTGACTAGTTCCAATTTAAATTTTTATGTATGTACTTACTATAGGTACGTGCTTAAGTACTTGTTTGTTCGGTGTATTACCTATTTTGTTATTATGGATGTGTACACACACATGTGTATGTGTGTACATACTGTACATTATGTATATGAATATGATTTATGTATATATATGTATATATTTATATGTTTGTGTATGCGTGTACTTATACCTTCATGTGACCTTTTTATCTTACCATTTTTTTATTTCATATTGTGGAAAAAATAGAATACTACTCATAAAATTCCTTTATTGGACGTTACCGGTTTCGTGAACAATATTCTTTGCTTCACATCCTCAGACGTAACAGGAATTTTTATAAATTAAAAACAAGGGTAGTCAAAATTTTTGGATTGTTTTCCAACATAGTCAATAATTTAAAACAATGTACTATATGTACCTATTTAATTAAATAATAAAAGTGTTAAAAATTTTAATTCGTTGTATTGTCACGTGGAAATTTTAATAAGAAACCAAATTTTTATAAAACACTTTTATTATTTAATTAAATAGGTACATATAGTACATTGTTTCAAATTATTGACTATGTTGGAAAACAATCCAAAAATTTTGACTACCCTTGTAATTTATAAAAATTCCTGTTACGTCTGAGGATGTGAAGCAATGAATATTGTTCACGAAACCGGTAACGTCCAATAAATGAATTTTATGAGTAGTATTCTATTTTTTCCACAATATGAACAATTACTCATATGGGATTAACCTTCATTTTTTTATTTATTTTTGCCGATACGGCTTAGACTTTGTTATTTTTGTACTTTTATATTGTGCATATTATTCTATTTTCCAAATGTACAGTAATGTATCGAATTGGTTAATGAATGTATTATTATTATTATTGCGAGTAGAATGCAGATAATATTTTCATATTTTTATTATAATGTTTATAAAAATATAATTTTGTATAATAAAAAATTAAATGGAAAAAATACTGCTTTACTTTCTCATATTAAGCATATCTTTTGAGAGAATGAAATACCCATGTCAATATTTTTATGAATAATTAAGACGATATATAAGATAGAACGTTTTAAAATTATGGAATATTTTTATAATATACATTTTTGAAAAAATTTAAAACACCGTAAAACATTTTTAAAAAGTTCTAAAAAGTAAGTGTAAAATTGCTTAAATATTAATTGTGGAGAGAAATTTCAAGAAATGTGGTAACAAATCCCAAAAAGAAGAAAACATAGATAAGTTAAAATGTCACTCACTCAGTTTTATAAAAATCCATCTAATAATTACTGTGAAGCAACAAAGAAATATAAATCTACTATCAATTTGAAGTTGGTGAAAAATTAAAAAAATTGATTTAGTTAGATTTTCTTATTGCCTTTGTTACAGGATTTTGTAAAATTTAATGAGATTATATTTCATAATTTTTAGGCTTTTAATTTTAACCTCGCCTTCGCATGACAGAAGTTTTGCACTTTTGCTTTTGGGAGCACTGTCTATAAATATGCCAAATTACAACTCCCTAGTCAATACAGGGTTTCTATTTCTATTTGTTATCACACAGACAAGATTTTTCATGTTTGAAATATTTTCCTTTGCTATGAACGTAATATAATATCGTGTCCCGGCTTTACCCGTATGAGTAAAACTTAGGTGAGCAACATCTAATCCAGGGGTGGGCAACCTTTTTAGGTGATGGGCCAGTCAGAGTTCGTACTAACTGACGCGGGCCAGAATTTTTTTTTTCGCTCGAGTAAAAAAATTCTAGGCCTTTTTTAGGACGAGGAACGAATTTCGCGGAACAACAGTGAAGGATATTTTTAAGAATTTGCCAATTTGTCTCAAGAATCGAATACCAAAATTAAAAGTTATATTGAGTTCTGCAATCTGCGGGCCAATTCTTATGTATTTAAAACAGATTTTCGCGGGCCGCATTAAGCACTTTCTCGGGCCGCAGTTGGCCCGCGGGCCGTAGGTTGCCCACCCCTGATCTAATCTATGTATACTATCTGTAGTGGATACTGGGTTTCTACTTCTACATCTTACTCACGCACGCCATAAAATTTATCGGATTTTGAATTCCCCATTTGTTTTTAAAGGCAATAAGTGTGTCGAATCCTGGAATTAGGACACACTAACAAATATAGTTCTTGTGTTCTGATATCTAACAAGAGATATGAAAGGAAACTTTAAGTTTGAATTTGTGCCTTTATATTGTACGTCGTTTGTTGTTTGATGAAACTGCAATGAGGTTACCGCCAAGGAATACCTACCCTGTAGTACATGCTCAAGCGAAGTAATTAGAAAATAAATTTAAAAAAACATGAGAGTCAAATTAAGAACCTCCTTCTTTTTTAAGTTGGTTAAAAATTGTAAATTCTATTTTCATTTGCATTAAATTCTATATTTTCAGTATACTATAAATTGTAAATGTACACAATATATTTAAAAGGTATTGAACTAAATTACCAGACAATAGACATTATAGTGGAGTCAGGTTATAGCGAACTCACTTATAACGAAGTTTCGTATAAAATGAACTAAATTTTCCTTATGATGAGGTAATGTATTCCTCTTATAACGAACCTACCGGTTGATAGGAGTGCGAACTCGTGCGTACGTGTGACATAAATTTCATGATTCACCGGTCTATGCGAGATTTTACCGAGGATTTGCTTACGCTGGGATTCATCAACTCTACTATTTGTTCGATATAGAAAAAGGAAGAATATTTTATTAATGTATGATCGAATTTAAATCGAACGTTTTAAAAAAGATATAATATTAGTGGGGGCAAGATTGTGGGGTAGTTTGCAACAGTAGATACGAATGTTATTAATGAGAAATTATTTAATGTACATTGTACGCCTCAATATTCGAGAATATTATGAGTATAAAGATATTTTTATTGCTGATGACGCAGGTTAGGTCTGTTTTACAAAATGATCCCTGATAAGACTGACATTTGTGAGAGAAACTTGAGCTGATGGGAATTTAACTGAAAATAACAGTATAATAACTGCAAACATGTCTGGGATAGAAAAAATAAAGGTTTTGGTCATAGTAAATTCATTAACCCTAGATGTCTTAAGAACAAATAATTACACGTAAAATGTAAAATAAACAGTAAGGAGGTATTATGTTAGAAATATTATAAAGTTTAACGCGTTTAATTTTGAAAAATATGTCGTTTTGTGTATAGTGGCCAGAGGAGTACTAACTAAGGATCAGATTATGCAATTGGTGACTTCAAACATAATTTTAAGTGACGATAAACGAATCTGATGAGGAAATTACGTAAATTACATTAATTCTTCTATACCAAACGTGTACAAAAAATATAACTTAATTTACTTAGTAGCCTATTTCTTTGTATCTCTATTTTGTACAATTTTCTTACCTAAATCGTTGAGTGAAGCATAGTATCTTCACTCAATGCTTAAATTTTCAGGTTTTAGAAAATATGTTAAATTTTTACTTGCATAATAAGAAATAAATATGTTAATTTTTACTAAATTTACTTGTTCAGCTCTTTTCTATGTTCACGTTATTATGTAAAATAAAAAACACAAAATAAGTACTATGTATTTTTTACTGATTATAACGACCTACGGATATAATGAACTATTTTTTATGCATCTTTCGTGTGCGTTAAAATCGGACTTTACTGCATTTCCATTTTTAATCTGACAGTAGGGTGTTAAAGGGTAGTGGGTAAAAAGAACCTGGAAGCCTGCCATGGTCCCTTTTCACTAAACCAGGGTGACCAAATTTTAGAAACTTCCTATGACAAACATTTTCTTGAAGAAGGAGAAGAACACACTGTAAATCGACATGTCTGGCATGGGAATTAGGTCAAGACGGTCGGCGGTCGTCCAAATAGTAGTGTAATTGGGAGATTGAAGCTCACGTTGCTCTCAGAATTGGAGAACACACCGGTCTATTAAAAATAAGTGGTTGGTATATCAAAAGGTATATCTTATAAATGTATTAATTAGTGAATTAAAACTATTAGAATCAATTCAGTCGCGATGAGGGACGTTATATAATGTGAAAGTAGTTAAATTATGAGTATGTATTAGATAATAATAAATATTAAACAAAGTATATCTACATATTTTAATAGAATTACATATTGACATTTTGTTAACATTTGAAATAAGCACTTTAATTTTTAGATGCAAAGGAATTAAAGTATCTCTCAATTACCCATTTATAATTTGCATTTTAGGGAATTATCACTGTGTTAGTTAATTTAAGTGGACATTTTAAACATGTATTTTTAAAAAGGTATTTGAAGTAACGTTTTTTTATATTCCAAACTGAAATATATAAAATACATAAAGAACACGTACCTGCGTTTACGGATCTAAGTCGGCGTAAATTCACAGTTGATCAGGCTCCAATCCTCGCCACATTACTTTAGAATCTCCATATTCTTACCGGATTTGCACAACACTTATCGATTCTCTACTTATTTATGCTCTCCTGTCCCCAGGCGTTAATGCAGATTCAAGGATCAATTGTAACATTTCACCTGAGGAAACACATAAAATGAGTGTAGAAGTTCTTTCTTCTTGTACTCTTGTAACATATTTATTATTTACCATTTATGATTCTTCTGTATCTGTCCCCATATTGGTTGATATGAGGATTCAGTATTCCTTAGTGGTTTTAGAGTAATCAATATTAATGTTTTGATATTACATAATATTTATCATTTATAAAATCGAACAAGAATTTCTGGTAAATTTTATACAATGTAAACGGAAAAGTTACTCTTAAAAAAGTTTTCAAATTAAAAATACCATAAAAGTAAGCTTTTAAACACAATTCCCGGAAGATTAAAATCGCCTTATTTAAAAATCCTGCAGTTTTTAAGTTACTTTCTCTTAGTTCCTTCATGCATGGTTAAAAAGGGGGCAGGGAATATGCTTGCTGCTTGCCTTGTACCTTTAAACCCTGCGGGTCATTCTGTACGGAAATGTTATTATTTTATAATTTTTAAATTAACCTGAATAGTAAGTCATTGATCGATTTTATGAACTGACTGGAAATCTTATTTTTATTTCTGGTGTATCATAACGGGTACCTAATTATAAATATACGAACTAATTTGTTGGTTAAAAATATGTTAATTATGGATTCTCAAGATTAAAACAATCCTCAAAAATAGTAATATATTAAAGGTTAGCAATACTGTATATGAGATAGAAATGCTGTTTTTTATAATTATTAATTAACTGTGAATTGTAATCTCCTACAAAATCCTCTTAGGACAAATATAATTGCCACTTTCAAAACTACTTAGCCGATATTAACCCGGTTTTAGGATATTTTAGCAATAAAATGTTTTTAACAGAGTGCTGATATTAAACAAGTGGCTAAAGAATGAATAGTTAATAGAAAATTTGCTACTTTTTTTTACTTAATATATTCTTTGTGTCTTAAGATGGGAGAGTTAAAATGTGTCGAAACAGGTCACATTAAAAAGAAATTGTGAGCAAATTAGACTTACCTAGATTCCTACGTTTCTTGTTTATTATATTATTATATTATTATTAATTTCTATTTATTGGAGTAGCGCGTGTTACATATTTTTTTATAGGATTATATATGATATGTTGCTCTGAAATAGTTTTGACTCTTTTGTTGGCATTTTTAATTAATAATATACCTATACATATATATGTTACCGTTTTAGAATACTGCAATTAGCTCAATATCTTCAACTTTTAATTAATTTATTATCTGAAACTGACAGGAAAAAGAATATTAACTAATAAATGAGCAGAAAGTTATAAAAGTGCTTTAATGGAATAATATTTCACAGGAATATAAACTGATAATAATACACGATACTACATAATATCAATTGTGAATTTTTAATAATTCTAAATTACAGTATTGCCTAGATTTAACTTCCAAAGTTATATGTTTATTAAATATAGTTGTATATAAAATTGTTTTAATATTACAGCAATGGCTTATCCTGGATTATATCCTGGATATGTGCATGCTCTGGCAGCTGCATCTCAGGCCGCTTCTCTTGCCGGTGGACCTCATCATCATTCACAGCATCAACCACCAAAAAGAAAACGAAGGCACCGTACAATTTTTAGTGAAGAACAGCTAGAACAATTAGAAGCAACATTTGAACAGACACATTATCCCGATGTGGTGCTTAGAGAACAATTAGCTTTAAAAGTAGATTTGAAAGAAGAAAGAGTAGAGGTAGGCAATTCTAGTTCTCACAATATATTATTTAATGATTTCTAAAAACATTTTTGTATAGTTAATTTTTCTGAATAAATTATACCTATATACAGTGCGTTCACAATGAAAGAAATAAATTCAATATAATCTGAACAACGTGGTTTTGCCAAAAACACTCAGACACGTCGATTTTCAATTTTGATTTTGCACGTTTAGAGTCCATATGGCAAGTCAGTGTCAATTCTGGTTTTTCCGGAAGTGACATTAACTTTTTTATTTTAATTTAACATCCTATATTTTTGTATCGATTTGTATAGACGACAAAGAGACGTTTCCAAATATGTAGTTATTATGAATGCATTTATTATTATTTACAAAAAACGTGAGATCCTAACTGAAGAATATGTCAGGAAATTCGACTAATCTCAAATCTCACCAAAAATGATTCACAATGTTCAACTAGAAATAATTAAAAAGTATATTAAAGTAAACGGGTAACACTTTTTTCAGAAAATTAGTGCACAGTGGGCTAGAGCATGAGTGACAGTCATGGCTCTGGCTACACTACCTATCGCGTCTGGGTTCGAAGCCCGGCACCGGCAGATAGCAATGTCGGTAGGTATGGATGTTTGTCTACGTTTTTTCTAATGTGTAGCCCCCTTCCGGACAGCCTTTGGCTTTGGAATTGGGGGTTGTCTAATTTCTGTGGTGTGTTTTTTTTTAATTAGTATCTCACGGTTTTGTAAATTATAAAAAAGTAGTCATAATAAAAACGTGTTTACTACATCTTTGGAAATGTATTTTTGTCGTCTATACAAATCCGTAAAAAAATATAATTTAAAATAAAAAAGTTGATGTCACTTCCGGAAATACCGGCACCGACATTGAGTTGCAAAACCACGTTGTTCAGATTATATTGAATTTATTCCTTTCATAATGAACGCACTGTATATTCACTTAATATATTATCATAAATGGTGTTTTATGTGGCAACTACATGGTAACAAAATTTTTCTTTTCGAAAACAATTTTAGGAACAAAAATTCTAACCCACATTTACTATCAGTGTCAAATAAGAAAATGGTGGAAAATTTGTTTTTGTATATGTGAATAGCTGCGTACCTGCTGTTGTTTTAAATGCTAGGTTGTATTTGTTCAACATTTTTGATTTTGACTAATAATACATAATGTCCGTTTTTTTTCTATAATACTCTTCAAGGTCATTTTAGGGGAAAAGTTGCATTCCTGGAAGTCCCTAACTTGCAATTAAGTTGGCACAGGGGTTTTTTTGATTACTTTTTTTCACATTGGATAAATTCCTGTCAAAATAATAATTTAATGTCAAAATGTTGCCAATGTCAATAATATATACTTACTTTTAAAATATTACATTTCTAAATTAAAAACCATGTACAAAACAATATTCCGGAAGGTTAAATATTCGTGCACACCACCTTAATAATTTTTTCTACGCCTATTATGTAATATGAGCATTATGATGCCGATTTTAAATAAGGAATGACCTATATTCCAGTAGTTGATATGTAATATTTATTACATGCCTAGAATGTATAATAAGCATAGGTTGCGCCATCTAGTAGAAGTGCAATTTGTAATACTGTTTGCGTTTCTGCTGACAGTTGACGTTTCTATTGACAGTTAACCTTAAAGGGCCGTTGCACAAAACAAGTTAAATATAAGTAGATTAATAATTAATTAAATTATAGGCATAGAAAAAGTATAGTCTGTAATTTGTTTGGAATATATGGCATATTCTGCGCTCGCGGACCGTCCTCCTCGCTTCGCTCGGATGACAAACTTCCGCTCGCGCATAATATGCTTCATTCCAAACTAATTACAGAATATACTATTATCGAATTTAGAGTTAAGTCAATGAAAATAAAATTTGAAATTCCAACCTATAAAATTTATAGGCCTTCCAACAGTAAATAACGAAATTTCCTACAGTTTAAACATCATTTCTACCAACTTTGTAACACTTTGACGGGTATTATAGAAAAATAATGTACTTTAGGTATAAATTTATGTACTTTTTAATTTATTTGTGTTATTACAATTATTATTTCCTCTTCGCAATCGCAAATCTTATCACAAAAACACATAATAACATTAATAATTAGTTACTGAAAGGCTTCATTGGGAAATAAATATTTATTCACGAAAATAATTAGATTTCTTTCACTAATTCACAAATAGGATATATGGGTTCCGGGATCGATTTTCATATTAAAGTGAAAATAGCTGTTTACTTATTTTGATCTTAATTTGCGTACAAGGAGCAGGGCTTCGACAGCATAAAGCGTGATAATAGGGAGGCTTTTATAGGCCTGAGGTTTTATTAGCTTCCCCTGACCTCAACAACCCCTGTTCCCTTATGTAAATAAAACGATTTACTTATACGGTATCCCATCACATATCTCCCTGGTTAAAAATACCATATTCTCAAATCGTATGTTTTAACTTTATGTAGTCCTTGTCTATTTCCCATTGCTGTCTGGTTATTTGGTCGTGATTTAGGTTAGGTTATTTTAGTTTAATTGTTATGATACACAGACATTATTATACATAATCGTGGCTGAATGGGCAATGCCCAAAGCCAACCAAAGGAAAAAAAAAAAAAAACTTTATGTAGAAAATTATTTTTTTTTTTTGAATCGGCATTAAAGCACCTCAAAATCTTCATTAAAGTAATCCATTATTGTACTATTATATGATTTTTTGTAGTTGACGGAGGTGACAAACGTCAATAGGGTAAATAAATACAGTTCTTGAAATTCAGAATTGTACTATCACTATTATAATTGCTAAAATAATGGTGTTTTTACAAAAAATTATTCCAATTTGACATTTAAATAATTTTGATATTACATACTAAATGTCACTTCAAATTTTTAATAATTATGACATTTTTTAATGCCACTTAATAGTTATTTATGTATCAAGGCATTAAATTCATTAAAGTTTAACTTTTTATCATAAGGAAAATAAACCGCATGAGTGATAAAAAGGAACTTTAATGCCGAGGTGCATATTAATTTTTTTTTTAATCCGGAAATTGTGAAATTAAGGTTCCTTTTTTATCACTAAAGTGGTTTATTCCACATTCGTGATAAAAAGTTTAACTTTAATGCCCTGGTACATAATACATAACTATTATCTACTCTTATTAGGTTATATATTAATTAATCAACTAGTTTTGAACAGTTAATAGTATTCATAAACAAAGCGTTGAGTTATAGTCGTAAAAAGTCACCGGTGAATCTTTATTTACACCAATCTTTAACTACATGCCCAGCTTGTCCAATAAAAATTCTTTTCCGATACGGGGAAATAGAATGGTCTACTATTATTGAGGGGAGGAAAGTGATTCGACATTCGAATAGTTTTGACATTCAATTAAGTTAAGTAATAATTGTGCCAAAAATGATGATTTCGAACTTGCAAAGGTTAGTACTTATTTATTTTCATAATCGTAGATAAAGTATAGTATTCAACTCGTGGTAATACTAAATAACTCACTTAATGAATTACAGTACTCGCCTTCGGCTCGCACTCCAAAATTCATCGGCGTGAGTTATTTAGTATATTACCACTTGTCGAATAATATACTATTCCTTGAGGCACTCATTTATACTAATAATGTAATGACACAGGTACAGGAATTGACAAAATGATGACAACGTATTTATTTAATAACTGACGTAAGAAATAGTAGTTTTGAAAATTAAGCGAGGCTGCGATATGTTGATTAACTAATGATTATTTACTTCATTGTTTTTAAAAATACAGTGAGAAAAATACATTTTTCTACTACCGATCTTAAAGTACTAACTTTCCGCACGCTTTATAGTGCGTAAAGTTAAACTTACCCACTAGTGCGTAAAGTGTTTTTTCGTTACGAAGTAGTGCGTAAAGAAAAATAATAAAAAATTGCATATTAGAGCACCTATAAGCACCTATAATAATCATATCTTATTTTAAAAACGTTAAATGTGGTTAATTAATTTTATGTAGTCCATAGATATATTTAAAATCACGGTATATTATTAAGAAAACATACCTAATTCTCAGTATTCTTTAACAATAATCTTTGAATTTTTTATAAGTTTGAAGTTTCATTTATACTTTCAAAACTGATTAGTGTCACTCATTTAAAATTAAGTAGGCCATAGCAATATTAGCTGCTTCCCTTTTACACAAAATCTCAGATTATTCTCACATTTTACGTCAGTATTCAGTTACCGGTACGTTTCTTTTATTTTTCACATGTGAGTTTAAAGTGAGATTATTTACCCCCACTACCGTGCCAACTGCACTAGCTCGGGAGTAAGATCACTTTACTCACTTCAGGTCTTAGTTTTAGTTAAAGATTGAGGTTAATGTTTGACAATTTGTTTATTAAGTGTTAGCCAGATTAGAGAAAAATTATTAAAATAAGGCATTATATTAGTTATTAGCTATTCTATAGTTATTACGTTATTAGAGCCAAGTTAATTTCCTATATTACATTTTTCTCATTTTGTACTCACTTTGATCGTTTCTTTTATACAAGTGACAAGTGACGTAGTCAACTGAGATGAGTATACTCACATCACATTTTTCTCACACTCAGTTGTGTGCAAAAGGGAAGCGCCTATTGTCATTGTTAAATTTTGACGTATAAGTAAGTTTGACATTTTGAAGTTCGTTTCATATTATTATTAGAAAATTTAAGTAAGGAAGCATTTAAATTTGTTATTAAATATGATTTTTATGTATCTTTCACCTTTAAATTTTATTTTATTTTAAATTTCTCGAAGAGATAAGTACAATATGGATGTTATTAAATTTATCAGATTTTGAATGCACTCCGTCGAATATAGCCAATTCGGCACGAAAAGCCATATTAATGACTACCTACGTTAAGTTTTTTTGCTTAAATTACTATTGTTAGAAACATATATCTCATATATTATATAAAATTAATCACGTAATTTTTGTTACTACAATAAATTTTGTTAAGTACAGAAGTGTTAATTTTTTCTCATACAACAAGTATGTTTAAACAGAATTCAGCATTAATCAACAACTGACTTTACGCACTAGTGCAAAAAATGAAATACTTTACGCACTAGGGCGTAAAGTAAATTGTACTTAATACATATATTTCTTAGTAACCACTTTGGTAGTAGAAAAAATATTGTATGCAATCAATGCGTGCGTAAGGTGAGCTTTTTTCACTCATGGGATTGTCTCATGAACCGTAGGCGAATGCGAAATTCCCATTCGTGAAAAAATCTCACCTTACGCACTTGTTGCATAAATAACTATTTTCTACAACTGTTAAAAAAGGCTATGTTTGCGTATTTACGCCAGTGTCTAAAATGAAACATTTTCTCATTGACATTATTTTTTTTGCGTTACCATGACCCCGTGCGCAAAATATTTTGCACATTAGGATGCAAAATATTTTGCACGTCTCATACCTATTGTTCAACAAGGTTGGCTACATCTGATATTTCTGGTGGGGTATAGAATAAATCATCTTCACTTTCGAGACTCTCCATTATTATGTATTATTTTGCTTTAAAAAACACAATATTCAACACTCACAATATCGAAAACGTCAGAGAAAAATATATTGGTTTCCATAGTTACCTGAGACATCTGCAACTATTTCTTTTTAAATTAATTTATTATAATGGAAGATATCGTTGTACAGTTTTAGTTTAATCAAATTAAAGTCATTGTAGAAAAAATATTATTTGCTCGTGTGCGAAATTCTTTGGTCATCTCGAACGATTTTTTGACTCGGCTGCGCCTCGTCAGAAAATTTTCGTTCTCGATCACCAAAGTAGTATTTCGTACCCTAGATACAAAAATAACTATTATGTAACCAGTTACGAAAGATTTTATTTTGTGTATGGAGTGGATATTTGCGGTACGAGCGAAGCGAGTTCCCGCAAAGTGACACGAGTTACACAAAATGGTCTTTCGTAACGTGTTACATACAAGATGTGTTCTAATCTTAAACATCTATCAATTCTTGAAATAAAATATTTAAAAATCTAAAAAATTAAGTAGGCATCCACGTATTCATATAGTTACCTTTGTTTCTGTTATTACACATTATAATTTTAATATCAAAAGTGACAAATGTTATTTAGTGCATACTGCAGCACATAATATCATGGTAAATTCAACAAATGAAACTTCTTCAGGAGTTAATTTAACAAATTGCACAAATTGTATAGTTAACGTTTATAATTAAAAATAGTAATTCCTATAAACTCGTATTATGTTTTGAATATACGTTGTTCCTAGTTTTTCTTGAGAGTTCTTTATTTTTCTTAACTGGTGGTGTAACGAACTTTTCCTAACTGGTGATGAAAAGTAAAACTTTTTTTATATGTCAAAATTAGAAAAATAGCCTAACCCCTCTATGAAAAGTCAAATTTTAAATGCATTTTTGACGTTACGTAACATCACATTTTTCATAACTGTCAGTCATTACATAGCTGCGTGATGTAATGAATTTCATTACATAATTCATTTATATGATGAATTTCTTTGAATATTTAACCCATCATTTAGAGAAAAATCTTTAAGACTAAGAAAAAAACACTTTATTAATAAATTATACCTAACTCAAAACATAGTTATTCTTTTGACTTATTTTCATATATAATATACAAGGTGGGGGCAATAGTGCGTCGGACCTCGATGTCTCGAGTTCTACGATAGCTAGAAATTTAAAAAAAAATTGCAAGTAAACTAGATAAAAAAGTAAAAAAGTATAACTGGAAATTATTTTCGAACATACAGGGCGAGCCAAGACGAAACTACAGGACCAAGTGCCTTTTTTTTAAATGGAATGCTATGTATATCAGTACATTTTTTGAAGCCTCTTTCTAGGCTCTATTTATTTTTATATTAGCATTGAATATCTCCCAACCACTTGGATCTAATTAATTTATTTGTTGAAATAATGCAATCTGCAGATGGATATTAAAAAAATCACCACTGTCACAATTATGGGTTTTAAGTTATGTGAATACCAGTTACGAGACGTCTAATTAATGTTTTTGAATCATTTTCATTTCCTAAAACTGTACAGGGTGGCCAAGAATTCTTTTCAATTAAGAACTTTTTAAATTGAATTTTGTCAATTTTTTCAAATGGAACACCCGGTATATTTTTCAACGATGTGATGTAAAAATGAAAAACGAACATTTTTTTGTAAGTACTTTCCTATGGCTAATTGCAACCAATTTCGTTTTATTGAGTAATAAATACAAAATTCAAAAATAAACTTAAAAAAGAGGTTTCTTCAAATAACTCTGTAGAAAAAATTATAATAAATGTTCCATTTTCATTGACACACATCTCTATGCGCTTTTAAAATGAAGTTCCCACTATTCCTAAAACTGTCGGTGTGATAGATCTAAAGCATTGAGTAATTAAATGATATAAAGAGGCGGAACCGTCAAGGGGCCGAGATTTTAGTATTGTATTTTTTTTCCAATAGCTGCAGGATTGTTATCAATTTTTAGTGCTACGGAAAGATATTTGTAATTCGGTTGCATAGCCCTAAATATTGCAGATAATTCTGTAGTTATTGACAAAAAAATACAACACTAAAATCTCGGCCCCTTGACAGTTGCGCCTCTTTATATTATTTGTTTACTTAATGTCTAAAGGCAGTTATTATTCTTTCCTTCATATTTTGTACTGTTGTTGGTGTCTCTATAAACAATTTCCTTCACATATCCCCATAAAAAGAAATCCATTTTTGTAAGATCTGTGGATCTAGCAGGCCATTTAGTGGGTCCATTTCTTCCAATTCATTGATGAGGGTAGGTATTATTTAAGAGGTCTCTAACTGCATTTAAATAACGTGGTGGAGCACATCTTGCTGAAACCACATCCTATTTCGAATTCTCTCAATAATTGTGGCAGATTGTTTTCCAAAAAATGAAGATAAATAGCTTCAGTCAATGTACCATCAAAGAAATGGGGCCCTATTACATGTTCTCCAATAATTCCTCCCCAAACGTTTATAGACCATCTGTGTTGGTTATCAACTTGCATAAAAAAGTGAGGATTTTCCGAAGCATAATAATGGAAATTGTGCCTATTAACAAATCCATTTTTATGAAAAGTTGCCTCATCAGTGAATATAACATTATTGAAGAAGTTGACATCATCTTGCATTTTACCTCTGGCCCAATTACAAAATTGTAGGCGCTTTTGAAAATGGTCATTGGTCATCATATAATTCCTGGTGCATTTGAATATGATATGCATGCAACTTATTTGTTTTTAATATTCGACCCACAGACCGTCTTATTTCTACTAATGAGCTCACTTCTCTTTGACTAACATGGGGATTCTCAACCGTTGCTAGCACCACAGAAAATTCATTTTCTTCGTTCACAACACGTTATAATCTTTTACTTTTTTTATATTCGACATTTACAGTTTCCAGAAATCCAACGAGAAAGTTTTAGAAGCTCCTAACATCAGGAATTCTTCTTTGAGGATAACGTTGGTGATACATTCTATTGGCAAGTAAACAATTTCTGTCTGACTCGCCCAAAACAAAAGTCATCTCGACAAGTTCCGCTTTATTAAAATTCATATTGTAAAATTCCAAATATTTTAAATTCAATACAAATTGTAACTAACGACCGATAAGTGTGATAAATGCTCCGTTGTACAGGGTGTCAACTCTAATTTTGCCCCCCCCCTCTATTTTCTTATTTGTGAAGATATTTTAAAATTTTAAAATGTAGCCTTATCAGACATTTACCGAATTTTTCAAATATAATATTCAAAATTACCTGTCGCCAATGCATACAGGGTGGTGAAAAAAAGTTGATTCTTTTAAATGGAATACCCTGTATATTTCTTGACAGGTTTGTAGTACTCTTTGAGCTGATTTCAAAAATGTATAACTCCCTTGAGTTTAGTTCAAAATCGGTCGAGATATTCAAGGATAAACATGAGAAATATTTGTTTTCACACTTTCGAGGTGGCTTGGTGTCGAAACGTAGGTAAAGAAAATCTCTATTAAAATACCATAATGAGGTATAATGATGCCATTTAGAAAAAAATACTTATATCGAAAAAACTATTTACGAGATGTTTAAATGGCTATAAAAGCAAAGTTAGCTCACTTAATATCCTGATTTTATTTTTCCAATACTCAATGACTCAGAAAGAAAAGGTTTTCAGCAGTCATGGCTCCCTAGATGCCAACTTTAATTATCCTAAAAAAATGTTTGAGGTTATGTTTCTTCCTCGAAGTTGATACCATCGTATGCAGAATGAATCCCTGAATCCAAAAATGTAAAAATATACAGGGTGTTCCATTCAAAAAATAGATGTTACGGTAATTTCCGGTGAAACCGGAAGAGCAAGAATCATTTTGTTGACATGCATTCATTAAAATTTACTTGTTATTGCAACTGCCAAAATTTAAAATGATATCTGAGAAAACAAAAAAGTAATAGGGGTGAGCTTAATTTCATTTACACCCGGTATACTAATATAATATATTTTGGTTAATTAATTATACAGGGTGTTTGGGTAAAGGTATTCAGAAATCCAAAGGCATGTAGAACTCATCAAAATAAGCCAAAAAGTTCATGTAAACTTTGTTCCAAAAACGGTTCCTAAGGGAGCTACAGCCCCTTTAAGAGGCTTCTAAAAAAGATGTTTTTCTCATATATTTCGAGAAGCGATCATTATAAACTAATAAAATTTTCTATGGTAGAATGCTTTTTTGTGCTTAACAAAATAGTAAACTTTAAATTTGAAAATTCTTCAGGGGAACTACATGGGGGTGTGCCAGGAATGTCGCCCCCTTATTTTCTTTGTATGTAATTTTTTCACTATTCTGAGAGAAATTTTCAAAATTTAAAGCAATTTTGCTTTACAAAAATCCTCTTTCTAAAACTTCATAAATTGAACCGTTTTTGAGATAAATGAATTTGAAATTTAGTATGCACATCTACAAAATAATTAGAGTCTAAATATCACGTCTCCTGGTGATAATGTGTGCCATCAATACTTGCAATTGTTATTGATTGTAAAGTGACATAAGTCAGTATTTGAAAAAACATTGTAAAAACATCTTTTTTAGAAGCCTCTTAAAGGGGCTGTAGCTCGCCATAGGAAACGTTTTTGGAACAAAGTTTATATGAACTTTTTGGCTTATTTTCTACATGCCTTTGGATTTCTGAATACCTTTACCCAAACACCCTGTATTTATGAGTTTTCATCTCCTGTTGGCATCATGCGTCTCTATGCTCTTACTTTTTAAATGAAAAGTTGCACTTTTGTTGCAATTAATAGCCTCTGCTACCAGTGGTGTAGTGGAGCAGGAACGCGCCGGAACGGCGTTCCGGCACTGCTTTTTAGTAAAAAAATAATTCTAAAAATAAAGACAAATATTGGAACTGACAATAATTAATTTATTATTGCGTTCCGGCTCAGCAAATTTTGCGACTACATCACTGTCTGCTACAAGTTTCAGCGACCACGTACCCTTGCGCCAGCCTCCAGTCTATCTATGACAAATAAATATTGTATTTTTATGTTTTGATTAATAAACTTATTATCATTTAATTATTAATAATCAATACTTATTCTTTTCCCACTTCTAAATAAATAAATAAATACACCACATGTAATTACGACCCCCTTTATCCCAGAAGGTTCTAGAAGAGCCTTGTGCGGAAGGGGGCTACACATTTAAAGACCAGGGACACACATCCAATATCCGTGTATAATGGAAAAATCCCTCTCACAGTATTTTCCATTGCCCCGACCGGGATTCGAACCTGGGAACCTGTAAAAATAGCTACCAAGATCGCTACGCTATAAAGACGCAAGTTACGTACCTACAATAATAATGTTTGACATAAAATGTCCTAATGGTAATTTCAATATTCCCTGTCCACACAGGTGTTGATCACTTCTCAAGAGACGACTCGAGGGCCGTCGTAGCACAAATATGATGGTCGTATGCTCTCCGACTAGCGCAGTGCGTGACGGATTATTCCTATGACAATATTGAAAGGGAATCGGCTAAAATAAAAGAGGCAGATAGGGTAAGAAGGATGTATTAAAATTGATCGTAAAATCATAGCAACAGATCTTTCAGGTACAAGTTAATCGGGACGAGCCACGATACCCCACACAGGTTCAACGACCGCTCACAGTCGAGACCTGGAGATAGGTGATCGATTGCCGAAAGAGAATTTCTATGAAGGAACTAAATGGAAATTTATTTAATGGGATTTGATAATTATGTAAAAACACTTACTTTTAATATAATTTGGATTGTTACTCCTTGATAACGGCCCTATGTGTGCATAGGACTAGTTCGAGTCGCATCAACTTCAGTTCAAAAAATTATCTCTCAATGATTCTTCACCAGGCGTACATATGCTACTTATATGAAAGTGACCCGGTACCCTATTCGGACACCCACCAGTCAGGCCACCTGCTGGACTCCGCTACAGTGGGGTATATCCATTTTCTATTCAGTTCCAAAAAATTTCAATTTCAGTTTCCAACATACGATCCCGGCTGCGAAGCAAGTCCAGCTCACTTCCCAATTCGACATTGATGCAGACCGGCCAGGAGCTCTCCGTCGCGTGCAATGAGCAGGGGATTTTAAACCACCGCATCACAACCACTAAGGACTAGATCAATCTTAAGAAGGAATAATTGATCATGAGACACTTGGAATGCGAAATATTTCAAAGTTCACTCTCCGTGCTATTGGAGGAAACTCCTGTGAACTGCGTTTGAAAGGTAGGTAGATATCGTTCGTCTATAACTTAAAATATGTCATGGCCCATGATGTGACCACGATGAAATGAATAATTAAAATTCTTTGGATCTCTGACTTGCTGGATCGTGATTGGATATATTTGTGTTATGACCTATAATTCAAAAAATGGATTTGATATCTGTATCGAAATTTGACTTTATTATCATAACAAATCCTGATGTACACCAAACCTCATATTTCGTGCACATCAGGTAAAAATAAAATTTTGGGTATTTGGAACCGAGTCGAAAATTTACTTACAAAATATAAAAAAAGGGTGTACACGAAGTCTATAAGTTTGTTTTTCTGATTATTTTAACAAAATAACTGTGGCTGCTTATGCTGGGTCCTTTAGTAGGTCCAAGGGTACAATTTAAACAGACAAAATAAATGAATAGGCAACCAATCCAGTGGTCCATTGTCTTGTGTTTGCCTATGCAGGTATTGACATTGTATGCAAACTATATTCAGCAAATATATTTAGAAATGTATAAATCGGACATTTAATTTAAACGTAACTGTACATAAGCAGATCAGAGATATGAAACAATATATTAACTCAATTTCCTAGAAGATTATCGGAAATATGATAATATGACTGATGGTCGAGATGGTAGCGTACCTGCCTCTCATCCAAAAGTCTCGGGTTTGATTCCCGGCCGTGGCAATGGAAAATACTGTGAGAGGGATTTTTCGATTATACACGGATATTGGATGTGTGTCCCTTGTCTTTAAATGTGTAGGGATAAAAAAATTGAAATTTTCGTAGAGAGCTGAATAAATAAAAAATACCTTAATTGTACTAGATCATTGGCGTAGACATTGTAAAGAAATAAAGAGGTCGTGTTGCTTCTATCTACGCTACTTGTGATATTTTTAACACATTTACCATTTCCTCAGATTCCATTTAACGTTTATCACCAAATATGGAATGAATGTATTGAAAAATGCAAAAGCTATGCCACGAAAACGTTGGTACCCAAATAAAAATTTTAACACCCTGTGTTTCAGAAACTACGCGCCTATGAAAAAAAGTTCATAACATAAAAACCACTTACTTTTCAAAAATCTATCGAATCCCCAATATTCTGATTTAAAACGATTACACTCTGTATAATTCTAAAACTTCTATAATTTTGATTTGTTAAAAGCTAGACATTTATTATCATGAAGTGATGATCAAATGCCAAATGATAGATACGAATATACATATAAATGTAAATGAATTTTTTTGAAATTCAAATTTATTATTGTAATATACCACCGACGCGTTTCACTTAATGTTATTTTTGCCATTTGCATCGGTTTTGTTAAAAATATGAAATTAGGGGACCATAAATAATTTAAATTGTCACTTTTAAATTTTATATACAGGGTGCCTCGAAATAAAACAGCTATCCTTAATCAACAGGTAAGGAATGTTGTCCTGTGTAAAAAATGTCTAATGATCATAGGTTCGGAAATACTTCCTGAGGGATAGTGTCCAGAAAATAAATTTAGTATTTCATTTTCTATAAAATGTGAGTTAAAACGTGCATGGCTGGCTGAATGAGAATTTCCCTCAAAGATGGATCGGGTGACATGGTCTTCTAGGTCACTGAATTTGTCTTGCTTAGATTTTTATCTCAAGGATACATGGAACAATTAATGTACCAGATGGAAATTAATATGCGAGAAAAACTCATAAATCGCATTAATGCAGGCGCAGTAACTGTAAGACAAAACCTGCAAACAAATATAATCTTCATTCTCTTATTCGGCAGGTTGAAATCTGTATTTAATGCAACGGCAATAATTTTAAACACATGCTTTAATTAACAATTTTCGCTTGTGTTTTGTTAAGTTGTTCGTTAGAAATAAATCTTTTTTTTTTATGTTGTAAACTGTATTTTTTCATTTAGCGACTGTAACTCCTTTAGAAAGCGTTTCCAAACTTATGGTCATTAGAAATTTTTTGCTCAGGACAACATTCCCTACCTGCTGTTTAAGTATGCATCTCAATTTATTAAATTACCAAATATAATATTATATACGTATCTGTTACCTAGATAACAAATAAACAGTATACACAATTTTCTATGAACGGTAGAATCAGTAGATACATACAAATTCTTAAAATCAACTTTATTTTAAAAAACAAGATACTAGGATATCAGTCGAGAAAAAACCGTTTCCAAAAAGCGCAATGGTATCATTTATACAAGAATAAGTTCCATTACAGCAGGTCTCCATCTCAACCACTAATTTTCCATTAGGGTCACTAGGTACACTAACTAATACACAAATAGATGTAGAAAGTTGACACGAAAATAAATAATTAATACCTTTGTTTTCTTTATTTATTATTTGGAGGATGCTAAATTAATGCTAAATGGTAAAATTTTCGCAATTAGCATCGATTGTTATAGTGCTAACATGAAATTTGCAAAAACAGTATAAAATTGTTAATAACTTTATTAAAACAATTACCACCTTTGCTTTTTAAAGAATTTGGAGTGTGCTTAATGTATGTGACGAAAGGGTTCTGCAATCAGCACCAATGTGTGTGACGTTGTTGGTGTGAAGTTGTCAGCGAAATCATTAAGTTGTTAGTAAAATAATTAGCACCTATTTTTTCTCATATTGGGAGAGTGCTAAATGATGGCAAAGGTTTCTAAATTAGCACCGGTGGTATTGGTGTTAAATTCACGGACCTTGGTATGATCAGTGCTTCATAACATTAAAATATATGAATATCCATAACTTGCTAGTGCTAAATTATTATAGATTAAACATTTCTCATTGCATAAAAGAAAGAAGTTTTTTGGGGAACTTAAATAAAATAGAGAAATGTGTTTTACCATCTTTTGCCTACGTTACGCCGAAGAGGACAATAACTCCGAAACACTTGTTTTTGCATCATGTTTTTTTCTTGGAGTAAACGGCAAAAAACATTTCTCAATTTCTCATTGCATTTAAAAGTATATAAAAGTTTAAATTTAAATTTTAAACATGCAAGCATCCAACAAAAATTCAATTTATTTTACCCAAGGAAATTTTCCGTAGAGAGTACTGCTTATATGAATGCAAAATTATGTACATCGCTTAAGACCATTAAAAAATTCTTTCATGTTTAAACAAAAGACTTCAAATGTAAACAGGCTGCCGATTTTATTTAAATAACAATTGCGTTTATTTACTAACAATTATGAAGATTAGTAATTTTAGGCGACACTTTGCCCTTAAGCTTCTGCAATATTGTTTGCATTGAAATGGTGTTGGGTTCTGAAGTGTGCTTTCTGGGTGGTTCTAACATGTCTCAGCACCTTCTTTGTTGACACAGACACTCAATAAATCTTGAATATTGTACCTACGTATGGTATAAACTTGGTCCGTTGTTGTTGTCATTACTCACAATAATCTTAGAATTTAAACAAGTTCTTAAATCTTTAAGTAGATAATGATGCCTTGGAGCGGTTATAATTCTGCAACTAGCCCAATATTAATTAATTAACCAAGAATAAAATATATATTCAATATCAATATCAATAAGACGGAAAATTGTTTACGTTGCCAAAAAGATAAATAAAATTCTAACCCCTTATCTTTGGATTAATGTTTCTATGTTCAGTAGATATCATTTATTTGTGTAAAGAACCACTACTGTTAATGACAAATATTCGATGTTAAGTATATTTAAATTAGAAGAATATAGGTATAGAAGTTAAAATTTAAATATGGATTTTTTTTCTTTATCATTCTTACACAATACTAAACTGTTATTGTTTTGTGCACTATTTCTTAAATTGATTTTAGTTAAATTTGCAAATATTTTAGGAACTGTTTTCCAGAAATGGAACATATTTTTCGTCAAATAAATAATTTCTTGGGAGAACACATTGAATAATTCTCACCACTCTTAGTTTCATGTTTCATATTTCAGGAAACAAATTTTAGTATTTGTACTTCCTTATGTAATAAAATCATGAAGAAAATACTGCGACTAAATCTACAACGAGATTTTAACGGAATGATTTCGACCTTACTGAATCCAAAATAGTTATTTTTGTAACAAGTACCTAAAATCATGTTTTTTTGGAACGAATTGTAGCTGTTTCTAGGCGATGAGTCCCAAATAACTGATTTTATAGGTACGTGATACAGACAACATTTTTTTGTTAAAGGTCCCTAAATTGATCAGAGCAGCAAGATTTCTCGAAAATAGTGAGCTTCTTAATTACCATGCGACCATAGTAATCAGATTGTTTATTGTAAATAAAAAAAAATTTGACGCGTTTTTTTGCATGGTATAAAATGCATAAATCACAAATTAGGTAGGTATATCTGAAAAAGCGCAGGAAATTGTGTTAGATTTACTTTTCCAGTGAAATCTCGAAGGAATATGAAGCATTCATTCCATGGAAATAAATGAACACCATTGCAAATGTAGACGAAGATGCAATGTTGAACTATTTACATGAAAAGGTAAGTGCCGCTATTCTTTACATTCAATATTAATAACTTATGTAAACTATTATTTATTATTATGACTACGCATATTTTCGTATTTTCCTATTACGGTGGCAAGCAGTAAAACCATCTACTCTCTGGTCAAAATATTCGATGATAAAAGCTGTTTTGTATGTCAAAATAAATATAGAAATAAACAAATTCGCCAAAGTCATAGCTTTTTTTGCATAAACATTTAATTATTATTAATTTAACTTACAAACCTAATAATTAATTGATACTGTTGTACCTACTAGATTAAATAAAGTTGTTTAATTGTTGTATTGAACCATTTTGCTTCATTTACCTAAATGATCCTCAAAAGTTGTCATAGCAACTTTTTGGGATTGAGTCCGGAAAACACTCATTTGCGGACTCAAATTAGTCCGTAAAATAGCTATTTTAGGGACCAAATACAAAAAAAAAATTTTCAATTAATATTTCTTAGTTTGTCTACTGAATAATTTAAGAATCTGAAATTAAATGTTTACAGGATTACGAATGTTATAATTTACTCCGGTTGTTATACTAATTTTAAAACTCTATAAGATGTTTTAAAAGTCAACTTCGTAATTTGACATCTACAGGGTGTTTGTTTAATGCTTCAAAATATCCGAGTTGGGAATTCTTGAGTACAAATCATGATGATTGACCAAAAATTTTGTTATCCAAAAATGCTTCCCTGAAGAGTTATAGTCCGTCAAATTTCGACAATACACGGTTTGAAATTTTTCGTAGTAACCGTAATTACGTCGTTACAAAGAAAACAAGAGGTGGTGGGGTTATCTTGGCTGTAAATTCAACGCTGAAGCCGTGTCTAATGGATCTCAATTTTATTTGCAATGCATTTGATGACTTTTTTTTAGACATTTTATGTGTAAAAATTAGTTTTCTAGGCAATATTTTGTACGTAATAGTTTTATATCTACCTCCGAACACAAAAGGTGATAACTATGATCTCCTCTTTGACGCGATGGAGTCGCTCTACTGTATTCTAGATGCTAATGTTTTAATTATGGGTGACTTCAATATTTCTGATTATACCACAAATAGTACTCGGCTAGTTAGTTCACTAAATAATTTTGCACAATTCTTAAACCTTGAGCAAAGAAATCATACTTTAAACCAAAATAATAGAATTCTGGATTTAATATTTAGTAATTATAATTGCTGCTCTGTATCTCGAGCCGATGCTACTCTTTTAGTTGAAGATGCTCATCATCCCGCACTTAATATTATTTCTGAATTTGAGAAATTTAAAAATGAAGCATTTCCTCTTGGTTGTAGTGGTGATTTAAATTTCAAAAAATGGAATTTTAATTAACTTTATCATGTATACTGATTGGTCTGGACTCTCGTATTTCACAGATGTTGATGAAATGGTTGCTGAATTTTATACTATATTAAATACACTACTTGCTAAACATGTTCCTAAAAAGATACACACTTTTAAGCAATATCCAGCATGGATTGACAAAAATATAATTAATACTATTAGGCTAAAAAACAAACTGCTTAGCAGGTATAAAGTTTCGAATAGTGCAGAGGATTATCATAACTTTAAACAAGTTAAATCACAAGTAAAGTCTCTTATTAAGAATGCTTACAATAATTATTTAAATTGTATTGAAAATGAACTATGTAGTAATCCTAAGAGGTTCTGGACGCACATAAATTCTAAAACTAATTCTACCACTATACCATCTAGTTTGAGCTATAATAATATTCATTTAGACAAACCTGTTGATATTATTAACGCTTTTGCTAATTATTTTTCTGATTCGTTTTTAAAAGTGGGTGAGGGTGTTCCGAGCACCGCGCCAAACGATGATCTCCATGTTAACCCTAATACCAATACTTTATTTATATCTACAATAAGGGAAAATGATATAACTGCAGCCATCAGGAAAATGAAAGGTAATTTTACTATGGGCCCAGACTTAGTTCCCGCATTTCTAGTAAAAGATTGCGCAGTAATACTTGCCAAACCGCTGAATATTATATTTAATTTTATGCTGAAATCTTGTATGTTTCCCCTGTTGTGGAAAGAATCGAAAATATGCCCCGTTTATAAGAAAGGTAACAAAAACGAAATTTGTAATCACAGACCAATTTCTATTATTTGCATCTTTTGCAAAGTCTTTGAAATAATTATTCATGATCATTTATCTTTTCACTGTGGAAATTTAATATCTCCCCATCAGCATGGGTTTATGTCTGGGCGTTCCACTACGTCGAATCTTGTGGAAATAACACAATACATCTCTGAAATACTTGATGAGGGAAGTCAGGTCGACGTCGTCTAACTGACTTCTCCAAAGCTTTTGATCGGCTTGACCACGAATTGCTACTATTGAAGCTTGATGAAATTGGTATGTCCATACCTTTGTTAGATCTTTCTCGTTCATATTTTAGTTGCAGATTCCAATATGTTCAATACAGGGGTTTTAAATCGGACAAATTTTTACAGTCTTCAGGGGTTCCACAGGGTTCGATTATTGGGTCGCTATTTTTTGTTATTTTTATTAACGACATATCACACCTGTTCGATATAAATTATTTACTATACGCTGATGATCTTAAAATCTATATTGAAATTATATCTGTTGCAGACTGTGTTAAACTGCAAGATAATCTGAATAGATTAAACACTTGGTGTGTTAAAAATCATCTACCCTTGAACATTAGTAAGTGCAATGTCATGTGATACTCTAGGCACAAAACCACCGTTATGTTTGACTATAAGCTTGACAACACCTCGTTGGATAGGGTTACGCATTTTAAAGATCTTGGTGTTACTTTTGACTGCAAGTTGTCTTTTGAAGAACACATTCGCATAATTACCGCGTCAGCTTATAAAGGCTTAGGTTTTGTACTCCGTAATGCTAAAGAGTTTCACAATATTAGAACTTTTAATATTCTTTACTCCGCTTTTGTAAGCTTGAATATGCATCTGTAGTTTGAAGTCCCATTTATATTACTTATACAACCCAGTTAGAAAGTGTGCAGCGTAGGTACCTTAAATATTTACATTTCGTTACATATGGAGTTTATCCTCCTCGAAGTATACCTCACGAAGCACTTTTAGCCAATTTTGAAGTAAATAGTTTATATTATAGGCGCATATTGTTTTCAATTATATTTCTTCACAGAGTCATTTGCAATAAAATAAATTCCGTATCTATTATACCAAGGATCTCTTATCATGTGCCAAGAGTAAATTCCAGGTCCAATACGGCATTTCATTTACCAACAGCTCGTACTAATTTACTTACCGCCTCACCTTTCTTTCAAATGATTCAGAATTACCATATGTACGAAGATAGACTTGATATATTTTTTTGTTCTGTATCATCTATCAAACAATTGTTTGTCTCACCTGCGTAAATTATTAGTTTTGTGCATTTGTTATTTACTTTTACACTTATCTGTTATTTATCTTGTTCTCTCAATTTACTATCCGTTGCTTTATTAATATTATATAAATTATTATTATTATTATTATTTTTGAATATTTAGATTTGTAATTGGGATTTTTTTCCCGTTGGTTTATAAATAAATAAATAAATAAATAAATTTGCAAAAGAAAAACAAAGAATGCGGAATTAAATCAAGACGTGTTAAGTTAGAGCAACTAAATTTGGTAAGAAGTTTTAGATCTAATCTGTGGTTAATTTGATGCAATATGAAAAATAAATATAAATTGGAATGCCTTTTTAAGGGGGTGGGTCGCATAACCACCTCCTGAAATTTTTCTTAGAAGAAAATTAGGTAACAGTTATACGCTTGACAAGTAACGTGTAAAATAAGCCTTTTGTATCTCTTGCATTACTCTCGTAGGAGGAGCCATTTTCGAGAAAAATAGTAAAGAAAGGAGAATTGCATTTAAATTATGCATTTTTGAGGTAATTATTTTGACTCAGACATTGTCAATAATTGTAATTCGGTGGTTACGTAAAAATTAATTGTAAAATTTTGCACACAAATGTCTAATAGTCTTCATAAATTAGCTGACATTCACTTGGTTTATGGTGAATGCCACGGTAATTGTCTTGCACCTGCAAGAGGGTTTGCGGAAAAATTTTCCAATCGGCAAATACCTCATTCTCCTGACCTTACGCCACTTGACTGTTAATTATGGGATTTTATTAAGACTAAGGTGTATGAAACTCATGTAGAAACACGAGGACAACTATGGGCACTTGAGGAAGTTTGTCAAAAGGTAGGAGTATTGTTTCAGGTGAAACGATCTCTCAATTGTCGCATTAACTTGTGTATACAAGAGACTGGCGGTAATTTTGAACACCTCTTATAATTTTTGTTTTGTTTTACATTTATTTTGTAATTAATTTAACATTTGAAATAGAATTACAACTTTGATTACTTACTTGATTGTTTTTTTTTTTTCTAAAACATCTGCAGTTACAATATCAAAGGCAAAATAATGAATTGATTTAAAAACCACTAACTTAGGATATTAGTGTTTTCATAATTATCTCACGAATGCGTAACTTAAATACAATTCTCCATTCTTTACTATTTTTCTCAGAAATGGCTCCTCCTACGAGAGTAATGCAAAGTAATGGATATGAAAGTAAAGTAAAGAGATACGTGTTCTGTACTCCGTAAAATATTTATTAAATCTATGTAGAATTACTATGATTTAAAACTTCTATTTTTGCACACACATACCTAAAGTGCTGTTCGTGAATTTTGCAGTGGTAAGTGACAGAAAACTCTGATAATTAATACAAAAATTAATGTAAAAGTGTGTATTAATTAACTATTAAAACAGCATTATCAGCGTTATCACCACAAAAAACTGCTTTATCAATAAGTTATGTCAGTTCAGACTTCTTAATGTCATAAAGCAGATTCCACATTACAATAAACACAATTTAAATAAAATGACAGATATTAGTCTTAAACAGTTATGCGATGAAATTATAAAGAATTGTGTAGGGTGGCCAAATTTTAAATTGAATTTTATCAATTTTTTCAAATGGAACACCCTGTATATTTTTCAACGATGTGATGTAGAAACGAAAAACGAAAATTTTTGTTAGTGTTTCCCTATGGCTAATTGCAACCAATTTCGTTTTATTGAGAAATAATAACAAAATTCAAAAATAAACTTAAAAAAGAGGTTTCTTCAAATAACTCGGTAGAAAAAATTACACACACCAACAACAGTACAAAATATGAAGGAAATAATAATAATTGCCTTTAGGTCTATCACACCGGCATTTTTAGGAACAGTGGGAACCTCATTTCAAAGGCGGATAGAGATGTATGTCAATGAAAATGGGCAACATGTGGAACATTTATTATAATATTTATTTGATGAAATCTCTTTTTTTAAGTTTATTTTTGAATTTTGTAATTATTGCTCAATAAAACGAAATTGGTTGCAATTAGCCATACGGAAGTATTTACAAAAAATGTTCATTTTACATTTCTACATCACATCGCAAATGTAATTTTATAAATTTATTTTGTGAAACCTTCGATTTTGACTAAAATTGATCGTTTATTTAAAATTCGCCCAAAGTGTGGCAAAACAACAAAATACATATTTTCGATCATTATGGTATGTAGTTTCATAATTCAGTATTAGAATTTAAAAATCACGTACACAGGGTGAATTTTTTCATAGGAGCCCTAAAAATAAAAATTAGTTGAGCCGGCCCTGGAATTTTCTGTCTTTGATTATGCATATAAATTCACATTTAATAGTATATTATATACCCACAATACGAGCTGATTCTAGTGATTAGTTTAAAAGATATGACCTTAAGAAGTATTGGGCAAAACTCATAAACCACCCTGTAGATCAATAAAAAAAAGGCTCAGGCTTTTTCTTATTGATCTTTTGCAACTTTGACGGGCTATAACTCTTTAGGGAATGTAACGAAGCAAATTTTTAAGCCTACAGATTCAGCTGGTAGTTGAATAATTTACTCGTTACTATTATTATTTTATCCGCTAGTATTTCAGAGTTCACCCTGTATAACCAGTTTAGTAAAAATACAGGAATTATTGAACCTAGAATTCCGCGTTCTGTTAATTTTCAGTTAATAAATTTATTTATTGTTTATTTATAGTTAAATTCGGGTACACCCTGTATAAAGGGGTAGAGTAATATCAGTACGTATTCAGGTAATTATCTGTGTTATAAAACCGGTCCGTGTACAGTTGTTCAATTTATTTAAACGTGTTATAAATAAATAAACTTATTTATTTTTCTATTTAAGTAATCCGTGTGTTATTAATTCCGTTTCTTTCACTGTAATGCTCAGAAAAATGAGTAGAATCTATTCCGCCGATACAGGAGTCCGAACTAGAATTGTTAATAACAATTTCCGTTCGGGATTAATGAATAAATGAGCCAGAACGCGACTTAACTAGATAGCGACAAGAAACATACATTTCACGTTATCAGCGCGAGAAGCGAAGCGCTCCGGCCGTACCGATGTTAGTAGGATCCGGGAATCAATTTTAAAAATCAGTCTATACCGACGATCGACACACTCCAGTCCTGTTTAGGTAAATATTAAGCATTCGGCATATTTACGGTACTTGAAGTTAAAAGATAAAACCGCGTTAATTATTTGCTTTTCAACTTAGAAATAATTTGCGAATTATTTCAATATTGTGATAGATAAATTTATAGTCAATTATTAGAAAGAATTAATTATAAATTCAGTCCGTGTGTTACACTTGATTTATAATAAAGCATTGTGTATTGTAATAGCTGTAGATTTGCGTGTTTTAAGTTTAAGTAAGGAATAAAATATTTCATAGGTTTTGAAACGTGATAGAAGGTATTAAAGCTAGTCATTTCCGTAATTTATTTAATTAAATAAATTTAGTAATCCGTCTGTCTGTATGGTGGCCCGATAGAATTCGAGACTAAGGAGGTGTGTAAATACCAACGCATTTATCTGTTGAGAGAGCGAACTCGCCAACAACGGTATTGCAAGGGTTAACACAAATCTTCCCCTCAGGTTCAGAGGTTTGTCTTGGGGTGCCAGTACAGTTGTGTTTTATTAATCAGATCTGTTCGTAACTACTCAGAATAATAGTTTGTGGTAAAAACCCCAAAACCTTGTGGATACGAGCGCGAATTTGCCAGTGTCTAACAAGTTGGGTTTTGACATAAACGAATCAGGTTGCCGGCGTAGGAATCTAAAAACACCCTGTCGAGAGAGCGCTAGCCAGCGTCCGGGTGATTAGATTAACACGGATAAACCTGGTTTAACAATTATTCCTGAAGTGGTTGTATAGGGGTTAATTATTACTTGTAGAATTATTTAAAGTAAATATTTAGTCTGAAAATCCGACTTGCCAGCACGATAATACTGATTAGGTTTTTTTTTAGTAATTTCTTTTGTTATCACTGGAAGTTTTTACTGCCGTTTCTTTGACTGTACTATCACCTTTCAACGCACACGTTTACCGTTTTGAAATAAAATTCATTCATTGTTATCAAAGGTAGTTTTGAAAACACGTACCGTAGTTATTCCAAAGCTTACTTCAAATCTTGCTTAGTTCCGTCACCGCTTGTTAACCATCCTGCCATTGCTTACTACTGCTACCGCTTTTTAGATACCTGCATCCGATTAATTCTAGATTAATACCGTAATTGCACATACGTTTACCCGCTTTAGTACTTTCCATAACTCTGCTAGTCGTTTAGTTTCTTCAAAACTAGAACCTGCCGCTTGTAGTTAGTTTTGCATCCGCTTTGCTTACACCCACCTCCGCTTGAGAGTTATCTTTTGAGTAGTTAATTGTAAATAGTTCCTTTGAGTAGAATTAATTTTTATTAAATTATTTTTGTAGTAAATACTTAAAGTATTGTTGTAAATATTTGTTGCTTGGTTTATAGATATTTTAGAATACATATTTAGTTGCTTACATACTGCTTTGTGGTGAATTAGCCGTATTTATAGCTACCACGTTGATTTGCTTTCTTTCGTTTATCAAACGATGTACAATAAATATTTATTGTAATAAATGTGTTTTGTCAGATAGTTTCTGCTTTTTATATCACTAACATTACTATACCTTATAATAACATCAGTATAAGCCTCTAACTCTCAAAGTTTATACAGTCAGCAGTCGGGACGCTCCAGTAGAGCGGCGACCAGCAAACCTCGAACCCGGACATACCGTGTCTTCACTGAAGTTATCCGGCCCTATCATACTGTTGATAGGTCAAAGTGACATTCCTTCACGTTAAACAAGGGATTGGCGCCCGAGGCAATAATATTAGCGACAGTCATTTTGTGTAACTTTAATTCACTATTTAGGAAAAGGGACGTCACAAATGACGTCCGAATAAGATAGCGTCACAAAATGGCGCCCGAGCAGGGACTTTAAATAAAGTAAAAGTTATAAGTGACTTGATTTGTTTTTTTTCAGTAAGACTGTTATCCGATAAATATTAGGTATTTTTGTTTAGTTGATATAAGTAACCGAGTATTGTAAGCAACTATAAGAACAAATATTTGTTTTGAAGTTCAGTAACTACTGTTATCCGTCCAGTAGCAAAATTACTCAAAAGAAAATTAACTTGTAGCCGTCCTGCTTTAAGTTTAACCTTGTTGTCCGTAACCCTACCGATAGTTCAGTAGGGAGGTGTATTAGTTTCATAGTAGCTGTACAGTTAGACTGTTAGACAAGAGGACCGTCCCTCTTAAGTTCAGTAGATCGATTTTTTTTTCTGGATTTTGATTTCGATTTGGGTTGAACGAGTTACTATAAAAGTTTAACGAGGTTTAACTTGAGAGAGAATTTTGGAAAGTACTGTGTTATACCGGCACCGTCCGTAAGGCTATAACATGCCGACCGATATCGAACAGGAACCCATAGACTCACCGCCGCCGCAATCCGCCGATATAGACTCAAGCTCCGACGAAGAGAGAACTAGACCGACCAGAGTAGGCTGGATTTACCCGTTACGTAAAGAAGAACTGATAGCCGAAATGGAAAAGTTCAATCTGAATACCGAAGGTACCGTACCTACGCTTCGAAGGAGGTTGGTAAAATTTTTTAGAAGGGGGGTCACCAGACCTCAGATACTGGCAACAGAGGTACACACACCCGGCCAGGGTCCGTCCGTCACTCCGCAGCACATCGTAACCGACCGTAGACCGTACTCACCGCTCCGAGCTAACGAATCACCCCGCCAAGAGATGGCAAGGCCACCCACACCACTCAGGATTAGTACAAGACCACGTAGGCCGTCCGTAAGCAGAGACCTGCCACCGCAGGCAGGCACTAGCAGACATTCAAGCACCGGCCCTACGAGTGGTAACTACGACCGATACACCGTGTATGAGAAAGTTAGGAAGTGGAACCTCCACTACAACGGAGAAACCGATCCGGTGGAATTTCTCGAGAAACTAGGTGAATTCCAAGAGCACAGCGGGATACCAGCAGCTGAATTACTGCCCGCCCTGTATGAGATATTCAGAGAAGACGCATTAGCATGGTACCGTAACAACAGACAATTATGGGAAAACTGGGAAGATTTTATCTCAGACTTCAAACAGTTTTATTTACCAGCAGATTACCAGTCCTTCTTGGAGGAAGAAATTCACAACCGTCGCCAGCGTCCTGGAGAGAACGGCCGAGCATATGTCCTGGCATTGCAAACTTTGCTCCGCCGTCATGGAGAATTTTCACCCGGCAAGTCCATACACCGCCTGTATCAGAACCTGCTACCAGAATACCGACAATACATCCGACGTGGAGACGTCCAGAATACCCGAGACTTGGTGAAGAGGATTGAGGAATATGAAAACCTTTGTCAAGAGATGTCCGGTGGAGAAGCACAGCGAATCAGCAAGCCCCACAGAGGTGGCACAGCTGAAAGATTCACTAGCCAAGGACAGAAGCCAAAGACTTCACACCGCCAGCAATCGTTGACCGCCGCACAGGAGGAGGAAGTTATACCTCCTAACCAAGGTCATACCGGGGTCAGAAGCAGACCTGACGGTACGTCCAGAAGGGACCAGTCCCAACCGTCGCAGAGTACCCGACCCTCTGCTGCCGGCTTCGACAGAAGTCGTGTTTGTTGGCGCTGTGGAAAGGTTGGACATTACCGCGGACAATGTCACGCACCGCCGAAACTTTTCTGTTCACGATGTGGTCGCATTGGAGTCATGACTCGAAATTGCGGATGCCAGAACCAGCAAAAAGCTGTACCGAAACCAGACCAGATACCCGCAAGTACAGCCTCGTCCGAATTAACCAACCTACCTGAAGATAACCGACCGTTTGTTGACATCCAGATAAGTGGAAAAACATTTACCGCCCTGATCGACACCGGAGCCGTAAGGTCCTATGTAGGAGAGCAAGTAGCCGAACATTGCAAGAAGATAGGGATAGCCATGGAAGGAATCCAGGCACCAGCTGCCAAGTTGGCAAATGGTGCAGTCATACCTGTCAGTGGGGCTTACTGTCTCAACTTCGTGATTGGCCGAACCCAATTTTCTGAACTACTGCTGTATCTCCCTCACTTATCGTCCGATGTAGTACTTGGTATGGATGTACTAAGTAAGAAGAAGTTCAACATAGACATGTTGACTGCCACCGTATACCTGAACAGTCAAGTGGTATCCAGACGCTTGCCACACCAGGCTTGCAGTCCATTGGGAGGTTTGTCACCTACCCTGACCGTGGAGGAAGAAGCTGAGCTCCGACGTTTCCTGGACTACGAGCTTCCCAGTTTCAAAGAAATCCGTGGGACCACTCAGCAGGTACAACACGAAATACGGCTACTCCATACCGAACCGATCAAACAACGTTACCGTCCTCGGAACCCACGCATGCAAGAAATCATCGACAAGGAGGTCGATGCCATGCTAGCGGAAGGGATCATTGAACCCTCTAGCAGCCCGTGGAGTTCACCTGTTGTGATCGTCCGAAAGAAAGATGACAAGTACCGATTCTGCATTGACTTCAGAAAGGTCAATGAAGTAACCTGCAAGGACGCATATCCGTTACCGTATATCAATGCTATACTAGATAAACTACGAAGAGCACGTTACATATCTAGCATAGATCTGAAGCAAGGATATTGGCAAATACCCCTGACGACAGACAGTAAACCGATTACTGCCTTCACTGTACCCGGTCGAGGGTTGTACCAGTTTAGGGTGATGCCATTTGGCTTGCATTCTGCACCAGCCACTTTTCAACGACTGCTAGACAGCATCGTTGGTCCAGAGTTGGAACCGTATGCATTCGCCTATTTAGACGATATCATAGTTTTGGGAGAAACCTTCGAGGAGCATTTACGAAACCTGAAGGAGGTATTTCGTCGGCTGAGAGCCGCCAACCTTCAGTTAAATCCAGATAAATGTCAGTTTTGCCGGAAATCCTTAAAGTATTTGGGCCACATGGTTACGGCCGAGGGGATAAAGACCGATCCAGATAAGGTGGAGTCGATCCAAAAATTCCCGGCCCCAAAAACTGTCCGTGAAGTTCGACGCTTCTTGGGCATGGCTTCCTGGTATCGCCGTTTTGTACCTGGCTTCTCTCAAATAGTAGCACCGTTAACCAGTCTGTTAAAGAAAAAACAGCGCTGGAGCTGGAAAGAAGAGCAAGAAGATGCGTTTCAGAAACTGAAAACCTGTCTGACAGAGGCACCCGTACTGACCTGTCCTGATTTTGGTCAGCCATTCAGCCTTCAGACAGATGCATCTGATACCGGACTTGGGATTGCTCTCACGCAAAAGCACGAAGGGGCCGAAAGAGTCATTGCTTATGCAAGCCGTACCTTGACCCCAGCCGAAAAGAATTACTCTGTTACTGAAAAGGAATGTTTAGCCATTGTATGGGGCGTGGAAAAGATGAGGCCGTATTTAGAAGGTTACCGTTTCACCGTCATCACCGACCATCAGTCCCTCCGTTGGTTACACTCCATAAAGAGCCCGACTGGCCGCCTGGCCAGGTGGAGTATATTCCTTCAGCAGTATGATTTCGAAATCCAGTACAGGAAGGGCGCACTCAACCGAGTGGCAGACGCCCTGTCAAGGCAACCACTTCTGGTAACCTCATCCGTACCGGACACAGAGGACCTGTGCCCGTCAGAGGAGGTATCAACATGTAATTGGTACCGCCGCAAGAGGGAGGAAGTAAGGAAAAGCCCTGGAGCTTGTCCGGATTTTTGCATCCGCGACAATCAGCTGTACCGTCACTTCTGGGATTCGAATGACCTGTCCGAACCCGGTACGTCAGATCCATGGAAACTCTGCGTACCTGGCCCGCTCCGTCTGAAGATACTTCAGGAGAACCATGATGCTCCTACCGCAGGACATCTGGGAATCTCGAAAACTATAGCTAGAATAGCTCGCCGTTATTATTGGCCCGGCATGTTTAGGGAAATTGCAAAGTATGTACGGAACTGTCTGACCTGCCAGCGTTATAAACCGTCACAGCAACAGTCACCCGGAAAAATGCAACCGTCTCCGAACCGGCAGCCATGGGAAACCGTCAGCATGGATCTCGTGGGGCCCTTGCCACGATCGAGCAGAGGAAATAAGGCTCTGAAAGCTATGACCACCCAGTATTGCGAAGCCGACCAAAGAAAATGGAACCACCAGTTTTCTGAGCGAAACTTCGCCATAAAAAGTTCACGTCACGAACCTACTGGTTTTACGCCAGCACACAGGAATTTCGGACGAGAAATAAAAATGCCGGGATCATCAAGTCGCCAGAGTGCAAAACCGCCCGCAACCGATCAAGGTGACTCAATCTCACCAGAAAAGTCCCTAGAAGGTCCGTCCGTCTGTCCGTCTATCTGTCCGTCCGTCTATCCGTCCGTCCGTACCGACATAACCCCAGGAGACGACCCGTGTCACCTGTGCGGTTGTCCTGGTCCGCATCACCGCTTGTGGTAATGGTTTTAGGAAGGAATACCCTCTGGCACCACACCAGAGAAGACGTTCCAAAAATCCCGTTTGTTTTGGACAAGAGAAAAGTCCGAAGACTAGAAGATTTTTTTTGGTTTGTTTAAAATTTTTCTTTTAGTTATCCGCGAGAGAATAAGTTTAGTATTGTAGAGTTTAGGTAGTTTAGTCCGTTGTTAGATAGTTAGAAAAAAAAAAAAGAAAATTCTTTTCTTTTTTTTCCTCCAAGTAAGGGGGGGGTGTAACGAAGCAAATTTTTAAGCCTACAGATTCAGCTGGTAGTTGAATAATTTACTCGTTACTATTATTATTTTATCCGCTAGTATTTCAGAGTTCACCCTGTATAACCAGTTTAGTAAAAATACAGGAATTATTGAACCTAGAATTCCGCGTTCTGTTAATTTTCAGTTAATAAATTTATTTATTGTTTATTTATAGTTAAATTCGGGTACACCCTGTATAAAGGGGTAGAGTAATATCAGTACGTATTCAGGTAATTATCTGTGTTATAAAACCGGTCCGTGTACAGTTGTTCAATTTATTTAAACGTGTTATAAATAAATAAACTTATTTATTTTTCTATTTAAGTAATCCGTGTGTTATTAATTCCGTTTCTTTCACTGTAATGCTCAGAAAAATGAGTAGAATCTATTCCGCCGATACAGGAGTCCGAACTAGAATTGTTAATAACAATTTCCGTTCGGGATTAATGAATAAATGAGCCAGAACGCGACTTAACTAGATAGCGACAAGAAACATACATTTCACGTTATCAGCGCGAGAAGCGAAGCGCTCCGGCCGTACCGATGTTAGTAGGATCCGGGAATCAATTTTAAAAATCAGTCTATACCGACGATCGACACACTCCAGTCCTGTTTAGGTAAATATTAAGCATTCGGCATATTTACGGTACTTGAAGTTAAAAGATAAAACCGCGTTAATTATTTGCTTTTCAACTTAGAAATAATTTGCGAATTATTTCAATATTGTGATAGATAAATTTATAGTCAATTATTAGAAAGAATTAATTATAAATTCAGTCCGTGTGTTACACTTGATTTATAATAAAGCATTGTGTATTGTAATAGCTGTAGATTTGCGTGTTTTAAGTTTAAGTAAGGAATAAAATATTTCATAGGTTTTGAAACGTGATAGAAGGTATTAAAGCTAGTCATTTCCGTAATTTATTTAATTAAATAAATTTAGTAATCCGTCTGTCTGTATGGTGGCCCGATAGAATTCGAGACTAAGGAGGTGTGTAAATACCAACGCATTTATCTGTTGAGAGAGCGAACTCGCCAACAACGGTATTGCAAGGGTTAACACAAATCTTCCCCTCAGGTTCAGAGGTTTGTCTTGGGGTGCCAGTACAGTTGTGTTTTATTAATCAGATCTGTTCGTAACTACTCAGAATAATAGTTTGTGGTAAAAACCCCAAAACCTTGTGGATACGAGCGCGAATTTGCCAGTGTCTAACAAGTTGGGTTTTGACATAAACGAATCAGGTTGCCGGCGTAGGAATCTAAAAACACCCTGTCGAGAGAGCGCTAGCCAGCGTCCGGGTGATTAGATTAACACGGATAAACCTGGTTTAACAATTATTCCTGAAGTGGTTGTATAGGGGTTAATTATTACTTGTAGAATTATTTAAAGTAAATATTTAGTCTGAAAATCCGACTTGCCAGCACGATAATACTGATTAGGTTTTTTTTTAGTAATTTCTTTTGTTATCACTGGAAGTTTTTACTGCCGTTTCTTTGACTGTACTATCACCTTTCAACGCACACGTTTACCGTTTTGAAATAAAATTCATTCATTGTTATCAAAGGTAGTTTTGAAAACACGTACCGTAGTTATTCCAAAGCTTACTTCAAATCTTGCTTAGTTCCGTCACCGCTTGTTAACCATCCTGCCATTGCTTACTACTGCTACCGCTTTTTAGATACCTGCATCCGATTAATTCTAGATTAATACCGTAATTGCACATACGTTTACCCGCTTTAGTACTTTCCATAACTCTGCTAGTCGTTTAGTTTCTTCAAAACTAGAACCTGCCGCTTGTAGTTAGTTTTGCATCCGCTTTGCTTACACCCACCTCCGCTTGAGAGTTATCTTTTGAGTAGTTAATTGTAAATAGTTCCTTTGAGTAGAATTAATTTTTATTAAATTATTTTTGTAGTAAATACTTAAAGTATTGTTGTAAATATTTGTTGCTTGGTTTATAGATATTTTAGAATACATATTTAGTTGCTTACATACTGCTTTGTGGTGAATTAGCCGTATTTATAGCTACCACGTTGATTTGCTTTCTTTCGTTTATCAAACGATGTACAATAAATATTTATTGTAATAAATGTGTTTTGTCAGATAGTTTCTGCTTTTTATATCACTAACATTACTATACCTTATAATAACATCAGTATAAGCCTCTAACTCTCAAAGTTTATACAGTCAGCAGTCGGGACGCTCCAGTAGAGCGGCGACCAGCAAACCTCGAACCCGGACATACCGTGTCTTCACTGAAGTTATCCGGCCCTATCATACTGTTGATAGGTCAAAGTGACATTCCTTCACGTTAAACAAGGGATTGGCGCCCGAGGCAATAATATTAGCGACAGTCATTTTGTGTAACTTTAATTCACTATTTAGGAAAAGGGACGTCACAAATGACGTCCGAATAAGATAGCGTCACAGGAAGCATTTTTGGATAACAAAATATTTGATCAATCATCATGATTTATACTAAAAAATTACCAACTTGGATATTTTGAACCATTAATCAGACCCTGTATATTAATTACTATTTTATATTTAAGCGAATTGAACGAAATTTTGTATATACTGTTAGGGTATAACTCAGTGGGGGCTTATCTACGACTATTTTCTTTGGAAGCGAAGTCATTTAAAAATATACAATTCAGAAGAGGACTGAAATACTTTTCTTTCACAAATCATTAGTAAAAGTCAACTTTGCTCTGTAAAGTAAATCAATTTTCTTTGAGATCGATGATCGATTTAGATCAATTACTAATAATGGCTACCAGGAGATACAGTAGATAGTTTAGTTGAGCACAATTATTATTGAAGGACTTTCAGTCACCACTTAATTTGACATGGAGATGTTTGGTCTATTTTTGTTAATTGACTGCGTTTTAGATAGATTGTACATGTGACAAGATTATTTCAACACAATCCTACAATTTTAGCGTAACCAGAGACGCTGAAGACGTTGACGCTAAGCGCAAGCGTCTAGGCGCCCGTACATTCCGCTCGTTTAACTGACTACATTCAAAAACTTGATTTCAATTTCGGCGAAAATACGCGACGCAAATTACGTTCGTCTAGTTTCACTCTTAGATAGATCAAGTAATATTCAGCTGCAGAGTTTATTCTCTGAAAATTGAAGTTTGCATGTAGCATGTATATATTTGAAAAATTTTGGTCACATATTATGAAATAAATAGAACAATATGTACGAAGCTTTTGACCATTTCAGATATCAGGTAATCATAAAATATAGTTTGTGTACACTTTTGTACACTTACAAATTTGCGTCTGGCATTTATTTATGCATATCAGCCTTACATGCGTTAATTTTCTATTATATAATAGACTAGTTTTTTTACATAGGTACCACCTTTTTTATATTATACCCCACTTAAACATTTGACGAGTCTGAAACAATCCGAATTACTTCCGACTGGTGATTTACTAATTTTTTCGTCAAATGATTGCACCAATTGGATTTTATGATTGATAACTTCATTATTCCATTTATCTCACAGTATAATTCAATGTGACTTAAGAAAATTTCCCAACCTGTATGTCACAAAAACCATTGATAAGAAGAAGAAATAAAGTTGGCTACAAAACAGATCCTTGCATACACGCAACACCATAATTTTAGGAAACGTTTATACTTAATCTTGAGTAATTCTAAAATTTATTTTGTAACTAAAGATTTCATATGCAAAATCATTGTATTATGTCTTCTTGGATAGTTTGGATACAGTTTTAATAGAGTTTAATAATACCTAAGTACCCATTAGTGCTAACAATCAAAATATTACTTAGTACCTATACACGTTCTAATAATAGTAGTTTATGCCATAATGACAAAACAACCAATTTTTACGACTATGAAATATTCGTAGGAGCCCGAAAAACAGTTTTTCGTCATACAATATATTGTATGCGAATGTGCCTATGGATATTAAAATGATAGAGAAAATTAAAATATTATGTTCTTAAGATTTACTTGCTACCCCGCAAATGATACAATTTTCAAGTTTTTTGTAAGAGACGGCTGTGAACTAAGGCGAGATATAATAAAGAACAACCGCACAACTGCTGTCATATCAGTTTGCTTGAAATTAGTATCGAATTCGATTTATATATTATAATATGGAATTTAATCGAAAATATACCTACTACATAAAATAAATACCTACATTAAAAGTTTTATTTACATGTGCATTATCATTTTACAGTAGAGAAAAAGGGCCAGCATTTTAAAAAGTAGGTAACTAAAAACGCTTAATCTTTTTGTCTGTCACTTTTCCGGCCTGGGCCGGAAAAGTCTTTTCATGTCGTTTACTTGAAGTAGCTAGAAAAGTGCTACCTTTCGTTTTTGTTTTCTGACCGAGAAACGTCATTTTTTGACACATTCGAATAAAAAAAGGGTTTATAATATTATTAATCTCTTTTCATGTTTTGGAGCCACTTGCGATGAATAATATTGTTCTTGATTTTACAGTGTAATTAATATATTACTAAATAATATAATCAAAATGTGAAATATATAAAATACAGCAACGAAAATCATCCCCTCGAATGGATTTAGAAGCATATCTTAAAGAAACTTACAAATATGATTTTTGTATTTATTTGATTGGAAATGATATTTTATCCCATCGTAATCGAGCTGTGATATCCACGTCTAGCGAAGGAAGACTGTGAAAACATTCGCTCCATTTGCTAAACTAACTAAACTGCTTTGCCTGTTATTTATATTACAGGGACTTTCCCGCCGCCCATTTATCTCATCGCTGAATCTGCTATTTCTCATATTTAAATATATCCCGGAAAGAATAAAAAGAGCATTTGTGTTTGCTATTTAATTTTCCCGAATAAAAAGTTTACCTTTGTTCCATATCGCGTTGAATTTAAGTGAATTAAACACGAGAGTTGTTAGGATTTGTGGCGCTTATTGTCTCTGGCAAAGATCAAAAGTTACTCCCTATGTCATTACATTGATTATGAGCTGTTCATCGCGTCAACTACCCCTAATGCATGTATCTCACTCCTAATTGATATCATGAAGCTTTAGAATGAATTAGTATAATTGAGTTTGTAAGGTGCTTTAAACGCCCAGTAGGTACCTACTTTATGTAGAAATTGATTTTGAATAATAGGACAATTTAATTTTAATGCTGAGATTCTAATTACTTATAATAGTAATTATTAACTGGTAGGTACAGTCAGTTTTATTCTTATTTAATTTAATTTAAATTTATTTGTTTTATATGAATATATAGAAGCTTATCATGTTATATCCTATTGTCCATAGCAATAAGTTACACAAAGCCCGTTAATGTAATAAAAATTGTTATCATGGGCGATATTCCTATAATTATTACTCTATACTATTTCCTAAAAATAGGTATCGTTACAAGCTGTCAAACAATTTTTGACTTTATGGATTAAGGAAAGAGAAATCTATAATTTTGAGCGTCTCAGAAAATTTCTATTTTCTACATGTAGTCATATTTAAATCACATTATAATAGAAGATTTCTGATCTACATAATCTACATATATTTCAAAAATTTATATAAGTAACTGACACCCAGAATTAAACATATTATGTTTCATTTAGTCGTAGCAGTTCTAAAAACATTTGCTGCTAATTTTACAGAATTATTTTTGGGACAAATAACATAAAAACGTGTTAAATCATGTTGAAAATTTATTCATTAGATATTTAACTATAAAGCAACATTAAATTAAGTCGGCAGAAAATATAAAATTGGAATATATTATCTGAGAAGATAGTTATTTGATAAAGTTAGAATCCATAGCCAAAAGGTATGTCGTCGCAAAGTATATTTGATTCTTTAGATTGAATCTTTTTCTTTGAGTAAAATCTACGAAGCGTAGCTTTATTTGATTATATTATACATTCAGCAATAAGCATTTCTGAACTTTCCTTCGTTGTTTCTTTGTTTTCAACGTATTGAGTTATATATTCTTTGGATCAATTAGCATTAGCTTTAAACTTGACTTGTTATGTTTAAATAAGTATTATGACATGAACTGTTTATAGAAGAAATGCGAAATTATATCAATCACTTATCAAGATATCAAAATTTTATTTTATGCAGTAACGAGCGCTGGATTACAAATCTCATAGCTTGGCCGCATTTTGTGTAATAATCACATATTCCCACAAAAATGCAAGGACTAATTGATTGCAGTAGACACCAGCAGAAAGAATTATTTCTAATAAGACACTCTCATGCCAGTCGTGTTGCACCACTTGTGGGCTAGTTTCGTGCTCTTGGCACTCGTATAGATATTGGAAATCCTGAGGATTTTCTAGATTCATTTTCAAATTTGCCTGTTCAAGTTGGTAATAATGGTAATCTTTTAATTTCTAATAAATATGTAAATAAGAATTTCGTGCTCTTGGCACTCATATAGATATTGGAAATCCTGAGGATTTTCTAGATTCATTTTCAAATTTGCCTGTTCAAGTTGGTAATAATGGTAATCTTTTAATTTCTAATAAATATGTAAATAAGAAGAGTTCCTTAAATAACGAATTCACTTTTGCTGAGATAACTTCCGACCAAATTGATAAAACTATATCTAAACTGAAATCTCATGCAAAAGGCTCTGATGAAGTTGATTTAAAAATGATCTTGCTCATAACTCCTTTTTTAAGTAACCACTTAGCTTTCATTGTTAACAATTGTCTCTGTACCGGCTCATTTCCTTCGGCTTGGAAATATGCTAATATTATCCCTGTCCCTAAAATTCCTAATCCGTTCCTTGTTAGCCATTTTCGCCCAATTAGTATTTTACCGACATTATCAAAAATTCTTGAAAAAATTGTCGCTGAACAAGTAATCACCTATCTCAATAGGTAACGCTAAAATTTTACCATCTACTCAATCTGGATTTCGAGCTCAACATAGTACTAGTACCGCTCTTCTAAAGGTAACTGATGATATTTTTAAAGAAATTGATCTCAATAATAATGTTTGTTTAATCCTTTTAGACTACAGTAAGGCCTTTGATACCTTAGATCATGCTACCCTATACCAAGTTAGAATATTTGGTTTTTGCAATACAGCTGTTTCCTTTTTTTAAAATTATCTGGCGACTCGTCGTCAAAGAGTTATTTTAAATAATAAATTTCCAAATATAGTGATATTATCAGAGGTGTTCCACAGGGTAGGACCTTTACTATTTTTCATTTATACAGCAGATTTTGATAAATATTGTTACTCACATCAATATGCCGATGATACACAATTATATTTTTCCTTTGATTTTAAAAATTTATCAACGGCCGTCTCTCATATTAATGCTGACTTAAAGGTTATTTCTGAGGTATCTTCTGCTCACAGTCTTTTCTTAAATGAAACGAAAACTGAATTGCTTGTATTTGGTAGTAAAAGGGAGAGTATCATAAACGATCCTGAATTCAAAATTGAACTGAACAGTAATATAATACTTCCTAGTGATTATTGTAAAAATTTGGGTATCAGGATAGATATTCACCTCAGATTTTCAAAGCATGTTAACCACCTTGTGCAAAAATCATATACCAAGTTAAAGTTATATACGTAGGTATAAAGAGATTCTCACTTTGGATGTAAAATTACAGTTATGTGATTCTCTTATTCTATCATCCTTAATCTATTGTGATATTGTGTATTGGCCTGCTTTAGTTTATCGTGATAAAGAAAGTTTACAGAAGATTCAGAATGCCTGCTTGAGGTTTGGTTACAATTTGCGTACATTTGATCACATTTCGGCTCGTTTTTTGGAATCGAAATGGCTTAATCTTAATGAAAAATTTAAGTTATGTCATGTACTATCTTTAAGATCCTAAAATACTCTAAGCCTGAATATCTAGTAGATAAATTAGTTAGAAATGGTGACTTACATAATGTGCGCCCTACTCGTTATCATGATTTGCTGAGTGTTCGGTACTTGACATTAGCAGGTAGAGCATTAAAAATTTTAGCTGCATTATAACTAAACGACCGCTGAAACTGGGCGGTTACTCATCTATCAACTCCTTTAAGAAAAGTGTAAAAGATCTGATATTTTCTGAGAGAGTTTAAAACCCATAGTGTAAGCTGGCTAATTTGTTTGGCTGCACTAATTGTAAATAATTGTAAATATTTATTTAATTATTTTGTGTTTACCTTATACTACATGAACTTTATATACTATTGTACTTATAATTATACATTTGGTCCTGTATTATTGTGTTTTCTTTTTTTTATGTTGATGGTTGTATGGAAGAGCATACATCCTTTTCCGATGTATATTGTAAATATTATTTGTAATGTGAATAAAGACATATATTATTATAATAATATATGATCATGGAGGGCACCTGTATTATTTTCGCCCTGTCACAGTAGACTTCGTCAATGCGGTGAACTATAATACATATCGCCCAAATTGGTATTATTTAGCGGCTGCCTTTAATTTTATCAAAAAGTAGCCGCGAGCCTCCCGAAGTTCATATGCCAATAATTTTTATTTCTTGTTATTGGTGTTCATTTGGTTGTCCTAAATGAACAGATCGAAACTAAATGCAACGTAAGGTAAAGTGTTCTGATTTAATAACTATATCGCCAGTTTTTTTAAAAGTCTTGAAACTAATAACACCCCGTATAAGGGGCGGTACGCCCAGGACCGGGCCTGAAAACAGTTCGTAAATTTCCGGGACTTGTACCTATATTTGTTTAATGTAGAGTTCCAGGACAAGCGCGTTTTTTACGTTTTTATTACATTCACCAAGGCAACGTGCAATAAAATTAAAAGTGGTATTAACAGTCGTTTTGGCATTAAAAATAATGTGAAAAATTGTCACTTTTAACACGATCGTAGAAGAATTATTTTGTTAGGTGCTCGGACGCCAGAGCTCCCAAAAATGGCCGCCTATGATAAAAGTGTACAGGGTAGTTCAATATAATTTTACACCTACCTACAACCTTCATTTTTAGATATATGAAAAGTGTAAAAAATTAGTAGACTATTGGTGAAGAAAAGTAAAACAAAGTGGCGTCAGAAAGTAGAGATAAAGACAGTACTTATGTTTTTTTAAATGGAACACCCTGTACATTTTTGCATATTTTGAAAGATCTTCTTTATCTCATTCCAAAAATATATAATATATATGTTATTTGTTCTATCACTTCTGTAAGTATTATGCAAGACAGTACCGCATGAAATACAGGCTGCTATTAAAAAAAATTACAAAATATTTCTGATAATTACTGACAACTTTCTGATGTTCCTTTGTTTTATGTCTTGCCACTAAAATATATTTCACATCAAAATCTATAACTTTTATTTTTACACTTTTTCGTATTTTTATAAATAAATTTTATGGGTGGGTGTTTTCATGACGACCTATATTCTATGTGAACTGTTTTATTCAAAGAGGCACATCTACTGTTTTTAAAACAATCCGAACAAATACCAACATTTTATATATTTTTAGAATCGGCTAAAAATGGGGTTTAACAAATATGCAAAAATATACATTTAAAAGAGCAAAAGTTGTATCTCTTTCTCTACTTTCCGATGCTATTTTGTTTTATATTTTTTCGGCAAAAGAAATTTGACACCAAAGTCTACAACATTTATCTCTACACTTTTTTGATATCTTTATTTATAAAGGCTGCAGGTAAGTGTCAAAATATATGGACCAACCCTGTACATTGTATACTCGTCTAGGTATATCATTTATACATAGAATCATATTATCATATACTACTACTACTTATATAAAAAAACTGTTGTATAAAATTGCCTAAAAGATTAAAACAGAAGTATCCAGCACAATAAAATAATAATAAATTAAGAGAGTGTGCACTTAACTGTCTTCTATTAGGTACTACTCAATGCTCATAACCTATAATATCAACGGTCTTATTTGAAACGCCAATCACTAAATAAAAAATTGGAAGAACAAAGATACTTACCTATTAGTTCAAGGTATTGCAAACGTCTTTTCACGGGAAACCAATGTCCTGGAACTCTACATTAAACAAATATACAAATCCGGGAAATCTACGTAATACCAATGTATTTTATATTTATAATCAGGCCCGGTCCCGCGGGGTACGGGCCTGTGTGAAATATATTTTTTGCCTCCCCTTATACAGGGTGTCATTAAAGTCTTTTAAAAAAACTGATGATTGTATTGAAAACGTCTTTCGCGGGAAACCAATGTCCTGGCACTCTACATTAAACAAATATACAAGTCCGGGAAATCTACGTAATACCGATGTATTTTATATCTATAATCAGGTCCGATCCATGGCGGTACGCACCTGTGTGAAAGATATATTTTTCCGCCTTTTATACAGGTTAGTTTCAAGTTTAAAAAAAAAATGATTGTATTGAAAACATTGTTTCGCAGGAAACCAATGTACTGGAACTCTACATTAAACAAATATGCAAGTCCAGGAAATCTACGTAATACCGATGTATTTTATATCTACACATCGCATAAAAATTATGGAATATCTAAAAAAATAGATCAACTTTATGTACTCATATTTTCGTCAATATTCCCAGCAAACACCGCTTCGAAACTATTAAGGAACATTAACGCTACTTATATTTCGTGTTACACTTTTGTTTCAGTCACAAAAATGCATGTTTTTGGTGACAAATTGCTTATTTGTCCGCAACATTGCATCGTTAATAAACTGCAACTATTACTTTACACAATTGCGGAACAAAATATTCGTAACAAATGCAAATTTACATTTGTAATAAATTCGTTTTTACCAAAATCTAACTCCGAAAATATCTTGAAACATTTAGGCTTTTACAGTTTCATTCACCAAGTTATTTGTAAATACAAAACTTATATAAATACTTCGCAACCGTTATGCAAATTTAGTTTAAGTACAGATACACAACAGTTGCACGTTATTAGAAACCTTAAGGTTGCTCATTAATTTCAGAAAAGTTGCTTATCATAAGCATTATAAATTTTACGATTTACTTTCAAATCAGTTTTTTTTTTGTTTTATACTTATTATGCAAATAGTCCAAATAAAGTCAGGTTTGATATATGTGCACAAATCCACCTCCCACCCTGATCCCTCACCTACCCATTCCCGATCATTGGAGTCTTTTTGTTTTTTAAATGCATATAGCAGCATTTTACAGACGCTAAAAAATATGACAGACCCTATCAATACATGCTGTCCATCTTTGCCGAACCACTTATTACCTATTCACTGTTGAATAACTCGAAAACCAAAAAGTGTTTTTTTGGTTCTCGCGAGTTGATTAACAGTGAATAAATAATTTGTTCGGCAAAGATGGACATGTACTGATAGTATAGAACCAGTTATATTTTTGAAGCGACTGTAAAATGCTATACTAAATACATTTAAAAACAAAAAAGACTCAATGATCGAGTGCGCAGGTGAGCGATCGGGGGCTGGGGGTGGATATATGCACGTATAGCAAACCTGGCTTCGTTTGTTATTGGACGAGTAATTTTCTTTTCCGAAGACAGCAGTCACATTTTGCCAGTAGTGGGGATCGTTACTTTTTCAGGACCCATCTTTAAAATCACTTTTTGCAATATTTAACAAAATTCACTTTCTCAATCTCTCATCTTTACAGACCATAAATCCATTTAAGACAAACTCTTTTCTATATCTAGGTGAAATTAATCCTTGATCCTTAATATTCACTGTTAGTGTATTTGGAGGAATCCTTTAAAATATAGGAAAAAGATAAAATATTGACAAATAGATGTTCAAAACAATTTATTGTCCATTGTACAATAAAATAATTAATTCATTTCTCTGTTTTCTTCAATCTGGCTGGCCGCTCTAAACCAGTCCTTACACGCACCTTCAAAATTGGCATCAACTGTCATAAATGGAAAGCATTTCCTGCATGAATCTACAAATAAAAATCAGTTCTTAATCAAACTAGCAATGTACAGAGTGAACCCCAATTTATTTATTTCGTTAAGGTGAGTACGCTAACCCCACCCTATATCTAGTTTAAAATTAAAATAAGAAGAGGAGGCGGGGGATTGTCAAGAATTTGACACGGGTTTATTTTTGTCATGAAATGAGAAAAACATTTCAATTATGAAACCTGTGTATATGTAACTCTAGGCCACTCAATAAAATAAATGAAGTTAAACAATTACATATATTATTATTCCTGAGAGAAAGAAGCTTGTTGCAAAGGGATGGTAAATCCATATAAAAAAAATGAAAGAAATACACGCGGTAGTTTTTGAGAAAAAGAAATAAAATACGTCAACATTTTGAATTTAACTGACCTATCTCATTTCAAGGGAAAATAGGATAGGTCAGGTTGATTTTGTTTTTTACATTCGTTCATTAGCTTTTACCGGACCACTATAAATGCTGTGAAGTCATATTTTTTATACCAGTGTTTACACATTTTAAACGCGTCAACTTTATTAGCGGCCTTTTTGTGAAGTTTTTTTGGATAATTTATCCTTCGAAGTACATATGAAACAGACAGACAATATACTTTGTCGATAATTTAACTATCTGGTGTTTTTTTATATCTTTGGCACAGAGGAAGAATATAGTGGACGGCCGACGGAATGTCTTTGATCTATTAGCGCTCACAGCTGTGACCTATACGTTTATATCGGAAGTGTTGAATGTTGCGAAACTTAAAAAAGTTCCCCAGGAGCAATGTTGCCTTTTACCTCCTTTTAGATATTTTTATAAAATGAAAATATTGGACGTTTTAAAATCTATAAATACATGGTGTCTCATAGGTAATGGTACACAGAGCAATGGCAGATTCCTTATGTAAAAATATTACGATTTAAACAAACTTACCTTAGTGAGTCCAAAAGTTGATATTAGCAGAGATATAGGGTGTCAAAGTAAAATTTTTGTTTCGATTTAATTTTAATAATTTCGTTAAATTCTCTTTTTCAGATTTTTAATATTTATTACATAGCAACACTAGCAAATAAGGTACGAATAACAATGACTTTTAAATAAATAAACCTAAAATTTAATTATGCTTTAAAAGTGGTTAAATTGCTTACTTTAAAATCAATTACCCTGAAAACGGTTACTCGTAGCGACATTTAGAAGGTATATCTTTTTGACATAAAAATAACGGGAAAGCAGGAATTTTTATTAAAAAAAAAATAATAAAAAATCCCCCAAAAACATAACGTATGAACGATACGCAGAGGTGCCCCCTACAAATAACAGCAAAACTATAATTACTGAGATTTGAATCCCTCGATTTGAATCACCAAATTTTGTTAAAATATTTAAATTTTTAAGGATAGGTATTATTTAATAAAAAACGAAAACATTTTGTCCAATTACAAACCGAAGTGAAATATTGAAAAAGACAATCGGTAAGATAAATGGCTACTTGAAGAGCAAGACGATCCATAAAATTCAGTTTCATATGTTACAAATTGTGGAAAATCAGAAGTGAAATAAAATATTCAACGCCCGCTATCTCAGAAACAAAAATCTTTAGAACATAATACCTATGTTCATATAAACTTTTCTTCACTTCAAATCACCTGAAGAATTACTTCTTTAAATATTTTGTTATTTAGGAAGCATCCTGTATATCAAAACTATTTTATTCATTACGGCAAACCAGTAGTTTATAAAGAAATTAAGAATCATGTTTTTAGTCACTTTAACGTTAAAATTGCTATGTTAATCCCTGAACTTCATTCCCTTTTGATTGAAACAATTTAAAAGAAAAACATGCGTTTCTTGCTCATCGGAGAATAACTTCAAAAAGAAATACAAAATAATATATTCCTAAGCAAAAAAAAAGAACACTCAACGGTTCAATTTTGCAAATAAATACGTACTGTGCAAGTAAAGTAGATATAATAATCTAAGTGTAGATTATTATAGTTAGTAGCAAAATTTTGTACATATTCTTTATTATTATTTACAGTTATCCATTTAAATAAGCACGAAATTTTAAGAAAAGCGTTTGTTTTATTCGATTTATAGGTAATAGTAAAAAGATTCGCTACCCACGCTGTTAATGTGCCCACGCCATGTTAGGTATTGTCCAGGAAATTAACGCTTTTTACAATACATACAATTAAAACTTATCTAATTTTAAATCTATTAGTACTTATTACTTACCTAATACTCTAAACGTGTATATATTGTGCAATTGTTTTTCACAATAGTATTTTTTGCACAAATACCAGACACTTGTTTACACCACACGTGTAAGTACACATTACTACACATTCAGACTAACTTGTGTTGAAGCCGGAAACAGTTCTTCGCGCTGGCGCGGCGCAGCTTCCCAAGATTCTATTGGTCGTTTGAATTTTATCTCTCTCTCAGAAATAATTCTAGCCTATAGAAACGACGCATTTGTTTGAACATGTATAGCGAAAATGTAACGTATTACTAATTATGTAAATTTTTCAATGCTTCACAACTGAAAATGAATTGTTTCAATAATTCCGTAATTGTTTCTGTTTATAGCTACTGAAGGAATACCGCATCAACAATTGCGTAATATTCTCAAATTTTAACAATTGAAAGTATGGCGTTTTGTAAGTTACGAAATATTTACGTTTGTGGAATTAAGAATAACATTTGTTAGGTAATAGTTTCGAATTTTTCCAAACCCACCAAAGATGTTTTGTATTATATTAAACAATTTCAAAACAAATATTTCAGGTACAGATATATTGCCATAATTACGAATCTGTTTCACACTTTGAAATATGCTTCTAGAGTTACTTATTTGTGACTTAACGTTACGAAACAGTCACTCTGCGTTTGCTGGGTTTAAGCAATTTCGGTAAATTTTTATATGCGGATTATTAATTTCTTCTGCAAGTTAGTACCGCATATTCAGCGGTGTTATACTCAAACTCAAAAAGTATTAGGACATGTAAAATCACTAAAATTTTAATTTCATTTGTAGCAATTAGGGGGCTATGAAAATATATTTTTTTAAAAATCAGCATTAAAGTACTTCAAAATCGTCATTAAAGTGATAGAAATAGTCATTAAAGTAATCCATTATTGTACGATTTTTGTAGTTGGCCGAGGTGACAGATAATCGTAAACATTCATTTTTTATTGCTTGTGATAATAATTGTGTTGTAACAAAAGGTAAATAAATACAGTTTTTTAAATTCAGAATTGTATTATCACTATTATAATTGCTAAAAATAATGGTTTTCTTATAAAAAATTATTCCGACTTGACATTTAAAAATAATTATGACATTTCCTAATGTCAATTAAAATTTTAAATAAATATGACATCTCTTTGTCACTGAAAATTATTTAAAAAATAGAGTTAATTAATCTTAATTTCATAGTTTTTGGATTAAAAAAAAAATGTAATATGCACCTCGGCATTAAAGTTCCTTTTTATCACTCATGTGGTTTATTTGACTCGGCCCTGCGGGCCTCGGCAACTAAACTCCACATTCATGATAGAAAGATGAACTTTAATGCCTTGATACATATAAATAACCATTATGTTACAATGAAGGTCTTTTCTACTGTACTGACTGCACAGAAAAAAATTTAAAAACTCGTATCCTAAAAATTTAATCAACAACAAAAAACAATCAGTAACAAGGACTAGAATTATTACATTAAATAAATTAAACCAATACAAGATTAAAATAACAGGTATTACCGGTTTGACATCGGTTTGGCATACGTAAAATTAAATTGCAAATTAACATTTGATCAATATCAGCTTACCTCCGATAAAATTAATCTTAGCCGAGCCAAAGTTAGTGGTGGATTAAGTACCGAGTGAATATTATTATTATTATTATTATTATTGATATAAATTAATGGGTGAGAAGATATTTTTGAGAGATCAAATCGTTCCAGATATATTATTATTTAAATGCCAAACAGATAGAAAACGTTCTTTAGAAACAACTGGAATTGTCACTTTGTGCCTTTACGAAATCACTTTCCGCCAGAAATTAATAAATTTGTTCGAGAAGTAGGAAGCATAAGTATATTATTTGTCCTGGCATTTAATCTAGGAGTGTGATAATTTATGAGTGAGGTAAGGGAAGTACAGTTAATTTCACTATTAATAATTTTATATAAGAAGATTATGGAATACATTACACGTCTCCTAATTAAACTACTCATTTCAAATTTATTTAGAAAGAATTCTTGAGACGTTCCTCTAGTTGGATAGGTACCCTCTAAGATGAAAATTGCAGATTCAAAAAATCTTCGTTGTACTTTTTCCAATTGTGTTATGTAAACGTTATAAGTCGGGCTCCAAGCAACAGGGGCATATTCAAGTTTGGACCTAACCTAAGTCTTTGCTGTTACGCAGAACAAAACCTAAACTTTTAAACGCTGCTGCTACACATTCCTCAATATGTTTACAAAAAGTTAATTTGGGGTCAAAGGTAACGCCGAGGTCTTTAACATATTCAGGCCTAACTAGGATACAATTGTCCAAACTATAATCGAAGATGTAAGGATTCGTTTTCCGTGAAAAGGACATTACGCTACACTTGGCAGCGTTGAGAGGAAGATAGTTATTAGTGCACCAGTCGCTAAGTAGATCCAGGTTACGCTGTAGTCTAAGGCAGTCAAGATCAGAATTTATACAAAAATATAGCTTTAAATCATCAGCATATTATAGCAAATAATTTACATCAAGATCATCAACAATATCATTTATGAATAAAATAAAACATAATGGTCCAAGTATGGAACCTTGCGGCACTCCTGATGTTTGAGTAAATTTAGCAGATTGGTACCCACGATACTGAACCAACTGGGACCGACAAGACAGGTTAGAGCGGAATAAATTGATAAGCGAAATATTAAGTCCAAAGTGTTCTAGTTTAGTTAGTAAAATACCGTGGTCCAATCTGTCAAATGCTTTAGAAAAGTCGGTGTAAATTACATCCACCTGACTTTTCTGATCCAAAGCCTCAGCAATATATTGAGTCTTACACACAAGGTTCGACACTGTGGACCTCCCATGCATAAAACCATGCTGTTCAACTGCTACCGCGGCCTTGGTATGAAATGAAATATAATCACAGAGTAAAAATTCAAAAATCTCCACTACCCCCATCCCTACCGCGACCCCCAAACTACCCTCTAAAGGGGTTGAAATGGGATATTCAACGGAAGTCGGTCAAATAACGGCGCTCGCCCAGCACGATGGTCGCCCTCTCCACCCCCCCTGACCCATTTCAACCCCCAAAATTGATGAAAACACCCTCCACAGGGGTGGAAATGACACATACTCGCGATTCGCGAACTCGGGCAAACAAATGTGCTCTCCCGTTTTCGAGGATCCCCAGCACGGTGACTAATAATACAGAAGCGACGCTATTGTCGGCGCCTTTGATATATCGTTGACAAATCTGGGTGACCTTCGCCATATTTTTGTGGTTATAGCATGCAGGAAATGTGAAACTATCAATCATTTTGTTTATTTAAAATAATTCAGGTAATGGAAAATATGACAAGAAAAACGACTGAAATCGTACTTTTTATGGGTTCTAGAAATTTAAATGAAAAATTCATTGCACTTTTTGTTACGTTTAATAAACCAATGCAAGTTATATACTAGTTATGACAATATTATATTATTAATATAGAAATAGTTACTGTACAGAATTGGATCAATTAATAAACAATTCTTACAACGGGCAATTTGTATTCTTGACTCTATCAATTTTCTTCTGAACTTAATTTTGAGTGCAGTGTTTGTGTCAAGAGCCATTGTGGTTTTCGTAATTACAGAATACGTCTTTGGTGCCTTCAGCTTTGGTGTGGATGGTGTCTCCCATTTGGTAATTAATAAACAATTATTACAACGGGCAATTTGTTTTTTTGGATCTATCAATTTTATTCTGAATTTAATTTTGAGTGCAGTGTTTGTGTCAAGAGCCATTGTGGTTTTCGTAATTACAGAATACGTCTTTGGTGCCTTCAACTTTGGTGTGGTTGGTATCTCCCATTTGGTAAGACTCCAAGTTTTAACTGAAAAGGCTAAATTAGCCAAACAATGGTAAAACAATAATTTTAAATTATTCGTACTCACCTTACTCTGATCGCGCTGGACAATTGCAAGACTTTAATATATTCGCTCAATTAACAGTTTGTAACTGTGTTGGGTAAAGAGGCACGATGAAAATATAGAAAATGAAGAAGCTGACGGATGGTTTGACTCGAAATAACTCTAAGTGCGCCCCGATAACTAACAGTGACGCTTTCATATTCAGTCTACGACTCACTAATAATAAGTCATATACTTAACAAACACACTAACTGGTGAACTTACTTAAGCATCTGGAGGAACAGTATAATGGCTACAGCTGCACTCAGTCCTAAATTAGACAAACATTGTCTTCAGCTGTTAAGAAATAACCTATGAATTATCGTGGGATTGTTAATAGAACACTGCAAATTAAATACATCATTAATCCTGCCAGACGCCAGTAAAACAAGGATTGAAGAAATCAAAAGTTTTCACGAAACTGATGATTTGTGGAAAAGTTTTCCTCCGCGCTGAATATTTTGGATTCTTAAAGTTTCGACCATCTTGTCTTCTTCTGAAGAGAAGTTTATGTTAGAATTTAAACAAATTAATTGCAGAATTGAAAGTACATTAGATGCTGGCTCACATGTTAACATTTCATCTATGGAAAAAATGTAGATACAGTCTTAATAATAATAATCTTTATTTTTTTAATAATAATAACGATAATAATTGAGTTCAGGAATATGCAAATTTCTATACATTTTTATTATATAATAGTGTGTTTGGCATGTTTTTTAGAGCAATTTTAAAAATATTTTCACGCAAGCCATTACAAAATACAGTTTTGTCCTTTTGTTGTTTTTCTATATTTAATATGTAAATTATTTTTGTTTCTCGTATCATGTGTATGGAAATCCTTCACATATTTTATTAGTTCAGATAGATAGTGAGGCAATAAATTATGTGCAACTTTATGTACAAATATCATGGTTTGAATGAATACAATCTCATTTACCGAAAATATCTCCAATGTGTCTATCATTAGTTGAACTGGTGTAGGAAACAATCTTGTATCAAAATTGAACTAAAGTATAAAAGGAACTGGTGTATATTTATTACACATCAAAATTGTCCTCATACATTTATTTGGAATTACTTGTACCTAATTCTCTTTTATTACCCTGTATATACAGTAGTGCAATACATCAAATGAGGCATAATTATAGATTTGTAAATAACTAATTTAGTATACATAGATAAGTGTTGACCTATTCTTCTTAAGAAATAAATTTTTTTACACTTTTTTTGCCTATATAGTCAACATGAGATGTAAATGACAACTACTGGCCTATAATAACACCTAAATATTTATATTCAGTAACGAATTCTAGCTTTGTATTTGACAAATATACTGCTCGATCAGCAATATGGTACACTTCTATATTATAACGTGAACCAATAATTATACACTTACATTTCTTCACATTCAGTTTTAATTTCTTCATTCATTTGTTTAGTTATTACATGATTCTTTCCACTAATGCTAATCAGTACATCATCAGCAAATAAGTACCTACAGTTTACAATTTTGTACTACATTGGTCATATTATTAATATAAACTAAAAATAAAAGAAGGCCCAAGAGACTCATAATTATTTATTTTAACTTTTTACGTACGATTAAATAAATATGATTGAAATCAGTTGAAAATGACGCCATCTACATCATTTATTTTTAGTTTCTGTAACAAAATGTCTACCCACAGTTTCAAACGCTCTTTTGAGGTCCAAGAAAACATTCAATATCATTTCCCCTTTATCTAACACTTCCTGCCACGATGTAAATATGGATTGTACAGCAGTTTCACGTGACTGAAGTGCACGAAATCCTGATTGGTTTTCATAAAAAAAGTTATTTTCATCCAAATACCGTATAATCTGATTATGCACCACACATTCTAAAAGTTTACTCAATACGGGGGTACATTTAGGGGTCTAACGCAGGCTTCTATTGTACTTTTAATCTTTTGTATAGGAGTAATTACACTTCTATTTAGATTTCTTGGCACCGCACCAGAGTTTAAAGACCACACACCTCAAAAATAGTCTTTAATACGTTCACATTTAATATTTTATCAGAACATCCTGTATCTTTTAAGGAATTTATAGTCCTTTTTAAATCACTGAATGTTAATAAATGTATCAAATTTTGAATAATTATTGTTTTCTAAATTATTAACGGATATATAAAAAACATCACTTCGTATACCTCAATTATTTCTATAATTTTCAACAAAATATGTATTAAAGACATTTGCTATTTTTTCTGTTCCACTTACAAGGCCTGATGGAAATTGGATTTCATTTGGGATATCATTTATTTCTTTATTACCAATTAGTGGTTTCAAATTTAGCCACATTTTTTAACAATCTCTTTGGTTTTCATCTATTGTTTTTCCATAGTACTATTTTTTTAATTATTTATAAGTTTTGCGGCTTCATTTCTTTTTCTTTTAAATAGATTCCAGTCTTCTTGAGCATTTGTTTCTTTAATTTTTTTTTAACTATTGTCCCGCTCCTTTGTTAAATTTTTCACCTCACTGTCGTACCATTTTTATGATTTTTATTACATTGAATTTTTTTGAGTGGAGCAGCTTTATTTATAATCTCTGTTACTGTGTCAATGAAGTTATCATTCAAAAAGTTTAAATTTGTTACGTTTAAATCCCATGTGACGTCTATTAAATTTAACTGAACCTCATACAATTAATTCTCATCAATCCCTTTGCAATACTTTGTTTCATATGGATTCACATTACTATTAATTATTACTGGCAAATCAATTTGTATGATTTGATGATCACTAATTTTAGGCGTGTTTAATACTTTAATTGTACATTAAGTTTTTTATTAACTATAACACAGACTATGATAGTGCCACTATTAATGTTTATACAAGTAGGTTTATCCACTAATTGAGTTCTTTGAACTCTTTTTATTATATTTAATATTTTACCACTATAAAAGGATTTTTTACTAAGATCTATATTGAAATCACCAGTCAGTATGAAGTCATTATCTATATATTCTTCAGATTCTAAAATATTTTCAAAATATTCTAAAAAATCACATTTTAGACTGTGGAGATCTATATACGACGCCGACAAAATATATTTACTTTAATTTTTAACATTAATATCCACCAACTTTTTTTACTCTTTAAATGTATATAATAATAATAATAATTTAAATTTTTATGTATAATTGCCATAACCCCCCTCCTGTATGTCTGTTCTGAGATTCAAGGTTATATGTTTGATAATTTTCATTTATAGAAATTTCATTATCAAAAATTTCATCTGTGACTCTAGTTTCAGACAATAGCACTAATAGGTATTATTTCACTATTAATAAGCTCTGGAATTTCATCAGCATGTGGTAAAAATTTTTTACTGTTAAAGTAATATAAGTATTTTTAATGTATTAATATCATGTGGTTGCTATAAATTAGTTTCTTTATTTATTATTATATTACGTATTCTTTGCAATGTTGAGCAGTTTATATCGATACACGAGTGCCTAAATTCTAAGTTTAAATTATAATTTTTATTAGCATCAATACAATAATTTATATATCATCATCAATTCATCATTTATTTTTTGACAAACACTACTATGGTGTTTTCAGAACATTTATAACAAATATCTACTTGCCTTGTGCAAAATTTTTGTATATGGCCATATGCCTGACATTTAAAACACCGAACAACAATAAAATATTTTGCTTTGAAATATCTAGTCCATCCACCAATTTTTTCTGTGTTTACTAAGGCCAATTCTGTTAACACATCTATTTCTAAAATTACAATATTGTTATTTTCTTATTTTTATATTTGCGGGAAATTTTTTAATTTGGAATATTTATTGATCCTAGGCCATTTTGTTCTGTTATTGTAGCTAGAAGTTTTTCATCATCATCAAAATATTTCGTCTCAATCCCAATTATTTTTAGTAGTGAATTATTTTGTTTAGGTTTGTTTAAAAAAAAAATATTTTCGTAAAATCGTTTTGTAATAGTGACTTTTCGATTGTCATTTTGACATCGAAAAGACTGTCTTTTCGACACGATTTTAAAAAGCGTGTCGAAAAGATCTTTTTGCAATTTAGTTACGAAAAGTCATCTTTTTGACACTGATTGTCATTGTCAAAAGTGGTTCATTTTAGCACAAGTGGTAATATGAGATTTCATTTTAACACTTGTGCTAAAATGAGTTTTCATTTTAACACTTGTGCTAAAATGAGTTTTCATTTTAACACTTGTGCTAAAATGAGTTTAGTCACATGAACAGATATTGCGACAGATCCATTTATTTTTACTAAGAATACAACATAAATATTAAACGTACAACATTTTTATTGAGAAAACACTTATCTTATTTATTATATTATGTTAAACGTAAAGAAAACGTAACAAAAATTTTATTTTTTTCGTAACAACTAAATTGCAAAAAATATTGTATAAAACACGATGCAAAACTGCGTGTTTTTTGCACACGATGAGTTGGACCACTCGCTACGCTCATGGTCCAATCTTCACATCTAGTGCAAAAAACACGCTCATTTTGCAACTAGTTTTATAAATAGCTATTTCGATATGCTTAAATCGTGTCGAAAAGATTATTTTCGATACGCTTTGCTGCCGAAATAGTTATTTATGCAACAAGTGCGTAAGGTGAGATTTTTTCACGAATGGGAATTTTGTCGCATGAGCCGTAGGCGAATGCGACAATCCCATGAGTGAAAAAAGCTCACTTTTCGCACGAATTGCATACAATATTTTTTCTACTATTGAAATGCATCTAAATTCTCTAATAATAATGTGAAACGTCAAAACATACCTATTACGTCAAAACTTCATATGTCATTTAAAAATCACAATACTTACAGCCCACTTAATTTTAAATGAGTGAAATTAATCAATGTTTATTATTTCTGAGTGAAAAAAGCTCACTTTTCGCACGAATTGCATACAATATTTCTTCTACTACTGAAATGCATCTAAATTCTCTAATAATAATGTGAAACGTCAAAACATACCTATTACGTCAAAACTTCATATGTCATTTAAAAATCACAATACTTACAGCCCACTTAATTTTAAATGAGTGAAATTAATCAATGTTTATTATTTCTTTGTCTAATGTCAATGTCAAGAATATAAATGAAACTTCAAAATTCAATCATTATTGTTAAAGAATACTGAAAATTAGGTGGTATGTATTATAATAATCCCGTGATATTAAATAAATGGACTACATAAAATTAAATAACCACATTTAATGTTTTTAAAATAAGATATGATTATTATAGGTATGCAACTGTTTAGTATGTTACTTTTTCACGCACTAGTGCGTAAGGTAAAAACTCTTTACGCACTAGTGCGTAAAGTTTAAACTTTACGCACTCTACAGCGTGCGGAAAGTTAGTGCTTTAAGATCGGTAGTAGAAAAAGATCTTTTCGACACGATTTAATTTATTATTTATTTCTTGTACTAAAATAAATATAATGACGATTTTACGAAAAATCTTGTTCGCTACATGTCGCGAAATAGTATTTTAGGCATTCGACGTGTTGTCAAACTCGCCCTACGGCCACTATTTCGCAACATGTAGCGAAAATAGCTATTTTAAGCACTTTGCACTCTTGTATTTTTGCAGCAGAGTTTTGGTCATTACATTTTATAATAACGCCTCCGTTGTTAATTTTTTGAATTTTATTTACACCAACCTTTAAGTCTGTCAAATTAATGTTTTCTTTTACCACTTTAATTGTTTCATCACTATATGTTAAATCATCAGTCACTGGTTTTATAATCACAGGAAAGTCCTTTTTATATTTATTTACACTAACCGCCTTATCCTTCAACACACTCGCATAATAAGTTGCCATAGAGCCACTACTGCCGCCTGCTGATGTTTGTGTATAGTTTTTATCATTGACTTTTTTGTTGATACACACAAATTCTTCCCTTATGTTTTTCTTCAAAACCTTTAATTTTTTCATTTAATAACTTCTCCACTATATTTTTGATCGTTTTGTATAGATCTGTTTTATCCTCTGTTTTATCACATTCTTTACAAATGAATTTTAATTCTCTTATACTTTACTACTTTTAAATATTGCATTTTTATATTTACACACTCCAGATGAAAAGTGCAATTACATTATCCATTACATTTAATATAATATTCATCATTAATTACTTTTCTTACAATATTTACATAGCTCTAAATTATCTTCCTAATCACTTTCCGCCATCTTGAGTAACACTTCTTATTTAGATAACATAGTACTGACGTTAATGTGAATTGTACATTATGTGAAATTAGTTATAGTTACAGGTAATTTTCTACTATCTTCAAATCACTAAAAATAATTTAAACTTGTTCAAATATATTGGTTAGTTCATCTGCTAACGACTAAAATAAATCTATGGTTGGGCGATGAATATAAGAGAAAAACATTTTTGTAACATACGACATATGAGTATTTTGCGGATCTTGATTAGCTCACCCCAAATATTCAAATATCTGGTTGTATTTTTGTCTATTGTTAGGTTGCTGTTTTTAGATTAGATGAAAAATATAGTCATTTGTTTACAACGCAAAAATTTGTTACGTTATGGGACATTATTTTTGATGGTAAAAAGGACAGAAGGAATAATCTAAATGAAGGTTAAGAAAATTGATTAAATGACCTATTTTAAAACTAGTGCTGGTAATCTAATTAAACCAGTTGATGAGATCGGGAGTAAATTAACTTAATTTTTATTAACGTTTATAGCAAGTTGAGAGAAATAGAGTGACATTTTGATTTTTCCTTTGTGTTCTGTTTTACCTAGGAATTACTTAATAATGGTAGAAGTGGTGTTTTCTAAATAATAGCAATTTGGAGAATTGAACTTCCTTTGCTTCTGTAGTGTATTGAAGATTTAGTATAATACAAAGATTTGAGCACTTTTGCATAGTTTATTTTGGTTTCCATATCTATATCGGCAAGATTAGTTTATTGTCGCTTCTAGAAGTAGTTTCTAAGTTAATGATATTGAGTTAGTGATATTGAGAACTACTGGAAAGATTTCCGTACCAACATGTAGGGATTCAACGTATACCTATTTCAAGTCAGTTTCGTTTCACTTAATGACTATTTGTCTGTAAGTTTCATATAAAATATGGTAATAAGGTAAACAGTCAATTAGAGACTAATAGATTCATATTAGTAGAAGTTAGAAGTTCGATTTAAGTGAAAAGAGAGGATCTGAGGATTGTATTTATCAAAGAATCTAAGAAAACTATCACCATAAGATTATCAAAACTCAAAACTCAGTTTTAATCAGCTCCAGATGTTGATAAGTTAGTATGTGAAATTCGCATCAAGTTAAGTATTCAATACTTTAGTCAAATTGATCATTTATCACCCACTTTAATCTTTAATTTTGAAATTTAAACAACGCATTTTGCACGAGTAATAAATTATTTTTTTAAAACTATTATTTTTATCGTATAAACAAACAAAATATAATAGTCAAAGCAAATAAACAGGATGTTGAATTTTCCACCTTCTGATAGAATGCCTGAAGATATGGACACATACGATTATGGAGAAATTCCTTTGCCTTAAAAGTCTTTGCCTTCTTTATCCTTCTCCAGACTTCCACTAGAGATCCATTAACTATGTACCTACGGCTCGAAGTCCCTTAAGTGGATTACGAGCTTTTAAATTTTGCAGTAATTGCTTTACTGTGTTGGGAAGCCGATTTCTTTACAGGTTTACAGAGACAATGCCGACCGACTGGTTGATGGAATTAAATATGTATAGGAAAACAGATGACTTTATTTAAGTTAAGGGCCTTTATAAAATACTGTCAGTCAATATAATGCATTTCACAGTAGTTAGTTTTGAGTTTCTCCTCTGTTAAGACTTTGATAATTTGTTTCTGTATCAAAGTGAATCGCTTATTTTACACTTTTTTAAGCTGAAATCATGACAGACAGATCAACGGAGAGATATTTATGTATTCTTGATTTTAGTAAATTATAAAAATTTGTCATTGCATGTGTTGATTTTTTTTCCAAAATTTTTCCACCCCTGCCAATCATTATTTGTTGACTGAAATTGCTCAATTACGACCTTAGACCTAGACATAGGTTTCATCAAAATATTTTAGAATCTAGTCAAGTTATCCAGTGAACTGACTCATAGACATTTAAAAATATAGTTTTTTGAATTTGGTAAAGTCGAAACTATATAATTTCGTTAAAATCAAAATGCCATAATAGAATAGAATTGATTTATTTCTCACAGGTTATACACCCAGTTACAAGAAATGTTTACATGATACATAATAGCAGCATTACAAAAAAAAAGAGATATGCGTATACGCTCAGAAAAGGTAATATAAAATAAATGAAAAAAAAAAAATAGCAGCGGTATATAAATAATAAATTATAAGAAGGACACGAAGAAAACTATAATGTATAAGAGAATACAATGTAAGTAGTAATATATTATATAGATTAAAATGATATACATTTATACATTTGTCAGATAGACAATCAAAATATCACTAAGTGTGCTGAAGTTAATATCACAGTAGTGAGAAATAGAGTTAAATGTATTGAGCATGAAAGAAATAGGTGAACTACACATAGCATTGGTACGAACAAAATAGTTATAAAAAGCAGACGCATTCCTTGAGTTCACAGTCTAGGTACCAAAAAATTTATTTTACATAAAAGTGCAGAACAATCAATATCATTATGTAACAATAATTTATAAAGAAAAGTAATGGAAATAATTTTTCGCCTATCACTTAAAGAGATACAGTTAAAGCGATTTAATAATAAATTATTATCTATACCTCTTATGGGGTATCTTCCATCTGTTTTGAATGCTAAGAACTTTAGGAATCGTCTTTGGACTGCCTCATTATTATTTATGTGGCACTGTGGTAAGGGATTCTAAATATCTGCTCCATAATCAAGCTTTGACCTGACGAATGCAAAGTACAGAATTTTAAGAGTGGCAATGTTACGAAAATTTCTGCAGTTGCGCACTATAAAGTCCCATACTTTATTGGCAGCAGAATTAGTTGTATTTATATGTGGAATGGAATAAAAGAGTTCTTATTTTATATGACTGGTCGAGATGGTAGAGTACCTGCCTCTCACCCAAAAGTCCCGGGTTCGAATCCCGGTCGTGGCAATGGAAAATACTGTGAGAGGGATTTTTCCATTATACACGGATATTGGATGTGTGTCCCTTGTCTTTAAATGTGTAGCCCCCTCCCTCACAAGGCTCTGCCTCCTGGGATAAAGGGGGTCGTATTTACATGTGTTGTATTTATTATTTATCATGATAAAGGATACCTAGCTAGGTCCTTGAATTCGGTGCATCTGCTTATGCTAACAGAATTAATTAAATAATTAAAATGTAGAACATCTTTCTTAAAAAAGACAGAATAGAACATTTCTAAACATTTAGATTCAAACTGTTTCGTAAGCACCAATCATGTACCGACGCTAATTCGTTTTGTAATAGTAGGTAGTCTTCTTCGGAGGTTATTACTTTATCGAGTTTCAAGTCGTCTGCGTAAATCAGTTTTTGGCATGATATGGACTCAAGTATGTCGTTAATGAATAATAGAAACAACAGCGGACCTAAGTTCGAGCCTTGAGGCACACCAGACGTAGGGATGAACTTTGAAGATTTAAAGCCTTCATATTCAACAAACTGTTTTCTGTTTAATAAATAAGAAATAAGTAAATTACAGAGTTGCTGCGGAAATCCATAGCGAGAAAGTTTGTGCAAGAGAAGATTATGGTTAATTTGATCAAAGGCTTTCTGAAAATCGAGATATATAACATCTACTTGTTTCTGGTCATCAATTGCTTCAGAGATGAATTGGCATATGCAAGCTAGGTTTGAGATACATGACCTATTTTCCATAAAACCGTGTTGGTCTTGAGATATAATCAGTTTAGTAGAGTCATAAATAAAACAGTATAATATAATCTCAAACAACTTAAAGGAATTACACAGAATGGAGATGGGTCTGCAGTTACCTATTATATCTGGATTTCCCTTTTTAAAGATTGGACATACACGCGTTTCTTTCCAGATTTCTGGAAATGTTGCCGTGGATATAATTAAATTAAACAGATTAATTAATGGTTCTAAAAATGCGTTTATACAGTCTTTAACAATAAAGCATGGAATTCCATCAACACCAGATGTTAGCTTATTCTTTAATTTTTTTGAGGCGAGGAGAATATTCTGTGATCCCGGCCAGGTGTATGTTTGAATAATTAATGAATGTATAGTGGTTATCTGGACCAGGATATGAAGGGTTGTACACACTATTAAAATATTCACCAAAGGCATTGACAATAAGCTGCGGCAAATCGTAAGATAAATCACCATCTTTCATAATACCAGGAATTCGTGATTGTCCTTTTTTATTATTTATAAAGGACCACAACATTTTAGGATCACTTTGTATGTTATTTTCGGCGTTGGTAATAAATAGTATGCGGCGTTTATTTCCGTTTTAACCAATAATAATAATTCCTTATACACGGTATTTCGGGAGGAAAGGGAACTATTTTAAGGATGTATTCAGGTCAAAATAAGAAAAAAGTTCCTATAAATAAGAGTTCGGAAATACTTCCTTTTCGAGATACAGAAAAAAAATTAAAAATACGTTCTTCTGCAAGCAAATAACTGAACTGGAGAACAATTGAAGTAGATATTGGAGAACGATGAAATTTAACTTAAATGTAAGGGCCTATCCAGGCATCGTGTAGATAAAAGAAAGACAAAAACCAATTATTTTACAAACGGTTTGAAATCTAAAACAAAATATCAGTAACGCAGAAAAACAGTTTTTAAGAGTACTGAATAAACTCGAAAACGATTTGTCCTACCAGAAAAAGTCCAGAGGCCTTTTTTTTAGAATTGATTGCTGATTAAGAAACCAATTTGAAAGAAAGCAGTGGCGAACTATTTTTTTCGTCAAAATCATTTAATATTTTGCTGTCACGTACGGTGGAATTGTCAAAACTCGTTGAAACCAAAAGAAGTGTTTCCATGTCAGTGTAGTGCATACCAAAGCTCAATTTAATATCTTAAATCGTTTTCGAGATATTTAAAAAAAAAGGATTTTAATTATTTTTTTGACACTCTGTATCTCAAAAAGGAAGTATTTTCGGACTCTTATTTATAGGAGTTTTTTTCTTATTTTGACCTCTAGAATCCGCCCTTAAAATAGTTCCCTTTCCACCTGAAACATCATGTATAGAATTTAAATATAAGGAAGTGAACATTAGATTCAATTTGGTTATCCTTTTTATTATTATATGTAAATAATATGCAATGGTTGTATTGCTAATGAAACTAGGGTAATAATGCTCCTGGTGCGAACACTTGAAACTGTGAAAATTGCCTAGGGACATTTTTGAATAATTAACAAGAATCTTCACATTCAAATCGAAAACAAAAACAAGTCTGTTATAATTGAAATCCTCTCGTCATTTGTGTGTATAGATAACAACGGTAAACGTCAAAGATAACAATTCATATAAAGTTAATCGATTTGAAAAATGTTTACGTGTTACATTTGGCTGTATAATTTTTTCAATAAGAATGAGTTGCAAGTTTCTTTATACATTCTATAATTTATATCCATTGGCGTCGAAATCAATTCTGAATCTAATCCCTAACTGAATTAATATTTACTGTGCTACTAAAATAGTAAATAAATGAAAATAAATTATATTATTATTTGAAAATATTTGAGTATTCAGTAGGTTTAAACAAATTACAAAATGTCCGAAATGAAACAGAACACGTTACGTAAAAATGGAGTAGTGCCTATACAATAAAAATTGAACCTAAAATAGCCCCAACAACGTAAAAATACGTTCACAAAACTTTAGTTATAACTCCAATACTTACATATAATAATTACAGGAAAAATGTCTGAACAACAAAAAATTTGGTACGTTCATGAAACAACATAAAAATTGGTACGTTCATGATAAAAATTGGTACGTTCATGAAACTTTGGTTACCTATCACTCCACAAAACTAAAATCAAGGTGATACGACTAACCACTGAATACAAAAAATTACAAGAAAAATGTACAAAAAGAAGAATAACTAGTGAGCAAAACACACATGTACTTCAATAATCATGTAATATGTAATCCTCGTCATCAAAAGGTGAATTTCCATCATCTAAAGTCTCCATCAACCAGGTAGCAGGTATCATAGAAGTTCCGTCTTTAAATTTTAATGTAACCGGGATTTCCGTACAGCTGTTCAAATAAAATTGCAAAAAGTATGTTTTCCGGTCTTTAACTTGAAACGCTGCCAAAATGAAGCTAGATAAAGGAAAATTTCTTAGGACCTTTTTTGTAGAGCATTAAATTTCCTACAAAAAAGTCCGCGATGCCATACCTGTACAGTCCACCTTTCACCGGTCACCAATCTAAATCTCGCGTTGATTAGCTGTTACCTGTTACCGCACCTTTGTAATGGCCGCGTTAGACGAATTTAAAATAATTCGATTCGAGGTGCATCGCAATTTGATTTTACCTTCGAAAACGAGCATTTTTCCCTTAAATCATTTATTACTTTACAATTTTATTAGGTTCGTGATATAAAAGAAATGTATTAAGTTTATTTATGATTTCAATTAATTATAATCGCTTCTGAACTGTGGACTATGCAGGTACGCCGTGAACAAGATTACTTTTAAATCTTGTGCCGTCAAGGCTTCTTTTGTAGGGAATTTAATGCTCTACATAAAAGGTCCAAAGCAGTTTTTCTCTACCTAGCTTCATTTTGGTAGCGATTCAAGTTAAAGACCGGAAAACATACTTTTTGCAACTTCAATTAACAATAATTCGAAAACTCCACATATAGAACTTAATCATAAGTTCATTATTACCTACCTACTGGAAAATGAAGATCCTATGCTCCCTAAACATACCCGGAAATTTTTGTTTGATTTTGTGTCTAATCCTGCACTTGTAGCTTATTTAGATAAATAACCTTATTGAATATTTCTGTATTTTTGTTTTGTTTTTATGTCTCTATTTTAAGTATTTACCACAATAAAAAAATTCACAGTCCTTCGCAAAGATGCAACCGGAGAAGACATTGGAAATGACGAAGTAGAACGCAAATTTTGTGATATTTCGGATGTGATAAAAATGAAAATTTGTTGCAAAGTAGTAAATAGTTATTTCATTAACACAAAACATTTTCAAAAATTAAAATCTTATTATCAGTAGTTTTCTTTAGAAATTAAAATAAAAAGTTATTTTATTAACAAACACATTCTCATAATGAAAACTAAAATGGTATTATATAAATTTTTTTCACTAACAAACATTTTTAATGTTAAAACTAAAATAATTTAAAATGATTTCGTGAAGATGAAAAGTGATTCCTAACAATTACAAATACCGATATCGATTAATCGCAAACTATTAAACGCAGCTAATAGTACAGGAAAAGTGTCCAAACTGAACAAGAACATAGTGAATTCGTTGAAACTTGACATATACGTTTAAAAATACATATGTACCTATGTTTCAAGAAATTTAAAGAGTCCCGAACCGTAATGGGTTTGTCGGAGCTGCCTACTTGAAAAATCGTGGGATGAACTATATAGGTTTTTCACATGCATAATAAAAATTGGCAATTGAACCATGAGAAATTTTCAAAAAATAAGAATATTTTCATTTATAGAGAAATATTAATTTTTGACTTTTTTATTAAATTTTTTTACCAATTTTTCGTTTGTTTCCTTCATTTTTTGCTTGTTTATCTGTGAGTATATTCTGCAAAATGAAAAAGTACATAATCATTGTACAAGTGAGGATTATCGAGTTGTTTAAAATTTTATATATATATTGAATGAAACACACTTTGTATCTAAAGAAGATTGGAATCGATAGCATATAAATAAATAATTTTATCCATGTATGAATTTAGACATCGTACTCCCTGACAATTTCCGTAAATTTGTAAGCATCTTCAACCTGCTCTTCTGTTGCGGTTGCAGGAGATAAGCTGCAATATTAATTCTGCTGATGGCACAAAAAGTGTTGTCACAGGTTGTAAGGAACCGTTAATTTTCTTCTATCCTAACTGTTGTGGATTTTTTTCATTGCCAAGCCATTTCTGAATTTTGTAGAATACTCGCAATGAATATTAAGCGACTGCCTCTGAAGTTGGTGGCAATATTTCCAACTTTGATTTTTGTTCGTGCAGCGCTTTTTTGAATTGATTAAATCTGTATGAGTTGAGTGAGACATTTGTGATTTTCCTTGCACCGTATACAAGTAGGAAAAGAATTTCACCAGCCTGTTTTACTGGAGAGGGGGTTAAATTCTTGCCATTGAAAGTTCTTATTACATTAACCAACTGCATTTCTTTCTGAAGAAGTTTAATGACTTTTAATTTTTCTTCCTGAAATATTCTAGACGTGGTATCATAACCACTGAAGGCATGAGTCAGTAAAATTGTATTTTTCTACTACCGTCTATATTAATGAACTTTGTAACCCTAGCAACATGCGCGATAACGAAAGTAAACATTTGAGTTACCTGGTTGCTAAGGCGTTGCTATCTACGAAAGTAAAACTTATGCGGGTGCAATTCTCGAGCTTCTACGAAGAGGCTCGTATACGGAAAACACCGAAGTTCCGCACAATTTCTTGACTTGTGTATTCTTGAATTATTTTCCCTACGAAAAAGGAATTCGTCTACGAATAGATCCGTACAACATTTTCCGATTGATACATAGCACTCGTATTTGTGTATTCTATACGGAAATCAGTCACAAATGTCACAATTGTTTACGTTTTGAGGCTAGGTACGTTTTTATTTTTGTGGACATCGGTACCATATAGATAATTTATGTGACTATTTTTATTTTATAAATAGAGATAGGTAGGTGTACGATATTGTAAATATAAGTATATTCTGATAAAATTTGCTGAAGGTAATTGAAATTTTTTATAAGCTCATAAACAACAGTTTTTAGATAATAAATAATGGATGATATTATAAATATTGCTGCAATTGGTGTTCTTAAAGAGGCGGAAATCGACAATTTAGCACCGATACGTTTATTTCACGTTAGGGATAATCCGTTTGAATCATTAATTTTACCTTCAGGGTTCAATAGAAAAATGGCGAACGATCAAACGATAACACTTGTCAAATCAAAATACAAAAAATTCCTAAAATTTAGTAATATTTACTATTAAACCTATGGTCACATTGTGTGTTTACAATGTTGCTAAAGCGATTATGCGGAAATAAAATTGGTATGAACAGAGCATTACGCACAACATTCGAGAATACAATTTTCTGGTTAAGTACGTAATTTGCTATACGACCAATTCGTTTACGAATAATATTCGTAGAAGTTCGAGAATTGCACCCTGGACAGGAAAGTAGAAAAACAAATTTTAAACGAAATTAATTCGTTCTATTTGAACAAATTAATACAACTAAACAATTTTAATTAATAAAGAAAGGTCTTTCTAGGAAGTACGCCAACATTTTTGTCGGCACGTAGTACCCAACGTAGTACCTACCTACCTACCTCCATTTTAAAAACGCTTCATAAGTTTGCATATACCTTGCTTTGGATTTCTTGGGGTAAAACAAGGCACAAGCAATATTCCCATTTATATCGCCACAAAACATATGTATTTGTTTATTTTAGTTTGAAAACCACCAGAAATTAAAATGTGTAATATTTCGTTGCCATGGAAACAATTTTCACAGACAGCCTCCTAAACTATAAAATTTATTAAAAACGTCAATTAATTTCATGAAATAATTAGTTTTAAATTCGTAAATCCCATAATTTTTTTCGGTATAGTAGAAAAAATATAACACATTTCACGATGCAAAAGCCCTTTTAAGTATTCGGTGTTTTTTGAAAGGTCTCGGCTTCGCCCCGACCATTCAAAAATCACCTCACACCTTAAAGTAACCTTTCGCATCTAGTAATGTAAATAACTATTTTTATACGTTCTTGTCATTTCTGGATTTCTGACGAAGAAAAAATTTTCCATATAATTTTTCCTGTTCCTGGCCTTATGAAAAATCTTTTTCTTCTGGAGTTAAAGCGATTAATAGAACAAGGAGATCAACGTCCTCATCAACTAAGTGCAAATGTTCGTCTATTATTTAATATTTCAATTGCTATTTTAACAATAGGCGAATATCTACAGCTTGTTTTACAAACAATCCTTTGTTTTAAAGTATTTGTGGCAACATTAAAATTAATCGGATTTCGTTTATATCATTTGACAAAAACTTTTCTTGAGGGAGGGCTACGATTACTAAATTTTGCCTAAATTTGGTTTTCACGTAGTTAACATACGTCGTACAAATGTGGATGCAATAAAAATCCACCTTCAAATTACATAAATAATAAGTATAGAGTTACAAAGATTTCGCAATTTTCTTGCTTATTTGTTTAATTTCGGTACATTTTGCATGTACTGTAACCGTATAACATACCATTAGATCAGGCATTGAGAGAGGAGTTGTACATATATTTTATTTTGCTTCAAATCACGCTATCTTTGTAAATTGCGAAAAACGACAAAATTTTAAGTTACATATGGTTTTCGGCTATACATATTTCGACGGGACAAAAGGAAATAAGCTGTTCGACGTGCTTCTCGATGTTAAGTTGTCTTAGATATTGTTGGGCGTGACTTTTCTAATGAAGCGATAAATTTTTTTGTTTACTTTTGCTTAATCTACCTCATGTAATGGCACTCAAACCTAGTCTAACACTCGGTAACACGTACAAATCAGATATCGGCACAGAATTAACAGACCAGAAGCGACGTTTAAAATGCCGACTTTGATGTTGATGTACCAAATCTACGTGACCTTGCGCCATTATTTTGTAGGTACTGTCAGGCGCGAAATTTAAATTTAATTCAAATGGTAGCATAATTTTATAATGAAAATTGTTACACAGTCGATTTTAACTATTAATAATTAGTTTAACTAAGAATTGTATTACATATTAACTTGTGTATTATCAATTATTTGGATATTATCGATATCTTGTCGAGTATTTCAAGTTTTTACAATATGATTTATCCAATTGTCCAGAATTTAAATGTACTTATAGATGATTACATAGTGGTTCACGGATATATTTTTAGTATTAAAAAATATAAACAAATACGTTTACGAAAATGTAAACATCAAATAAGCAAAGAACTGATGTGTGTTTTTACCTTTTAAGTTACGCATAAACCTCAAAATTTGTATTTTTAGAAATTGCTTAGGTAAATGGGATTATACTGGATTTTACCCATTCTTGCGGAAAACTTAATAAACAATGATTTCATCGTAATTGGAGAATTGGACTTCAACTAATACAACTAGAGAATTTAGTTTACTAGCCTGATATCGTCAACAACTAGGCATTCATGTATGTTATTGGGTTTGTTCATAGAACCGATTTGGATAGTTTTGATCCTTATAGAAATCTGAAATTTAAAAACATTTCGACTTCATATACGCAACAAATGTGCATGCCTCAGATGATAATTAAATCATAAATGACTTTATTTAGGCTTTATACAAGCATAATAATAACAAACATATATCCAATTTTGATATACTTATATTGATGTTTCATCTCTAAACATACAGTTATTAAATTTATTGGACCTTCTTTAAAGTCGCATAAACAATGCATATCAAACAAAGAAAGAGAATTGTAAAATAATAATTAAATGAATCGCACACAAATATACACATTAACGACAATGTTTTCCAAATAAAGGACTCAAATTTCAAATAAAATTAGAAATTTAGTTACACTGGTTTTAGGTTAAGCGGTTGAAGTACCTACATAATAATGGCGGCTCCGCGCATGCGCATTCAAATTTAATTTTGACGCGAATGGGGAACGTCGCTTCTGGTCTGTTACTTCTGTGATATCGGTAACCTGCCAGAGCAACCCCGATCCTAAATCCACCCCTATGATTTGTCAAATTACAAGTCATTGACAAAATTGAAAAAATTACAAAAACAGGAAAACTTCAAATACTATTTCTAAACGAATTTCCGAGAGACTGTTTTGGTAATAAATCCAAGGTAGAGGGTCGAACTTAGAACTACATCGTGAATTACACGGTCTCGCTCTGATTTTAGGCTCAATAGGAGTGAACGAAAAAGTGTAATTTTGACGTCTATTGTTCTGAAATCGCTGAAATCTCACGCGTTACGTCATTTTGCAATGAAACTGATTTTCGACCCCCTACTAGGAAACTAAAAACATTTGTTTAATCCTGCTCTTGAGACATGCAGTTTCTTACTTGGATACAATACTCGATACAATTAAATGTCAAAGTGAAGGAAAGGCACTATCGAGAAACAGAAAATTGTTTCGGGGTCCTGAAGTCGTCCCGGGTCCGAAACTGTAATCGGTTCCATCCTAGGACCGATATTAAGAAATCATTAAATTTCGCTGGATCGACTATAAGGTGTATCTATCGGACGCACTATGGATTTTTTGGCGAATTTTGCGAAAACACGAAAATTTTAAACCTTATTTCCAAACGAAAACAGGCCGCCGGGCCGCCGTTCTGGCAATAAATCCAAGCTCGAAAGTCCAACTTGAAAGTACATTGTGAATTGTGCGGTCCAGCTGCGATTTTGAGGTCAGCGGATCCTAACTAAAAAGTGACATTTGTGACGTTAACGAAAAATTTTAAAGTTTTGGCAAGTCCTGCACGGGTATGAAATTTGGAGGGATCTGCGCGCGCATTCGGCCTTTTTAATTTCGCAAAATTTACAAAACTCTTCGACATGGGGTATTGAAACGCTAATAACTTTTTAAATATTCAAAGAATCGCAACGAGATATAGCCGTTGGGATTTTCTCGACAAGAAGACTCCTATAAAAAAATAATAAAATGACTGCCGGTACCACGCGATTTAGACAACCAATCAACAATTGGTCACTCTGTTGTCGCCACTGTTTTTATAAGTCATGCTTCATTTTATGCAACATGAAACTGATTTTCAACCCCCTATACGAAAACAAAAACATTTCCAATGTTAAAAAAAGAATTTTGTGTATTTATTTATTATTTACAATTAATTACATGACAATATTTAACATAATGGCATATTTAAAACAAACAAAATAATAAAAATATCAAATTGTGGCAGAACTGCAAAAAAGAAGATATTTTTCCTGTAAAACAATTATGACTAGTTTAATATTAAGTACTATTTTGATACAGAACCATACAGGATCGATATCCTTCTATTCTTATAAGATTTTAAACATTATGACTGATGGTCGAGATGGTAGAGTACCTGCCTCTCACCCAAAAGTCCCGGGTTCGAATCCCGGTCGTGGCAATGGAAAATACTGTGAGAGGGATTTTTCCATTATACACGGATATTGGATGTGTGTCCCTTGTCTTTAAATGTGTAGCCCCCTCCCGCACAAGGCTCAGCCTTCTGGGATAAAGGGGGTCGTAATTACATGTGGTGTATTTATTTATTTTTATTTATTACCAATCTATAGGCCTCAACATGCAACAGACTGCGTTCTTTTTTAGCAATTTTGCCCGCTCGGGTAAAATTGTACGGGTAAAAAGCAGTCACAAACCTGAGGTGTGTGGCTGAAAACAGTCCTTCTTGCCGGCGCTGGCGTTCAATATATGCCAACGGTTGATTATAACCATTTTGAACGTGGTCGTGTAAGTCGGCCACGCAGGTAAAACGACGATTATCAGTGTCGGGAGTGTCCACGCCGTAGGGTGATTTCTTTTGTTTTCTTCGTCCGTCCGCAGATAATTAAACCAACCACCTGGTTCTATAACTCATTTGATAGAGTCTTATGTGGGAAAATTGTCTCTTTGTTTAAGTGATCACTCTTCAACCCATTTTGAACGTTTTCTGTTTGATTAATTATCAGCTAATGCCGCCGCCACCACTTGGTTTGATTGCTTATCTTACAATTTGCCACCGCACAATACATATTTATCAATAATTTAAACACTTTTCTTAAGATATAACCACTCAAAGCACGCCAAAATAATGAGGAACAATAAAGTACACAGCAAGAAACGTCACCAGGTGACGTACGCCAACTGATCGCTTGGCTCCTCCCACATGCGCAATATCATATCTTTATTTATTTGTATCATGACAGTATTCCACGCCGAAATATACGCGAAAACTTAAGGTGAAAACTTAAGGAGAGCTTACACAAATAAGCAGATCCACATTTTTTCAGATAGTTAGACGGCACTGAAAGCATTAGAATACTAAAAGGTGACGTCAAGATTGGTATGGGAAAGTCTAGAAGAGCTCAATGTCCTGGCAGAACGGAATGCAGTTAAACTGATCTAGATGCCAGGACATAGTGGCATACTAGGAAACGAGAAAGCTGATGACACATTTTTTGGCTCAGAACCAGCACTTGCGATACCAAAGTGTGTAAGACTGGGTCAACAAAGAACATAAAAGTACTGGCGAAACACAACAGGACAAAGACACGGCAAAGCAATCATAACTAAACCGTGCATAAAAAGAGCTTACAACTGCTTACTCGAAGCAGGAATCAACTGAGAATAGTAACAACGTTACTCACAGGTCATGCACCAGTGAAGGTACACCTACAGAAAATGGGGCTGTTTAAAGGTGACCTGAGCTGCAGGCTCTGCGGAGGGGCACCAGAAACAGCGGAACATGTACTCTGTTAATATGAGACACTGGACCGCAAAAGACAAAGCATATTTGGCATAGTAGAAGGAGAATGGTATGTCAGGTTGCCGTCCAATTTGTGTATCTACTGCGCATTACGTCACTCAGTTTAAAAAACGTCGAAAGTCAGTTGTAATCTCGCACGTTTAATTTTTATTTTAATATTTTTAATAGTGTTAACGAATAGTAACATGCCTGCTTGTGCTGTGGCCAGGTGTAACAATTATTACACGAAGACAGAAAGGTACTGGCATCAAGTATTTTACATTTCTTCGCGCTGAAAAGCTCGCGAAAGTATATGGATCAACGATGAAATTAATTTGGAAAATAGCAGGTTAATTTTTTATTTCGCCGGTTTATCCTTTTCATTGCCTATTGTCTGTTTATAGCACGTATTTCTTCTATTGATTTCAACCCAACAGAATCAACAGATTTTGAAATTTCTTTAATACAGCCAGATGTTGTTATATTCCCCCCAGAAACAGTAGAAACTTAAGAACTAATGCAGTTCCAACTGTTAATATGTCTGGGGCTGTTTCTTGACTGTTGTAAAAGGAAAATAAATTGTGATAGATCGCTTAGGTTGGAAAAAATTTAAAAAATAGACTACTAATTTTAGGTTAGAATTCCAACTAACAGAGAGCATCTTATTTATTAGATTAGCCAAATAAAACTTTATTAATAATGCACTGAACAAGATATTAGTTAATAGTACAGGAACTAAGCAGAAATTTTGATAAAAGTGACATTATATTTGAAAATTTTAGAAAATACATATTTTTGAGGTTAATTGTGACGTCACCCCTGCCGCTTTTTAAACTGAGTGACGTCACCGTACCTGCGCGCGGGCATACCATTCTCCTTATACCATGATATTTGAGGAAACAAAAATGGACCCTATACACTTACACACAGACCGGCCATAGAATTATATCGGCTAGCTAGCAACACAGGAGAATCACCGGAAAGATATAGATATCCAGGGAATGACACAATAAGCCTACATGGCTGCAATGCCACCACAATTGCACCCAGCAGACGTCCCTGGCAATAAAAAAACTCCCGCACACATTTATATGATTGTCTAATACCTAGGTCACATATTTCATGACATCTCACTAAGAAACAATGACATGTTTAGCATTCCACAACACAGGACTGCAAAATTTGAGTCCTGCTTTTGGTATCTATGGTCAAAGGTTCTAAATCAATATAAAAGTGCATTTTCATCAAGTAAAAACCGTCTGTAACTTCAAAAATAAAATTAAGGCATTTGTATTAGCAAACCAATAGGAAAACTATATATCAAATTTATTGTTTTAATCTACTGTGTAGTGTATATGTTCATTGTTATTTGTTATTATTACTATATGCAAAATTTTGAATTTAGATGTAAGTAATTTTAATTTATTTTAGTATCAGGGAGAGCTGAAAAATGCTTTATCAATGCCCTTTCCTTTTGGAAAAATGTATGCTGTTCATATTTTTTCAATAAAATAAAAAATAATAATAATAATAATAATAATAATAATAAAGAGGCGCAACTGTCAAGGTTTCGAGATTATAGTGTTGTATTATTTTGTCAATAACTACAGAATTATCTACAATATTTAGGGCTATGCAGTCGAATTATAAATACCTTCCCTTAGCACTAAAAATTGATGACAATCTTGAAGCTATTGGTAAAAAAATACAACAGTAAAATCTCGAAACCTTCACAGTTGCACCTCTTTATATTTTTTCTCAATGGCGAGATAGAAATGGGCCTATTAATATTACCGTGTGACGAATCCCTTTTTATGCGCAATTCTGTTATTCCTGCTAGTTTGTCGAACAAGTGCGATTTCGGCAAAAACGTCACTATGTCTATTGCGATTTTGTACATGGGATTGCTAATTTTATTATTTTCTCTCACAAATCTGAATCCCTAAATAAATATTTGCAACTAATGTGTCAAAATAATTTTTGAAGTTCAGTCGAAGTCAGAATAAAATGTTTTAAAACAAAAATATTTATACTGATTAAGCACCCGTTAAGTACGCCCTGGTAATAAATGGTTTCCCTTCTATTATTTACATACATATTACAGTGTACTTTCAATTAATTGTTCAAATTAAGTACCACATTGTAGTGCTTAGTTCAGTAAAGAACTAATTTAACACATTAGTTGGGTACACAATAAAATCTAATATTGAGTTAACCCTTTTTTTTATTAAAAGTCATATATTAGAAAATTAATTAAAAATATAAATGTAAGTTTCTTATAAGTACCTACATGAAATCTTTTGATAAAGTTTGAGCATAAAGTAATAAATGCACAATTTCAAGTTTATGATTTTATGTTATTAAATTTCTATTTAGTGAAATATTCAGTAGAACTCCTTAATTGCTGTAATTAACAACGTAATAAAATATCTTAAAGAAAGGGCTACAGAAATAAGTTCCCTGGAAACTCTAAATTTGTAATTAACTAACCATTTGGAAAATAATCAAAGTTAAGAGAGAGTTAATGAGGCAAAAGTTAAAGCACAGTATTAATAAGAAACATGCAAATCGCGAAACAACTTCATTAATATTCTTTGGGTTCTCTTATAAGCTAATTTTATACAAAAATGAACGTAAGCAGCTTCAAAATTACCAAGAAATTACCGCATTAAAATTTGGTTTACTGTTGCCAATAAATACGCAAATTATATAAAAGTTCTTACGCTTCTTAAGGGAATATTAAAAAAAAAATAAAAGACATAAGTTGTTACTGATATTTAATTTACAAGCATTGAGTTGATTATTATTGAGAATATAAGCCCACAAACCACTGAAAATAAAAAGTTGCCATTTTTTATTTAATTTTAAGTCAGCGATTTCGCCAATTTCGAAATATTAGTTTTAGATATTGGTAACAGATTTAAAAAATATTATAACATGGAAATAATTTACATGTTATAACTTACACTGGTATTTGGAAACATAAAATTACATTTTGTTAAACGTATCTATATCGATCTTAAAAGAAAACTGGAAATTTAGTTCAAACACAAAAAATAAAATGAAATGGTCAAACAGTCAAATCCTATACAGTGGACAAAAGTAAAAAGCTCATGGTTATACTTCCTGTGATTTTAAAAAATGATCTTAACATTTTAGGATAATATATGAATTACAAACCAATCCAATTACTTTAAGTAAAGCATACTATTTACAAGCAATATCTTTTTTCCTTTGATGAATTGTTTTACAAACTGTGCCATGCTGCTTTGTCAATATCGTTCATTTTGGTAACGAAAATTTTGTCCTTCAATATCGTGCGACTTTGACGTAAGGAATATTTATAATAATTAACACTATCAAAATAAATGAATGATATTTTCATTTTTTAATCTCTTTTATTCTGTAATTATTTATCTACTTACTTCTTATATGTATTTATATACATTTTAAATTTGTAATTGTATTGCATTTGTGTTAAATTGTGCTTATGTATTCTTATATTATCTCTACAAGGTTAAGTTGAGTAGCTTAGGCTAGACTTCGCCTTTTAAATAAAGTCTTTATTATTATTATTATTATTATTATATTGAATAAGTTCTCAAAATGTTGTTAGATATTTCATGAGGAATAAAGAAAACTAAAATTACAAAAAATGGTTACACACATTGAAAAATTGGAATTCTTGATGAATTTGAACTTGCATTTCCTGCATTCTCATCTTATCTCTTTCATTAAGCTGGATATTAATAATGAAAGCTAAAATGGAATTTTGAAGTCAGATTCAAATTCGGCATATCAAAATACCTACATACGGGCATGTTGGTTTAGTTAGTCTACTGGACATGACTCTTTTTCTTGTGTGCCTGTATAATTAAATAAATTAATAGTAAAAAAACATTTTTAAAAACAAGCTTTTATTTAAATGCTCTAAAAAGAAGAAAATAAACTTTAAATTAAATCAAACTCATCAATCTATTACATTATAGAATTTATATGATATAAAAGCTTGTCGCGAGAGTTTAATATTGTATTCTTGTTTATTTACACAGGCAAATCTCGCGACAAGCTTTTATATCATATAAATTATATAATGTAATAGATTGATGGGTTTGATTTAATTTAAAGTTTATTTTCTTCTTTTTAGAGCATTTAAATAAAAGCTTGTTTTTAAAAATGTTTTTTTACTATTAATTTATTTTATATTTTTTAGTTTTTTTCGTATTCTTTCCGTATTCTTCTCAGCAAACCCTTTCATTTCATACCCATATTATGATGGTAGATAAGAAAAGTTTGTCCGCCATCTTGGGGCGTCCACCATATTGAATTTAGTGTGACGTCATTTTATTTTTCGTATTCTTCTCAGCAAACCCTATTAATTGATACCCATTGTTTATAAATGACTTTATTTAGGCTTTACACAAGCATAATAACAAAAACCTATCCAATTTGATATACTCACATTGATGTTTCATCTCTAAACATACAATTATTAAGTTTATTGAATCTTCTTTAATGCATGATAAAAATTGGATTAAAAATTACAAAATTCAAAACTTCTAAAAATAAAATATTAAAAAATTTTTTTTTTTTTTTAACTTACCACAAAATTCATTCATTATGGATACCATATTATGGGGATGCATAAAAAAATAACTAGTCCGCCATCTTGGGGCGTCCGCCATATTGAATTTAGTGTAACGTCATTTTATTTTTCGTATTCTTCTCAGCAAACCATTTTAATTGATACCCATATTATGGGGGTGCATAAAAAATAACTAGTCCGCCATTTTGCGGCGTCCGCCATATTGGATTTAGAATGACGTCACTTAGCTAAACATGCAAACTAAACGTGTATGCAAAATTTCAGCTCAATCGGTTGGGGATAACTAATTTAAAATTCAGTTGCAAGATTTGACCTAAACAAACAAACATACATACAAACATTGCAAGTTAAATAAAAGCTTGTAAAAAACTAATATGAATATTAATATATACATGATTATCCAAGAATTCAAACGCCGGCGCCGCCATAATACTTACTTATTTTTGTTGCATTATTTTATGTCTAATTCCTGTAGTGTTTTATGTTTTTATATAAAAAATGACCACAATTTAACGTTTGGAAAAAATATGAAGAAAATTACCAAATTAGAGACAGTTCTATTTTCTGTCAATTTTTCATGCAATTTTAATGCTACTAAGACTAACATTGATGCTTATAACTATACCAAACAAGCAGATGAGAACTGGACAAGACTGTACAAAGTCGTGACATTGTTTTTAAACTTCAAGACAAGATTTTTCAAAATCTAAAAAATCTAAATCTTACATTGGGTTAACGAGAAAACTGTAAATAAGAAACTACAGCAGGTGGCCATTGAGAGTTGTTTCCACAGGCATTAAGCAATTAAGCATACCCCATTATAGCAGCTGATAAAAGATACATCAGTTTTTTTAAATCCAACCTCTTAAAATAATTCAAGAATATTGTCGTACTGAAGATTTTGAGTACCTTCTCTCTGGAAAGTCTTGAACTAGACGTCTTTGATTAAAACAGTTGGCAAATTGATAAAATATTGTAATATTCCACAAAACGGTATTTGATGTCTTTGTAAGTAATAAAACACATTAAACTGTGACCCGATGGAGCAAATCTTACATCAAATATGAATTCAATGCATCAAATCAAAATACATAAGAGTCTAGTCTGCCGGACATGACACTTATTCTTCTTTTGTGTATCTGTTTAATTATTCATGAATTGAATTTCTTTACTCCTATCCTGATTACAGTCTTTAAACTGTACATAAGTTTCTAGCATTTTCTTCCTCTCCCTTTATTTAGGACTACTACCGCATGGTAACTAACTTCAAAAAAAAGAAAAAAGGAAACAAAGAAAATTAAATGATGTGCATACACAAGTAACTTTTAGACAATATTTCTATCACAGTTGCCGAAACGTACCCCTCTCTTAAGTGTCACATTTTCTTCTTTGGTGATACATGAAATACATCATATTATGAGCATCACAATTTACTCCTTTCCATTCTTTTGGTTTTTTACAAGTTTTCTTAAATTTGAACTAGTTATATTTTGTAATTTTTATGAATACTCTATATAAATCTAAAAGTTTTCACATTGTTATTATGACTGATGGTCGAGGTGGAAGAGTACCTGCCTCTCACCCAAAAGTTCCGGGTTCGATTCCCGGTCATGGCAATGAAAAATATTGTGAGCGTGATCCATTATACACGGATATTGGATGTGTGTCCCTTGTTCTTAAGTGTATAGCCTCCTCCCGCACGATGCTCTTCTAGAGCCTTCTGGGATAAAGGGGGTCGTAATTACATGTGCTCTTATATATTATATATTTCCAGTAAGTATAAAGGCAACAGTTCTCTACTGAGAAAGATCAACTTTACGTCCTTGATACACAAATAACAATTCCACTATCACCAAAACACTTTTACCAGTTTCACTCAATACCAGTTACACTCCAACCAAGCTGACAATAATATAGCGATGATTAAAACTAACCTAACAAACAATGTAGTCTACTTGTATTTAAACCAAAGATTATTTAATATCTAGATGGTCAACCGCAACGTATGTCATATGTATACGTTTATCTTTAATAAAAGAGAATGTATCATAAATGATACCAAAATTAATAGATGATTACCAGAGTAAATTCAAATATTTGGGACTCCTTGCCAGATTATTCTATAATCTTTTGTAAACATTTTATTTCTCTTTGGTAACTCTTTGTTTATTTCGGAAAATGGAAGTAGTCCATTTAAATCATTAATATAACTGCTGACTACCTAGAAATACATACATTATAATACAGGCGCAACAAAAACGTGTTATATCCGGCAGACTAAACTATCCTTATGTATTTTTATGCGCTGAATTCGAATCTGGCATTAGATTTGTTCCATCGGGTTGCAGATTTTTTAATCTTAAACAATAGCAAAAGCTTTGAGGTGGTATAGGTCTGCTTGGTGAGAGGATATCAGAGTATGTTATTCTTATATAGTTTGAGTCGCTAAAATCGAATTTGATATTCAAATGGTTCTATTATGGTACAATTTTTTTAACTTCCAAAAATGGCTCATTTTGAAAACTGAATCATGCTGTTTTCAATAACATTCATTTTGGTAGGGAAAATTTAATCTCTAATCGGCGTACGAATTTGAGGTTCGTTGAACATTTCCTCCTTTTTTTTGCATTAGATAACAGTTGATAACTTTTCTTCTAAGTATTTAAAACAATCACCTTCTTTGTTTAAAGTTCGGATGAACTGCTTCATTAGCCCAAATTTAATATGAAGAGGTGAAAGAGAATTTTTGTTTAACGGCTTATAAATGGTGTTCATAGGTTTCAATGATGTATTTTTTGGACATATTTCTTCTTCTTCTTGTAATGATTCCTTTGATCTACGAGTGGTCCAACACTCCAGAACAAGTATTTTTCCTATATTGTATAAAATTAAATCTGAAGGATATCTAAAAATTTCTATAATTTGTCTTTTGTAATTTTGAGGAACTATTCAAAGATGTATTTATTTTTGGATAACGTTTTTAGTCAATCATCATGATGTTTACACAAAAATTGAGTTCTGTCAAGCATTAAACATATACCTTGTACTGTAGGTACATTTTTAGATAATGTTCGTTGTAAAACACAACATAATAATAAGTAAAACATACATGTCTATATTCGTCATATAGCAAAATGCACTTTTTAACTTAAAATAATCCATCAAAGCTCACAATGCGTTTTATTATTTAGTATTTCCCAGCATCGCTATAATTCAATTAGTTGGCTGCTTTCCATTCGTTGTTTAGCTAGCAAGGCTTGCTGTGAGCATATTCGCTGTTATATTTTAACGTCGTTCCGCAGCCAGATTATTCTATTACCGCGTATCAACATCAGGGAGGGCTAATTTTGTTTGGTCTCAAAACATTTCATTGTTTCAAGTGGATCAAAAATTCAACGGAAGGTTAATTACAGTTACATTGATCGTGTCCCACAGGCATACAGACAAGGCAGAGCCTATGAGATAAAGTAAATAACTACCTATTTATCCTAAAATTATCATATTGGGAAATGATTTTATTTTGTATTAGTATTAATTCGTAAACGTTCACAAATATTCTTTTTCAATAACAAAAACAAATTTCCCCTTTAACCTTTATAGGAGGTATAAAATACCTGTTTTTTACTTCTTATTATGAAAGTAAAAGGGGATATATTTAATAATTTTGAATTTAATTTAGAATTTTAAATTATATAAAATGGACTTCGCATAAAGTGTGGTTATTGGTAAAGGAATAATTTAAAGAGGAGATTTCAAAATTTTAGAAGATATCAATTTTTAGTGCTACGAGAAGGTACTTATAATCATGGTTGCGTAGCTCGTAGCTCTAAAGTTATTGGCAAAAAATAACAACACTATAAAGTTTCGAACACTCTTTGTCATTCTTTACTCAATGATGCGGTTTAGTTTCATGTTTCTATAGTACAAACTACGATTATGTGAATATGAAAGAAAATAAGGATAATTGAATTGAAACACTGAAATTTACCACAAGCTTGAGATTTACTAAAGGGCCCGAGCGTGGTGATACTGATATCGTGAACGCAACCAGTTCTGTTTCCGTTACTTAAGTATTTTTCCTCTCCGTTAGTAGACAGCTGACAAAAGTAAATAACTACCACTAATGTTTATGTTCGCATCTCCATCATTGTTCACAAGGTCAAAGACTTTATATAAAAAGGTTAAAGAGGCATCGGCTTGACCATTTACATATTTGGAATTAGGTGTCATATACACTGTGGGCCAAATTAAATGTGACCCTAATTCTTCTTGTAATAATTGCTTTATTACTCAACGATTTTTTACCGTTTTTGGGTATGTTGTACTTAAAACTATCCGAAATGAAAGCCTGGTTCAAATGTAGCAATATTCAACTGACGTGCAAGAAAAGGGGCATTTATTTAAAACTGTGCATTTGAAGTCGTTGCACTGTGGGCCAAATTAAATGGTACCCTAATTCTTCTTGTAATAATTTCTTTATTACTCAACGACTTTTTATTTTGGGGTCTGTAACAGCTGTCATTTAAATGTTGTTTTGTTTTTAAAGCTGCCTTTATAGCAATTATTGTATTAATGCAAAACTGCTCATACGAAATCCGTGTAATGCTTTCACAAAAATGGCTATTTCAAACCTAAAAGTTAGTTAGTTAGTTAGTCTAGATGCTTTTAAATATATTTTACCTACTTTGAAAATTTTATACTATTAGACTAATAAATATTTGCAACGACTTCAAATGCACAGTTTTAAATAAATGCCCCTTTTCTTGCACGCTAGTTGAATATTGCTACATTTGAACCAGGCTCTCATTTCGAACAGTTTTAAGTACAACATACCCAAAAACGGTAAAAAATCGTTGAGTAATAAAGAAATTATTACAAGAAGAATTAGGGTCCCATTTAATTTGGCCCACAGTGTAGATAATAATAGAGATATAGTGCAATATACAGCATTCTACCAACAGTTACCACTTTACCTTAAAAAAATATACCTTAAGTAATGTAAATGTAAATTATGCTTGGCGTACGAAATGACATGTTGAATGGTTATTGAGTGAACTAAATGTTATTAATCTACCAATGTGCTGCCAAGTCAAACAAAAATAGTGTGATATTAAAACAAAAGTATCATGACAGATTGTAATTAGGTAATATAGCTGCGACGAGCGGATTCATAATAAATAATACCAATTAGTTCGCTTATTTGGATGTCAAAGACTTATTTAAGTCAGTTTTATATAATAATAAGCCTTGTTGTCTACTTTGTTCGCGTCACCTATCCTTTGATCTGACGCTGCGAGGCGCGATTTTGCCAAACAGCTCGTCTAGAACTAATTCCAATTTATCCATTCTCGTTACCTGTGTCGTTATAAACGTATGATATGTTTGATGCAGCTAGTGTTCCGGAAATATTTCAATAAATGTCAAACATTTTCCTCGCCCTTATGCTAGTAGGTAGGTATATAGTGATACATCAGAGAAATATTTGCAGCTTAGTAAAAATGTATTACGTTTAAATTTCCTCAACTTAAAACGATTAATTATATTGTATATGATACATCGTCCAAGAAAAATCGACATTCAACATGAGAAAAAATCGTAACAGGCTAAATTTTTGCATGCACCTTAGTATTAGAGTTCTTAATAATGTGTGAGACTTGTGAGAGTTCCTTATCGATTTAACCGCCGGACGTCAATTACTCGGAACCAAAGGTCGTGAAAACAGTATTTTACAAATATCTTAAAAACAGAGTGAACTTCTCGAAAAGGAACACAATTTACTAATTTGTAGCCAGGTAATTTGCTACAAAGACGAATTCAAGAGTATTTTTTGTCGGATAAACCGTTCACAAAATATAGCGCTCCAAAAATCGTAGTAGAGGTTAAGTAACAGGTCGATTTTTCTTAGACTAGTTAATTAAGTAGGAATTTCTACAAAATTGACAAATTGATTTTGTAAAAAAAATCACTTTAATATTAAATTTTATTTTATAATTTAGGAAAACTGAAAAATAATTAGTTTTGCCAAATATCAGATGCCTAAATTTACTCACAGCACAGCCCATTGTAAACATTGCGTAGAAAAATTGTAAAGAGGCACGGTGTAATTAATGACGAACTCGCTATGGAACATGGACGCTTTAGGTGGACGGAGGGATTAAGGGATGACCTGCTTAACTGCTATGAGAGCAGCGAACCTGGGCGCAGGGGATACATGGCGCGATTACACCGGTTGTGGTGCGATATGCACCCGGAGTATCGCGCCTTCTCTCAACAACATCTGAGAGACCAAGTATGCTTTTTGCGCCGAACAGGTTACGTAAGGGCACCTCGTCGGCGTGAGGAAGTACCAGCCGCACTTCCACCGCGGCAAATTCCAGCTGACGAGGAACTTCCGCTTGAGTACACCGACGTCGCTTTAAGGACGAGGGTTAACCTTAACACCAGGGTTAACCCAAAGCCACAAGACCTGGCACGAATGGATTCGTTGATCAGTGAGGAGCTTCCAGAAGATGCCAACATATGGCAAATCAACAGTGCGGTGTATGCTGCTGCTCAGCAGCTCGTCCCACAACAGCGCCTGGCAAGCGCAGTTGATAGGGTCGAGAAAGCTAAGCGGGGCGTACAGAAGATCGAAGTTAAAATTCGATCAGCAAGGCAACACGCTTCTCGAATCCAGAGTGTGGTGGATTATATAGTCGCAGATAGACCATTTACACCGAAGGTCCGGCGAGTGGCAGCCGGAGTGAGACGCCAACACCACACTCTAAATCGCACAGTGCTGCAGACCATCAAGCAGCATTGTTTAGATAGGATTCGAGCGCTTATGGCTATTAAAAAAACTTTGGTCAGGCGAATGCGGAGTTTGGAACAAAACAAATTGTTTCAAACAAACCCGTCTCGCATGTTCCAAGAGCCACAGCGTGTTGTCAATCCGCCGACTGTTGATAATGTCGAAGCCTTTTGGAAAGGAATCTACGAAGTCGCGAGTCCATTCGATAATGACACTCCAGCTATAGCACACTTCAAGGCTCTCTGTCGTAGAGTCTTAGAAGAGCCAGACGAAGTGTGCCCGGCAATCAGTACGGAAGAGGTTCAACAAGCACTTGTTGGAACCAAGAACTTCGCTGCCCCAGATGGTATAAACAACTGGTGGTGGAAGAAGTTTCCTTCCACCCACCGCCATCTGTCCCGAGTTTTCAACTCATGGTTGAAGGAGGGACAGCAAATTCCGGACTGGTTTGTCGAGGGGCGAACTGTGCTAATCCCCAAAAAGGGGGATCTGTCTGACCCAAAAAATTATAGACTGATTACCTGCCTCAACTCCTGCTACAAGTTATTTACTTGTATCTTGTATACCAGGATGTTGAGGTCTGTTGATCCGGTCTACCAACAGATAAACGAACAGCGTGGTGCCAAGAAGGGCCTGGCAGGTTGCAAGGAAAACCTGCTGATAGACCGCTGTATTACACAGGATTCTGTGCAATACAAGCGGAATCTATCAATGGCCTGGATTGATTATTGCAAGGCATTTGATACAACGTCCCATGAGCTTTTGTTACACTTGCTCGGATGTGTTGCGGTACCAGCATCACTAGTGAGATGCATTGAACAAGTTGCCGCTTTGGAGAACTCGCTTCACCATAACATCCGGTGCCGAGCGAGTTTCGACAGAGTTGGTGACATTTAAGAGAGGAGTGTTTCAGGGTGACTCTTTGAGTCCGCTCGTCTTCTGCATCTCACTGCTGCCGCTGTCTGTTGGACTCCGCCAAACCCGCGGGTATCAGTGTGAGCCACCCAGCAACCGGAGGCATAAGGTCACCCATCTATTTTATATGGATGACCTTAAACTCTATACCTCCGGAGAGCGAGAACCTCAAAATGCTCTTAGGGTGGTCGAGGAATACACGCGGGCAATTGGAATGGAGTTTGGGTTGGATAAATGCGCAGTCGTCCACCTCAAGAGAGGACGATGCGGGGAATTCCACGAAGATGCGCAGCTCGCAGACGGAAGCATCCTACGACATCTGGATGCCGGAGAGACCTACACATACCTGGGTGTGGAACAACGCCACATCCAAGATGTGAACCAAATATAGGATTCTCTCCGTGGCAAGTACAGACACCGACTCCGAAAGATTTGGTCTTCTGAACTTTCGGGGAAGAATAAATGTCTGCCACTAATATGCTTGCCGTTCCGATTCTGCTCAACTCTTTTGGATTAGTTAAATGGCGAGTAGATGAGCTGCGCCAATTGGACAGGGATACCCGCAAGATGATGAATATCCACATGAGTATTCATCCTATAGATCGTCCGTTCCTCGTGTGTACCTCCCACGTCAACGGGGGGGCCGAGGACTCTTGAGTTTGGAGTGTATGCATGGCAGAGTGGCACTGAGTATGGCATGTAACATCCTTAAGCTCGGATCCGCTCCTACGGTTAGTGAGAGCTCATGAAACCGCGGGAGTTGGTGCTTTATTGTTTAAGGTAGCACAGAGGGCCGCAGAAGAACTCGGTCTCGTGTTCGACTATAGGCGAGGAGGCAGGCGAGGTGCTGATGTAGAATCAGTTACTGAGCTTCCGCCGAATCGTCTGACAGCCCAAATTAAAGCTGCCGAACAGAGGAATCTGTTCAGGCAGCAAGTCGATAAACCCATGCACGGTATCTTTTATAACAACATAGAAACACTGGGTTTATCGGCAAAGCTGACCTTCGCAGCGGGGCTGAAGTCGGAGACCGAGGGATTCATTGTGGCCTGTCAATATGGCGTTATTAACACCTTGGTCTATCGGAGTCGCGTGATGGGTGTAGAGGTACCTGATGTCAACTGCAGGACCTGCCGTCAGGCGCCGTAGTCGCTCATGCATTTATTATCTGCATGTCCGATATATACGACTTCGGCCTACATCCATCGACATAACGCGGCTTTATGAGTGCTATATTACCATTACGGCACTCGTACGAGATAAACCAAACACCAGTGCTGCCTTACATTCCCGGAGATATCGAGTGCGTTGTCGAGAACGAGAAATGCCGGATTTACTGGAACTACTCGTTACCGACCGTCAGGCTAATTCGAGCCAATAAGCCTGACATAGTCCTCCTCGACCATCAGACCAAGGTGATGTATGTCATCGAGTTCTCAGCACCTGCTGAGACAAACATCGTCTTGAAGGAGGAGGAGAAACGGACTAAATACAGAGATCTCCGGTACGAGCTCCAAGTGCTATACCCAGTCTACTCTGTCAAGATGGTCGTCCTGATAATCGGTGTACTCGGAGGTATGAAGCCCACGCTGCTCTCCGCATTAAAGACCATGCCTGCCTGCCAAACATCGGCAGAATGGTTGGCTGGTCAAATGCAGAAAGCGGTCATCCTGGGATCCCTCCGTCTACTTAGGGCACACGAGTCTGGAATCTACAGTGACTAACCCTGCGGGATGTGGGGAGTTGCTGTAGATTATGCGTTGGCGCTCTCTCCATGTGGTGTCGGAGGCCACGGAGAGACTGTCCAGCTTTGGGAAACCAAAAAAAAAAAAAATAATATTTTAATTTTCTTTAGAATTTTTTCGTAACCATTCCAATTACATTTTCCAAATTTTTTATTTAGATATTTGCTGTTGTAAAAAAAGTATAGTATGCAACTCGTTTTATAAATTTGTTAGTCACTCATTTTATTAAACACTCTCTCCGCTACGCTTCGCTCGTGATAATAAACCTCGTGACTAAAATGACGTTTATAGAACTTGATACATAATATACTATAATATATTCTTGAATAAGCAATTGTTATCCGTAAAATATTAAATTAATTTTTAATAGTTTTTATATTCTATTTTGTTTTGTAAATCTAAGAATCAAATTAATGGTGGAAATTTTATTTCATTCAATTAGAAACTTAAAATGCCGTAAGTCATTCGTCATTCTACAACCGCCCCTGGAAAAAGCGGTCTGGATTCAGGGTTTATTGTGTACTCTCGGTTCCCGCTAACCTAAAACAAACATTCAAATTATTTCAGAGAAATGATTGTATTTATTAATGCGATGATATGAGGTATTGAATGTGGATTTAGCGGGCATTTGTGGTTGAACAATAGAGGGATTATTAACTATGTTATTGTTAGGTGAAAACCCTCTTCTGTAAAGCTTCCCTTAACTACACCACTCTGAGCCTTTATTTATTTATTTTAAAAAGTGAATCTGCAAAATGAAGAATAAGAGTAGTCATATTAATGTAGTGTCACTTACAGCTTTATTTAAGTACATGAGTGAAAATGTTAATGATGTATTTAATTAGAATAAAAAAGTTTTTCAAAATTGCAGTAGGTATATTATTTAAGATTATAAATTAAGTACCTATGATTTTAAAAATCAGTTGAAATTATTATATGTTTACTTATTTCTTATTTTAAATAATATATTCTGTTTATCAACGACCTTTCTTGTACATCTATGTAAAGGGGTGATCCAATTGGTGCTTTAGGATTTTAAAATGAAATAAGATGCAAACATTGTACCGCTACACAGAATGTTTTTTTTTTATTCGAAAGAGCATCTTATTACAATTATGTTTTGAGAATAATATTAGTCAAATATGTACCACGACGTTGTTGACAATAGCGGATTCGATCCGTTCAATTTATCATTACGTTTTCACACGTTGCGGCCGGTATCTCTCGAATAACAGTCCCGATGTTGGTTTTAAATTTTTTATTGTTGGATTGTTAGCGTAGACCATCGACTTCACGTAACCCACAGGAAGAAGCTAACGGCCAACGAAACCACCGCGTTACTATAAGGGCAGTTTGGCGTGATTTGACGCCGTGTGACTTCTTCCCGTGGGGTTATGTGAAGTCGAAGGTCTACGCTAACGATCCAACAACAATAGGGAACTTGCCCAAATAATAAAATTATGTAAAAACAGTTAAAATCGTAAGATAATATCATTAAAAACCCCATGCAAAAAGAAAAAGTTTATTTTTTTTTTTTTAACTGAGTTATAAAGGTTTAAAATTTGAATAATTGTATCTCCGCTTAAAACGCGTTGTGACGTCAGACCGTGCGTATCGATAGAGGTGACGGTGGACGAGCACCGGAAAGCCGTGTGAAAGCCATAGCGTGCTGTTCTGTTGATTTTGGAAGCAGTTTTATTTAATTTTGGTGCATTGATTAGGCGTTTTGTGACTGTTTCACTGTTTCTTAATAATTTATGTGGTGAATACCTACTTGCATTAAAAATGGTTGATGCGGGTTATAGAAAAGGATTTGGGCTATTATACTTACATTAAAATGATCTTCACATACATGGATAGACAAAAGATGCCAACCAAATAAATGCCCCTGACTGGCGGCTAAACATTCGGCTCCGTCCCGTACTGTTCACACTGAGTGACGTCACACCGTGCGTTTCGCCTTGTTTGAATTTGCTGACGGGCCATTCCAACTTTAATTATTTATTGTAAAATAAGTACTACGATTTAAGGGCTGATATTTGGTATGATGTGTTTTTATACATAAACACACATTTTAATGAAATAAAAAAAATATGGGCAAGTTCCCTATTCGACGTAAATAAGGCAGAACGGCGTAAGCGCCAAATTATTCGCAAATGAGTTATGCACGTTGCAGGGATAATCGCATTAATGGTCAAAAGAAAAAATAAGAATCGACTTCTTCTAAATTGTAGAAGTGGCAGAATAAACTACAGCTCTTGACGATTACTTAAAAATAAATTACTGCAATCGATTATCAAATGAACTGAGTTTCGATTTTTGTCCAAAAAAGCCATAAATTTCCCACTGTGCGTCGGCTTAAGCGCTATTTCAAGCTGCATTATTTGGTATCACTGGTATAATAGCAGTTAGCATTTTCATATTCTTACAATATACTATACATATTTGAAAACAACATTAGTATATCGCATACATTTAAAATTGATTCAAAATAAGTTGTATGCTGGTTGTTTTATCACAGGTTTTCACATCGTATACAGTACCCCACAAAATTTTATGTTCAACTTGGAAACAAAGATGGGTTTATAGTACGAAAAGCGTGAATTAAAAAGAGAAAACAAACGGTGAATGTGTAACGCCCACACGGGGAGCGACAGCGGTAAAGACCGCAAATTAAAACACCTAAAAACTTGGGCAAAAAATGCCGCCAAACGAATTTAATAGACAATGCTGGGTCATATGCTATGTCAATGAAAGCATCAGTAAATATCGTTTTATGTATGCCGGTTACTCATGTGGTCGACTTGCATACATACGGTAAGTGATACCCTATTAAATTCGTATGGCGGAGTTTTTTGCCCAAGTTTTTAGGTGTTTTAATTTGAAATAGAATGGGGAGAGAGGCGTGTCTCTAGTGCTCTGGTATCTGTCTTTATTTTATTGAAACTTTTATTGGAATAGACCTACAGCGGAGACCACTTTAAAAAAACGCACCGGGGGTAGATATAAAGATCGTAATTCTTTATAGAAAAAGCAACTAAAACAAATAAAATCACTATATTAAAATAATGTCGGGAGTCTGCTTTCTACTACTCAGTTCATAGACATTTCTATGCGTGTTTGTAACTACCCTTTTATTTTACGCGTTAATAACTCAGAAACTAATAGAAATTCGTTCACAACTCATTTGACATTTTGTATAGAAAATTAATTAAGGAACATTCTCATGCTTACAAATTTGTCGTAGAATAACGCGTTTAAGAGATATTGGCAAAAAGGCAGCGCCGTGTCACTATTGGGGGTGAAAATGGGGTGAAGCACACCCTTAGGTGGTGGGAATTCTTTTGATATTTAATGTTAGTGCTATAAACAATCCATCGTGAAAATATAAATTGGTTATACATTTTTTCTTCCAATTTTCCTAATTTGCGTGTACTAAGTGGGGCAAAGGGAAGGACGACACAAATATTTGTCATTTTCATAAGAAGGATTAAATTTCGAAATAATCATCGGATCTTGATAAAACTTGGATATATCGACCTCTTAGCAAATTTAGAAAATTCTGACTGTCCATTTGACACAAAAATATCCGAATCTTTTGCCTGATATTTATAAAATTCCCACTAAAAAATACACACAAAAAACCTTCACTCTTAACTCAAAACGGGAAGTTGTTGACCAACCAGAAGTGAAATTAGTAGTATTTGAAAAATTAAAAGCATTATAATTCAAAGACATTTGTTGTAGTTATGCAACATCTTTCCATCTTTATATCGCATCTCTTATAATTATAATTATTAATAAAGACGTTCTTATTTATTTATTTATTTTATCAATTTTGATAGAATATTTCAGAATCTTTGGGTAATATTGCCGGAACAGTTTCAGAATTTTTTAATTAGATATCTCTATTATTAATAGAGATAAGTTTTTTGTAAAAATCCGTATATTTTGTAATTGAGAGAACCACGATTCATATTGTTGAGAACTATCGCAGTCTGAGGAGATATATCAATATGAATAAGATATTTTTTGACCACTGGTGTATTGAAAATGTTTTCTAAGGAGTCAAAAATACGCTTTTAAAAATTTGTATCATCCACTGCTGTCAGCAGAAAAATTAAAAAAAATATTTTTACCTACCTAGAAAACATTTTCAGTACGCCAATGGTGAAAAACAGATTGACGCATCTTATTTACACCGATATATCTCCTCAGATTGCGATAGTTCCAACCAAGAATATGAATCGTAGTTCTCTCAATTACAAATTATACGGTTTTGTACAAAAAAATGTATCTCGATTAATAATACAGATAACTAAAAAATTCTAAAACCGATTCGGCAATATTATCCAAGATTCTGAAGCATTCTATCAAAATTGATTATTTTTAGATTTTGACGAAGTGCCGATTATAAGAAGAATGGTGAAAATATAAAAACTTTTGATTAATTTTTATCAATTAGATAATTAATTATACGTTATATAATTTGTTCAATTTGCATTCAAAGAGGGTGCACTGAGTGTTAAATATCAAAGAAAAAATTGTTATTGGCAATTGTATTAAAATGCTGTAGCCTAAAATGTAAAAAAATCGTCATTATTTCTATAACAAATGATATCCCTAAAAATAACAAAGCTATGAAAAAATCTTTAAATTGGTTCTTTAGAATTACGTAGGTATAAATTACATAATATAATGAATACATTTAAAAAATCCCAAATTTTTTTAGGGATTTGGGGGAATGATGAACTTTAACATAAATGTAAGGTCCTGAATAATCACTATTAACTGGAACACCCACAATTTAAAAATCTATTGGCAATGGACGAAAGCCAATAAATTTTGCAAACGATCACAAAAGGCCGTATTAATTAAGATTAATCATCTAATTCCAAAAGTATTGAGGTTCAAATATTGCCCATATTTTTCCAATATCCACTTCAATTGTGCATCAGTTTATATCAAAAACTCCATTTCATCGACCTTCTTTGAACGTATGGTTTGTCGGTATCTCGCATACAGTATCATCGTGTGAAAGAGCTCTTTTAAGATATTCTTAAAATCAAACACAAAATTTTCCACCTGCACTTTCTCCTTCATAGAACATCGCCTGTCCAACACCTACTTTCTGTTCCAAAATATCTTCTACAAATAAGTAATAAGTAAGTCCCAGTGGGGCTATATCCGGTCATAGTCAATATTTTCATCGAAAACTTCGTGACTCACGTCCTTAATTCTTCCAACCTTAAACCGACCTGGTGATTAAGATACGCTGGTGATATCTTCGTTATATGGCCAGACGTCCTCATTACAAAAGATAATACACACCTACATTCACTCACTTGTATAGCCAGAATTTTGGTTGAGAAGGGACACAAAAGGGTTGAAGAATTAAAATACCAAAGAAAGTATTGAAAAATTATATTCTACATTTTTAAATAATCCAAATTCTGACTTATAGTGATTTTTTTAGTGTGTCCAAACTTACAAGAGGAGTCGCTGTCAAACGAACTCTGAGTGCGAATTTTTTTTTTTTTTTTGGCATTAAGGCCCTGAGCCATACAGCCAGTCGCAACATGTAAAATATAAAACTAATATAAGAGTGGGAATTCCTAGTGTCAAAATTATTCATTATAGTCTGGCAAATCATCCTGGAACGCCAAACATCAGAGCAACGCTTGCAAATTGTCGAGGAGAGCGCGTTACCGTTAATGGGGATCATTACAGAGCGATAATCAATAATTATTTTAATTCCGAATTTAATTGGTACTCATCTAGAGGAGATGTGGTGCCAATAGTACGGTTCCACATGTGATACAGCAAACGCAACAATCGATTTTTTGAGGGAATAATTCGGTGAGAAAATTATTTCGAGGAACAGACCTGTTAACTAGCGCCCAACGCCGTGTGAGTTAACGCCTTTTAGATTATTTTCTTTAGGGTTATGTTAAATCTTTGGTTTTTTTTTATCACTTATTTAACGTCGGCCGATTTCCGCTACCAGGGCCAATCACCGACGCCAGGAAACGAGCAACCTTCAACCTGGAAATTTTGCCGAACCTCGAGATCTTACTACGAGTAGGGATTTTTTACTTGCCTAATATTTAGTAGACAAGGGACCGGCTGCTTTACATCCCCTCCGAAGAATGGTATATCCTCAATACACCTCTCGCCTACAGTTGTATTGCTTCTGCGATATAGCTGATATACAAGCCGCTAGAAGTAGGGTCACCCATCCAAATACTAAACGCGGTAACTGTCGCTTAACCTTTCGTATAGATACGAAGTGTGTCAAGTCAGTGCTCCGATCACTGCCCCTTTAAATCTTTGGTCTATGCCAATAAACCAGCAACTATTGGCGCCTTGGATGCCAACATATCTCGAACAATTACTGATATACGACCCCAATTGCTTGAAAAAGTGATCGGAAATTGGATTGACAAAATGCGCTTTATCAGACGTTAATGCCATTGAATGTTGTTTCACATAAAATAAATAGTTTCAAGATATTTAATTTGGTTGTTGTTTAATATGAATTTAAAGTTCGGACACAATAAAAAATCACCCCTTACTTATAATTTCGGGGGGCCTGGGCCCCTCTGGCTCCTCCCCTGGCTACCCCACTGCATTGTCCATCGAAATATCACACATATCCAGCTCAAATAAACTCTGTTGTTAACACTCTTGTAACAAGATCCTCCAGTTTCAAACTAACTGACAATCGTAACAGACAAACTGATTTCCAAACATAAGAACAAGGACTTCTACAAAACAGTTACATAGTTATAACTCGATGTAACTAGCTATTTATATTGGATATCTGATTAAAATCGAAAATTTGATTCGTTTATTTAATATAATGTCCACAATAAAGAAGTACATATTTTGGTATATAGAAAGAAAAGAGATCATAATTAAAATAATTTATTTAGGCACATTTTTTCTGAACACATAATAATTTAACACTGCCGAAAGATAATTTATTTTCATTGTTGTCAAATAAAGCTCGTTCTTAACTCGAATTATTCTGATGCAAATAACGCAATTGTATTAGGCGAAGGCAATATAGGTACATTACACCCCTTATATTGTATTTGTACTACGGTCGTTTGCCCTAACACTTAAATAATGGGTGAAATTGTAGGCTGAGAATGACATTAAGCACTTTGTGCTTCGAATAAAAATAATTAATTCATTGTTCATTTATTTCAGGTCTGGTTCAAGAACAGGCGGGCAAAATGGCGAAAACAAAAGAGGGAGGAACAAGAGCGGATACGAAAAATACAAGAGGAAGATGTTTGTAGATCTACAGTTGATCAAACACGTCTGATGCCGCCACAAAATTTCACCGATGATGATTCGTCTGACTTGGAAGTTGCCTAATTTATAAAATAGGGGTTTTAATGATTTGTATCTAGTCAATTGTTTGTAAATAATTATTTTATTGTTTAAAGTTATTGTGCAAATATTAAATACCGTTCAGTATATTTCACGTACAGCGTACAGGAACTATGTGTAAATATGTATTCAATTATCATTTTTTATTGACTGAAGTAAAAAATATTCTAATACGTTTTATATTTAAAACTTGTTATACTTATGTTATTTGTATATAGCTAATTATTTATTTAGTATAAGTATATGTATTACAATATATTTATATAGTGATATGACTGTTTTTAGTATTATGTTAAATTATATTACTTTGTATTAAAAGTAATAGGTGTACCTATACTAATGATTTTTATGTTTGTTTAAATTATGCTATTGGCACAGCGAAATTTAAAACAACACGATTTTGCATGCATTATTTTAGAGTATTATATGTAAAATTAAATAAAAGAAATTTTAGAAACATACTTTATCAATTTATTAAATCCATTTCGTCAATAATTTAAATATAAAAGTAGTTAGTATTAATTTTAAAGTCTGATATTCTTAACTTTTTCATATTTTATATTCGTATGGTACTAAAGCACTTTATTTCATCCCGTCTGGAAAGTACAACATTACAGCTCATATGCAGCCGGAAAATGAGGTATTATTATAGGTACTAGATACTGCAATGTACCGGAAGCCACCGGAAATTCATTACGAACCAATCACAAACTGTCATTACACCTTTTGACAGTTAATAGGCATGTCCACAAAATTTTAATTTCAATTGGAAATGATAGATTTATTGGTATTATGAACTAATGTAACAATAAAACAATTTATAGGTATATTTTCATTTTGCCAGTTATTCGCAATAGAAATCACCTACAAGCAGAGAGGCTAAGAAACGTTCCCTAGATAGAGGCTATACTCTGTCTGTCGAAGAGATAGAAATAGACTCCGCACCCCATTAATTTCATAGTAGCGTAGATCGGTGTACGCAATAGTCAGTTTTACTCGATGAAATTAATGAAATCTGCGATAGCCACAGATATATTATGTCTCAATATATTTGGTTAACCATCAGATTTCGATGAAAACTTAACCTTAAAAACCGTTATCTGATGTACGATTTTAACTAATATTAATGTATATTAATTTTTTTGTGGACATGCCTATTAAAAAATAGTGTTAAAACTGTCAAATGTCAAATGATCTAAGAACTTAAACAAGTTTCAAATTATAATAGACAATTAATGACGGGAAAATATTATTCGATACACGTCCGTTAGGTGTTGATCCAGTCTCGTTTAGATATTCCTACTCGACTGTAACAATTCACCTTCCGGACTTGTAACGAAAATTACTATATTTAAATATTTGATTTAAATATGACTTCTTTATATTGTGAAATTATCTAGTGATATCAATGATGGTCTATTCTACTGTCAAATAAAAACGGGGATAACTTCATATAGTCGAACTGGCTACATAATTTTAACGTGACTCGATATAGTCTTACTTTCTCACTCAGTGAAGGTGAAATGTAGTAGGTAGACTAGAAATATGAGTCCATTGGGTTTTCAGATTGCAAATTGCGAAAAGACGAAAACTTCAAACACTATATCCAAACGAAAAAACGCCGACGGGGGTCGTTCTGGCAAGAAACCCGAGATAGAGGATTCAACTTGGCACTACATCGTGAAATGCATGGTCTCGCTCCGGTTTTCAGCTCAGGAGGAGTGAATGAAAAACTGCAATTTTGACGTCTATCGTTCTCAAAAGTATTGACACGTTTGGTATCTCTTTCTAATTTTATAGTCAAAGGGCTGGTGAATGTTTTATACCAATTAGAATTTTTTGTAAAGACCACTACAATATACGTACCTACCTACTATCGCGGCCGAAAAATTTTCAACAATTTTTTATCTGTGGTTTGATTTTCATAAAATTGTAATTGTGTATGAATGGCTTTTCATCAAATGTCTGTCATTTTAAGACAGTTTGTATCATTGAAGTATCAAAGGATAATTTAATATAAAATTAAAGGTAGGTTTTAAATATTATGTATACACATATTTGTATCTGTTAATTAATATACCTACCTCCACATTTAGAAATGGGAAAAGAATAAATTATTTATAATAAAATAATAAGTTTATTAATCAGAACATAAAAATACAATATTTATTTGCCATAGATAGACTGGAGCAAAGGAGGTCGCTGAAACTTGGAGCAGATTATTAATCGCAACAAAAGCGCAATTTTTCATTTAAAAAGTAAGTGCATAGAGACGCATGATGTCAACAGGAGATAAAAACTCACAAATATAATTCATTAACATAAAATATATTACAATATAATTAATATATAATTGTTGCAGCTTTGAATTAATACACTTCTTAATCTTGTACTCATGGAGTTTGTTAAATTTTCCATATTATAGTTTTCCTCCAAAGAATTCCACTCTTTTTGAATAGCCCCAACTAGTTAATCTCTATTTTAAGGTCTGAACTGATGTGGTTAGGCATTCTTATAAATAATATTAATTGTATATGAAGTAAAATATGACAATGACATTGAAATAAAAAATTTGGCTGATGGACGAGCCACTGATTATAATCACCTATTACCAAATGACAAATGTAATAAATAGTACATTACATACCGAGCTGGGAGGTGCTTCATTACAGCCGAGGGTTGATATCTGACAGAGGCGCGTAGCGCCGAGGTCAGATGTAAACGCGTAAAAAATAAGTAGGTAGGCTGCAGTCATGATACAATAAATAAGAGATAAGATATCGCGCAGCTCATGACGTCAGTCGGTGAGCTAGGACGCCATTAAACGCCCGGCTGTCAGGAGTGTCAGGTAGAATTGTCAAGTTGTTGGGGATATTTTTGGGTTTAAAAGTTAAGAAATCGTCGAAAATGAGATGTGCTGTATACGATTGTAATGCTGATAATCAATCAAGAGATTCTACGCACGATATAAAGTTTTTTAGTTCCCTGAAATAAAAAAACTGCAGGGTGTATGGAAATGCGGTTTCAGAAAAAATAGTATGTGTATCATCGTAGTAAAAACATATTTCCGAACTCCGTGTTGCTTATGCCTCGATAAGCAATCTGCACGGTCGTCCGGGAATGTATTAAGTTTTTCCTACTAAGCACACAATGTACTATTTAGCATCAATTCTCTTAGTAACTAGAACATTTTTAGAGAAAGTTTATTTACATTTTTTACCTTAATTATTAACGTTTTTATATTTTTTAACTTCCTACATATTAAAGGTAACATTTGACGTCAAAACTGGTTTTTCTTAGTATACTTAACTTTCGGCAAGAAACAATTTTTGAGAAATTAATTATAAATAAGTTTTCTATTATGCTGCATACTGTCTGGTGATCGCACTGTATTTTTACGTAAAGACATTCTTCAAAATTCTTAAATATCAAATATATTGACTGTATATATGGTTAATTTATCCTTTTTTACATTTGACTTGCCATTTTTGTAATTTCGAAAACTTCGAATAACAAGAACCACAAAATTATTAATTTGTAGGGCCAGACATATTCAACAATTACAAATCGAAATACATGCCTACGAAAATATAAATTGGGAGTTAATTTCGTATTATTATACTTATATTCACGTATAATATAGAAATATCTGCATAAAATAAATCAAATATAATCAGTGTTATCCTCTGGGCTCTAATAAATTTCATCTAAAATGTAATAATTTAAATAGCCGTCATTAACTTAGTATTACACTATAAGCAGTAAACCCATATTATGAATAAAAGCCATAAAACAGAGTTCCTAACTAACAAAATTTGATATTAAATTCGAAAACGCGACATAGATTTTAAAAATTACTCACTGTGTGACGTCATGCGCAAACCGGACGAAATTTGAACGCTTTGATATCATATCTTGTGTAGTTGTATCATGGGCTGCAGTGATAAAAGTTGAGCGTTGCTAGGTAACGAGCATTAAGGTTCTTCTGTCAAATAAATTAGGTTATTTCCACAAGTATTTATTATCAATAATTTCTGTTAAATTCGCTCAAAATTCTACAACAAAATGTTTGATTCTGATCATTTGTGACTTAGAGAGTGTACTTCGCCAAATTTTAAAGCTGCTGCACAAAAGACAACCAGAAGATTTGCTGCCGCAAAGTGTGACGTTTAACTTGCCGGAAAAGTGACGTTTAACTTGCCGGAAAAGTGACGTTTAACTAGCTAGCTAGCTAGCCAGCTAGCCGGTAAAGCTACTTTACCGGCTAGCTGGCTAGCTGGAAAGAAGAGTGAACAAATGCCTGCCTCCCAACTTTTTATAAGCTGGCAATTGAGGCATTACATATATCATTTTGAATAGACTATTTACATTTGTCATTGCTATTACGGAGGGAAAATACGTCGTTGAAATTTTTTCGGTCGCGATAGTACACTGCGCGGCATATAAATGTGGTACCTACACTTTAATTTATCAATAAAAATCTGGCTCAATTTGTCAAATTTGACATTATAAGATCTGTCACATATACTTACATATGACGGGAGAGGTTGCAATTCTGACGTCTCTGATCTGATTATTAACCTACAAAGCTCTTAAGTAAATGACATTAGCTTTGTTCAAAAACCCCGCACTAGCTGCACTAGTGCAAAATTTTTACACTGGATCCATTCTGTGTTCATAAACTCTAGTGTAGATGTCATCTGGCATATGTCAAAAATATTTGGCGTTCAAATATTCCAGTGTAGTGCAGAAATGTGTTACACTTTTACACGAACTTGAAAGGTAGTGCAAAAGTGTAGTGTAGAAATGTGGAGATTTGAGAACAAGAAATCATCATCAGATGATAACAATTCTGATAAAACTAATCTCTCCATTAGATATCTGTTATCTGAGCACCAATTTACTTTAATGCTTAAAAAAAATAAATAAGCACAACACCAGAACCATCACTCAAAACATAAAAGTAAGGTTAAATTTGAACTGTGTTCATAAACCAATTTTACGCAGACAATTTACACTATTTACATGGTAGAGATATAAGATGGTATGTCACGGCGCACATTTTGACTACCGCTAGGACTACGTCATCAAGTAGAAATCTTGGCGCGAATTTTAAATATAAAGTATAATAATTGGATAGATTTTGCTGTTTCTAAATAACATCTAATCTTGAAATTAAGTACAAATTGAAAATCTACGATTTATATATAGCTCGTGTTTATTATCGTAATGTTTACCTGTACTTTTAATTAGAATGTAATTAATAAACTTTGAAATTAATCATGATTTTTAATAAATAAAAGTTGTAACATTTCACGTTTGTAGACTTTAATTGAAAATAATTTAATCTTTCATTGAATATTAAGAATATTAGATAATGTTTACATAATTGTTCATAATATTCGATGAAAGAATTAATATATAGTTTAAAGTAATGAAGGGATATTCAACAAAGTTGAAATCTACTTACTATTAAAAAGGAAAAACATAATAATAACTACATAATAAAGAATAATATAACTATTTTTTGAATCCTGTAAATTTTGTGATCTTGTTTGTTATCTTGTATTTTTCTGTTGATTTCTCGTAGACGAATTTAAGTTAAGTTCTTGTCCAAACGAGACATGAATAGCATAGCTGGGAAGCATCTTTTGCTATATTGTCAAAGATTTGATCCTCTTCAATTTCTCGCCGTGGTTAAAGGAGTCCTCCATGACCTTTGAGCATTTTCAATTAAAACTGATACCACCAGACTAAATTAATAAATTCAAATAACCAAAACTTAACATTCTTAAATGTTGAGTAGCGATTTGACAATTTGTTATTTGACAGTTGACAGTTCCCACTTTGCAGAAAACATATAGCTATTTAGTGGCACTCAACAAGTTTTTCTACTTGCGCAGTACAGTACGAAAATCGAGCCGAGATAAAACTAACCATATTTTATCTCAACCATGCACTATTTACAAACTGCACTACACTGGTGTAGTGTCACACTAAAATAAAATTACACTACACTACACTATGTACCACTGCACTATACTAGTGTAATAGTTTTTGAACAAAGCTAGTTTGGATCAGTCACGCTCAGGAAGATCACTTTACACAACTAAAAAACCTGATTTTCTGGTTACAACTGTTGTAATATTTTGAAGAAGTGGACTATTTAATTGTTCGCGCTGTCTCTTTATACTTATTAATTTGTGCAGAATGCCCACTTACACATTTGTATTTGGTAATAATAAAATGCAATGACAATAGACGGATGATCCTGCACTTACCCTATTAGGAGTGTTGAAACTGGCAGACCACTCGAGGTTGGACGTTGGACCACCGGCCGGGGTATTTCACCTCAAAGTTGCAGTTGTAAAGTAGAAAAAATCTTGAATCGCACGCACAATTATAAATTAATAAAAATGTAATGAGATCGCGACCTAAGCACTCGTCGATCTCTTCTGGTCTCTCCCCAAATTGCTTCTTTTGCTCAGTTCCAGAATGGACGCAAAAAGGTGAGAAGGAGCGGGGGAAAAGGCAAAAAATGAGTAAAGTAATGCAAGATCATATATCGCGATAAACAAAGATGAAGGCACAGTAAATACATTGCATATTAAATGGTACAAAAAAGTAAAAGTAGTATTAAATATTATTAGCAAAAATTAAATTAATTAATAAATGGAACATAGATGAGAATCGAACATTCCCACCCACCTAAAAATGCGTAAGGCATTTTTAGACTAACAAGTTGTAGGTAGAGGGCATAATTTAACCAAAGGACGTTTAAAAATTTCCTTGATTGTTTTTACAGTGGCAACCCGTGTAATGCCATCTACACCAGGGTGTAATTCAATTATGCGGCCTAACGGCCAGTTTAAGTGTGGTGAAAACTCATTTTTGATAAGTACCATGGTACCAACAGTAACAGGAAATTTGGTGGTATGCCATTTCGACCTCTGTTGAAGAGTATGCAGGTATTCCTGGTGCCACCCACCGGTTTCAAAAGTCTCTGTGAAGTTTTTGTAAAAGTTGCCAACGAGTAAGTCGGTTAATGGTAATCTGAGTAATATCAGGGTCTGGTAGAGCAGTAAGAGGCTCTAGTGTTAATAAATTAATAATAAAAAAACATTTTTAAAAACAAGCTTTTATTTAAATGCTCTAAAAAGAAGAAAATAAACTTTAAATTAAATCAAACCCATCAATTTATTACATTATACAATTTATATGATATAAAAGCTTGTCGCGAGAATTTAATATTGTATTCTTGTTTATTATATACACAGGAAGCTTTTATATCATATAAATTGTATAATGTAATAAATTGATGGGTTTAATTTAATTTAAAGTTTATTTTCTTCTTTTTAGAGCATTTAAATAAAAGCTTGTTTTTAAAAATGTTTTTTTATTATTAATTAATTTTTTTATTTTTTAGTTCTTTTCGTATTGTTCTTAGCAAACCCTTTCATTTGATACCCATATTATGATGGTAGATAAGAAAATTTTGTCCGCCATCTTGGGGCGTCCGCCATATTGAATTTAGTGTGTTGTCATTTTATTTTTCGTATTCTTCTCAGCAAACCCTTTTAATTGATACCCATATCATGGGGGTACATAAAAAATAACTAGTCCGCCATGTTGGGGCGTCCGCCATATTGAATTTAGTGTGACGTCATTTTATTTTTCGTATTCTTCTCAGCAAACCCTTTTAATTGATACCCATATTATGGGGGTGCATAAAAAATAACTAGTCCGCCATCTTGGGGCGTTCGCCATACTGGATTTCAAATGACGTCACTTAGCTAAACATGCATTGTCATCCAAACTAAACGTGTATGCAAAATTTCAGCTCAATCGGTTGGGGATAACTATTTTAAAATTCAGTCGCAAGATTTGACCTAAACAAACATACATAGCAAGTTAAATAAAAGCTTGTAAAAAATGACCGTGAGTTAAAGGGGATAAGTCAATTGGATCTGCGCTGATTGGAGATAAAGGTCGCGAATTTAAAACAGCCTCGATTTGTATTAAAACTGTGCTTAACTCTTCATATGTAAGAAGTTGGTTTCCTATAACTCACAAGAGGTGCGTTTTCACGGATTTTATTTTCCAAAATTTGCCATTTTTATCATGTATTTGCACGTTTCAATTGCAAAAATTAGTTATTCACTTGCAAAACTCTGTTTTTGCATATTTTTTTTCCTTTTTGTGAGAAACTTATGCATTTTTTAGCAAAAACACTGTGCTGATTCACCTAAGTATAGGTGCTGCCATGACATGAAATAACCCAGCACACATTTGAAGCTCCAAAGAAAACAGTTTTTCCTCCATATCTCAAAATCACTTATGATTCAAATACAGAGTTTTGCATCTAGCGTACTCCGTGTAACCTTTAACTATAAAAATATATTTTATTAACCCTACTTACCTTCTCGCTTTGTAATTTCTTAATAAATTCTTCTGAAATGTCCCTTAAACACAGGAACTCTTCCATTTCTTTGGTATAACAATAATTGTAATTTGCCATAATAACACACGAACGGACACGTGGGACACGATGATAAAATTAAAGTTGGTCTCTGACTGCTCTTCACTCAACAATAAACCTCCGACTGAATAAGCGCCTCATCCAGCAGAGTGGACTCGGAGTAGATATCACGATAAACCGACATCAGAAAAGTTGAAATTTCAACATTTTTTCATGAAATTTCAAGAAAAAAAGTTGAAATTTCAAGTTTTTAAAAAGGTGAAATTTCAACATTTTTTCTTGAAATTTCAAGAAAAAAGTTGAAACTTCAAGTTTTGAAAAAGGTGAAATTTCAACATTTTTTCTTGAAATTTCAAGAAAAAAGTTGAAACTTCAAGTTTTGAAAAAGGTGAAATTTCAACATTTTTCTTGAAATTTCAAGAAAAAATGTTGAAATTTCATCTTTTTAAAAAAATATCATGTGGCCCACCAGAGCTTTCGTAAAAAGCAAAGAAGTGAAAGCCTACCGGTTTTTTCAATAAATGACCGCCATGTTTTTATTTCAGAAAAATATAATTCTTACTTCCCCTCCGCTTTGGGTGGGTCTGTAGGGAGGAATTTTACCAACAGAGCTGTCTCATATATTCAGTAACGAATTGGCGGGACTTTGTTCCTGGACTGGGGATAATTAAACCAAACAGATTTTATTACTTGTCGAATACAGAAAACAACAAAAAAAATGTACAAATATTTACAGTAAGGGACCAGCTAAATACTATCTACCCACTTCAACGGATTGGATTAAATGGTCCCACAAAATGGCTTCATTACAAAAGCGCATAGAGATGTGTGTCAGTCAAAATGGGCAACATGAGGAGCACTTATCATATTTTTTTTCTGTTGAATTATTTGATGGAATCTCTATTTTTAAGTTTATTCTTGAATTTTGTACTTATTGCTGAATAAATCGAAAATGGTTACAAATAGCCATAGGGATGTATGTACAGAAAAAGTTCGTTTTTCATTTTTACATCACATCGTTGAAAAATAAACAGGGTGTTCCATTTGAAAAAATTGAAATTCAATTCAAAAAGTTCTAAACTGAAAAATTATTTTTGGCCGAAAATGATTCAAAAACATCTATTAGATGTTTCGTAACGAGTATTCACACATTTTTTTATTATAATCTCATAATTAAATTGTGGCTAGTGTTTTTTTCAATACATCTGCAGATGGCATTATTTCAACAAAGAAATTCATTACATCCAAGAACCAAATGGTTGGGAGATGGTCAATAATAATATAGGAGTGAAAGAGTCTAGAAAGAAGCTTCAAAAAATGTACTGATTACATAACCATTCCATTAAAAAAAGGCACTTGATCCTGTAATATTGTCTTGACTCGCCCTGTATATTCAAAAATAATTTTCGGTTGTAGACTTTTTTATCTAGTTTACTTACCTACTTTTTTCATTAATTTTCATTCCAGATTTAGCTCCTCTATGCATGCTTGGTCTAAAACTATAAGATGTGCCCTAAAATGAGTAAAATCATTCATACACAGTAAATTTTAGAAGCAGGTGTTAAAAAGTGATGAGAATAAACTGCCTTATATTTCAAAGATACAAAAAGTGTATATTTTAAGAAAAGTTGTTCAAGATAAAATACTGGGTACGCCAAATTTTTTTAGAAAAATCGAGAAAAATCAACCTACCCCAACTTTTTGTGTAAAATTCGCACGCAAATCAAATCGGGCTTAATGCAACCTAACAATCGAAAGAAAATGTACATCACAAAGTGACTATCTTGCGATTATTTAATAGATATGAAAGCGACATCCGCTACAAATAACGTTACATCACAAAGTAATCAAATTTTGCGACTTCGCAAAACATCTCCGCTAGGACCTATGTGGGCCACATAGGTCCTAGCCATCCGTCCGGGTTTCCCCGGATTTGTCCTAGTTTGGAGGGCGTCCGGGAAGCGTCCGGGCGGGGTTTTGTATACAGTCCGGGTTTTAAATTCTCCTATCAAATGTTTTTAGTTTCTCTAATTATTAGACAATTAATTTATTTTTTGTTTAGAGAAGAAAGTTTAGTTTCTTTAATTAGATTTTTGTTCCTTAATAGAAGAGGGAAAGTAGAGACTTGATTTTTAGTTTCGTTAATTTTGTTATCAAAGAGAATTATATAATTTTAACAATTTAAACTTATTTTATTTTATTGGTAAGGTAAAAAAATTTTCGGTAGAAATGTCCGGGTTTCAAACTCAAAAATCCGGGGTTTGCCAGCACCTTGCCCTGGTTTCTTGATTTCACAGATGGCAGCCCTATATGTGGCGGACATTTTTGGCGGTCGCTGCCTCGTTGATTTTAACACAATATTATAACATCGCGGCCATCGCGCGCAATGTCCACTTCCCCAGAATGAAAATGAAACGTTTTTTTCTTGCTGGGAATGTACATTAATATTTTTGGTATATACAGGGTGTTTCATGAGGAACTGTACATAGTCCAATGGTAGATAGGGCCCATCAAGGTTAGTAACAAACCACTATTTAAAATCATTTTAGCCAAGTATTTAGGGTTGTACAGGGTGATTTATGAATTTTTACCAAAATTTGCTTTCGTTGCCTTTTAGAAACTAATTGTCCGATTCAATTTATTTTCGGTACACATTAAGTACGATCAAATACCAACAGTTCGCCATAATTACAAAACCAAAATTCCAGGTCCGTATTAGGAAAAATTTCATTTTATCTGTGCCCCCTAAAAAGTTCACCCTGTATATGTTTTTTTTAAATCTTATTACTGAAGTTTGAAAGTACATAAACTACCAACAAAAGTGGAATACTTCGTTTTCTTGTCACACTTACAACAGATACAAAATAAACACATTAAATTTAAACATTATCTTGTTAAAATTCAAACTTTCAGTAATTCAATGTTAGTTGTCAAAGTTCCTATCAGTTTTAAGTTTCTAAGTAATTATAACTCTTATTAGTTAAAAATAGTATGAAGTACCAACAGTTAGTCGCAATCAACAAGACTCCAGGACCGTATTAGGAAAAATCATCATCTCGTCGATTCCTCCTAAAATTTTCACCCTGTATATCTTATTCTTAACTTTATTTGCTATAATTTAAAAGTACATAAAGTATCAACAAGTAGTGTAGTGTGATCCGTTTTCTTATTACACTTTCAACAGGTTTTAAACCAACCAACAAAATTTATCTCGATAAAATTGACATTTTCAATAAATTGGTTTCAGTTAGAGCAGCTATTCTGTCTGTAAATAATACTCATTGAATTTTAAAACAATTTAATAGTAACAGAACAGATCAAGCAAAATAAAAAACGCAACATGAATACAAAACAACATAACAAAACAAAATAATACATATTAACATAATAAAAAGTAAAAATCTATAACTTATTTTCAAAATGTAAACCCTCCTCTTCACGGCATTTTATTTGTCTAACTAATAGGAACTGATAGGAACTTTGACAATTAACATTGAATTACTGAAAGTTTGAATTTTAACAAGATAATGTTTAAATTTAATGTGTTTATTTTGTATCTGTTGTAAGTGTGACAAGAAAACGAAGTATTCCACTTTTGTTGGTAGTTTATGTACTTTCAAACCTCAGTAATAAGATTTAAAAAAACATTTACAGGGTGAACTTTTTAAGGGGCACGGATAAAATGAAATTTTTCCTAATACGGACCTGGAATTTTGGTTTTGTAATTATGGCGAACTGTTGGTATTTGATCGTACTTAATGTGTACCGAAAATAAATTGAATCGGACAATTAGTTTCTAAAAGGCAACGAAAGCAAAATTTTGGTAAAAATTCATAAATCACCCTGTACAACCCTAAATACTTGGCTAAACTGATTTTAAATAGTGGTTTGTTACTAACCTTGATGGGCCCTGCGTCTACCATTGGACTATGTACAGTTCCTCATGAAACACCCTGTATATATACTATACATTCACTTCGATATACTTACAATACACTATGTATATTGCGTGGGCCTCTGGCTACTGCCATTTTTACATTATGAAAATTGCTGGTTTGTAAATTTTACTAATATTATCATTTTCTACAACATTTCATTTTGTAGATTATAATTTTTGTTTGGACTGCGAACGTAAAAGCGTTCTAGAGAGCATTCAGCCCTGGAGTCGCACATACTCCACCACTATACTGTCTTTCTTGAATTTAGAAAGACAAAGGACTCTATAGCCTGTTATAATGTAGTTCCTACATTGCAACGGAGTTATTGAAGAATATATTGAATTATATTTTGGACAAACATTTGCCGGCGATATAGATAGAAGTGGCGCCACCTCCCGCATAATACAATATGTTTAGAAAAATATTTTACAATTTATTATATAATCCTATTAGTATCTTTTCCTCTAAAATAATGTATTAAACAACGTTAAGAACAATACAAGAGCATTTCGAATAAAATCAAAATTAAAATGATTAGAAAACGCTAGTAAATTGGCAATAGGATGTCAAATAAGAATTATGTTTTGATTGTGGAAGTCCACCCCGAGGGTTAGCGGAATCCTATTGCAAATTTACTAGCGTTTTTGTAATAATAATAATAATAATAATAAATCAAAACGCACTTGTATTGTTCTTAGGTAACGTTTTTAATTAAGACATCCTTTTAGAGTGAGGTCGAAAAGTAAGGAACAAATTTAATATCTTCAAAATGCATAAATTTCGGAAAAATCGTTCGTACAGGTCGATTTTGATTTTATATTAGGCCTATCTAAAAAATATTATTTATTCTACAAGGTGTCCCAAAAAAGCTGGGCTGTGATTTTTCAAACGGTAACCCCCAATATTTTTGCAATTTCTAATTCCTTGTAAAATTCTAAATATTTTCTATGTATTACAAGAAATTCGAAATTGCAAAAAAATTGGGGGTTGCCATTTGAAAAATCAAAGTTGATAACAGCCCTGTTTTTCTGAGACATCAAAATCGACCTCTCCGAGCGATTTTTCCAAAACTTGGGCGTTTTAAAGATATTGAATTTGTTCTTCACTTTTCGACCTTACTGTATATTGAAAAATATTTTTCAATAAAATAACTTACCTTAATATATTTATTTGGTTTGGCAAAAATGGCACCATTGTCTGGCCGTCCAGATGTCCAGACCTGACGCCCCTGGATTTTTTCTATGGGGATATCTCATAAATAGGGTCTATAAAAATCGGTCAAGGAACATCGATGAAATAAAACAAAAAATAAGGGAGGAGATTAATTTTCTAGATTGCGAAGAAATATAAGAAAAAGATACCGAATGTGTATCAATCAAAATGAAAGTCACATTGAGCAACTACAGTGATATTGATATTTAGAATACATCTAGTTTTTAGTTTATAATTACTTTCAAATCCTTCAACACCAATGTTTTTCATAGCTTACTACTATCTCTTGTAATTTAGTTGTAAATAAAATGTGGGATAGCGTTTTCTCGAATACCTCAGGAACTATCTGTAGCAAATATAGTATCGTTGAAATCAGAAAAAAAAATTAAATCTCATTTTTTTTTTAAATTATACCGGTTCGATTAGAAAATACAAACGTCATTGCGATTTTGCGACCAATTCCAACGCAAATTTTGAATTTGAATACTTATTATCATTGAAAATATCACAACATTTCATTTCCAGTAGAAATATACAAGGTGATTTTTTTTTCGAAACAGGTATTTCGCGAATATTTTCACCATTTGATGTTCTATTGTATTTTTGACCTCAGATTCGGAATGCCAGGAAAAAATACCATCTTTCAGCGTTCAAATTTTTTTCCTAGTACAGCTGTAAAGCCACTATGTCAACGTTTCCGCTTAGATAGACCACCCTGTACATGCGAAATAGTTGTGGGGCATTTTACTTCACCCCCCTCCCTGTTTGACCCTCCCCTGAATGAAATTTTTGAATCATCACATCACCTTATTGGACATAAAACGATCAGTGATTGACCAAAATTTCATGTTTGTATTTTTACCAGTTTCGAAAATATTAAATAAAAACCATCGTCAAGGATGCACCTTTAATGTGTTGTAGCTCCTTTAGGAAGCATTTCCGGGGCCATGTTTGTAGGAACTTTTTGTCTTATTTTTGATCGAGGAATACGCGGGTCAAATGATGACCACTAATTTCGGGACACCCTGTATACATGTATATTTTAATTGTTACGAAAAATTTCGATATGCAATATTTTATTTATGTAATGTAAATTGATACAGGAACACAAATTTATTTACTTTGGCAACACTTAAAATTTTCACGGCAACTTGATTCTAATAATTGGAGGTCCATCATTCGTATCGTCAGTCTACTATATAAACACTTGACTTGACATAGGCAGCTGCTACCGTATATGGGCCCTATAGAAACATGTCTCACATTAAAAGCACATTGACATTTTGTCAACATGACAAATTATTAGTGCCGTAGTATTTAAGGAATTAGTAGGTCAATATTGGTTGTGTACATTGCTTTTAAAAATTGCAATATTGTCTAATTTTGTTGACAAGTTGAGGGTCGATATGTGATTATCTGTTCCGTTTACCTTAAAAAATCGCTTTACTAATAGTAAATTACTTTATTTCATGAACCAGACCAGTTGGTAATTTTATAATTTTCTAGGCAGAGTTTACAAAGATTTTAATGATATTTTTTTTTTCAAGCGTATAATCCTGTAGAAAGAGCTTATTATTGTACTAGTACAAATATGTCCCATTTTTTTCCTAGTACAAAAATAAAATAATGTACCCATGGCAACGAATTAAAATCATTGTTATGACTTGTCATAACTTTAAAATTTGACGACGCGCGTCTGGTTGTTTTTCAAATTTAAAAGTGAAAAAGACAGAAGAAATTTAGTGCAGACTACCCGAAATACTTTAAAGTGCAAAGTCATCTATGTCACGTTTAATTATTAAATAAAATGGTTAGTATTACATATATGTTTATTTTACTAAGCTTGACCATATTATTTGACCTGATGTCAATTTTTCAAAATTAAAATCTTAATACAGTGTGTCCCCGAATCGATGCGTGAATAGGTGAAAAAGTCTGAAAATTTTTTAGTTGAATTTTCATCTTTTGGGGTCAGCCCTGCTTGGATAGAATTTGTGCCATAATTTTAGTTTTTAAAAATCAAGTGTACCTTGGAAATTTTCAAAAAGTTATTTACTTACGATCACTAACGTAAATAGCTGAAAACGCACTCTCTGCCATCTATGTAAATTGAACCTTACATACCGTAAACAAATCGCACGGTCAGCCATGAGGTGTGTTGTAATGTGACCACGTGACCAATATAACACCACACTTGCAGTTCATATTTCTGACGCCAGGCTAAAATTATTAAAAATGGCAGGTGCAAAACTTAATTTTCTAACGCTGTCAAAATTGACATAAGCGATAAATAATAAAAATGAAATACAAAATTGTGTTTTAATTTCAATAAATACGATCGTAGGTAAAGTATAGAATAGACCATAATTCGAGTTGTACAGCAATTACTACTATTTATAAATATTAATTGTACAATCATTATTTTGTTATTATAGCAACACGACTGTTTAGCATCGAGTACGAATGTGATTAATATAATTCATAGTATAATATAACCTGCAAATTGACATTGACGTTTAGATGATCTGTTACTTTACAGTACTAGTACCCGTAATAGCTACTTTCGGAGCTAGTACTTGAATACGCTACTTTTGGTGCAAAAAATCGTACCGAAAGTACCTACTTTTCGAAAGATTGAAGAAAATAGTTATTTATGTATCAAGGCAATAAAGTTTAACTTTTTATCATGAATGTGGAGTTTAGTTGCCGAAGAAGTGTGAAATTAAGATTAATTATCTTTATATTTTAAATAATTTTCAGTGAATTTAAGAAACGTTATAATTATTTAAAATTTTAAGTGACATTAGGAAATGTCATAATTATTTTTAAATGTCAAATCGTAGATAATAATTTTTTGTAAGAAAATCATTATTTTTAGCAATTATAATAGTGATAATACAATTCTGAATGTACAAAACTGTATTTATTTACGTTTTATTACAACACAATTATTGTCACAAGCAATGAAAAATGTATGTTTACGTTTATCTGTCACCTCAGCCAACTACAAAAATCATACAATAATGGATTACTTTAATGACTATTTCTATCACTTTAATGCCGATTTTGGGGTGCTTTAATGCCTATTTAAAAAAATAGTTATTTATGTATCAAGGCATTAAAGTTTAACTTTTTATCATGAATGTGGAGTTTAGTTGCCGAAGAAGTGTGAAATTAAGATTAATTATCTTTATATTTTAAATAATTTTCAGTGAATTTAAGAAACGTTATAATTATTTAAAATTTTAAGTGACATTAGGAAATGTCATAATTATTTTTAAATGTCAAATCGTAGATAATAATTTTTTGTAAGAAAATCATTATTTTTAGCAATTATAATAGTGATAATACAATTCTGAATGTACAAAACTGTATTTATTTACGTTTTATTACAACACAATTATTGTCACAAGCAATGAAAAATGTATGTTTACGTTTATCTGTCACCTCAGCCAACTACAAAAATCATACAATAATGGATTACTTTAATGACTATTTCTATCACTTTAATGCCGATTTTGGGGTACTTTAATGCCTATTTAAAAAAATAGTTATTTATGTATCAAGGCATTAAAGTTTAACTTTTTATCATGAATGTGGAGTTTAGTAATAAATCACATGAGTGATAAAAAGGAACTTTAATGCCGAGGTGCATATTAAATTTTTTTTAAATCCAGAAACTGTGAAATTAACTCTATATTTTAAATAATTTTCAGTGACATTAAGAAATGTCATATAATTATTTATAATTTTAAGTGACATTAGGAAATGTCATAATTATTTTTAAATGTCAAATCGAAATAATTTTTTGTAAGAAAATCATTATTTTTAGCAATAATTATAATAGTGATAATACAATTCTGAATGTAAAAAACTATATTTATTTACCTTTTATTACAACACAATTATTGTCACAAGCAATGAAATATTTATACCTAGGCAAATACAAACAAAAGAGTGACGTTTAATAGGGTTAAATAATACAAGATATAAGATAATGCCGCAGATCCCAAAAAAGAAACATGATGCAGCTACGGACACGTTTTTTGGAGTTATTGCTCCTCGTCAGCGTAGCGTAGCTTAAACAATGGATCTGTGTAATAAGATCAGAATAATAACTAAAGGTTAGAAAGCACTCCGAAACACGTGTCCGAAGCTGCATCATGTTTCTTTTTTGGGATCTGCGGCATTATCTTATCTCTTGAAATATTTATGTTTACGTTTATCTGTCATCTCGGCCAACTACAAAAATCGTAGAATAATGGATTACTTTAATGACTATTTCTATCACTTTAATGCCGATTTTGGGGGTACTTTAATGCCGATTTTTAAAAAAAGTTATTTTTTCTACTACCGTCTATATAAATAAACTTTGTAACCCTAGCGACACGCGGGTTAACGAAAGTAAACTTTCGAAGTATCTGGTTGCTAAGGCGTTGCTAGCTACGAAACTAAAACTTTCGCTGCCAGGACAGAAAAGTAAAATATAACTTCCGATGTTTCAAGGAAGTACGCCAACATTAGATTTTCGCCGAATTCCGCAACATTTTTGTCGCACACCACTTTAAAAACGCCTCATAAGTTTGCATATACCTTGTTTTGGATTTCTTGGGGTAAAGCGAGGCATAAGCGATATTGGCAGCTTTTTGTACCCATTTTCATTGCCACCAAATATATTTATTTATGTTAGTTTGCAACCACCAGAAATTAAAATGTTTAATGTCTCGATGATGGATAGTAATTGTTTCGTTGCCATGGGAACAATTTTCATAGACAGCCTCCTAAACTATAAAATTTATTAAAAACGTCAAATAATTTCATGTAATAGGTAATTACTTTTAAATTATATTAATCTCCTAATATCTTTCGGTAGTAGAAAAAATATAATACACTACACGATGCGAAAAGCCTTTTAGGTGTTCGGCCTTTCAAAAATCACCTCGCACCTAAAAGTGAACTTTCGCATCTACTTAGTAATATAAATAACTATTTCACTCTAAAATCTGTCTGATGAGAGATTGTAGTGGTGGAAGACACGACAATAGAGCAGTAAAATCGCTCCTCTAGCTCGCTTATTTCTTGCAGTTTTTTTTTTAGGTATAACTAAATGGAACCTTCGCCATCATTTAGAGCATAGTTTTGACCATTCATCATGTGAATTACAACTTTTTTTAGTAGGGACGAATTTTGCAAAATCATTTTTTCCTTGCCCGCGAAATAATTTGAAAAACACGTTTTTTGAAACATACATCGCGCCATTAAATCAACGGCTCGGGATATGACCATGAAATTTTGGCTACTTATAGAAGAAATTGCAGCGCTTCCGATGGCAAAAATTAAGTTTTTAAAATATGAGACGTTTTGAAAAAATTAGCCTTAGTCGCTACTAGCAAATCTGTGCACGGAAAACTTCACCCTATGGACAGCTGTTAATTATTAAGAATTTATATATGAATATATTGAGTCAAATGTGGACAAGACTTTATCAAAGTTTCTAAAAAAAAATTAGCACGCTAGGACATATAGTGTTCTAGAAATCGAATTATTAATAGGCGTGTTCTAATAGGCGCGCTCGACCCAGTCTGCGTCAGCGTCGGTATTGAAGGCTGTTAATCCCCTAATACAATTCAACAATTTATCCACGACCACGGCCGAAATTAGGGGCGTGAAAGCCATATGAAATCAGGTGAAAAATTCTGATTTTGAGAAACGTCAGATTTGACAAGTTTATTTTGACTAAGAATCTTTTGATTATGAGCAAAAAAATAGAAGCGTGGTACGTGATATTGTGAATTATAATCCACTACTGCATTAAAGGGCCTATACCTACGATCACTAACGTAAATAGCTGAAAACTCACTCTCCGCCACCTATGTAAATTGAAGCTTACACACCGTAAACAAATCGCACGCTCAGCCGCTGAGGTGTGCTGCAATGTGACCACGTGACCAACTTTACACAACACTTGTAGTTCACATTTCTGACGCCAGGCTAAAATTATTCAAAATGGCAGGTGCAAAACTTAATTTTCTAACGCTGTCAAAATTGACATAAGCGATAAAATTGTGTTTTAATTTCAATAAATACGATCGTAGGTAAAGTATAGTACATAATTCGAGTTGTAAAGCAATTACGCACTCGCGGAATTGCCGCACTCGCCGCTACGCGGCGTGGTGCGCAATTTTTCATTCGTGCGTAATATGCTATTTACAACTCTCATTACGTAATATACTATTAATCCACGGAAAACAGACGTATTAAACCTTCCTAATATAGTGGTTGTGGACCCATGTCCACAACCACTATTCTCCTTATACCATTATAAGGAGAATGGTATGCCCGCGCGCAGGCGGTAGATTTCGATTGTTTTCGATGACGTCACTCAGTTAGTAAAGCGCGAGACATCCGCTGCAAAAATCGTATTCTTTAAGCGGAACGCGGTATATCTTTGCATATTCGATACAATATTCTTAAAATTATATCGTTTGCAATGATAATTAGAACAAAAATATAACTACAAATACATTTCTCGTCAAAATTAATGCATATTTTAAAAGTGATCTTAAGTTCAATCTTTAATATTTTCTGAACTACTTCCCCGATTTCAATAATCCTTTTTTTGGATTGTAGCTTGATTCTTAAGGAATCTTAGCATGAGGCTGGTTAACCTCTCTGGGATATTTTTGTTGACTTATAAAATATTTTATGGACTCTGTGTGGAGTGTCTTTTTAGCGCCTTCGCTAAAACCCAATAACAATCACAATTTAGTCCCATTCTTTGCCAATATTCTGGTTTTTAAATCATTTTTTATCACATCTGTAAGACAAGAAGTGTTAATTTTAACGAGAATTTTAACGACAATGTATTTGATAAGTAAATCATTTTATTCATCAAAAAGAATCATATTTATTTATAAAAATAAAAATGAAATTTTAAAATTCGTAAATTTCGACAGTTTCTTATTTAATTTGCGTTTACAATTTTCTGCACTAATTTTTTTATTTAAATCCCTTAATCTTATATATGTTCTATTTCTTGCTAGGCACATCAGAACGTCATCGGGAATTTTAACAGACAAGGGCAATTTTTGTCGTGTTCTGTCGGCTAATCTGTCGAACAACAATCTTTGATTACACAACGATTTTCTATTGAGGTCATTAAATTCTATCTCTAATATTTTGGTCGCCTCTATCAGATGATCACTAGGATATATTAACAGGCCTTTTGATAGAAATTGTATCCAATTTATTTCCTTATCGGCATCTTTAGATGTCAATGAAAGAGACTTTGTCGTAACACCAAGATCCTTATATTTATGACGAAAGTAATATTCCTTCTTCTTTGAGTGTCTCTGTTTCGAAAGAAACATTCTTAGACAAGTTATTCAACAAAGTATGTGAAACACAAATATCTGTTTCATAATTTTCAAGTGGTTCAATGAGACATGGTTCCGCCGTATCCTCTGTATTGGTATTTTGAGTAAATATAGCCGAAGAATGTTTGCCCAATATGTACCATTTTAAACGATGTTGAAAATCAAGTGGCGTGGGGTGATCATTAGTTCCCTCCATTCCCCGAATGTAAGAAAAAAAATTTTCAAGAATATCCTGGTTTAAACGATACGTTAATATATATTCTACATTATAATTCTCACGTAGATAGTAGAATAAATCAGTCACGGATTTATTATTTAATAATATACCCTTTTGAAATGGAAGTATTTTTTTATGTTTACCAACTCTCATAAGAGATATAAATTGAGAAGTTTCACTCGGTAGCAAAATCTGATTTTCTAGGTTTATTCCAAAAGCATTATGTCCTTCATCAATTCCATATTTAGACCTTGCGTTTAATAAATCAAACCAATTATTAATTATTTCTATCATATCAGCAGTTTCTCTCCAATTAGTTTGGGGCATGTGTCCTTTCATTCCACAAAACTGAATAGCTTTGGCTACTGTATTAGAAAATATGAGTGCAGCTAGTTTAACTTTTTGCCGTTCAGAGGCTTTGACATCTAAATGATACCGACTAATTTTATGCGCAATAGTTAATTCTGTATTTGAAATGTTCAATAATTTTTCCAAACATGATTTGTCTAGCTGTTTATCCTTATAATAACACCCATTATCGATGATATGGTTACGAATCAATTTTAAAAGATGCGGGATATCAGCAAAAACAGACTACAATGCATTGTTTCCAGTGTCCATATCTGAAGTTATCGCAATGACAGTGAATCCAGAATCATATAATTGTGCGATAATGTTATTTAAAATATGAGGTGTCATCGGTTGATCGAACTTATAAAAAACTGGCTGTTTCCATTGTCCCAGCAAACCTCGTGCCATTACTGTTTGACAGCTTCGGTGGGGCCCCAACTTTTTTTGTTGTTTTTATCAATGCATATTTTATTGGAAATATATACTTCATCGAAGGACAAGACTGTCAACCGTTCTAAGTCACTAAAACTTCGTGCCTTATTCTTCATGAGTATCAGACATCCTCGAGAATGCCTTCCTGTATATGTAATTTACTGGCCCAAGTACGTAACGTAGAAAGACCTGGGAGTGGATAATTATTAGCCCTTAAATGGAGATATGCCTTGGGACTAACGCTTCTCAAAGAAATAGCAGCCGCAATATCCTCCACGGTCCATTTAGTACCTACCTGTTTTTTTTATTTGACTTTAAGATTTTAATTTGACCAGGAGAAAATACTTTAGCCAATAATTTTTCTAAATCTGCCTTTTGAATAGCTAATATTTGATTTTCCAAATACAGATTTTCACATTTGTTTTCCAATGTTCGAATTTCTGCATTTTTTCGCCGCTAGAGTTCTTGAATTTGTATCTGAAGTTCGTTATTAGTTTCTTCTAGAACACTGTTTTTTTTTTAAAATATCCAGTTCAGAACTAAAAATATAAAATAATTTGCTTAGCGAATACCTAAAAAACACAAAACTGTATATTTACATGTCTATATCGGTTGATGGTGGATCAATAGAATCATTGTGAATAAATGATGTTGAACATTCGACCTCGGTTGATTCTAAAATTTCGGCCACATATTTTTGCCGTCTCCGTGTTCCCAACCTAAGCGATCTATCACAATTTAGTTTTCTTTTGCGAGAGTTAAGAACAGAACCAGGCATATTAACAGTAGGGATGACATCCGGTTTTAAATTTCTACTATTTCTAGGACAATATGACAGCATTTGCTGCTTTAAGGGGATTTCAAAATCTTCTGGGTTGAAATGTATAGAACAAATACGCGCTATAAACGGACAATAATGCAATGGATAGGATAAATATGCGAAATAACAAATTAACCTACCCTTTTTCAAATTAATCTTATCGTTCCTGCGGTAAACGTTGAACCATACATTCGCGAGATTTTCATCGCGGGGAAACGTAAAATACTTGATATCACTACCTCTTGTCTTCGTGTAATAATTATTACACCCCGCCACAGCACAAGCAGTCATTATATTTGCTAACAGTGAATAAAAATGTTAAAATAATAATTAGGCGCGCGAAAAATTTCAAATGACATTTGACGTTTTTAAACTGAGTGACGTAATGCGCAGAAGATGCACGAATTTGCACGCCAACCTGACATACCATTATATTCGCGAAAATCATGCTCAACAGATGGCGCTAGTGAATTTTCAAAATGTCGGATATAGTGAGGAAAACATTGCGGCTGTCATAACCTGAAGTATATTATTTTCGTATAAATAACTATTTACGTGAAAGGTTTTCCGACATGCCGAAAGTTACAGTAGAATTGAGCGACATTTTTGGTTATGTTGGAACTAAAAGTAGACCCATGAAAGAAGGCGAAGCCGTATTTAAAGCTGGTCATATCATTCTCTGCCAGGTTGAAGATGTCATCAAGCAACAAATATTTGCCCTGTGTTTGCAAACATCTGCATTAAATTCTCTACCTCATGAAATAAAAATATGTATACGAGATGAGTCCAATAAATGGCAATGCGTATGCAGCTGCAAAGCGAATCAATCTGGGTTTTGTAAGCATATAATCTCCACGCTTATTTACATAAACTGGCAAGATTTGTTAAATTATAAAATAATTCAGTAGTTTTTGTATTTATATTATACTTATTACTATTTAATTATTCTGAAAATACATATTAGTTATGAGGATTGAGGAATTAGAGGAGCTAAGTTGCACAGATATAAATAACGCAGGCATGGGGTAAGGAAAAAGAAGCTTTGAAAATGGTGTATGAAGTTGAACTAATTTCTAAGGACTCCTTCACACTTGGATTCCTTGAATCGCATTCCGGAATCCGATTCCAGAAGCGCGCTGAAACTTTCTATACATTTAAATAAGGTCACACAGAGATTCCGTAGAATGCATATACATAGATGCATATACATAGATGCACGTAGAATGCATATACATAGATGCATTCTACGGAATCTCTGTGTGAACAGACTCTATTTAAATGTATGGAAAGTTTCAGCGCGTTTCTGGAATCAGATTCTGCCATTCAAGGAATCCAAGTGCGAAGGAGTCCTCAAGTCTTGCCATCCTGAAACGAAACATGTGATCCTAACTGTGAAAGAACAGACAAACAAAATTTCAAATTGCTGATTTTTATATTTTCTAATATTTTTAAGACATTGTTCACAACACTTTATCACATCAAGGTCAACTCCAGTGAAATACAACAACTTATTGTCACTATTTAAAAAATATTAGGTAGCTGAAAATAAAATAGGAGATACCTATAGGTAATTTGATATGCGTATAATAGGTAGCTACTTACTAATAAAAGAATCATCAAGAATAAAATCTTGGCTACATACACACATAGAAATTGGTTATTGGTATGGCAATTTTTAAAGCCTTTTTCCATTTATTACAAGTATTTGAGTCTTACGGAAACCAGTGCATGCGGACACTACTTTTGAGCTGTAAGTACCGCACTGAGGCACTAAACAGAATCTTTTGCATTTGCTATTAATTTCACAACTCATAATTGATGTTATTAAACAATTTTAGACTTTCAAATATGAACCATTACTGTTTGTCGGATAACATTACCGCGTAATCTAAAACGTCAAATATTTGTTTTCCTCACTATACTGGTTGCATATTTACATAAGAGATGTCGCACTCTTTGTGATTTTCGCGATAAATGACTTTATTTAGGCATTGTTTATAAAGTATACTTTATAAACAATGATTTAGGATTTATATTAAGGGCGATTCAAGTAGAGCTTCCAGATGATATAGATCAATATTTTCAAAACCTCAAGTTATCTGTGAACGTCAAACTGCCTTTTGTAATCCATAAACATAAACAATATTAGTTATGGTGCCATACACGACAGAACAACGCGTTAAAATTATCCAAGCCTATTATGAAAATGAGTGAACAAGAAAAAATACATTCCGTGAATATTTCGGTGCTCAAAATCGACCTCGCAGTACATAATACGCTCATTTAGTGAAAACGTCATCTGACAGATAATTGGATGCAAACAATGTTTGAAGTTAGTAAAAGTGATAATAATTTAATTAAATAAAAATATTTAGGCACTAAAAAGGTATGTATATGATTGATTTACCAGTATTTTATAACCTGTTATAATATAACGTAATATAATAAAGATTTAAATTTATAAACAAAAATAAAATAGTCTTGTACTATTGCGAGCAATAAATTTTCAACGGTTCATTTTAGCTTTGTAAATAGGAGAAAACGCAGTGGCGACGGATGTCACTCTATTTTGTTAGTGACTGTCAGTGTCACTTTATATTGATTGTCTCATTAAGTATTTTTAAAATTTTAAAACATTTCGAACCACAACCTTACAGACGTGGAATTTAGGGATTGTAATGGCTAAATTAAAAGCTGAATAGTCCTTACAACGTATGGCAGATGAGTTACGTTGTCACAAAACAACAATATTTTACCTAAAGCGCAAGTGGACACAAAATGGAAATCTAGCTCGTATGCCGGGGGTCTGGTCGTCCGCGTCTTATAATGTGGAAGATGCTGCTTTGGTGGAATATAACACAAATTATCTCTTTTCGACAGCATTAAAGCTAAGGAAGAAACACATTTTCCAGCATCTAATTCAACTGCCCCATAGAAGCCGTAGACGAATTCAGCAACATTGGTTTTTAAGTTTTACATATTGCTAATTTTATGTTAGATTAGTGTTGTATTTTTTCGCTTCAGCTTCAGGATTGTCATGTATGTTTAGTGTTACTGGAAGGTATTCGTAATTCGGCTGCATAGCCCTAAATATTGTAGATAATACTGTAGTTATTGGCAAAAAGATACAACACTAATATCTCGAAACCTTGACAGTTGCGCCTCTTTATTATTATTTACTTAATGGTTATACAGAGATTTAATAAATAAATTTAGTGTTTTCTTTATTGATTTTTTTTTTGATACGTCAATGTATTCCCTCAAAGATTTTATAAAATGTCAAATATGACTTTAAAACCATTTTTACAAAGACTAATTTTACAAAAACCAATATCACTTGATTAAATATCGTTGAAAATTTATTGCTCGCAATAGTACATACCTTGCAAATGGTTATTTATAAATAAATACAGTTTATTTGATCAATTTTAAAAAATTACGCGTGTTTATATCAGTATAGATGTTATAAATTCATAAATTGTTTGCATCCAATTTTGACATTACAAGACTTATATGACGCGCACTAAATGTGCGTATTACAAATTTGGTCCAGAAATTCGAGCAAACTGGATCCGTAGCTAATGTCAAACTATACTTCAACGTACACTTGATATCAAAAAAAAGTAGTACACTTAAATTTTAGCAATGTAAACATGACTTTTGCAAAAATAATTGTCATCTAAAAGTCAGCTGTCACAATTTTTTTCAAGTTGAAGATTATTAATATTCAAGTTTGATTAGGGAACCATTCCTGAAAATTTTAAATATTTGCCAATTTTTAATAATGGTTAACTAACAGAAATTCAGAAGATTAGGTATTGTTTCCAAATTGGAAAATGGATGATGCGGAATTGCTTCTGAATATAACATAAATAAATCCACTGTGATGAAAGTTAAAAAAATATGGGAAAATGAAAGAAACTATATCCCCCAAGCATGGATCTGGTCCGCCTAAACGAAGTAATGAGCAACAAGATGAAACCCTTATAAATTAGTGAATGCAGTTTTGGAAACAAATTTCCCTGCATCAAGATCTACTGCCTGTAGAGTGTAGAAGAATTAAAAATAGCATTCTGAAGTGTGGTTCTGCTGCTAGAAAATACAAATTAACGGAGGAAAAAAACAAGGACAGATCATGTTTGCACGCAACCATATTATTGTTGAACAATGAAGACTTTTGGTCAAAAGTCATATTTTCTGATGCAAAAGTTTTCCAGTCGTGTAATGATGGACATATAACTATTTACTATCGTCCTCAAAATGCGGAACAACTTCGTGCCATAATTGAAGATGAATGGAAAAGTTTATGTAGGTAATACCCAAATTGTAGAAAATTTAGTTTTATCAATGCCTAGGAGGCTACAAGCAATTTTTGATTTGTGTTTTAAATTTTTATTCAAAATGTTGTATTTAAAATATATTTCTACTAAAAATAGGATTATTTATTTATTTATCAGTATAAACTTACGTAATTACAACTAACTGGCATCTATATTTTCATTATTAAGTTAATTTCAATAATTTACTGTCAAAAGATCAATTTAGACAACTAAAAATAGGCCATTTCCTTATTCCTTATCTAAGAGTTGTACTACTTTTTTTTGAAATCAAGTGTACTCATATAGAAGTCGCTTGTTAATCAAAATGAAGAAGAACCCGGCATATCGATTCGCCATCGATCGCAGCAATTGGATCTTACGTACTCGCACGACGCAGCGAACTATGGCCAAGAATTTACACTTACTTCCTTACAAAATGCATATAACACAGGAACTGAAGTATAGAGATCATTTACAGCTCTGTGTGTTTGCCGAATGGATGCATGAACAAGGAAACGAATTTTCAAACAAAATCATTTTTAGTGGTGAGGTGCATATTAGTCCTTTGGATTTCTTTCTTTGGGGTTATTATATTGTCTACAGGAACAAATCAAACACCATTGCAGAGCTGAAACAGGTGATTCGAAGCGAAATAGCCGACAATGAGTCTGCAATGTGCCGCAATACAACTTAAATTTTGATAAACGGATTAGGTCATGTCTTAAGAGCAGAGGCGGTCATTTAAACGATATTATCTGTCATGTGTAATTGTAATGAATCAATCTAAAATACTGAATACAAAATACTTGATATTTGAAAAAAATTCCGTGTTTTCTTTAATAAGTTCATATAGAAACCCAAACTGAATCACCCATTATAACCATAATAATAACAAATTATCCAATTTGATATATTTATATTGATGTTTCATCTCTAAACATGCAATTATTAAGGTTATTGTATAAAGTCTAAATAAAGTCATTTATAAACAATGCATATCAAGCAAAGGAAGAGAATTGTAAAAAAGATATAAAGGAATAGGCCTTATCTAAAAGAGAGTGATATATTTTTATTACTAATTAATTTTTGATATCAATGTCAGGGTAGAATGAAACTAGTTTATTTTGATTTATTTTTGATATGAATGTCAATGTTAGACTGACATTGGATTTAGGTTATATCGATTTTTTCGTTAATGTCAATTTGACATTAAGAGATTATATTATTTTGTTGAACGTCAATGTCAGAATAAAATTAAAACTAACGTCATAATGTCACTCGAACTAATACTAGATTATATTAATTTTTTTATGAAGATTTATAATTTTTATTTAAATGTTTTAATTTTTGATTTGAATGTTATGGATTCTGTGATTTAATTCAATGCTGTATGACATATAGTCCTGCAGAGTATTTTGTTTTCACATTCCTTATTCGACAATAATAACGTTCTAAAATGTTTTCAATGATTTTCTTTGAATTCAACATAATTTATATTTGCATATTCAGAAGTGGAACATCAATAAATATATTAGATATTTTTGTTATTATTGGGCCAGTATAAAACTTAAATAAGTTTGTTTATAAGCAATGAGTCTCAAAAAAGAGAGTAGAGTAGATTGCAAAGGGACGTGAAGATATAGGAGGCAATTAGAGGAATGAGAAAAAAATATATTTGTTATGGTTACAAAATATTTTATTAATGTCAATAAATACAATTTTAAGTATAAGTTTCAAGATATAGGTAGATTCTTTGAATTTAACGTGGATCGTCTCCCTCCCTGATGAGCCAAAATAAAGGCGAAAGAACATGTACATCTTTTTTAACTGGTGACCATAATGAATGAATTTTGTGGTGAGTTAAAAAAAATTTTTTTTTCAATAATTTATTTTTGGACGTTTTGAATTTTGTAATTTTTAATGCAATTTTTATCATGCATTAAAGAAAGTTTATATATAATAATTGTATGTTTAGAGATGACACAAGTTATGTGTGGCCTCCCTATATAAGACATATAAAACAGTGATGCTTTTATCTATTCTTAGTAAAATGCTTATATTGCATAAATGCCTTGTGCATCTAGTTTGTTAGAAATAGTAAGTCACATCAATACAAGTATATCAAATGGGCTCTTCCTCGAAATTTTGCAAATTATACCAGACTATAGTGTTTTTTAAAATAGCTCTGACGTATTTTTTCTTTTTGCTAGTATTTTTCATTTAAGGCAAAAAAATATTTCAAAACGTAGTAATTAATCTATTAAATTTTTGTGACGTCAAAAACGGATAGTCATTGGTATAGGTCGTATACTATCGCGGCCGAAAAAAAGTAATCGACTGATTTTCCCGTTGTAACTATGGTTCTATTCAGTGTCGCATCAATCCCAATATTTTTTTTATTAGTGTCAATGTCATTGTCATATTAAGCAAAAATAAATTTTTTATTACTTAATCATGCCTTATCATGTTTTGAGTGAAGAAGAAAAAGGCTACATCATCGCCAAACTTGGGGAAGGGTGGTCTCAACAACGCATAGCAAGTGAAATTAATTGCAGCAAAAGCACGCGATTCAAAAACTAAACAAAAAGTGGATAGAAATTAATTTGATCTGAGCAGGGCAGTGGGTTCTGGGCGGCCAAGAAAGAGTACTCTAGAAAACGACAATACCCTGGTATTAACTATGTGAATTTAAACCCATTTTCTAATTCTATTGAAGCCAAAGGGCAAACCAACTTCCCAGCATCTGTTAGGACAGCAAGAATTAACGCGCGGTTGCGAGAGCAAAGTCTATTTAACTGTGCCAGTGCTAAAAAGCCCCGACTAACTATAAAGAGGCAAGAATGCAGTTTGCAAATACTTTTATTAATGAAAACGATAGTTATTGGGAGTGAGTGGTCTTTTCCGACGAAAAGATATTTCAGTTCCTGCTACAATTGTCAACAGCGAGTTTACCGCCCCAGGGGTCATAAGTTTGATGAAGAATTTGCACAAAAAGATAATAGCGGAAGGTATTCTGTCTTTTTGTTTAGTTTTTGAATTGTGCCTTTCCTGCAATTAATTTCACTTGCTTAATCTTGCTATGCGTTGTTAAGACCACCCTTTCTCCAAGTTTGGCGATGATGTAGCCTTTTTCTGCTTCTCTCAAATCCATACTAATTAATTGTTTTCTTATAATTAAAAAATATTAACAACTTTATTTCTTATTAGTTTTTTTTTAATAAATACGACCCCACCAATGATTTCTTGTCAAAATAATTTAAATGACATAACTGATGTAAAAACTCCCATTTACAAAGGAAAATTTTTCGAAAAAACATACTACTTGATAAAAAATCGATTATTTTTTTTCGGCCGCGATAGTACATCATATGACTCACATAACCTCAAATTGTTTGTTTTTGTAAATTTATTTTCAATTTTAATTTAAATTTTTGTAGTTTTAACATGGATTCATTATAACATTTAGAGACCCTCACAGACAGAAGATATATAAACTTATAATATTGTAGATTATTAAATATAGATGGTTAATTATAGGTTGGATTTCCCAACCAACAAAAAGAGTCTTATTTTATTAAATCAAGGCGATTAAAACTTCATTAATAATGCATTGAACAAGATTTTAGTTGATAGTACAGAAACCAAGCTGAAATTTTGATAAAAGCTACATAATATTCGAAAATCGTAAAAAAGCCATATTTTTGAGGTTAATATTGTAACGCCACGAGCACAAACGAATTTGTTTGGAGTTTAACCAATAGCAAGACCGTCCGTTTTTGACGTCATTAACGGAAAACTGGCGGGACTTTTGAAATTGATACAACTTATTAATATTTAAAGCAACTGTAAGAATGATATATTATTGAAATTTATTGCATTATTATATTTAATATGTATCCAACTTTGATATAAATCTATTAAAAACCTTTAATTCAATGGGAGTAGGGGCCTTTGCCCGTCCAGTAGTTGTTTCCTATAATCCTATTTATTAAGTATAGTATACCTATTACGATACATAGTCGGTAAGTGCCTTTTACCAATTGAGAAAATATGTTCAAAAACGCGGTCCGCAAGACCGAGTTTTTCAAATTTTTGAGATCGGTGAGCACTTAGTGACTAAATATCGTTTACTATTTTTTGCACAATCATACGAATAAATATAAAAACAACATAACCACAAATTCACTAACTGCGCTAGTATGGTAAGTTGCATTTACAGGCTTAGATACGACCTTACAGGCTTAGATACGGAAAAATAATAATCGTTCAGTTATAGTCCTTCCCCTGGGGTGGAAAACTCTGCCCTAATATGTGCAGAGAGTTTGACTTCAGAACCTAGTTTGAGGTCATATGTGGATCAGGAAAACATGAGGTGGACATCCCGGTTCGTGGGAGGAAGTCCGCCATATTGGATTTTATGTCAAATCGACGGGTCGCTGTATCTCCGTAACGCCTGGTCTGATTTTAACGATTTTTTTTTAGTTCGATTGCAAATTTTGTTTAGAACAAGAAAGGTTACATTCATTTTTTACGTAACTCTAAGTAATACCCCCAAAAAATACAAAAAAGGGAATTAAAATTATTCTTTCCCGTTCATTGTCATTTCCACCCATTTTCTTGCACCGTAACAAAAAAAAAATTCAAATAATATTTATAGCCTATTGCTTTAGCTATAAACTCGCGTTTGGAAAATTAAATTATCTTAAAGAATAAGAAAGTTATAGCTATTTTAGTTCCGCGGTGGCACTCCAAGCGGTTACAATTTGAACAATTATTAGTTGATATACCTATACTACTACTCAGCGCCTGCAAGAATATGGTAAAATGGAGAAAGCTACTAAATCAGATTTACTTCATGTGCTGGAACATGTGCTAGATAAAAATAATTGTTTTGCCTGCATTGTATATTCACAAGAATATATTTATTTTCATGAACAATTTAAGTACTTGCCAAATATTTAAAAAAAAACCATATGTTATAAGTTACGTTTTTATAGTTTTGACGATGATGATTATGTTGACAGAAAACCACATGCCTCATTAGTCCTGAAGAAGACAATAAATAATTGTTGAAACGTTGACTTATGAAAATTTGAGGTTTTCTTTTTAATACTATCCAACTGCCGACTAAGGACCTTACATATAATAACATTAGTGGATACGAAATTCGTGATATAAAAAATAATTATATTTCTCCTTCTTCTTGAACATCAATGCCAAGTATTTTGGTTATTGATTTTATGGCGACTATTCGCAATATGAAAATGAGAGAAATTAAAACCTTTGGTTCTTTGTTTCAAAATTTTATTTCTTACATTACAAATATTCGCAAAAATGCCTCACATATTGATATTATTTTTGACAGTTATTTATCAAATTCTATTAAAAGTAATAAACGCAACAGAAGATATATGCCACAAAATTCAATAGAGCTGGGATATATTAGAGATGAAACTTCAATACCTGTTTTTGGTCATCTTCAAAAATTAAATTCAACTTACAGGAATTTTTTAGAAATAGGTATATAGCTTGCAATGTTAATTTTAATATGTGTCTTAGTTCCTTTGTTAATTGTGGGAATGTGGTATTTCCTTGTTTATATATAAGCAAGAGTGAATCGGAAATTATTAAGAATAATTTGGAGGAAAATTTGAACCTAATAACATTGGAAGAAGTTGACCACAAAATTATTCCATGGCACATATTATGAATTCTAATGAAAATCGTGCGGTAATTTTATCCTCCGACACTGTCGCTTTTATTCTTCTTTTGTATTATTTTTCTTCATTTCCACTAAAAAAGGAAATATGATTTCGGATTGGGGTAAGGGACAATCCTAAGATATACTATACCTATTGATAAAATTTTTGAATATCATGTTCTTCCAGCTGTTCACATTCTAACTGGATGTGATTACACTAGTAAAATTGGTTCTAAAAAGCCAATACTAAAATTGATCCTATAAAATTTCTAAAAAATTTTGGTGTGTACAGCTTAGAATCCTGTATAAATCGCGCAGAGGAGTTTTTAGTGCAAACTATAAAACCTGAATGTTCATGTAAATCTTTTGATGAACTAAGGTCCTGGATTTGTTTTAATACGAATAATTTTATCCCTAAAAATTTGCCACCAACATCGTTTTCTTGTTTGGAACATATTAAAACAAATTATTGCGCTCATTTATATCTAAATCGTTTCAAGGGTATACATTTTGCTCCATTAAATGCCGTTAATTTTGGGCATAAATTAGATGATGAGGAGGAATTTTTAGAGCCTCCAAATATTTTGCGCGCTATTCCTGATAATTTTTTAATAACTTGCTCATGCAAAACGTAGTGCGTAAAAAAATTATACTTGTAAAAAAAATTAAATTCAATGCTCTAAATTTTGCAAATGTGTATTAAACAAATCTTGCAAAAATGTTTATATAAAGAGTTAATTTCATTATATTTTATAAACACTGTAATTTGTCTGGCGCAGGGACGCTCAGGGGTAGCAACTACATTCAAATTGTAGCCGCCTAGGCCTGGAGTGTCGGCTCGGGACTAAAATTGCCATATCTTTCTTATTCTTTAAGAAAATTTAATTTTTCAAACGCAGATTTGTAGCTAATATAATAGCCTACAAATATTGTTTCAAGTCTTTTTTTTGTTACGGTGCAAGAAAATGGGTGGAAATGACAATGAACGGGAAAGAATAATTTTAATTCCCTTTTTTGTATTTTTTGGGGGTATTACTTAGAGTTACGTAAAAAATGAATGTAACCTTTCTTGTTCTAAACTAAAAAAAAATCGTTCAAATCAGACCAGGCGTTACGGAGATACAGCGACCCGTCGATTTGACATAAAATCCAATATGGCGGACTTCCTCCCACGAACCGGGATGTCCACCTCATGTTTTCCTGATCCCCATATGACCTCAAACTAGGTTCTGAAGTCAAACTCTCTGCACATATTAGGGCAGAGTTTTTCACCGTAGGGGATGCACTATTAAGTCAACTTCCTATTTCTCTCAATAATGACAGAAATGACAAAGAAAACACGGTTGTGCAAAAAAGCATATTAATTTGATTTTCTTGTGGTTTGGTGTTTAATTCAGACGCTAACCTGAAGCGCTAAAATTTTTAAATCCATGTATTCCATGAATCTGGTTTATTGAAATCAAATGACTTCGGATTTTCAATATTATAATGAGTAACATTACTGACTAATACTGCTGCACTGGTTACTTGACCTTCTGACATTTTCTTTTTTAATTTTTTTAGTTTCCTTTTTAAATTTACACCTGACACCATGTATTGTAGGTATGTGGTGCTTGAAATATATATTTAATCAACAATATTAAAAACATTATATTTAGTAGTCATATATTTCTCTTGTTGACAATTACCTTGTACTTTTCTATCAAAAACGAGGAGGGCAGATTTTTACCGAGTCCGGGCCTGGATTTTTCAAAACCAAGTGGCCATTCTGACAAGTCCCAGGTGAGGAATGTTAGTGGCAAATTTCGTTCGATTACCTCCAACCATTGCAGAAGAATATATCTCTTTGAATTATCAGACTAATGCATAAAACTTCTTCTTAACCAGTGGTCAAAAAATGATTTCCTTGTTAATCTATTCGCTATGTGGGCGATGTCAGCGCCGCGTAGCGTTCACAACTTTGTAGGCTGTGATGTATCTATCAAAACAGTGTTATAAAATTGGAAAATCAAAATTGCACATGAATTGCATTAAATTTAATTGCGCTGCATCAGTTTTTGTGGCCAAAGAGTCATAACAAGCGTTTTCTTTCAGGGAAATGAAAAAAGGGATATAAAATCGCATAAAATGTATATTTTGGTTTAGACGTATTCGGTTATATTTACTTACAATTTTGTTATAAATAAGGAAAATAAAGCTATCTATATAAATGCTTTTATTACAATCTGACAAACATATATTGTTGCTGTACCACTATAATAATAAATAACAATTTGTTATACCACTGCTTAGACCAAAAAATGAACATAGTTATAGAAACCGGATTCGAGAATGTACTGTAAAGGCGCTTACTTTTGACGTATACTTACGTAACCTTCTTAGACGGAAAACTCGGGCGCCAGTTCCTTCATTTTTAAGGGCAAGGAACAGCACTTTTTGGCTCTCCTATTGGGAGAGCAATCCGGGGTAGCTAAACAGTTGAAGACGCGGAATGTCCAGAGGGTCGTGAGATGATTATTATGTCAGTGTGAGTAGATATACTAGGTGCGTACGGCGCCACTTTCAAGGCCACGCATTCTCGATGGACATGGGCCATCAGGAGAGCCCTTGGTTCTTGTAGCTACACTCTGGGGGGTCGTGCAGAGGTCATCCTTCGTCTTCAGATGACGTCTGCTGCTGCTGCTTTAGCGGGGGTGCTAGGGGGTGGTGGTGGTGGGGTTAACGCTTAAGAGCTCTTCGGAATGCAGCACCCCAGGTCTGATGCATTAGCTGGAGGATGGCGTTTCTTCAGACCTAACGCAAGAGGTGCAATGCACTAACGCATCCCGCATCCTGCACCCTGGTCCCTGGCCCTGGAACCTCTTGCGTTAGGTCTGAAGAAGAACGCCGTCTCCAGAAGCTTTTTTTAGTTTCTAAGTTGGTACTCCTGAGCAAAGAGTATTGTATACGAAGAGAGCATAGGCGTACCTGCTTTAAAAGGGGATATAATTATATTAATTTTACTAGGGTACGCCTATGGTAGAAAAATTTATATATACCTACGTGCCTATAAGGTAAACAAACCCGACTTCTGGGAATTTTATTTATAAACATTTGCACGTGTTCACATGTAGGCTTCACAGCTTGTAAGGCAAATTGAACAGTTATTTAATTATTTTTTATTCAATCTCAATGAGTAAGACAGAGATGGATAGATATGTTTCAAGGTTAAGTATTTTAGATGCTTGGTTATAAAACAAAGTTCTTTATGACATTTTTTAAATAAAAAAAAAACAGATATTGTTACAAGATATTTATTCACATATAAAATACATTTTTATTAAATATATTAAATTGCTCCTTCGTAATCGGGAAGTAGATTGAGAAGTTCATCACTTACAAGTCCAGACAGGTGTTCTTTTAATAAATCATGCAGCTCCAATTGGTTCATTGTAGCACAAAATTTATCCAATGTAATATAGCCCCAGATATAAAAATCACAATATTTTATACCCATTTTATTGCGCCAGGTAGTGCGATCTTCTTTTTCAAGGTGGTGGTTAGAATATAGTTTCAGATTACACATCAAAATAAAACGGAGTGAACCAATTGCTTCTGCAATAGGATCTGGAGAGCTTTCTTTCTCTATTAAGTCAACCTCATCGTCACCAATATATTTATTATAGAGCACCTCATCAGTTATAAACTTGGAAACAGATTGTTTTAATTGTTCATGAAGACCGCATTTTACCATCGATTCACAAAAGTTATTCAGCGTAATATTATCGCCGATATAAAGTTCACAATAATATATGCCCAGACTATATTTTTCTTTATGACATCCTTCACTTAGACTACATCTTAATGAAGTAAGCAGCAAATCAACAGCTTCTTTTAGCGATGCAGGTGCTGATGAGTCACACATGATGTTTTTACGTATTTCTTAATTTAGCATAAATAGACACTTTCTGCGCTGAACAATTCTAATTATGCACTTGAGCAGTAAAATTGACGAGCAAACTGCTAGGTAGTAAAGCAAGACTTCAACTGAGACGTCTGAAGGCGACGGTGGAGGGCTTGAATATACCGAAGGTTCAGGTGGGGGTGAAGGGGGGAAAAGTGAGATCCAGTTAAATTCTTCTTCTTCGATGATGTCATCTTTAAATTTTATTTTTATCTTAAAACCAGCCGTATTATTAGATATAAACGAGGAATAAGTAGCCAATTTATTACCGTTAATACGACTAGGAGTCATTTTTATCCACTGTGAAGGACATGAATCATTTTGTGGATTATCGAAGCACACAAAAGCGTCCGTAGAATTATATGGTCTATGTACGTAGAGTATATTTTGGAATATCGCATGTAGCAGAATAAATTGCGAACTATACATCATGACGTTCACATAAACACTAATGATTTAACCTCAAATAATGTTTATTTATAATGGTAATAGTTAATGAAATTTAAGGATTATTTTATACGAACTGTGGCATGCAAACGTATTCCACAGGTTACACATGTTTTCTGAGAAAAACTACAGTCTGCACATATTGCAATATGTCCACACGGTATGAATATCATATCGCGATCATTTTTATAGCAAACTTTACACTTTTTACGAATCTCACAAACTTTACAAAGACTGTTTATAGAATTGGCGATATGGCCGCAAGATAAAAATACTGGAGACTGCATTTTTTAGAGAGCAATTCTTCGTGCTGCAGTAGCATGTAATTGTTTACCACATCGTCTTCTATCGCTGAATACACCACTGTTAGTGATAACACTTAATTTTTGAAACTGCGAAAACATACGCTGTTTCTCCTGATAAAACTCAATCATTTCTTTTAACTTTTGTAATTTATGTAAATGATTTTCTAACAAGCAGTTAAAGGATGACATCTTGCTCATATTACGTTCAACTAGATACTAAAAGTACATAATGCTTGCATATAGGATAATATCAAAGAGGTGATGGTGGAGAGGGAGTGGGGAGGGTAAAGAAATTAAAAATCATTAATAAAATACACATTTATTTAGGTAAACTAGAATATAACCAATAATAAAGAGTGAAGACATTTCTTAAGCTACATACAATTTTTTTATTATTAATAGTAAAATGATTTAAACAATACGGTAAATCTTTATCGAACTTTGGAACCTCGACATCAACACTAAGCTGTTCGACATTAATGATAGATGGCACCGCTGCCGAAGTTTGCGTCAAAGCATGTAATCTTTTTTCCAGAAATTCCTTTTTCTGATGACCTTTTACGTACACAAGGTTAGTAGCGCCATTAAGTAGATGATTACGTAATATTTCATTTAGGTCATTATCGTCGACGTAACCACTGCTGTACCTCAACCCATGATGATGTAATTCCAAGTAATTTATTTGTTTCTTCAAATCATAACTTAACGAATCGTACGGTAAGAGAGGTTTAAGTAAATAATGGGCATGTTGATCTCCACTAATAAACGAGATTTCCTTAGGATAGAAATCGGGCAGGTTAAAACCTTGAATATCTACGACCATCAATTTCATGTTTACTCTTCGACAGTTCTTCACATACTAAGTTATCCCTTCTGTCTCTCTCTCTCTTTTACATAATGGTTCTTATGACTCCACTGAGAGGCAAATACTCCAAAACGCGGTCGTGTACGAGAATGCAGTAGGCCTTGGTATTTGGGGGGAAGGGGGTCAAACTTTCAATTTCAATTTTTATGTCTACAATCGATGGTTTAATAGGAGCTCTTCTCTTCGAGCAGTCTATAACGAATAGCGTGTGATTCTTAAAAGCGTTAAAATCTAGCATAGGTTTATTATTTAAAGCAAACGACTTGCTAAAGTCGGTATACATATGATAGGCCTCAGAGTATTTTTTAGCCTTAAAGTTTAACCTCATATCTTCATAAGGATAACGATCATTGTTTAACAATAATTTTACATTAAATATATCAATATTATCGAATTGCGTGCAGTCTTTCGTCTTGGAATCTTTCTTATTGCTTTGAAGAGCAAGGATGGCAGCTTGAGGACTTTGAGTGCCATTTTTAAGAACTGAAATTTCTTTTGTAGCACCTGCCACCAGTGTGGGTATCTCATGAATTTCAAACTGTCTAAATGCTAGTAGGATTGGCGTATCAGCATTAACTTGAGCTAGAAAATTCATTTTTGGGATATCATTCAAATGGACATGTTTCACTTTTAATTCAATATTGGTGATGGTTAGTTCGCCATCTGTATCCTCTTTTGACGCTTTAAAACAATTATTATCGCTACGAGCTCGTATCAAACGTAGAACCTGTTTACCGAAAACGTATTTCTTATAATCGTAAAAGAATCCCAGTAAATGTTTCAAGGGTATTCTTAAGAAAAAGGTGGAATTTGTAGCGTCATATGTAATTAGGCTGCCAGCAGGATAATTCCAACCTGCGATGCTATGAGAAATATCATCTTTTTCATAACATATATAACTTTTTATTGTGCTCACAATTCCAGGGTCGCGTACTTTATCTATTTCCGAGCCATTTAATTCATAACTTACGGAATCAAATAAAAAGGCGCCAGCGTTATTGGTGAATTCAATGGTGCCCGTACCAGCGGCATTTTTCTTTAAAGTTCCCTCGATTGATAGCGCCCCCTCACTTATATCAATCAAAGCATCATGCTGATAAATAGCAATTTCGATTTCATCATTATTCTCATAGGCTTTAACGAATGGGTGGTACGTTCGAACTTCAACTCGTTCAATTGAATCATCGAAGTGAGGGTCTTGAAATAGCTGTAGCTCTTCTAACATGATAGCCCAAAGACGATAAATATAAATAATTTGAATACGTTAACTTGGCAGGTCCTGATGATGATCGTGGTGGAGGTGGTGGTGATGACCTTGCACTTGTACGATTAGATGCAGAATGAGGATGATGTAAGCTTCCTCCGTATATATTAGGTTTACTATGGTTAAATATTAATCGCATGTTTTTTAAGTTCTAACCTCACACTCAGCTCCTCACCTCGAAGATTAACAAGCTCAGAATCTTGATCTAGCAGTCTCAAAGTGATATTCCGTATCTCTCGAATGCTAGGGTTTACAGGTAGATAAGTTAAATTTCCAGGTACAATGTTTATAGCGTATCCAGGATCAACATTCAAACCGCATTCAAAAATCGTATGCGTAGGAGTATTATTGGAATATGCTCCTACAGTAATGTTACAATCCACTTGAATCGTTATAACTCTGACTATTTTAACAGGTAAATCAGACTCATATAATATATCTGGCTTTAATGTTCTGCTAGCACTGTAACCCAATAGGGTGGCCAAGCTATCCTTGTGATTAAAGTTAATTTCGTGTTTACTTTTAATTTCACACTTGAGCGTATTATTGTTAGGTTTCAGAGAGAAGTATTCGTCAGCCTGCTGCTGTGATGTTACGCCGCTGTCAGCTAGTAATCTCTTTTGCAGATAGGATTCAATGTCAGTTATTTCATAAGATCCTGTAGGTATAGTTATGACGTTTTCTTTGAAGCTTCTATCACCCAGCTCCCAATAATAAAACTTGTTATTCACACCGTCCTCGATGTTAGGTATGGTATTATAGGTGTCCAGACCAATTAACGCTATTGAATAATTGTATCGCGGATCTAGTTCTATAGGATTAGTAAAAGTCACGGAGAGAACAGATTCGCAATCACTTAACTTGAAGGTGTTCGATGACATACTGATTACATATCACGTGTGTTTATTATTTTTATAGAGAAATTGTAAACATAAATGACCACAATTTACAGAGTTATATGTTTGATATGCGGTAGGATTATATTTAATTTTAAATTTCGCGCCAAAGTATCGAACTAATTCTATTGGCGGTTTCAGAGATCCAAAGCTGTCAAAATATACTACGGAATTGCCTGTTTTCTTATATGCTACCCAATGAGTTCCAGGCCCCTTTATGCTGTCCAAGTTAATGATGGCGCTCTCGTTTCCTTTAGGTGATGGCGGACGTGAAGGTAAAGAGTCTCGCATATAGACACCTCTGAAATGGGGGATTTTTAACTTTTTAGCATACTTTAAGATGTCTAGGTCAGAGAGTGCTCTATTGGGTAGCTTCAATGGTAGTTTTTTTTCAAGTATAATCCGTATCCTTTCTTATATGGTTTCATGTATAGCCCGGAACCTTTTTTACCCAAAGCCACATCCTCCACGGCTCTATTGTGGCGGTGAGCTTCTTCCAAAGTTTTCCTAGCGTTCTTAGCGTCTATAACAGTTTTAGCTATGGCCGCAGCGCCACCCGACAGAGCTCCAAGAGCTGAGAGACCTGCAAAGATCGGTATCAGAGGTAAAAAGCCTCCGGTCTTTGGCAGCGGTAGAATCCGGGGGACATTGATTTTCTTCCTTCCACCTGCTTTCTTGATGGCAATTCGCGCCGTTTTAACACTCATAGCCATATCCTTTTTCACATCATGACTTGCATGCTTTTTCAGCGCTTTAGCAATGTTCGATATGATGGCCTTGCGGAAGGGAATTTTCTTTTTTCTCTTATTATTACAGCCTCCTGCAGCACCCATACCTAATTTACGTTTAACCTTCATAGCGTTAGTGACAGCCCAAGCTGCTGCTTTTTCGCCTAATTTGGCGTCTTTAGATTTAACGCGTTCCCAAGCCCTCTGTTCTAGTAAGTAATCAGCTTTATGTCTGTCTTCCAAGTTTGCGTTTTCACTATAAGCAATATCGTGTTCGCGGCACGCTTGATCTAAAATGTTAACACCTGGATCCCCTCGAGCTAAACGTTTACGTAACTTTGTACCTGGGCCGCAGTACTGATAACCAGGTAAATGCAGTTCGAAAGGTAGCTTATTGATAAGAGTGTTAACTACACCTCTGCCTGTTACACGACGATGTTTCCTCGACGTCATCTAAACTAGAACTGATGATGTACGAGATCGAAACTTCTATATATAGGAATGTACAGAGTGAAAAGTATAGAGTTCATGATGCGCATTCAAAGACAAAAGACGTCTCTCCCTGTAGAGAATTTAGATTTATTAACTTCTGATGGTTCTGTAGAAGAATGTGATAAACATGGAGAGTTATTTCCTAACGCTTTAAGAACGATTGTATGCGGACCTAGCGGAGCGGGGAAGACAAATATTCTACTAAGTCTATTATTCGACTCTAACGGTCTGTGGTTCGAGAATGTATACGTGTACTCCAAGTCTCTGTATCAACCTAAATATAAATTATTGGAAGATGTGCTGAAGAAGGTAAAAGGCGTAGGCTACTTTCCATACACCTCTAACGAAAATATCATCGATCCATCCGAAGCTAAAACGAATTCCATATTTATATTTGATGACGTAGCATGCGACAAGCAGGATAAGATACGTGCTTTTTTCTCAATGGGGAGACATAAGCTTGTAGATTGTTTCTATCTCTGTCAGACATATACCCATATACCGAAACATCTCATTCGAGATAACTGTAACTGTCTAATATTATTTAAACAGGATAAAATGAATTTACGTCACGCGTTTGATGATCACGTAACACCTGATATGAGCTTTGAACAATTTGAACATTTATGCAGAGAATGTTGGAACGATAAATTCGGAGTGCTGGTTATCGTAAAAGATTTCGAATTACATAAAGGACGTTATAGAAAAGGCTTTGATCAGTATATAAGTATATGAGATTTTAATAACATCAAGTATTATAAGATAGACGCTCAGACTGTACAGACCTGTTTTGAAAAACAGGTTATCTGTTGTGAAAAACCCTGTATCTGTTTATTACCTGTTTTAAAATACCTGTTACCTGTTTAACATACCAGTTTACCTGTTTAACAATGAAGGGTAATAAAAAATTTACTCTCGCGGAATATAAACCACCTAGGGAGAAGGTGTATAGCTTTGACCGAGATTTCGCACTTAAAAGGAGGATAAAAAAAGCTTCAGATTCCATTCGAAGAAAGTACTTGGCTTTAAAATTAGGTCGAGCTGAACAAGACGAAACAATTAGACGTTTATTGAAACCGGTCATTGATCCAATACGAGAACTCGGTGCGGTTAAGAATTTCCCCTGGCAGCAGCAGCAGCAGCATACTCTAAAAGTAGAGAATGTCATTAAATCTGATATAAAGAAAAAAATAAAAGTGAAAGAAGAAGTGGAAGAAGAAGAAGAAGAAGAAGATGATGATGATGAAATGTTTGAAGATTCAAGTAGTACGATTGACCCTGATGCTGCCGCCACCGTCACCGCTGAACAGTATCCTACGTTAGCTAAGCAATATTTAACAGGTCTCTATGATAAAAGTAGTAAGGATTACGATGAAACCTATGGCGTGAGATTTAATACCGAAATGAATAAATTATACATCGGATCTATGGAACTAAATATCGGTTCTAATGCCGGCTTGAGTATTGGCAATAAAATGTTTACCGGAAGACAAGGCTTATATGAACTGCTATTTATGAAGAAGCCTCAAGGTTACAGCGAACAGGACTTGGCTGATTACAAGGAAATTCTAGAAACCTCTAACGCACATAAACGAAATTATGATCCTGCAAGTCAATTAAATGGCACTCGATCTCATAAATATACTAAAGTGATAAAACCATTATTTAAAAACAATAGTGATGATACTCCTAAAATAAAACATACTCAACCTCATAGCAGCGGACAGGGTATGAATATGGTTTACAATGAAAAACCGATAGAATACCTCTTCTGGGACGATATCAATGAATTAGTTGACAGGTTAAGACTTTTAAATGCCTCCAAAGCTGCAGGAAATACGGATTCACATGATAACGAAATCTTAGCCATTTTGAATGAACTGAAAGAAGCGGGAATAATATATTAGTGTGTTACAGCTCCCTACACCCATCATATTCGCAATGAGTCTCGATAAGTTCGGTCGTTCAGCCCGAGGTGGCAGCGTTAGCAAGAACATCAGTCTATTACCGCAAGGTCGAGGTTTTAATTTCACCAAAGATGGAAACATTGATGTGGAAAAATTGAAATTGTGTAATGTTCAACCGCCCACTGAAGATGGCGATGCTGTCAATAAAAAGTACGTGGACGATAATATGACCGCTATTGCTACGACTCTAGCGACGAACTTTAACAATTACCAAAAGGACGCGTCTACTCGTTTAGATAAACAGAGAGGTTCCATACAAGACCTCCGAAAATCTATAAAAAAATTAAATGACGAAGTAATTGTTCTAATGCAAGCAAATCTCACCTCTCTGTCTAACACAGTGAAAAATATCGAGATGGAAGTTAATAAAATTAAAGCAGGCAAAAGAGTATAAATTATAAAATTTCGACTTATATGTTCATTTAATTTGATACCGTGCTATTTCCATCATCATCATCTTAGCTGTACGATGTCGCATTCTAAAGAAAAAATTCAATTGGTTAATGAGCTGCATAAACCTGCTCGTAGAAATATTAAGCGGCGCAGGCGCATAGTAATAAAAGGAATAGATGACTTATGGCAGGCAGATTTAGCTGAGATGGGAAACTACTCCAAGGATAACAATAATTTTAGATACATTCTAGTGGTGATAGATTGTTTTTCTAAATTCGTATGGGCTAAAGCGATAAAAAATAAGAGCGGACCTGAAGTCACCCAGGCTATGGAGAACGTCTTCAAGGGGAGCAAGAGATCTTGTAATAATTTAAATACAGATCAGGGTACGGAATTTTATAATGTTCACTTTCAACGCTTGATGAAGCAATTTAAGGTTAACCACTACAGTACATTTACTGTTAAGAAAGCCGCCATAGTTGAACGTGTTATTAGAACGTTAAAGGAGCGTTTATACAAGTATTTCAGTTTAAACGGCTCATACCGATGGCTGGAGGTGCTTCCGGACATTGTTAAAGAGTATAATAACCGAAAACATAGGACCACCCAGGTAAAACCGGTAGATGTTAACGCTAAGAATGAAAAACAAATTTTACTCTCGGCTTACAATCACATAAAGATAGCAGCATCACGACGCTACAAGGCGGGCGATATAGTGCGAGTTAGTAAGAGTAAGCATGTGTTTAGCAAAGGATACACGCCAAACTGGAGTACAGAGTTATTTAAAATATCCGAGGTTCGAATCACCAATCCTACCACCTATTTACTTGAAGATATGCAGGGTAGACCAATTAGAGGAGGATTCTACGAAGAGGAGCTACAAAAAACGAAAATACCCGATGTGTACCTCGTAGAAAAGGTGTTACGTAAGCGCGGTAATAAGTCTTACGTGAAATGGCTAGGCTTTGATTCTGCGCACAACAGTTGGATTGATTCAGATAACATTCTTTAACCTGCACGTGTGTTCATCGATTTGCATGCGCTCTTATGAGAAAATGTGTTATACCCGTCATGAAATACGTAAAATTACATTATATCTTATGAGAGAATAGCACACATTTATGAAACTTGGAGGCCTTTTTAAAAATAAAATTAGTACCCTCCCTCCCTCCCTCTATCTAATTACATAAACAAGATAGATTATACCTTATACAGCTTAGTTGTCTGTTAGTCTTTGAGTGTGATAGAATCAATAATAATAATGAAATCACCTGGTGCTAGTGCATCATTTTCCTCTGATGAAGATTCCGGTTATTGGAGTGAAATTGATCGCGTTAATGACATTTATCATGAGGCTATACTCGCTGAAGAACGATATATTTGTGAAAATGTATTTTACATTAAAGATTCTAATTATAAAATAATTACTGGACTTTCTCCTGCAAGAGGTTATGTTCCTGCTGTAAGAATATTGCTGAACGTGTCACATCCTGTATTCACGAAACCAGATAATATTTCATTCATAAGGGAAGATTGGGATGATTTTATTACTTACCTTCAGCAATTTACCTCAGATTATTTTAATAGTGAGATTAAAGAAGCGGAAGAAGAAGAAGAAGAAGAAGAACTGGAGGAAGAAATTCATTTCTCTGAATATGCACTAATAAAGGCTCCTTTTATCGGAAACAAGATGCTAAAATTGTCTGCCGCTGGAGTTTCAAGTTTATTTTATTTTTCAAGAAACACTGTATACGAGATTATAAATATTAGCAAACTTGTATCATCACACATGGATTTACTGCATAGTTTAAGTTTTACTGAATTCTATGATAACTTTTTAAATGTCACAAATAACATATTAAGCGAATCGCAATACGAGTTATCTCCTAATAATGTACTATTTAAATTAAGTGAAATATATCCTTGTAACATTCACACATACTGTATACGTGAATGCTTAACTTATAATTTAGATAAAATACTGAATGATTTAGATAGAAAAATGTTTTTATTAAAAGCTTGAATAAAGAAAATATTAATTAAACCTTTATGTGTGTGTGTTTTTTATTTCTAGGTTAGGTATATGGAATAAAAATATGATGTTTTAAATAATATATATATATTGAACTTAAAACAGAGTATATATGATAAATACAATATAAAATAATAATATATGGGTAAATACAATATACAATAATAATAATATGCGATTAAATATAATAATAATAAAATTAATTCAATTTTTACAATAAAATATAATAGACAGAGAGATTTTTTTAGTGGGCATCATCATCATCCATGATTGAATAGTGACCCCAAGGCAAAGTGTCATATGAGTTAGGTAGAGTGTAACGTTTATCATCGAATGGATTAAGAGCTATTTTAGTCTGCTCAACGCTGTACACATTATGTAATTTTGATTGTATACAGCGTTGTGTTTTGTGGAGTAAACATTCATCTTCCCGGTGCTGTTTATTTGAGGCTTTCTCAAGGCAATTAAAATAATCCTCGTAAGTGATTTTGTTTCTCACCACATTAGTTTTTACGCCTTTAGCCTTCTTCACAACTTTACCTTGCGCAAGCTTATACGTGTACTGCTTCGATCGCAAACCAACAAAGTGAGTCATCAGTACTCCGTTATTTTCATCTTTCATTAGGCCGGGAATTTTTTTATTCATTTGAGGTATATTCCAGCGATTATCTGAAGGATAGTCACTGGTGTCAAATCTATGAATGTCTTTCTTGATGACCTCTTCATACGCGTCATTACACTGTACTTCATATGTTAGACTGTCAGTATCGGTATATAAAAGTTTACAATTGTCTACGGGGAATTTTTCCAGCATGTAATCATAATGAAATTCGTAAACACATGTTTTAGAAATATCTAATATAGCCATTCCTATATACAAGGGTTTATCGAATATAATGCGAGATTTTTTCATTTCTATAGCCATAAGTGTTTCGCTGAAAATGGATCTATTTTGAAAATTTGGACTTGCTATTAAATTTTTAGCCCCGTAACGCCCCTCCCATTTTTTTATTAATTTAACGATTCTATGCTTACGAACATTCTGCATCGTCTTGCCGAATGTACTGTTATTCATTAATTTATAATTATTTTTTTCAAAATTAGACTCTGCTAGAGTCCTCAATCTAGTGTTTAATTCTATGTAAGGTTTAAGCCAGGCAGACTGTTTAAATTTCAGCACTTTATGGATACGAACTAAGCGTAATCCGTGCTGCAAGACCTGTTTTAAACTTCTATAATGTAAAACATAATTTTGCTTAGGGTACAAAGTGGTCATTAATTTTTCAAATTTAGAATTTGGAGGAGCTCGATGCTCAGCGCAAAAAGGTAAATCTTTATGAAGATCGTGAAGATTTTCGGGGTACTCAAGATCAACGTCAAGAATGTACCCAATTTCGGCATCATCAGGTACCGAGGTGACGTCAATATTGGTATCATCTACCCATTGAAACCCTTCATATGGAAGAGGTTGATTCATGGCCCATCCGTAAAGGTTATTTACATCAAAATAAAGCAAGTATGTCGAGGGTTTGGTGCTATCATAGCTGTCTAAATGTTTATTATTAGCCTCGGCATGTCTATTGCTACATTGACTGATGCCCCCTCGGATGCCGCGTTCAATGAACATTAACATATCCACGTCTTGGATGGTTTCTAGTTTACACCCTGTATATTTAAGCATACAATCCCAAGTGTAACCTGGAATGGTGTAATAGTGAGCGGGGTCTAGGCCGTACGTCTTGTGACAAGTACAGCGAAAAGTCTCAAACACACAAGTTAATAGCATGATGTCTGTTTTCATGTACAGATCGCTGTAATCACCTAAATTTTGACAGTTAAATTTATCCCAAACTGTTTGCGCGTGTTGATAATCATTTTCGTTAATGTCTGAGTCATTTAATTTATTGTAAAAATTTGTCTTGTCTGGTAATTGTGGTTCGTCAAGTCGTTCTAAACTGTTTATGTAATCGTAGGGAAATATTCCCTTCTTTTTTAATAATTTTAATTTTTCGTCATTTAAATTCGGAAATTCTCGTTTTAAATTACTGAAATTAGCTTCCTTTAACGTGGAAGCAAGCTCCTCTAATGAACAGCCCATGAATCTGAATGAGTCTATAAATCGGAATGTTAAATTAGTTTCTTCATCGTAAACGGTGAAACTAATGTATTTTTCCTTATTTTCAGGTAATAATGTAATTTGATATCTCTCGGCAAGCTCTCTAATTGCAAAATGAGCGTCATACCCTCCCAAATTATGGAATACCACAGGAATTACGAAGGCATTTTTATAATTTAAATTACATCTATTGTGCGCAAACCCCCTGAAATTTCCAGTAAGATGGCAATGATCGCGAACAATTTTATCTTTTTCGTTGAAGTCATCCTCACATATATGACACGTTTTACTGGCATCCCGTAAACTAACTATAGTATTCAGGGGTTCCACATGTTTCAATTTTGAAAAGACAAATTTTGCAATATTACTTAATTGATCCGCGAACCAAGACATGCAGTCCAAACTCCGTTCACTTTTATAATATGACCACTCATCATTATAATTACATTTAAAATAATATCCTGCACTGTATGCAGTATGCTTCTGATATCGGTTTGTTTTACAATGACTACTATCTTCATTGAGGGGCTCTAGCAGAGATTCAAAGTCCGCGTACATTATAAAAGGTACATTTTCCTTGTAAACGAAATTTTTAAACTTAACAAAAGGCTCACGCGAAAACTCTACTTTACAATCGTTAAATTTTTCGCACATGATGGAATGTTCTTTTAATTTATCATCCGAACTAAAATAATTCAAGCATCTATCGCAGAAAATTTTTTTTTGATGTTTTGTAGACAGTTGACCACTTAACAGTCTAGATAAATCTTTAATTAAAACATAATGATATTTGATATTTTCCTCAGTTTCATCATCTTCTTCTGGAATAGTCTCGAATTCTTTTAGTTTAGGATAATATTTATCTTGCACAATTAACAAATTTGCGTGCTGAATTTGTTTATTTTTCGTTAAACGAACGGGAACAGTGGAAAAATTTGATCTAGAATCCATTTCCAGCGCAAACACATTAACCGAAATGTTATTTTGTTTTTCAAATTTAGCTATTTGAGGTAAAGTCATAGGAAACTGAATATCCTTCAAATTTAACACTTCGGCGTATTGAGGGTATGAAGTGATTCTATCTGGGTGGTTTAGTCTCTCTACCGGATATAGAGCGCTAACAATGCTCCAAGCAAAGCATGCTTCATCATATAAATTTTTTACATTAATACATGCCTGCTTTTTGGCTATAGACTTTGGCAATGGAATGTAAGATGAAACGCCATTCCCCACCTCATATTTATTTAAATTAACTTCTAAACATAATATACGCGATAGGGCCCAACCTGATCCTGATTCTGAGAATTCTGAAATAGCGTGAGAAATATCAGCTTTTACGTTGGTGTTAAACCATTCGGAAAAATTTGTTGAAATGTCAACCTGTTTGTTTTTAGTATTAAAATATTTCCTCTCAGTTATTTCGATGTCCCCTGATTTCCTGATAAATTCAGCACAAAAACAAGTATTAATTTTCAGCATTGGTAATTTCTTTAAGGCATTTTTAACCCTAGCACTGAACAGATGTGATGCATCATTAAAAAATTCCTCGATATGTTTATGAGTTAAATTTATAATAACCCCGGTACGAACGCGACTTTTAAAAGCGGTGGTTAGATCCTCCCACTTTACGCGGTTCCCTCGTATATGAGTTTTCACGACATTTCCAGCACCCACACTATAATTTCGAATGATATGTTTAAATCTTTTTAAATGACCCAAATTGGTTTGCAATTTTCGCAGTACACCTACAGGTAAAGCTGCTGCATGAATGGCCTTATTGAACAGTCTAATGTGACAATTTATTTGTCTTACCCAAATGAGACGTTGCGTTGGAGTGCATCCTTCTTCTAAGAGAGCCTCCACTTCTTGAAATTTAGACGTAATTTGGGTGCTAAGGACTGCTATTTCACTTGAGTTGATCGCCATGCTGGTCTACGTTTTGTCTGCACGAAAGACGTCTGTTAAATGAAGTAGGATTTGCTGCTCCGTCTATTATATTTTATAAAAAAATTTTCACCACTAAAAAGATAAAAAACTTATTAATTTTAAAATATTAAATTAAAAAATGATTTTTACTTACATTTTATACGGATTCTAAGAATCTAAATCTGGATCCTAATGCGGGGTTTCCTTCCTCAATTAGGCCTTCGAATATTAGACTGTATTTCCCGTCAATAAATTCTTCCAGATTGTCTTTCATTACGGCTACCATACGTTTGGGTAAAAATAAATTTTTATCATGTAATTCCAATAATACACTATCACCGTATTTGGTTTTGATAATTTGTGCTCGATATATCGGGTGAGCCACATTAATTGGTAATTCGTAAATTTTAACGAATTCTTTGATCTCTAAAAGGGATATTTGATTCAATTGAGCAAAGTCCATTTTTCTAAAAAATATCACACATTACTAAGTCATACTTTAAAGAAATAATAAAAAAAATAACTTACATATTTTATCTGCTGGAGCACAGCACGTTTGAATATTATTTAAAATTGGCAAAGCACACCAATGTAGATTTATAAAAACGTATTTTTTTAAATGTCTGTAAAATTAACTTCAGTCAGTTAATATTAATAAACACACAAAAGCACGCGATGAGATAACTGGTACGTAGTTATATGACGAATTAGGCTTGCGGTGACACGTTCGGCTTATTTATATTATCTGTGACGTCATCTTGATTACGTATCATACGAGGGGCTTTGTTCTACAATTGCAGCTGCGGGGCTTACGTCACGCTTTTTTCTAAGAAAAATACGTGCTAATTACTTATTTCCCATGGGTCGGCATTTAAAGTATAAAGGCGCTGATTTGTTTAATATTGACATGCATTAAGATTAATGACTTAAATTGTTTATATTAACCTAAATTTGAATTACACTCGGACTAAAATTCCCGGAATATCGCCTACTGCTGTTTTTGCTAAATGCGCATTTAAAATTTTTTCTCATGGTTCGGTTGGCCCTGAATTAAATCATTTATTTGCCACGTGTTTAGTATTTTGTTTTGCGTCTCTGAGATATTGCGATTTCGTTCTAGAAACTTTTTATTTAGCTTATTCGGCATAAATGTCCCCTCCTCACACACCGTTTCTTTACCGGTTTTCTAATCGTAGTTCATTCAGTTTTGTTTCATCATTGTTACTGTATGTGCGCACGTACCTAAGTTTAAAATGTGTAGCGAAGAGTTTTATCGTCTAAGTTCTCTTATTAATAGATATACTCCACCTAGGAACCTGGAGGAATATCTATTTGAAAAGTAAGTTGATATTTGTTCTTTTTTACATTTCTGTACTTACAATATATTTTTTTTACCGTGTTTAGCGAATTGAGCTTAAATGATGTTGTCGATTTACCACCAAGTCCATCGACTTCGTCTACGTCCGATTTCTTCAGCATGTCACCATCAGAAGTTGAGCTTGATTGGTCTAGCTTGCCAGATTTAAGAATGCCGTAAGTAAAAATAATAACGTTAATTTTTCCCGCTGCTTTTTTTCTCTAAGTAATAATAATATATACTTATATTTTTTCTTATTGTTACAGTGATACAAATGTCTACCCCCATCGATTTCCGTCGCCAAATTTATTTCGTACATCAGAAGACGCTCATTTCTCGTCTACCAGTGTACCAGATTTAAGAATGACGTAAGTTTAAAATAATAGCGTTAATTTTTTATGCTTCTTTTTTCTCTCTCTCTCTAAGTAATACTATATACTTATATTTATTTCTTATTGTTACAGCGATACAAATATCTACTCCCCCAGCCAGTCACCAGATTTATTCTGCATGTCTGAAGATACTGCTTTAAGAATAACGTAAGTTTTTTTTTTAGCGTTCATTTTTCCTGCTTTTTGTCTCCGCTAAGTAATAATATATACTTATATGTATTTCTTATTGTTGCAGAGATTTCGAACCACGACCTCCGAAGCTGATTCCGCTAAGTTTGTTCATGGAGCCTCCACCTCAGGTTCCCTCCCTAGAAAAAGAAGAAGAAGCCTCCACAGTTGTAATTATTCACAGTGACGCTTGCGATGAGGATGTCGCTAACCTGGGTGACTTCATAGAAGAAGAACCCCGGCAGACAGTGATTTGTTGGGCGCATAAAAAATAGAATTTTTAAAAAACTCTGTTTTTTTAAATTAATATATCCCCTTATTGTTATATCAATTGTTTTATTTCCACAGTCAAAATTAGCTAAAGAGTGTAACTTAAATTATTAATTAATAAGAAAATAAAATTTTTATTTGGTACACAGTGTAAAGTGGATTCTATAACGTAATTTGGTATAAAAGCACGTATCGTTTTAGTCAGCGATAAAAATTCAATGTCATGTAGCTTCAATTGATTCATTGACAATATACTGACCTAGTGCTGTGTGTGTGTGTAATAAATATGTCTTGATTTCATCTGGTTTTTAAAACGTTAATTTCGAACTTCATTAAATAATAACTTAATAATGTATTATACTAGGTGTGCATTATTTTATCACTCTAAAATGTAATTGCAAGTTCAAATTTTTAATTCTAACTAAAGAGCATTTATTTTTTTTAATTTAATTAACCTAAATATATTAGCCGATAATAAGTGATGCATTCAAACTGAGTGAAGGTGATGTTTATATTAGCATTCTCGGAAGTCGGGTTTGTTTACTTAAAAGACACGTGTCGGATACCTAAATAGCGGCATTGATTTTTTTCTCTACCATAGGCGTACCCTAGTAAAATTAATATAATTATATCCCCTTTTAAAGCAGGTACGCCTATGCTCTCTTCGTATACAATACTCTTTGCTCAGGAGTACCAACTTAGAAACTAAAAAAAGCTTCTGGAGACGGCGTTCTTCTTCAGACCTAACGCAAGAGGTTCCAGGGCCAGGGACCAGGGTGCAGGATGCGGGATGCGTTAGTGCATTGCACCTCTTGCGTTAGGTCTGAAGAAACGCCATCCTCCAGCTAATGCATCAGACCTGGGGTGCTGCATTCCGAAGAGCTCTTAAGCGTTAACCCCACCACCACCACCCCCTAGCACCCCCGCTAAAGCAGCAGCAGCAGACGTCATCTGAAGACGAAGGATGACCTCTGCACGACCCCCCAGAGTGTAGCTACAAGAACCAAGGGCTCTCCTGATGGCCCATGTCCATCGAGAATGCGTGGCCTTGAAAGTGGCGCCGTACGCACCTAGTATATCTACTGTCAATATTCCTTTTAAAGGTCTTAAAATGTATTTAAGACAAATCTTATTATATGCATCTTATTGGGGACGAAATTTTCAACAAAAAAGGGCCCTTGCATTTTTTTCGTACAACCGACGTGGATTATTTTATTTTCAAATATTGTTCCCAGGCAAATAATTCGCCATATGAGCATTCCTCCTAATAACAGAATCTCAGTA